>CP125978.1:17824735-18424735 GCA_030063025.1 Avena longiglumis | reverse complement strand
GGTTTTCAAGTAACTTAATAGTTACTGCAAACTGTGGATGCCTGTCTGGATCTTTGTTGCAGCTAGCACATCTGATGACATGCTTGTTGGCAGGGGGGGAGAGAAGAGTACTGAAACTGTACTGAGTACTGCACTAGTACATACTGTATCATCATCATCAGTGTGCGGGTGTGGGCCAAAATCCAGGAACAGATCGCCAAAAGGGGGCGCTAGCTAGCTAGATCCTCATGTCATGGTCGACGTCTAGCTCATGATTACCGATTTTATTCCTCGCGTCATCGGCAATCATGCTGGTACTACTAGGAGCTGTCAGTCAGTCGTCTCCTGTGGTACCAAGCAGCAGCTACCAATCAGATATGCACAGTCACAGACGATTTATTACAACCCCCCGAGGCAAGGCTACTACAGGTTGATCTCCACACAGCTGGCTGCCTGCCTAGCTGGAGTAGAGGTGAGTGAGATCGATGGTGCAGACGCAGATGCAGATGCAGCGCCCATTAACACGGCAAAATTTGGGCTCTCTGCGCCTCTGCCTGACTGACTGACCGACTAGCCGACGGTTAATATAGCTATCTATGGCGACGTACGATCGATCGGCGCCACAGTGTGGCTGTGACGACGACAGCGATGCATGCCAGGATGTCTGAAGCAGTGAAGCATGCCAATGATCAGGGCACCGGCTCCTGCTGTTGTTGTAGTACAGGGCAGGCGGTAGTGCACGGCGACGATGATGATGCCGACTTGTTGCTTTCGTTGTACGCCACGGCGATGTCGCCGGCGACCCTGACGGCGTCGAGGGCGACTCCGGCGAGGCCACGGCGCGTGAAGCCGACGGAGTAGAGACCCGACTCGCCTTTCCACCCCTCCGGGAACCCCGCCTTCGGGTACCCCTCGCCGCTGAAGAAGTCGCTTCCCTGCGCACCACCAAATTAAATACATACATGTTAGTTTTTCTTGTTATACAAGTACTAAAGTACAAGTACTAACATTCTAGTTGGTTGATTAGCAAAAGAAAGCTACAAAAAGGAAAGGATAACAAGTGGCGATTGAATTTGATCACTGGCTACTTAATTGTAAAATGAAGAGATATGGAGCAAGTGCAATGCACCCTCGCTCGTCCCCTTGCGGTTCTTGTCGCTGTCAGTTCATCTTTCAGTTTATTATGACTCATCATCATCATCATGACCAGTACATGCAGCAGCATCCCCACACTAATATCAAACCTATCTGTGGTGGACTTTAATTACGCTCCATAACAATATTAATACTGGTAGGTAATCGAGTCCAACATATGCATGCCGGCCGGCTTATCAAGTAAAATACAAGTGCAAATGATCGATCCAAAACGACGCACCTTGAGCCACTGTGGGACGTTGCTGTGGTACCCGGTGGCGAGCACCACGGCGTCGGCCGCCACGAAGCTCCCGTCCACCATCTCCGCCCCGCCGGCCATGAACCTCTTCACGCCGGGCACCACGGCGATCTCCCCGGCGCGGATCTTCTCCAGCGCGCCGATGTCTAGCACGGGGGTCCTGCCCCTGCTGTTCTTCAGCTCCAGCGGTCCTCCGCTGTCCGGCCGCCTCAGCCCGAGCCTGGGCAGGTCGTTCCCGAGAAACAGCCCCGCGAGGAGCACCAGGAGGCGGTCCACGAGCCGGAGCGGGAGGAAGCGGAGCAGGAAGGCGGCCACGGAGAAGGTGGCCACGCCCAGCATCTCGCGCGGGAGCACGTGCACGGCGTCGCGGACCACCATGGCCGGCCGGGCGCCGTGGTCGCACAGGTCCAGGCACACCTCCATGCCGGAGTTGCCGCAGCCGACGACCAGCACGCGCGAGCCACGGTACGGCTCGCCGGACTTGTACTCCGACACGTGGGTCACGGGTCCCTTGAACGACCCGGCGCCCGCGAACTCCGGCAGGACGCGCTCCGCGTTCTCGCCCGTGGCCACTACCAGCCACCGCCCGATGTACTCCGTGTATATGGCCTCGTCGCCGCCCGTGTCGGATGAGGAAGAAGCCTGGACGCGCCAGAGGCCGGCGGCGTGGTCGAACCTCGCGGAGGCGACGGACTGCCGGAAGCGGGGGCGGACGTGGAAGGCGGCGGCGTAGGCCTCGAGGTAGGAGACGAACTGGTGCTTCGTGGGGTACTCCGGGTAGCTCGCCGGGAAGGGCATGCCGGGGAGCTCGCAGAACCGCTTGGGGAGGTGGAGTCGGAGACGGTCGTAGGTGCGGCGCTGCCACAGGGAGGCGATGCAGTCGTCGCGCTCCAGCACCACGGAGGGAACGCCGTGGGTGTGGAGGCACGCCGCCACCGACAGCCCCGCCGGTCCCGCGCCCACGATGATGGGGCCGTTCACCCACATCGTACGTGCCGGCGCCGCCATGTATAGTACAGCTGATCGCGACGAGGTTGCACTGGCGGGAACGAATGAATTGAAAGGGACCAATGCAAGGGGAAGAGGGAAGAAGGAGGTGGGGAAGAAGGGTAGGGAGGGTGGAGTCGGTTTAAATAGGGAGAGAAGCCAGTTAAATTTTCCCGCGCTTTTAAGATGCATGGAAGCATTTACATTATACTTGCTTTTAGTATACGTTAATATGTGCCGCCGCCGCATGTAAAGACGACTTGACTTTTGTTAGGCTTGACACATTAATTAGGTCTTAACTAACGATAGCTTAACTTCTTAAAACGTACTATTATCTCCATGCTGGTTTATAAGGCAAATACGTACTTTAAAAAATTAGTTTGATCATAAATTTGGTTAACAAAATACAAACTATATTTAACAAAAATTATACCATTAGATTTATATTTAAAATACGCTTTCGATGGTACAATTTTTGTGACATATGATTCTTATATTGTTGACCAAATTTACGGTCAAATTATTTTCTCAGTACGTATTAGCCCTATAATCCGGAATGGAGTACACTCGATACTCTCTGAGCTCTTATGCTTTTATTAGACCAAAAAAGAGTTCTTTTAATGAAAGAGGATGCCCCGATTTCTATTAAAGAAACCATAGACAACAATATCTTCATCAACACAGCACCAACAAGCCTCAACCAACAAACATGGAAGAATCACCAGAAAACCGGTTGATCTAAGAAATGAAAAAACAAGATTAGAAAGAGAAGACAAAGAAAAAGACAAGTCCAGCCACTGAACACAAACATCCATCAACCTTTTTTCAAAAGACCAGCCTTGGCGTCCATGAAACTCATCATCTTCCTGGCGACCTCAAGACCTCACCCGCGATTTTTCCTAGTAGACTTGCGGCTTGTAGCAACTCCATCTTTGCGTCCTCCTTCACCTATAGATTATACCAATATTCAATACAATATACAATTGGATGAGTTAGTTTTATTGGTTCTCGCAGCCACCTTTGTTCGAAGCACGCAACATTTCTGGTTTTCCAGAGATGGTCCAGAAAATTGCTGCAATTGCAACAGTCAGTAGATGCCTTTTTGTGCGTGGAAACTTTTCAGCCAAACATTGAAACAATTATCGGCATTCCTAAATTAACAGTTTGTGCCAATAGAACAACTTACAATGTTCCATACATATCGAGCTAAAGGGTATTCGAAAAACAGGTGATTAATCGGCTTATTTTGACCGTAAGAAAGGCAATTTTGAGAACACCCCCCTTTCAGTAAAACTTCCTTAGTAAGAATGCTCTTTTTGAGAACCATCCACAAGAATGGTTTACCTCTAAGGGGAATTTTGACCTTCCACATAAACTTGTAAGGAACCTTCCCGTAATTTTGCATGGCAACATAAAAGATTTTGATTGAGAAAAGGTCATAGGATGATAAAGTCCAAATGAGTCTATCAACGGTCTCAAATATCTCAACCCCATTACAGATTGAAATAATCTCTTTCCAAGTAGTTAACTTCTCACCAGTAAGCTCTCATCGAAAAGCATGGCGGCTACCGTTGCATGTTGGTTCTGTGTTATGGAGTATAGCCTTGCAAACAAATCAGTTAAAAAATTCTTTAATCCAAATATCATCCCAAAACCTTGGCCTACAACCATTCCTCACATGTATCCTACAACATGGCTAGGAAAAAGCTATTTGAAATCCTTTAGGCCTTGCCAAAAGTGTGAATCATCGGGCTTGTCACAGCTTGTCCTAAAGTTGTTTTAGAAAGATATTTATTCCATAATTACCATGGACCTTGGTCATTGAATAGTTTCCATAGCCACTTTGATAGCAAGGAAATATTCATTAATTCCAAGTCCAAAATCCCAAGCCCCCTTTGTCCTTTGGAAGGCAAACTATTGGACAATTAACCATGTGACACTTCTTTTTTTCCTATCCCCACTACATAGAAACCTAGCTTTGATCTAATCAACTTTGTACTTAATGGTTGGAGAGATCCTATACAAAAAAGTCATGTACAAAGAAATGCTAGTAAGTGAGAACTACAAAAATACCCCCGAGCGCGACACTTTTTTTGGACGGCATAAGGAAAAAAGCATCTACAAAAGTTGGTTATCCGGAAGATGAGCAATCGTGGCATCATTTGGTCACGGTGGCCATGTATACGTCGTGGTACACACAATACCAGAAATAATTACCGCCGTGGTAAGTGACTTGGTAGGCCCGCATATTGTAATGTCGCGGTAGATGAATAGAGGCACATATCAGTGCGTTGTGTATTGTACGCGACGTTTAGGTGTGTCTCATGCGGTGGACTGGTCAAACGGCTCGTCTCATTGACTTGTGTGCCCCACCACCTATTTATTTATCTCCCATGTCTATTTCCTAGATACACCATACGTGTATCTCTTCTCCATCCTCTCCAGACAGCTCTCACTACCGCAACTAAGGGTATTGTAGAGGCGGCATATGACGTAAAATTCAACTTTATTGAGATAGAAGATATTTATCACATCACATTACATTGCAACCACTGTTTGAAGGATCTAATACTTGTACTCAATTTCTCTTCTAAAAAGAGAATCTGAAAAAGAGGGGTTTTGCCCCCACTTCAGAAATCCCTTCCAAGCAAATTATGAAAATAAAAAACTAAAATCTATCTACACTAAACCTAATTCTCTTTGGAACCATAGTGACGGGCCCGTCATCCTCCGACAATGATGCTTTCATGGCAGTAGAGACGCACTAGCATCCTCCGCACCTGCTACTGTGACGGCGGCAGCGACATGGTCGTAATCCTTCGCACGCCTTAAGTTGACCACGTTGTCGTGGATCTAAAAGAGATAGTAGATACGTTATAGAAATAACAAGATGCAACATCAAATTGATTATTGAAAAACCAAGATGTAATGATAGATCGATTATACAAAGAACAAGTTGCAATAACAGATAAATTAGAGAAAGAACAATATGCAACAACCGATCGATTAGATATAGAACCTTAGAGGTTTATAATGAAATATAAGTATGTGTAATCCATGGTTTCCTTTTTTTTTGGTATTTTTTGATAGCACTCATACAAATAACCACATCATGCTTAGAGGTTTCACTTACACTTTTCTTTAGGATAAATTAAGTTGAGCATGTTGGATAAGAATGAAGCAATCTTGAAAAGAATGTGTAGATGAAGTCAAGTAAATCCATAAGTGATTTAAGTTTTAGAATTTGGATTTTGAGGAAGAGATTTAGTTTAGTATGACAAATAACTAAAGAAAATATGCTATCAAGGGGATATGAGATACTCTCGTTCAATTGGCAACTAGAAGGATCAATTTATGTTATTTATGGATACTTTTAATTTGACACGCTCTCATGGTTGTGGAAGTTTGGTCGGCACCCGAGGATTCAGTTAGCCATGGTACGAGAAAGGAAATGGTTTAAGAGTGACAAACCCAAAATTAAAATATCCATGAAATAGAAATCTTGATGCTATAAGTGCTAAATACGAGACCATCAATTGATACCATGTTTTGTGGTGTAAGTGTTCAGTTGTTCAAGACAAATAGTTGAGCTTATCGTTGAACTTCATATCTATCTTATGTCATATGTTATTTTATTTAGTTGATTTTCCTATTAGAGTTTATCTTCTTTGCAAAATCAAATACAACATTTCAAGTCATATGAGCTAAAGTTCTGAAAGTTTTTGTGGTGAAGAGATGTAAATCAATGTCCAACATGCAATGGTTATTTTAATTCAAAGTAAAAGGGTATTTGCTAGAGCTTCTATTTATGTTATCATTATTCGAGTGGTGGCTATTTTATAAATATTTTGGATGAACGAAACATGCATAAGTTGATGACACAATTGAAGGCAATATGACCTAGAGATAAATAATAATATTCATTATTGGCATATTTCATGAAGTTTATGATTAAGTTTAATATTATGCTATAACTGTATTCAAAGGAAACGTCAATACATGTGTGGTACACAACAACCAGGAGTTTCCAGTGAAACTCTAGTCACTAGTTCATTGGTCAACGGATGATCAAAGGTTTTCTGATCATGTTGGTGCTCGGCCCCAATTGAAAATGGAGTCATTTCATTAGAGAATGAGATGGTGAACATACCGTATCTATAGCACTATATCACGATCATATCACAGAGTACGTACAGGTTACGATGATTAGAAAACATGGTGACTTTTTCCTTAGACTATGAGACCATATCTAAACAATGTCTCCTAGGGATACTTTGATGGCACTTAACGTCACTCGGTGGAACGGTGATCATAAGGGTTTCATTGGGTATCCAGAGGAACAGGTTGAGGCGTATGCATCAAGAGAGTGATTTGTCCATCCATATGACGAAACATACTCTAGGCCCACTCGGATAAGTTATATCCATAAGTTGCGCAGTGTGTGACTAGGTCATCAGGATATCACTTATCAGATCGATTAAAAAAGCTATTGTCGGTCACGAGGTTGAACCTGACATGGTGATGTCATATGATCAAGCCTCAACTAATATAAGACATAAAGTTTACGGTTCAATGACAAATTTCGTGGAATGCATAGGTGGTCATCATGAGCATCTAGGTCCCGCTATTGATCATTGGTTAGAGAGGAGTTTTGACCATCTTTGAAGTATTCTCAAACTGTTAGGTAGCACGCTTAAGGGTTTGACGAAGCTTAGAGATCGTTAATGGATTGTTCAGAATCACTGAAGAAATGAGAAGAGAGAAATCAGAAAAGTTCTGGAGAGATCCGAAGGTGTTCGAAGAAAGTATAGAGGAAAAGGGACCGAAAGGAGTTTCAGATAAATGATGATTTAAATATATATTTATTATATGTTAATTGTGAATTGATATATTATAAATAAATGTTTAAATAAAGATTTATAAAGTCATATTTCTTATTATGCAAATATCCCGGAGGGATTTTACCTAAAAAGAAACGGACGAAAAAGGCTAAAGAAAAATCTGCATCGCACGTGGGCAGCAGATAGTTGCCGCCGCCCACGACGGCAGATAGACGGAGCCGCGTGCGGGCACGCTGGGCCGCGGGGGGCATCCGGCCAACCCGGTGCCAACCACCGCCGCCTCCATCCGTGTGGGAAGTGCGTGTGCGCGTTAGGCCACGGGAGGAGCGACCGGCTTCCCGGGCGCTAGCTGCTGCTGCCCTGGGTGCTGGGCCGCGAGGTAGGCAAGCGGTCCACCCCAGCCAGCTACCGCTGCCACCAGCCTCCACCGCCTCCTGCCGCGGGGCCGGCGCCAGGTGTCCCACCCGGGTGCTATGGGGCCCAGCCGGCTGGAGGATCCGGATTTTGCCCTTTCCCCTTCGGATTTTAGTCCCACATGGGGGAAACAAAAGTGGAGGGAGCCCCTCCCTCCTCCTATATAAATAGGTTCCCGTAGGAGGATTTAAATACACAAAAGGCCTATGTAAACTATCTCTTCTCTCTCTATATATATATCTATCTCTCACTCTCTCTCTTGAGCGTGGACCCCTTGTCAGGGCTATGCGAGTGAGGAGTTCTTCACTGCGGAGTGTTGTCATGCTGTGTGATTTGGAGCCAGGAGATCTACTTACGCAATATCGGATGGATCAAGGATAAGCGGGAGTCGTCGTAAGGCACCGAACATGTGTGACTCCCTCTAGCGGCACCGTGCTTTCGGCGCTAGGAGTTGTCAGAGCCGCAGGACTTCATGACCTCAAGGTCAGCGTCAGGGCATCTTCTTCAACCACGTTCCTCGTAGTACGTTAACCTCTCTTGATCTTCAAAGGTATGAATACCGTATCTACTCCCGTTACTGCATTACTAGTAGATAGATCCTGGCATTAGGGTTTCGATCGTAGGAAAAAATTGTTTTCTACCCTCGAACCCCAACAGTGGTATCAGAGTCTATCTATGCGTAAATCGCTAGTACGGTAGAACCTACAGTTGTAAGCATGGGTGTTGATTTTATAATTGTTACCCTCCCACGTGTTTGTTTATATCGCGGTATTGATTGATGAAGCGGCCCAAACCGACCTTACACGTTCTCTTACGCGAGACTGGTTCCACGTTCGATATATGGCTTGTTCTGTATAAGTGGCTAACGGGTGTATGTCTCTCTTTCAATAGTTGATATAGCATTTACAAAGGAGGTCCCCGAAAGGGGGTTAGTAGAGACAACTATTTAATCGGCGTTGTGGTTGAAGTTCGTAGATAAGAACGGCTCTTGCGCGAAAGCCCTAGCAGCCATGTAAAACTTGCAAAGGATAAAGTAGAGGTGTCTAACTTTGTTTTGCAGGGGCGTTATGATGTTATATGGCTATAGTCAAGGTAAAGTAGTTTACTTTCTATTGCTAAGTCGTAGTAACGGTTGTTGGAGATATGCCCTAGAGGCAATAATAAATGTAGTTATTATTATATCTTTGTGTATATGATAAATGTTTATATTCATCCTATAAAAGTATTAACAAGGAAACATTAATACTTGTATGATTTATAAACTAAATTAGAGTCCCTAGTAAAGCCTCTTTATAATACTAGCTTGTTGGTTAATAAATGATTGTGGTTTCCCTATCATGAACATTGAGATGTTATTAACAACAAGATCATATCGTTAGGAGAATGGTATGATGGACATACTCCTATAGATAAGCGTAGCATAAAGATCAAGTCATTTTAATAGTTCAATTGCTATATGCTTTCTGATACATAGTAACCTAATTCCTTCGACCATGAGATCATGCATATCACCATCACCGGAAGGATGCTTTGATGACATCAAACACCACACCGTAACTGGGTGGTTATAAAGGTGGCATTGAGTGTTCGGAAAGTATGGGTTGAGACCCATGGATCAAGAGTGGAATTTGTCCATCCATATGACGGATAGATATACTCTGGGCCCTCTCGGTGGAATGTCATCCAATTGGCTTGCAAGCATGTGACTGGCTCACAAGGGATCACATATCACGGGAACGAGAAAAGAGTACTTATCAGTAACAAGGTTGAACTAGGTATGCAGAGATACCGACGATCAAAACCTCGGATAAGTAAACTATCATGAGACAAAGGGAAATTGGTATCGTATGTAAGTGGTTCATTCAATCGCAAAGTAATCATAGAAATATGTGGGAGCCATATGAATTTCTAGATTCCTCTACTAGTTATTGTTCGGAGAAGTGTCTCGATCATGTCCGCATAATTCACGAACCGTAGGGAGACACACTTAAGGATTCGATGTTGTTGAGTAGTTATGGAATGATGAGTAAGAGACCGAATGTTGTTCGGAGTATTGGATGGGATTCGGGATATCACGAGGAGATCCGGAATGGTTCGGAGAATAAGATTCATATAAGGAATTCCAGTTTCGGGGTTGGAGAATGGTTCCGGTGTTTTCATCGGGAATGTTCTAGAAGGTTCTGGAAGGTCCGGCACTCCGGAGGGGAAGGGTACATGAATGTGTCATAACAAGTTGGAATGGTTGCATCATGTACTAGGTGTCATCGTTGAGCAAAATAAAGGGATAAATCAAATCCTAGTTTGAAAAGTCAAACGCCAAGTTGAAAAGTCAAACGCCAAGTTTGCTTGGTGGAGGGAGAGTAGGAAACCTACTTGGGGAGGAGTTCCTCTCCCTCCACCGCCGTCCTTGGAGGCCGAGTTGGGGTAGGACTCCCTCCACCTTGGCCGGAGCCCTCCACCTATAAAAGGAGGGGCAGGGCTGCCCCTCTAGACCTACACTTCCACCACCCAAAACCCTAGCCCTAGCCGCCGGCCCTCTTGCAGCCGCCACCGCCCTAGGGCAAACCCTAGCCGCCGACTTGGGGCTTTCCCCAAGCCATAGCCGCCGGCCTATCCCTCTCTCCTTGGTGTGTCTAAACCCTAGATCACCGAGGCCTCTCTCATAGTCCACCATACTGCCTCGGCTTGGCGAAGCCTCAAATCTCCTCTACTTCCGATACCACGTCGTGATGCCGGAATTGCGAGGAGAGTGCTACAACCTCCGCCTTTGGAACAAGGGAGAGGAAGGTCTTCATCGAAATCTAACGTGTGACCGATCAAGGAAGCAACTTAGGAGCGTTGGAAGGATCGTCTACACGATCTTGAGGCAGCGCAAGAGTACGACTACATCACCCACAAGAATCCGCTGTCGTTAAACACTTTGGAATCTTCGAGGGTGAGTTATTCTATCGACTCATTGCTACAATCTAGTAGATAGATCTTGGCTTGTTTGTTTGTATGCGGTAGAAGAATTTTGTTTTCCATGCTACGAACCCCTCAAAGGGTATCGAGCCGTGTCTATATGCGGATCATTGCTGACGAGTAGAACACAATGGTCATTGTGGGCGGTGGTGCTTTTATTATCAATTGCTTCTTGTGTACTCTGCATCTTGCGGTATGATGGGATGAAGCGGCCCGGGTTAACCTTACATGACATCGTTCATGAGACTTGCTCCACGCTCAACATGCAACTTGTATTGCATAAGTGGCTTTGCGGGTGTCTGTCTCTCCCATTATAGTATAGATCAAATTTACAACGGGCACTTGATAGTTCAAACATCAACATTGTGGTTCTTGTTCGTAAGTTAGATCGACACTTATTGAAAGCCCCAAACCACGTAAAATATGCAAAGAAATTAGAGGCATCTAACTTTGTTTTGCAGGGGTGTGCTGTGATGTGATATGGCCATGATTGTGATTATATTTGATGTATGCAATGTTCCTTATTGTAAGTTGGCAACCAGCAGGAGCCATATGGTTGTCTTTAATTTCTGTTAAGACCCGCGTGTCTATTCAAAGTAGTTATAATAGTTGAAGATGGTGGAATACAATCATGGAGCAGCGTCATTGACCTTGATGCAATGCCGGTGATGATGGAGATCATGTCCGTGCTTGAAGATGGAGATCGGAAGCACAAAGAAGAAAGGCCATATCATATAACATATGATGAATTGCATGTGATGTTAATCCTTTATGCATCTTGTATTGCTTAGTTAACGACGGTAGCATTATAAGATGATCCCTCATGCACATAAATTTCAAGTTCTAAAGTGTTCATCCTTAGTAAGAACCGTTGCTAAAGCTTGTTGTTTCGAAGCACCACGTGATGATCGGGTGTGTTAGATTCTGCTAGTGTATACAACGTGAGCAAGCCAGATTTTCTCATGCGGAAGCTAAGGTTTGATCTTGACGAGCCTAGCATGTGCAAACATGGTCTCGGAACACGGATCACCGAAAGGTAAAGCATGATTCATATAGTAGATATGATGAACATGTCGATTGTTTGCCATTGAAGCTACTGCAACTCTCGTGATGATCGGTTTTGATGTGGTGGATTTGGTTCGTGTGATCACTAAAACAATGTGAGGGATATTGTTTTGAGTGGGAGTACACCTAGATTAATTTAACTATTAATTAGAACTCAATTTGTCATAAACTTAGTCTAAACTATTGCAAATATGTTGTAGATCAATGATGGCCCCTACCATCAATTTTAATGCGTTCCTAGAGAAATAAAAGTTGAAAAACAATGGAAGCAACTTCGCGGATTGGTTCCGCAATTTGAGGATTGTCCTCAATGCTGGTAATTTGACCTATGTGCTGGATGCACATTGGTGACCCGCTGCGGTGATGCTACCGATGAAGTAAAGAATGTTTACCTCGCTTTAAGACTCAAGATCTACGATTCAGTGTGCTATCTTGTATGGTTTGGAATCGGAGCTTCAGAAAAGGTTTGAGAATTCAGACCCACATGATATTGTCCGTGAACTCAAATTGATATTTGAGACTCACGCGGCAGTTGAGAGCTATGAGGCTTCTGAAAAGTTCTTTAACTGCAAGATGGAAGAGGGCAGCTCCGTCAGTGAGCATGTGCTTAAGATGTCTGGGCACGCAAACAAACTCCAAAGCTTGGGTATAGTGATTCCTAATGCTTTGGGGATTTACCGTGTCCTCCAATCACTACCACCAAGTTACAAGAACTTTGTGATGAACTACAATATGCAAAGCATGAACAAGCAGTTGCCAGAACTCTTCTCCATGTTAAAATCTGCAGAAGTGGAGATCAAGAAAGAGCACCAAGTGTTGATGGTCAATAAGACCACCAAATTCAAGAAAGGCAAGTCTAAGCAAAAGGGACACTTCAAGAAGGGTGGTAAGAAAGTTACCGCACCGACGAAGAAGACCAAGGCTGGACCTAAGCCTGATACTGAGTGCTTTTACTGCAAGGGAGAAGGTCACTGGAAGCGGAATTTCCCAAAGTACTTGGCAGATTTGAAGAACGACAACATCAAGAAGAAAGGTATATCCGATATGCATGTTATTGATGTGTATCTCACTAGTACTCATAGTAGTGCCTGGGTATTTGATATTGGTTCGGTTGCTCATATTTGTAACTCGAAACAGGTGCTGCAGAATAAACGGAAGCTAGCGAAGAACGAGGTGACGATGCGCGTAGGAAATGGATCAAAGGTTGGTGTGATCGCGGTCGGCACGCTACCTCTTCATCTACCATCGGGATTAGTTTTATACTTAAATAATTGTTATTTGGTGCCTGCATTAAGCATGAAAATTATATCGGGATCTTGTTTATTGCGAGACGGTTACTTGTTTAAGTCCGAGAATAATGGTTGTTCGATTTATATGAGTAATCTGTTTTATGCGCATGCACCTTTGATAGATGGTATATTCTTATTGAATATCGATAGTGGAAATACACATATTAATAACATTGAAGCTAAACATTTGAAATTGAGCGATAACTCGACCTATTGTGGCACTGTCTTCTTGGTCACATTGGAGTGAAGCGTATGAAGAAACTCCATTTCGATGGACTTCTTGAATCACTTGATTTCGAATCACTTGAAAGATGTGAAGCATGTCTGATGGGTAAAATGACTAAGACTCCATTTTCTGGTATGATGGAGCAAGCTACGGACTTATTGGAAATCATACATACCAATGTGTGTGGTTCAATGAGTGTAGCATCGCGCGGTGGTTATCGTTATGTTCTTACCTTCACGGATGACTTGAGTAGATATGGGTATATCTATTTCATGAAACATAAGTCCGAAACTTTCGAGAAGGTTAAGGAATTTCAAAGTGAGGTGGATAATCAACGTAACAAGAATATTAAATTTCTACATTCTGATCGTGGAGGTGAATATCTAAGTTACGATTTTGGCGAGCATTTGAAGAAATGCGGAATACTTTCACAATTGACACCGCCAGGAACACCACAGCGTAATGGTGTGTCCGAACGTCGTAATCGAACTCTCTTAGATATGGTTCGTTCTATGATGTCACTTATAGATTTACCGCTATCATTTTGGGGTTATGCATTAGAAATAGCCGCATTCACTTTAAATAGGGCACCACCTAAATCCGTAGAAACGACACCGTATGAATTATGGTTTGGGAAGAAACCTAAATTGTCGTTCCTTAAAGTTTGGGGTTGCGAATCCTATGTAAAGAAGTTACAGCCGGACAAGCTTGAACCTAAAGCGGAAAAATGCGTCTTCATAGGATACCCGAAGGAAACTATTTGGTATACCTTCTATCATAGATCCGAAGGCAAAATCTTCAAGGTTAAGAATGGATCCTTTCTAGAGAAGGAATTTCTCTCGAAGAAGTGACTGGAAGGAAAGTAGAAATCGACGAGGTTGTCGAACCTTCTCTCGAACTGCGAGTAGCGCAAAGACCGGAAGAAGTTCTTGTGGTGCCTGCACCAATAAGAGAGGAAGCTAATGATGATGATCATGAAACTTCGGTTGTAGTTGCTATAGAACCTCGCAGGTCAACGAGAACTCGTACCACTCCTGATTGGTATGATCCCGTTATGAGTGTCATGTTGGTGGACAACACCGATGACCCTGCGACATATGAGGAAGCGATGATGAGGCCAGATTCCAATAAATGGCAAGAAGCCATGAAATCCGAGATTGGATCCATGTACGAAAACCAAGTATGGACTTTGGTGGACTTACCGGATGGCCTAAAAGCTATCGAGAACAAATGGATTTTTAAGAAGAAAACAGATGTTGATGGTAATGTTACTGTCTATAAAGCTCGACTTGTCATAAAAGGGTTTCGACAAATTCAAGGAGTTGACTACGATGAGATTTTCTCACTAGTAGCGAAGCTAAAGTCTGTGAGGATTTTGTTAGCAATCGCTGCATATTACGATTATGAGATATAGCAGATGGATGTGAAAACAGCGTTCCTCAATGGAGACATTGATGAAGAGTTGTATATGATGCAACCCAAATGTTTTGTCGATCCTAAAGATGCTAACAAGGTATGCAAACTTCAACGGTCCATATATGGATTGAAGCAAGCATCCCGAAGTTGGAATCAACATTTTGATAAGGTGATCAAAAGTTTTGGTTTTATACAAACTGATGGAGAAGCTTGTATTTACAAGAAAGTGAGTGGGAGCTCTGTAGCATTCTTAATACTATATGTATATGACATATTGTTGATTGGGAATGATGTAGACCTTCTTAATAGTGTCAAGGAATATTTGAATAATAGTTTTTCAATGAAAGATCTTGGCGAAGCAGCTTACATATTAGGCATAAAGATTTATAGAGATAGATCAAGACGCCTAATATCATTGTCACAAAGTACATGTTTGGACAAAGTTCTAAAGAGGTTTGGAATGGAAGATAGCAAGAAAGGGTTATTTCCTATGTTGCCCAATACGACCTTGAGTAAAACTCAAAGTCCAGCAACGGCAGAAGATAGAGAAAGGATGAGTAAGACTCCCTATGCCTCAGCCATAGGATCTCTAATGTATGCCATGCTATGTACTAGACCCGACATTGCATATGCTGTTAGTTTGACTAGCAGATATCAAAGTGATCCAGGAGTGGATCATTGGACAGCAGTCAAAAACATCCTTAAGTACTTGAGAATAACTAAGGATATGGTTCTTTCTTATGGAGGTGATGAACAACTCGTTGTAAATGGTTACACCGATGCTAGTTGGAACACCGATCCGGATGATTCTAAATCACAATCTAGATACGTATTTACTATGAATGGTGCAGCAGTTAGCTAGAGGAGTGCAAAGCAAAGCGTTGTGGCGAGATCTTCAACTGAATCGGAATACATAGCTGCTTCGGAGGCTTCACAAGAAGCGATATGGATGAAGGAGTTCATTACAGAGCTCGTTGTGGTTCCAAGTGCGCTGGACACAATGTCTATCTACTGTGATAACATGGGCGCCATAGCCAATGCGCAAGAACCAAGGTCACACAAGAAGCTGAAGCATATCAAGCTACATTTTCACGCTATTCGAGAACATGTCCAAGATGGTGACATAAAGATTTGCAAAGTACACACAGATCTGAATGTGGCGGATCCGTTGACTAAACCTCTCCCGAGGGCAAAACATGACCAACACCAAACTGCCATGGGTGTTCGGTATATTACCATGTAATCTAGATTAGTTGACTCTAGTGCAAGTGGGAGACTATTGGAGATATGCCCTAGATGCAATAATAAATGTAGTTATTATTATATCTTTGTGTTTATGATAAATGTTTACATTCATGCTATTACAGTATTAACAAGGAAACATTAATACTTGTGTGATTTGTAAACTAAATTAAAGTCCCTAGTAAAGCCTCTTTATAATACTAGCTTGTTGGTTAATAAATGATTGTGGTTTACCTATCATGAACATTGAGATGTTATTAACAACAAGATCATATCGTTAGGAGAATGGTATGATGGACATACTCCTATAGATAAGCGTAGCATAAAGATCAAGTCATTTTAATAGTTCAATTGCTATATGCTTTCTGATACATAGTAACCTAATTCCTTCGACCATGAGATCATGCATATCACCATCACCGGAAGGATGCTTTGATGACATCAAACACCACACCGTAACTGGGGTGGTTACAAATATGGCATTGAGTGTTCGGAAAGTATTGGTTGAGACACATGGATCAAGAGAGGGATTTGTCCATCCATATGACGGATATATATACTCTGGGCCCTCTCGGTGGAATGTCATCCAATTAGCTTTCAAGCATGTGACTGGCTTACAAGGGATCACATATCACGGGAACGAGAAAAGAGTACTTATCGAATAAGGTTGAACTAGGTATGCAGAGATACCGACGATCAAAACCTCGGATAAGTAAACTATCGTGAGACAAAGGGAAATTGGTATCGTATGTAAGTGGTTCATTCGATCGCAAAGTAATCGTAGAAATATGTGGGATCCATATGAATTTCCAGATTCCTCTATTGGTTATTCTTCGGAGAAGTGTCTTGATGATGTCCGCATAATTCACGAACCGTAGGGAGACACACTTAAGGATTCGACGTTGTTGAGTAGTTATGGAATGATGAGTAAGATACCGAATGTTGTTCGGAGTCTCGGATGGGATCCGGGATATCACGAGGAGATCTGGAATGGTCCGGAGAATAAGATTCATATAAGGAAAGTCCTGTTTCGGGGTTGGAGAATGGTTCCGGTGTTTTCATCGAGAATGTTCTAGCAGGTTCCGGAATGTCCGGCACTCCGGAGGGGAAGGGTACATGAATGTGTCATAACAAGTTGGAATGGTTGCATCATGTACTAGGTGTCATCGCTGAACAAAATAAAGGGATAAATCAAATCCTAGTTTGAAAAGTCAAACGCCAATTTGAAAAGTCAAACGGCTATTTTGTTTGGTGGAGGGAGAGTAGGAAACCTACTTGGGGAGGAAGTCCCTCTCCCTCCACCGCCGGCCTTAGAAGCCGAGTTGGGGAGGGACTCCCCTTCCCTTGGTCGGCCCCCTCCACCTATATAAGGAGGGGCAGGGCTGCCCCTCCAAGCACACAACTTGCACCCCACAAACCCTAGCTCCAAGCCGTCAGCGCCACCACCTCCTGCTGCCGCCGCCTAGGGCTAAACCCTAGCCGCCGAGTTGGGGCACCCCCTTGCCCTAGCCGCCGGCCTAGCCTCTCCTCCTTGGTGTGTCTAAACCCTAGATCACCGAGGCTCTCTCATAGTCCATCATACTCCCTCCGGCTTAAGGCAAAGCCCTGCGAGATCTCCCCTCTACTTCCGGTACCACGCCGTCATGCTGCCGGAATCACGAGGAGAGTGCTACAACCTCCGCTTCCTGCTAGAACAAGGGAGAGGAAGGTCTTCGTCGAGTACCAAACGTGTGACCTACTGCGGAAGCGCTGCCGGAACGCAGCGCCGGAAGGATCGTCTACGCGATCTTGAGATCGGCAAGAGTACGACTACATCATCCACGAGAATCCGCTCTCGTTAAACACTTTGGAATCTTCGAGGGTGAGTTATTCTATGACTCGTTGCTACAATCTAGTAGATAGATCTTGGCTTGTTTGTTTGTATGCGGTAGAAATTTTTTGTTTTCCATGCTACGAACCCCTACAGTGGTATCAGAGCCGTTTCTATATGTAGATCTGTTGCACGAGTAGAACACAATGGTCATTGTCGGCGATGGTGTTTTTATTATCAATTGCTTCTTGTGTACTTTGCATCTTGCGGTATGATGGGATGAAGCGTCCCGGGCTAACCTTACATGACATCATTCATGAGACTTGCTCCACGCTTAACATGCAACTTGTATTGCATAAGTGGCTTTGCGGGTGTCTGTCTCTCCCATTATAGTATAGATCCAATTTACAACGGGCACTTGATAGTTCAAACATCAACGTTGTGGTTCTTGTTCGTAAGTTAGATCGACACTTATTGAAAGCCCCAAAGCACGTAAAACATGCAAAGAAATTAGAGGCGTCTAACTTTGTTTTGCAGGGGTGTGCTGTGATGTGATATGGCCATGATTGTGATTATATTTGATGTATGCAATGTTCCTTATTGTAAGTGTGCTACCGGCAGGAGCCATATGGTTGTCTTTAATTTCTGTTAAGACCCGCGTGTCTATTCAAAGTAGTTGTAATAGTTGAAGCTAGTGGACGACAACCATGGAGCAGTGTCATTGACCTTGATGCAATGCCGGTGATGATGGAGATCATGATCGTGCTTGAAGATGGAGATCGGAAGCACAAAGAAGAAAGGCCATATCATATCACATATTATGAATTGCATGTGATGTTAATTCTTTATGCATCTTGTATTGCTTAGTTAACGATGGTAGCATTATAAGATGATCCCTAATGCACATAAATTTCAAGTCTAAAGTGTTCATCCTTAGTGAGCACCGTTGATAAAGCTTGTTGTTTCGAAGCACCACGTGATGATCTGGTGTGTTAGATTCTGCAAGTGTATACAACGTGAGCAAGCCAGATTTTCTCATGCGGAAGCTAAGGTTTGATCTTGACGAGCCCAGCATGTACAGACATGGTCTCGGAACACGGATCACCGAAAGGTAAAGCATGAATCATATAGTAGATATGATGAGCATGT
The DNA here is from genome assembly GCA_030063025.1 of Avena longiglumis. Taxonomy (NCBI): domain Eukaryota; kingdom Viridiplantae; phylum Streptophyta; class Magnoliopsida; order Poales; family Poaceae; genus Avena; species Avena longiglumis. The sequence continues at coordinate 18,405,963 of CP125978.1, read as the reverse complement.
CGATTGTTCGCCATTGAAGCTACATCAACTCTCGTGATGATCGGTGTTGATGTGGTGGATTTGGTTTGTATGATCACTAAAACAATGTGAGGGATATTGTTTTGAGTGGGAGTTCACCTAGATTAATTTAACTATTAATTAGAACTCAATTTGTCATAAACTTGGTCTAAACTATTGCAAATATGTTGTAGATCAATGGCGGCCCCTACCATTAATTTTAATGCATTCCTAGAGAAAGAAAAGTTGAAAAACAATGGAAGCAACTTCGCGGATTGGTTCCGCAATTTGAGGGTTGTCCTCAATGCTGGTAATTTGACCTATGTGCTGGATGCACCGCTGGGTGACCCACCTGCAGCTACTGCTACCGATGAAGTAAAGAATGTTTACCTCGCTCGGAAGACTCAGTACTCCACAGTTCAGTGTGCTATCTTGTATGGTTTAGAATCGGAGCTTTAGAAAAGGTTTGAGAATTCAGACCCACATGATATTGTCCGTGAACTCAAACTGTTTTTTGAGACTCACGCGGCAGTTGAGAGCTATGAGGCTTCTGAAAAGTTCTTTAACTGCAAGGGAAGAGGGCAGCTCCGTCAGTGAGCATGTGCTTAAGATGTCTGGGCACGCAAACAAACTCCAAAGCTTGGGTATAGTGATTCCTAATGCTTTGGGGATTTACTGTGTCCTCCAATCAGTGCCACCAAGTTACAAGAACTTTGTGATGAACTACAATATGCAAAGCATGAACAAGTAGTTGCCAGAACTCTTCTCCATGTTAAAATCTGCAGAAGTGGAGATCAAGAAAGAGCACCAAGTGTTGATGGTCAATAAGACCACCAAATTCAAGAAAGGCAAGTCTAAGCAAAAGGAACACTTCAAGAAGGGTGGTAAGAAAGTTACCGCACCGACGAAGAAGACCAAGGCTGGACCTAAGCACGTCTGAGTGCTTTTACTGCAAGGGAGAAGGTCACTGGAAGCGGAATTGCCCAAAGTACTTGGCGGATTTGAAGAACGGCGACATCAAGAAGAAAGGTATATCCGATATACATGTTATTGATGTGTATCTCACTAGTACTCGTAGTAGTGCCTGGGTATTTGATACTGGTTCGCTTGCTCATATTTGTAACTCGAAACAGGTGCTGCAGAATAAACAGAAGCTAGCAAAGAACAAGGTGACGATGCGCGTGGGAAACGGATCAAAGGTTGATCTGATCACGGTCGGCACGCTTCCTCTTCATCTACCATCAGGATTAGTTTTATACTTAAATAATTGTTATTTGGTGCCTGCGTTAAGCATGAACATTATATCGGGATCTTGTTTATTGCGAGACGGTTACTTGTTTAAGTCCGAGAATAATGGTTTTTCGATTTATATGAGTAATATGTTTTATGCACATGCACCTTTGATAGATGGTCTATTCTTATTGAATCTCGATAGTGGAAATACACATATTAATAACATTGAAGCTAAACGTTTGAAATTGAGCGATAACTCGACCTATTGTGGCACTGTCGTCTTGGTCACATTGGAGTGAAGCGTATGAAGAAACTCCATTGCGATGGACTTCTTGAATCACTTGATTTCGAATCACTTGAAAGATGCGAAGCATGTCTGATGGGTAAAATGACTAAGACTCCATTTTCTGGTATGATGGAGCGAGCTACGGACTTATTGGAAATCATACATACCGATGTCTGTGGTCCAATGAGTGTAGCATCGCGCGGTGGTTATCGTTATGTTCTTACCTTCACGGATGACTTGAGTAGATATGGGTATATCTATTTCGTGAAACATAAGTCCGAAACTTTCGAGAAGTTTAAGGAATTTCAAAGTGAGGTTGAAAATCAACGTAACAAGAAAATTAAATTTCTGCGTTCTGATCGTGGAGGTGAATATCTAAGTTACGAGTTTAGAGAGCATTTGAAGAAATGTGGAATACTTTCACAATTGACACCGCCGAGAACACCACAGCGTAATGGTGTGTCTGAACGTCATAATCGAACTCTCTTAGATATGGTTCGTTCTATGATGTCACTTACAGATTTACCGCTATCATTTTGGGGTTATGCATTAGAAACAACCGCATTCACTTTAAATAGGGCACCATCTAAATCCGTTGAAACGACACCGTATGAATTATGGTTTGGGAAGAAACCTAAATTGTCGTTTCTTAAAGTTTGGGGTTGCGAAGCCTATGTAAAGAAGTTACAGCCGGACAAGCTTGAACCCAAAGCAGAAAAATGTGTCTTCATAGGATACCCAAAGGAAACTATTGGGTATACCTTCTATCATAGATCCGAAGGCAAAATCTTCGTTGCCAAAAATGGATCCTTTCTAGAGAAGGAATTTCTCTCGAAAGAAGTGACTAGAAGGAAAGTAGAACTCGACGAGGTTGTCGAACCTTCTCTCGAACTTGCGAGTAGCGCAGCACCGGAAGAAGTTCTTGTGGTGCCTGCACCAATAAGAGAGGAAGCTAATGATGATGATCATGAAACTTTGGTTGTAGTTTCTACAGAGCCTCGCAGGTCAACGAGAACTTGTACCTCTCCTGATTGGTATGATACCGTTATGAGTGTCATGTTGGTGGACAACACCGATGACCCTGCGACATATGAGGAAGCGATGATAAGCCCACATTCCAATAAATGGCAAGAAGCCATGAAATCCGAAATTGTATCCATGTACGAAAACCAAGTATGGACTTTGGTGGACTTACCGGATGGTCGGAAGGCTGTCGAGAATAAATGGATTTTCAAGAAGAAAACAGATGTTGATGGTAATGTTACTGTCTATAAAGCTCGACTTGTCGCAAAAGGGTTTCGACAAATTCAAGGAGTTGACTACGATGAGACTTTCTCACCAGTAGCGAAGCTGAAGTCTATGAGGAGTATGTTAGCAATCGCTGCATATTATGATTATGAGATATGGCAGATGGATGTCAAAACAGCGTTCCTCAATGGAGACATTGATGAAGAGTTGTATATGATGCAACCCAAAGGTTTTGTCGATCCTAAAGATGCTAACAAGGTATGCAAACTTCAACGGTCCATATATGGATTAAAGCAAGCATCCCAAAGTTGGAATCAACGTTTTGATAAGGTGATCAAAAGTTTTGGTTTTATACAAACTTATGGAGAATCTTGTATTTACAAGAAAGTGAGTGGGAGCTCTGTAGCATTATTAATACTATATGTAGATGACATATTGTTGATTAGGAATTATGTAGACCTTCTTAATAGTGTCAAGGAATATTTGAATAATAGTTTTTCAATGAAAGATCTTGGCGAAGCAGCTTACATATTGGGCATAAAGATTTATAGAGATAGATCGAGACGCCTAATATCATTGTCACAAAGTACATATTTGGACAAAGTTCTAAAGAGATTTGGAATGGAAGATAGCAAGAAAGGGTTCTTGCCCATGTTGCCCAATACGACCTTGAGTAAAACTCAAAGTCCAACAACGGCAGAAGATAGAGAAAGGATGAGTAAAACTCCCTTTGCCTCAGCCATAGGATCTCTAATGTATGCCATGCTATGTACTAGACCCGACATTGCATATTCTGTTAGTTTGACTAGCAGATATCAAAGTGATCCAGGAATGGATCATTGGACAGCGGTCAAAAACATCCTTATGTACTTGAGAATAACTAAGGATATGGTTCTTTCTTATGGAGGTGATGAACAGCTCGTTGTTAATGGTTACACCGATGCTAGTTGGAACACCGATCCGGATGATTCTAAATCACAATCTGGATACGTATATACTTTGAATGGTGCAGCAGTTAGCTGGAGGAGTGCAAAGCAAAGCGTTGTGGCAAGATCTTCAACTGAATCGGAATACATGGCTGCTACGGAGGCTTCACAAGAAGCGATATGGATGAAAGAGTTCATTACAGAGCTCGGTGTGGTTCCAAGTGCGCTGGACACAATGTCTATCTACTGTGATAACATGGGCGCCATGGCCAATGCGCAAGAACAAAGGTCGCACAAGAAGCTGAAGCACATCAAGCTACATTTTCACGCTATTCAAGAACATGTCCAAGATGGTGACATAAAGATTTGCAAAGTACACACAGATCTGAATGTGGCGGATCCGTTGACTAAACCTCTCCCGAGGGCAAAACATGACCAACACCAAACTGCCATGGGTGTTCGGTATATTACCATGTAATCTAGATTAGTTGACTCTAGTGCAAGTGGGAGACTGTTGGAGATATGCCCTAGAGGCAATAATAAATATAGTTATTATTATATCTTTGTGTTTATGATAAATGTTTACATTCATTCTATAATAGTATTAACAAGGAAACATTAATACTTGTGTGATTTGTAAACTAAATTAGAGTCCCTAGTAAAGCCTCTTTATAATACTAGCTTGTTGGTTAATAAATGATTGTGTTTTCCCTATCATGAACATTGAGATGTTATTAACAACAAGATCATATCGTTAGGAGAATGGTATGATGGACATACTCCTATAGATAAGCGTAGCATAAAGATCAAGTCATTTTAATAGTTCAATTGCTATATGCTTTCTGATACATAGTAACCTAATTCCTTCGACCATGAGATCATTCATATCACCATCACCAGAAGGATGCATTAATGACATCAAACACCACACGTAACTGGGGTGGTTATAAAGATGGCATTGAGTGTACGGAAAGTATTGGTTGAGACACATGGATCAAGAGTGGGATTTGCATCCATATGACGGATAGATATACTCTGGGCCCTCTCGGTGGAATGTCATCCAATTAGCTTGCAAGCATGTGACTGGCTCACAAGGGATCACATATCACGGGAACGAGAAAAGAGTACTTATCAGTAACAAGGTTGAACTAGGTATGCAGAGATACCGACGATCAAAACCTCGGATAAGTAAACTATCGTGAGACAAAGGGAAATTGGTATCGTATATAAGTGGTTCATTCGATCACAAAGTAATCGTAGAAATATGTGGGAACCATATGAATTTACAGATTCCTCTATTGGTTATTCTTCGGAGAAGTGTCTCGATCATGTCCGCATAATTCACGAACCGTAGGGAGACACACTTAAGGATTCGACGTTGTTGAGTAGTTATGGAATGATGAGTAAGAGACCGAATGTTGTTCGGAGTCTCGGATGGGATCCGGGATATCACGAGGAGATCCAGAATGGTCCGGAGAATAAGATTCATATAAGGAAAGTCATGTTTCGGGGTTGGAGAATGGTTCCGGTGTTTTCATCGGGAATGTTCTAGAAGGTTCCAGAATGTCCGGCACTCCGGAGGGGAAGGGTACATGAATGTGTCATAACAAGTTGGAATGGTTGCATCATGTACTAGGTGTCATCGCTGAACAAAATAAAGGGATAAATCAAATCCTAGTTTGAAAAGTCAAACACCAATTTAAAAAGTCAAACGGCTATTTTGTTTGGTGGAGGGAGAGTATGAAACCTACTTGGGGAGGAAGTCCCTCTCCCTCCACCGCCGGCCTTGGAAGCCGAGTTGGGGAGGGACTCCCCTCCCCTTGGCCGGCCCCTCCACCTATATAAGGAGGGGCAGGGCTGCCCCTCCAAGCACACAACTTGCACCCCGCAAACCCTAGCTCCAAGCCGCCGGCGCCGCCACCTCCTGCTGCCGCCGCCTAGGGCTAAACCCTAGCCGCCGATTTGGGGCACCCCCTTGCCCTAGCCGCCGGCCTAGCCTCTCCTCCTTGGTGCGTCTAAACCCTAGATCACTGAGGCTCTCTCATAGTCCACCATACTCGCTCCGGCTTAAGGCGAAACCCTGCGAGATCTCCTCTCTACTTCTGGTACCACGCCGTCGTGCTGCCGGAATCACGAGGAGAGTGCTACAACCTCCGTTGCCTGCTGGAACAAGGGAGAGGAAGGTCTTCGTCGAACGTGTGACCGATTGAAGCGCTTTGAGCAAGCGCCGGAAGGATCGTCTACGATCTTGAGATCGGCAAAATCGACTACATCACCCACGAGAATCCGCTCTCGTTAAACACTTTGGAATCTTCGAGGGTGAGTTATTATATCGACTCGTTGCTACAATCTAGTAGATAGATCTTGGCTTGTTTGTTTGTATGCGGTAGAAATTTTTTGTTTTCCATGCTACGAACCCCTACAGAGGGATCCCCTCTCTCCTTCTATATAAAGAGATACCCACACGAGGATTAAAATACACTAGAAAATACACAAAAGGCTTGTGTAGCCTATCTCTTATCTCTCTCTTGTGACAGTGGACCCTTGCCAGGGTTGTGCGAGCGAGAAGTTTTTCACCACGGAGCGTCATCGCATTGCGAGATTTGGAGCCTGAAGATCTACTTCCACAATCTCGGCTAGATCAGGGAGAAGCGAGAGTCATCGTCAGGCACCGGACATCTATGAATCCCTCTGGCGGTGTCGTGCTTTCGGCGCTTGGAGTTGTCAAAGCCACAGGACTTCGTGACCTCGAGGTCAGCATCGGGGCATCTTCTTCAACCATGTTCCTCGCAGTACGTTAATCGCGCTCGATCTTCAAAGGTATGAATACCGTATCTATTCCCGTTACTGCATTACTAGTAGATAGATCCTGGCATTAGGGTTTCTATCGTAGGAAAAAAATTGTTTTCTACCCTCGAACCCCAACAACAATGCCAGTATTTCTTTTATCAACTATAAGCTCATTGACGCATGATATGGTATATTCGCTTATTTTGCTCGAGGATGAACAAAGGTTTAAGTTTGGGGAGTTGATATGCGTGCATTCTACATCATCATAATAGCAACATATATGACTAGTTTTTATTGTTATTTGCATTGTTCTTACTTTATTTGTGCATTATTAGATGATTTATGGGACTTTCCTATAAAGTTCCTTATTTTGGTATTTAATTTCTGGAAGTCAGAAAACCCCTTTTTGTATTTTAATGTTTCAGGTACCTTATGGAACTCAAATTGATTGGGGATAGAAATCAGGATGTTATACAGAAAACGAAGACTTTGGGCACCTGGAGCACACGTGGCGAGCCACGAGGCCCGAAATAGGCCCGGTGATGCGGCCCTACATGTTGACTGTGTCACCTGGGCCAACTCGGCTTCCGAGCGTCGCCTCGGCTCCCCTTTTGACGTAACTCTTCGTATCGCGAAAAAACCCTACGCCATAAATTTTCCCATATGTTTTCGAGGCGGAGATGGGGAGGAGCTCATCTTCCACCTTGGGAGGGGCCAAGTCCTACAGTCCTGCGGCCACCACCGAGGGGAATGACACAGATCATCATCATTTTTCCACGTTGTGAGTAGTTCCCCATGTTCCTGAGGGCATACGATGAATTGGCTATGATTTTTTAGATAGTACGCAATGATTATTTGGTCAAGGTTTAATCTGTTATCTATGATGGTAATGTACGAACACGATTGTATGTTACTTCACCTTTATAGGCTCATAGAGATGCATCGTTGTGTAATGAGAGACTAGGGAGAGGAAGTGACAACAACCTTTTCATGAGGCTTTAGTTGCATTATTGGGTGTTTTTGATCGGGGGCCTTAGAACTTTATGCGATAGTTGAACATTTGTGTCTTAATTAATCCTTTATTTGCATATGTAGATGGACCTAGGACCAATAATTAGGGATGCACTTGCACACATGTATATGGATACACCTATTTTAGCTCTGTCCAATGAGAATAAAACTTGACATAACACTTATCATGCTTGTTTTAGAAATCTATATGCTAAATGAATTTGTGCTGTCCTCATGAACGTTTTTCACATATAAGTACACACTCGAGCTTGTCCTCTTGCACACTTAGAGGATTGGGCTTTCTCTGAAAAGAGCATTTACATTCTTGCAATTTACTTTCTTATTATTTATATTACCTGTAATTTAATCTGCAAACCATAAACAAAAAACAAAAAACCAAAAACGGTTGCATTTTTTATTGTTTCACTTGTTGCATTTGCTAACCAATACCTTCAGCTCCTCGTGGGTTCAATAACCTTTTCTAATTAAAAGGTACTACAATTGAATCTCCTAAATTTGGGAGTCATCGGTGCCGCATAGCCTCCTCTCCTTCCCCCACTGCACTGCCCTCAGAAACCCTAGGAAGAAGACCCGGTAGATCTCCCACACATCATTGTAGTTGTTTCTTTGGAGGCTAAGGCCCCGGTATCCCCAAGAAGCCTGTGACGGCCCACTATTCTAACTGAGCCAAAAATACCCGCATGAAGGGTGATGTCATCGTTCTCTCAGAGGTATCACAGGAGATTGAGAAGGAAGCAACGTCGGTGGCGGGATCCTCTGAGACCCCGCGCGTGCAGCAACACTTCGCCTATCGATGGGGTGGATACCACGGGCGCCTCGCCAGCCTCATCCTCCACCTCCGATATGGTGGGATCATAGTCATCATCACCGTCAAGGCCTTAGAGGGCCCATAATCGCCCTCTCAGTCGCATGTCTCCCGGTCGCGTGTCCCCCATTCAACCAAAATAATAAAGTTATAGTCAAACTCGAGGTTAGCGGATAGGGTTAGAAGCTGTAGGCATTGTAACCCTAATATCATCTAAGAAGGTGACATTAGATGCAAGTCAACACATTGATTCAAAATAGAAGACATGTCTAGCTTCGGTCAAAGGGGAGACCAAAACCCGTCCCATCGTGCGTAACCCCTGGCTCGTCGCTCCCGAGCCAGGCCTTGAGACCGCTGCCGGACACCCCCATGCATCTCTTGCCGCTGCCACGTCGCCACGGTGGCGACGGTGATGGCGCCCAATACTTGTCGTGGAACGCTTCGTTGGAAACCCCAAGAGCAAGGTATGAAGCAGCACAACAGCAAGTTTCCCTCAGTAAGAAACCGAGGTTATCAAACCAGTAGGAGGAAGGAAACGACACACAGGTGTTGCTGGCAACGCGGAGACCTGCACAACACAAACTCAAGACTTTGCCCCAACGAATCAGTGAGGTTGTCAAGATCACCGGTTTGTTGTAACAAAGGATTAAACATATGGTGTGGAAGATAATGGTTTGCAGCAAGTAAACAAGTAACAGTGGAAGATGTATCAATGGTAAAGATTGGATCGGGGTCCATAGTTCACTATAGGTGCTCTCCTTATATAAACAACATGGCATGAAGGGTAAACAAATTACAGCGGGGCAATTGACAGGAACTGATCAAGGCATAACAATGCAATTACCAGCTAGAAAGATCCTATGAGGTTGATTGGGCAATACAACAATATACATAGATTGTAATCCAACTGCATCTATGACTAGAAGTTCACCTTCAGGTTATCATCCGAACCCCCTCTAGTATTAAGTTGCAAGCAACAGACAACTGCTTTAAGCAAAGTGTGTAAGGTAAACAGTCCACATGTTCCATGAACAAGAGACCGTTGTTTTCTCCCTAGTAGCAACAATACATCTACAACCGAAGAGATTTATGTCACTTCCCTTGGAAACTAGAGGGATGAACCCACTATTGAGCACAAATACTCCCTCTTGGAGTCACTAGAAAATACTTGGCCAATATAACCACTAGCAACAAAGAGCATGCAAGATCACAAACAACACAGACATAATAGAATCATAAAGATAAAACCATTAATCAAACCAACATAATAGTCTCAATATCCATCGGATCCCCGCAAATACAACATGCATGATTACAAATAGATTAGATCTTGATCATGAACGGAGCTCACAAGATCTATACATGAAAGCACAAAGGAGGAGATACAACCATCTAGCTACTACATGGACCCATAGTCCAAGGTGGAACTACTCAAAAATCATATCGGAAAGAAGGCCTCCGGGATGATCTCCCCTCCGGTAGGGTGCCGGGAAGAGCTTCAGATCCCCCTGATGTAGGGATGATGGTGACGGCGGCTACAGACGGTTTCATAAATTTCTGATCGGGTACTCAGGGTTTCTGTATCGGGGGCTTCTTATAGGCGAAGGGGCGAGACCGGGAGGCGACCAGGGCCGCCAAACCCTAGCCAGGCGCGGGTCCACCTGACCCCGCGCCTGGGGTGGGTCTGGCCCCCCTGGACAGCCCCTCCGGCTCTCCTCTGGACTTCTTGTTCCCCACGGAAAGTTATTGACTTTGTCCTTCGTCCTGTCCAATTCCGAGAATATTTCTTAACTAACTTTTCTGAAGCCAAAAACAGCAGAAAACAGGCATCTGGCACTGTTGCAACTTGTTAATAGGTTAGTACTAGAAAACATGTAAAAAAGCACCTCAAAGTGTAGACAAGTAAAGCAAAGTAGATACTAAACAAGCATGGAGCATCAAAAATTATAGATACGTTTCCAACGTATCAGCATCCCCAAGCTTAACTCCTGCTCGTCCTCGAGTAGGTTAGTGATAAACAGAATAATTTTTTAGGTGACATGCACCCTCATAATAAAGATCCAACCATTTGCAAACATTGAAAGCTGGGATCAAAGAACTCTAAACATGTGCATGAAAGATGGATTTCTAACAATAGGAGATAGTAACTATGCATGCAACATGACAAGCTACAAACAAAGATGATGAATAATATGCATTGAAAAACGTTTGTTTGTTTCACATGCAGAAAACATAGCATAGTGGCAATCAGCTTGTCCCTCATAGAGTAGCAATATAATGCATATGACACCTGCAAAGTTCATAAGTGTGACTAGAAACAAGTAGCAACAAGAGCAAGTAATAACACAATATGCATCAATTAATAAGCTTTGGAACACTGCACATAGAATGACAACTGTGCTCTCTTAATGGTGCCTAAAGGTAGAAAGTGGAGACTCAAATAATGATGGAAGAAAGGCCTTTTTGTAAAGGAAGCAGTGATTACAAGTTTCAAAAAGAGCTTCCAAAAATTATGGTACTTATTAGCTTTCAGCCTTCATTGCCCCTATCATAAGCATCTTGAAGTGGTTAAGGTTAAAGTGGCAAAGCTGGAGTATATGCTTGACAAAGTATAAGTTGGCAATCTCAAGTCCCTTGACTATGAGGGCTACACCTCATGGATACTCAACTTAGGGCCCAGGCAAGTTCTTGTCACTGTAAGTATTTGCATATCATTGAGAACCGCCAACGGGGTACCACTTGAACATGGCACAGGAGCTTTCCCATAACCAAAATGACAAGGCAAGCAGACAATAAGCATCTTAGCAATTCTTCTTATGTACCATGGGAATATGGTGCTTTTTTCTCTCTTTCCTCTTTTCTCAATGTGTCTCTTTTTTTATAAGAAGAATGCTTCATAGATGTCACTATGGTGATGCTGCAAGTTTCCACCATGATTAGGCATGGCTTAGGCAAGCGGCCCACGCATTTCTGTAACACAGAATACAAACTCCGTGGACTTACAAGTTCCCACTTCATTTCACACCGGTAACATCCATATACAAAAGAGCATGATATCAGCGGAGTACAAAAAGTACAAGTGCAATGTTGAAAACGTTCCCCGTGACAGCACGATTCTGCTAATCCCAACTTATAAGTGCAAGCATATACAACAAAGTTGCCTCAATGGTTCAAGTTTATTAGGGGCAAAGAATAAAATGTGCCATCAATTTCATGAGGGCTTTAATCACTAAGTTTTCACATAACAAAATAGTTTTTAATTGGAAGATAGTTGAAAACAAGAATATACTTGGAATGATGTAACACACCATGCATAGGAGTTTATAGTGGAAACTTTGGAATAACTTGGTTTCTTGGGAGTTGGAAGCATGAGTAGATCTTACTCATACAAGTGGAAGCTAGCAAAAGACTGGGAGCAACCAACTAAGAGAGCAATAATGGCCATAATTATGCAATGCAACAAAGCAAACTAATCAAAGCAAAGAGTGGTACTACAAGTCAATGACTAAATGATCATAGAGGCTAATGGTGACTTGTCATAGTCATAACATGGTGTGATCATGTGCCAACTCAACCCAAGCAAAACATCAAAGGAGAATACCACAATACTATGCTTTTGCATGCTAAAACAACACATAATTTATTCAAGGCACACTAAGCAATCCCAATTGTTTGGAACAAGACATGCTACAGAAATAATCACTAAGCATAATGCAAAAACAACACCTAGCATGCCATGCTAAAGTCTTAGTCACAATCAATGCAAGCTCCTCTTGCACTTCAAGCAAGAACTTACTACTCCTTTCCAAACACCAAGCAAAATTATTTACAAAACAACACAGCGAGATCGCGGGTCCAAACTACTAAAGCTAACTAAACAAATTAAGCAAAGCAAACAAGAACTAAAACGCTCCAAGAACAACAAAACTATGCATGAAACAATAAAAGTGAAGTGTCTAGACAGACCTGAGCTTTTTATTGATGAAGAAGGGGATGCCTTGGGAATCCCCAAGCTTTGACGCTTGTACTCCTTGGATATTTCATGGGGTTACACCATGGTCCCCAAGCTTGAGCTTTTGTCCACTCTTCATCTCATTGCATCATTCTCTCTCTACACCTGAAATATTTCCTTCATACAAAACTTCACACAATCTTCATTAGCAACATTAGCTTATTCAAAAGATATTAGACCGCTTGGAAAAGATTTGGAACAACAAGGCTTTTCACTAAAAACACAATCTACTGTAGTAACTCCTTCAAAAAAACTCAATTTACCTGAAGAGAGCTCAAAAAGAAATCAATAAGAAGCAAATGCAAATAATGGCAGAAATCTGTCAAAACAGACCAGCAGGTAGAAACGAATTTTTGCGAACATCTTATGTTGATTAAATCAAAAAGTGTTGAACTAACGAAAGTTAGCCAACATACTGGGGGATTTATTCGTAAATTTTGAGCTCAATATGAGTTACAGAGCCTCCTCACGAATATTTTTGGTGGAGGACAGAAATCTTTTTCAGGGCAGCAACTCCCCAAATCTTACTTTCCTCTTATTAGAGGTCATTCTTGGCACAAAAAGCAAACAAAAAGGATAAATAGAGGTCATTACAGAAGTAATAACTTCCAAGACTCAAGGAAACTCTTGGGTTATCTCTCAACAAGTACTTTTCTTTAACGCCATTAAGTTAGGCACGAAAAGTTTGAGAAGATGCTCTCATGATAAATATGAATTGAAGTCAAAGAGAGTATCAAGAAGCAAAATCAAAACACATTTAAGTCTAACCCTCTTCCTATTCATAGGAATCTTGTACACAAATAAATTCATGAAGAACAAAGTGACATGCATAGGAAGGTAAGACAGGAGTAACTTCAAAACTTTTAGCACAAAGAGAGGTGTTTCAAAACCATCAAAACTTCTACAACCAAATTCTCCTCTCTCATAATAATTTTTAGTAGCATCATGAATAAACTCAAAAATATAGCTATCACATAAAGCATGCTTCTCATGATCTACAAACACATAATTTTTATCAAGCTCAAAAACAGTGGGATTAAAACCTCCACATGTTTTATCCAAAAATAGATATTTCAAAAGGATCCACGGGAACATAACATTCATCCCCCTTTAGTAAGCATGGGGGACAATCAAACAATGTAAGAGGTAAAGAGTTACTCTCACTAGAAGGTAGGCATGGGAAGATCTAGGGGTGGACATGCAGCTCGAGGCTCGAGGCTCGGCTCGGGCTCGACTCGGCTTGGAGGATGGTCAAGACAAGCCTAAACCTTGCTATTCAGGCTCGAGGCTCGACAAGACGGCTCGGTGAAGCTTGCAAGCCGGCTCGAAAGCTCGATGAAATTAAAAAATTCGCCATGACCTTTGCTGAAATTGTAAGAATTCACAGTTTTATATAAGATTTGATCATGATTTCACAAATACATCAACAAAATAGTCTAACAAGTTAAATAAAGTACCAATAACCATAATAGTTTCATTACGACACAAGTTTCATAACACAAACTGACCACTTAGTCCAACAGGAGTCTCATACATGAGTAGATGACAAACACAGGAACATAGTTCAACTTCAACAAAAGTAACAGGAGCCATGATATCGCAAATCTGATCATAAACATCAACCATTAACATCTCCTTGGCCTCTACCCTCGATGCCATCTCCTGTAGCTCATTCATACACTCATTTGTCGAATCTGTTTATCACAAAGACAAAAAGAAATCATCACATATATGGTTTTGCATCAGATATGTTACAACAAGTGAGAGAAATGGCATTATATAATGAGTTTTGCATTACTTGTGTTCTTGTACAAAAATTTACAACAAGTAGAGAAACAAAATATCACTATATACTTACTAGTTGCTCCCCACCATGGTTTTTGGAAATGGAATACACTCGACATCATCAATATCATTTGGTTCCTAAAAGAGTGAAAATGATGAAATTTAGGTATGCATAAGACATAGTATAGTAGACTAACTAGCAACAAAATGAATCAACAAGGCGCATACCACATCCAGCGAGACTTTGTTGTCATTGTGAGCACCTTTAATCCAACTAGAAGCATACACCAGCGCCTCCACCATCGCTGGGTTTAGAGAGCTCCTATAGTCATCTAGAACTCCCCCCTCCCCCCCCCCCCGGGTGCTAAAAGTAGACTCCGAAGACACAGAAGTCACCGGTATAGACAAGAAATTCTTTGCCATCTTTGACACGACGGGGTATCTATGGGCATTCAGCTTCCACCACAATAGCACATCAAAAAAATTGTTTAGCAAGCTCTCATTTGCCTCACTAAGATACTTATCAATCTCATTCTTTGATGTCTCCACAGAAGTCTCACTTAAGTATGAGGTAAACTCGCTGGCACTTGATGGTAAAGATGAACTTGTATCCATAGGTGTAGATGAGGATGCAACAGATCTATAAGAACCAGCTTTCTCATAACGATGATGTATCTCATAAGTGTCATACAGCTTTGCCAACTCGGTTTCGATCAAATTATATTCAGTAGTAGCTTTCTCTTCTGAATAGATCTTTCTAAAACCCCACTTAATGTATTTCAACTTGTACCTTGGATCAAGAATAGTAGCAATCACCATGACATTATTGGGTTCTTCCCAATACTTGTTGAATTTGTCCAACATTGCCTCCCCCATAGTTTTCAAAGATGGGTCGGTGGATCTACATGCCTCTGTAAGTGTAATCTTGACATTGACAATGTAAGGATAAAATATATTCGAAGTAGGATATGTAGAGCCATAGAATGCAGTAGACACCTCAGCCAGAGAAACAAGTATAGGTGTAATGGTATTGAACAATGCCCATTCATCATTTGATGGCTTCCATTTATAATTTGCATCGCTGTCCGCATAAGAATCTATTGCATCTCTATAGGTAATGGCCGTTCTTAACATGTGGTAAGTTGAATTCCACCTTGTGGTCACATCTAGTTTCAGCCCCTCTCCAATTGTGATTGCAAGAAACCGACAAATTTCTACAAACTTGTGAAATCTAGAAACCGACTTCTTGATGTACTTAACAGATTCCCTCACATTGGTTGTTAAAGTGGAGATGGTTGCAGTCCCATCGGTGACCACCAAATTAATAATATGAGCACAACAACGAACATGGAAATATTTAGGAACAAAACAATAGGAGCTTCTAGCAGCAAACATAGCCTTCAAATTGCGGACATCTACATCATTGTTGGATGCATTATCTAGAGTGATCGAAATGATTTTATCTTCTATCTTCCATGCAGCCACACACTCAAAAACAGCTTGAGAAATCACATTTCCACTATGTGGAGGGTCCAACTCCATGAAATTCAGCATACGACATTGCATTTTCCAATCTTTATCAATAAAATGTGCAACTAAACACATGTATGAAAGTGTTTGGTTGGATGTCCACAAATCATTAGTTAAAGCTATGTTATCCACACCTTTAAGAACCTTCATAAGGCTATCTCTCTCAGATTCAAACACCTTCATGCATTCCTTTCTAATGGTTTTTCTACCAATAAACTCATACCGAGGATTTAAATATTTCATCACCATGTTGAACCATGTGTGCTCTACCATCTTAAATGGATAATCATGACAAATCAGCATCTTAGCAATTAATTTTGTAGCTTCTTCGTGACTATACTCCCTAGAAGATTGCAAAATAGGAATACCGGTATCACTTGCAATAGATGGCTGAAAGTTGAGAAGGGTTTGACTAGCCACCTTTGCCATAGCGACCTTATAATCTGGACATGCTTTGCTATAGTGTCGCAGCAGATGGGAAGTGGCTCCCCCATTGTCCTTGTTGTAGGAGAAAAACTTCTTGCAATACTTGCATTGTGCCATTATCACCTCAACAGTAGGATCCTCTTTGGATGGCCGAGGAACCTTGTCGAAGTGCTCCCATACAACTGACTTAGACTTGGCACTCGATTCAACGATAACCTTCAGACCAACCTTCTTTCCCTTATGTTGCTTCATCCCTCTCTCAGAAACCCCACCATCAGTACCAGCAGAATTCCCATCATCGGATATGTCAATATGACCACTAACAAATACATCATCATCCGACATGGCATCATTCTTGTCATAAGAATTTTCTTCCTCATCGGTCTCAATTGTTTAAGCTTGTACATAGAGTAATCACAAAGATTAAATCAAGACAATAGATGTACTACTGTTGCGGGTTCAATTACAAAAAGGTGAAACAAAATTATCATTTGTGGAGGCGAATTGGTTGCTGCCGGCTGCGACAAATTAGGTACTACAGGTTGAGACAATGCATGTATAGTTGAAGATATGCCGAGCATAGCTGCAGTCCGCGATTGCATCTCCTTGTTATATGCATGCCTCTTTCCCTGCCCTTGTGGCTTCCTCAGACGTGCTTGCGATCCTTCACTCTCCCGTCCCGGTTGCATTTTCTCTATCCTTCACAATTTTAGACAGTCACAATGTTATTGACAAGACTAAAAATAAGCAAGATTTTATCACAACAATGGTACTAACGAAACAAAAAAGAAACAAATTCTATTTCCTACAAGTAGATATTATCAAAATAATGGTACTGCCAGATATTATCACTAAAAAGAACAAGACTGTACAGACTACAAAGCCGCTACAGCCTAATCATACATAGTACATAGCCGCTGCAGCCTAAAAATTGAACATACAGAGAGGTTGAGAAATTATTGAGCTTTCTTTGATGCCACTGACATTCCTCTACATGTCAGTACATAGTGACATAACTGGAGTAGTTAAGTACCAAGAGGTTCAGAATCAATTTGTCCTCCACATGTTGGATCAAGAACAACTAAACAAGAACAACTAAACAAGGACAGGTTCAGAATCAATTTGTCCTCCACATGTAGGGGCCTATCCACATGCGGCCGGAGGGTATGGCTGGCGCCGTGCTGGCCTTCTCCCCCCGCTAACCCTAGCTGGAAGGCCTGCTGGAATGAGCAAAGCACTGGGGAAGAAGGGAAGGAGGAGGCAGCCGGCGTCGGACCTTGGTGGCGTGGCGGCAGCCGTCCTTGGTGGCGGCCTGGCGAGCGACGACCGACGGGGAGGAACCAGGAGGCCAGGTCGACGGGGTGGTGTTTGCCAATCGCCAGTCTATTCGAGAGCGAGTGAGTCGAACGGGGTCGGGAGGGTCAGGGACGGGCCGAGCGAGGGGCGGGGCCGCGGGGGCTGGGATTTTTTTCGGGGGAGGACGGGATTTTTTTCGGGGTAGCTGACCGGCTCGTCGAGCCGTTCGACAAGCCACGAGTCGTATCGAGCCGAGCCACGAGCCTGTTTTACAGTGGTTTTCAGTACCAAGCTGAACCTAGGCTCGACTCGATTTTGTCAAGCTTTCACGAGCCGAGCTGCGATCCGGCTCGGCTCGGCTCGATTCCACCCCTAGGTAGATCCATTCTTCCTCATTTTTTTCATCTAATGAGCTTCCGGTTTCAACAATTTCTTCTTCCATAGGCTCATGCAAGGCATTAGTCTCTTCCATTTGTGGAAAACACTTATTAAAATATTCAAGAATATAGCCATTGTCTTCCTTGTAATTATCAAAGCAAAATTTAAGTATCTCATAAACCTCACATTCATAAGGTGCATCATCAGTATTTCCAAGCAAACTGGCAAGTTCAAATGCACCCTTGAAGGCAATAAATTCTTCAATTTGTTCCACGTCATAAAAGTCATAAATTCCTTAAATATAATAGGATATGGTAACATTATCATTATACTCACATTGAAAAGGTAGGTGTTTATACCTCCTAAAGCAACAAGCTTTATCAAAGCAATAAGTGACATTATAAGTAGAGCACACCTCTCTAGCAATAGTATTAAACTTATCAATTTGTTCCCATAAGTGTTTCCCTTTTTGTGACAAACGGTGTTCCTTATAATAATACTTTTCCTTTTTCGTGAACCCACCTTGCCAATAAGAACTAGTTTCAAAGAAACCATCCATTGATAGAAAGCATGATTAAGCAAGGCAACATACCAACAACTAGAGTAGGAACTGATTTTTTTTGTGTTTTTGAATAAGGTAAGCAAACCAAACTAGACTATTTTTTGGGGGGTTTTGGAAAAGAGGCAAACAAAACAAAGCAAACTAAAAACAAAGTAAAGAGAAAGGAAGTGAAGGACTCCCCTAGTAAAGACGTTCTTAGCCTCCCCGGCAACGGCGCCAGAACTTAGCTGGTGCTTGACAGGGAGGAAGAAGTTTGATGGCCCTTCAATCCCCGACAACGGCGCCAGAAATTAGCTTGATGGCGCCCAATACTTGTCGTGGAACGCTTCGTTGGAAACCCCAAGAGCAAGGTATGAAGCAGCACAACAACAAGTTTCCATCAATAAGAAACCAAGGTTATTGAACTAGTAGGAGGAAGGAAACGTCACACAGGTGTTGCTGACAACATGGAGACCTGCACAACACAAACTCAAGACTTTGCCCCAACGAATCGGTGAGGTTGTCAAGCTCACCGGTTTGTTGTAACAAAGGATTAAACGTATGGTGTGGAAGATAATGGTTTGCAGCAAGTATACAAGTAACAGTGGAAGATGTATCAATGGTAAAGATTGGACCGGGGTCCATAGTTCACTAGAGGTGCTCTCCTTAGATAAACAACATGGCATGAAGGGTAAACAAATTACAGCGGGGCAATTGACAAGAACTGATCAAGGCATAACAATGCAATTACCAGCTAGAAAGATCCTATGAGGTTGATTGGGCAATACAACAATATACATAGACCGTAATCCAACTGCATCTATGACTAGAAGTCCACCTTCAGGTTATCATCCGAACCCCCTCCAGTATTAAGTTGCAAGCAACAGACAACTGCTTTAAGAAAAGTGTGTAAGGTAAACAGTCCACATGTTCCATGAACAAGAAACCGTTGTTTTTTTCCTAGTAGCAACAGCACATCTACAACCAAAGAGATTTCGGTCACTTCCCTTGGAAACTAGAGGCATGAACCCACTATCGAGCATAAATACTCCCTCTTGGAGTCACTAGCAACTACTTGGCCAAGATAACCACTAGCAACAGAGAGCATGCAAGATCACAAACAACACATACATGATAGAATCATAATGATAAAACCATTAATCAAACCAACATAATAATCTCAATATCCATCGGATCCCCGCAAACACAACATGCATGATTACAAATAGATTAGATCTTGATCATGAACGGAGCTCACAAAGCGCAAAGGAGGAGATACAACCATCTAGCTACTACATGGACCCATAGTCCAAGGTGGAACTACTCACAAATCATACCTGAGAGAAGGCCTCCAGGATGATCTCCCCTCCGGCAGGGTGCCGGGAGGAGCTTCAGATCCCCCCCCCATATAGGGACGATGGTGACGGCGGCTACAGACGGTTTCGTGGATTTATGATCGGGTACTCATGGTTTCTGTATCGGGAGCTTCTTATAGGCGAAGGGACGAGACCGGGAGGCGACCAGGGCCGCCAAACCCTAGCCGGGCGCGGGTCCACTTGACCCCGCACCTGGGGTGGGTCTGGCCCCCCTGGACAGCCCCTCTGGCTCTCCTCTGGACTTCTTGTTCCCCACGGAAAGTTATTGACTTTGTCCTTCGTACCGTCCAATTCCGAGAATATTTCTTTACCAACTTTTCTAAAAACAAAAACAGCAGAAAACATGCATCTTGCAGTGTTGCAACTTGTTAATAGGTTAGTACCAGAAAACATGTAAAAAGCACCTCAAAGTGTAGAAAAGTAAAGCAAAGTAGATACTAAACAAGCATGGAGCATCAAAAATTATAGATATGTTTCCAACGTATCAGGCGGCCCCCAGCCTTCGAATGAGGTTTGGGTTGGTGGTTGCCGAAGGTTCCCGTTGGATCTGCTGGGGCAAGGATCGTCGGCGTACTGACGTGCAGCAGCTAGGGCGGCATCCCTGGTTGGGGTGGTGGCGGAGATCCTCTCTCGGTGGCGCCATGACCGGCAACAGAGGTGGGGGTGGACCTGGTGGCCATGTATAAAATCCTAGATTAAAATCTGGGTGTCTCCTGTGCCGTCCCCTAATTCCTATTCGATGCATGGTTGGGCCAGATCCGGTGGAGGGTCGATCCTGCTATGTCGCTGCCTTTCTCTATGCTAGCCTAGCCCAAGGGCTGCTGCTAGGAGTCGGAGCGACGGATCTTGTAGGTTGCCAGGCGGTGGCGTGGGGGCTATCGGCTAGGTATGAATAATGGTGGTGGTCCTCGGATCTCTTGCACATCAAGATGAACATATACTTGATGCGTGCCTAATGGATATGTCTGGAGTGTCTAGTTCCAGAAGGATCTGTCGACGAACTCCCATGGGCGCATCATGCCTGGAGATTGCTGGATCAGAAATAATTCGGTCGTGCGCACCTGTGTTTTTTGCTGGCCGTTTGGTTTCAGATGGAGCGTGGCGAAGCTCTGCTAACTGTTATCATCATGTGTCATGTCTTTGACGATCCATGGTGAAGTCGGATGTGGAGAATTTCATGAGGACAGGAACATAAGGGCTAGCTATGGTGGATTGAGTCTTTGGGGTGTTGAGGATCTGAGGCTTGGTGATCTATGACTCGCAGCAGCGTCTATTAGAGGGGGTGACAACACAGGATATGTTCACAGTCTTTCCTTGCAGGGTGAAAACCCAAGGTCTGATCTTTATTGGTTGTGCCTGGCAATGGCCTTGCAGAAGGCATTGTTTTGCGAGCGAAGACTTCCTTCATGGTGAAAACCTAGGATCTTTGATCGGACGATTACAACGCTTGAGCACTATGTCCTTCTTGGAGGCGTCGTTTTTGGAGGGGTTGGACTCTGGTGTTGTTTTGGTGGTGTTAGTGTCGCTGCTGCTAAGAATCTTATCACTTTAGCGGGACTTTTTTTTATAATTCTTCTTCTTTCTTTTTTGGATGTGTGCATCTGTAATACCAATAGGGTAATGCGTTGTTGCAGCGATTGGATGTAATTGGTATCGTGTGATATTAATATATGCTTCTTTTTTCAAACAAAAAAAGCTTCGGCCAGAGGGGTGGTTGCCACGGTCTCATTGGGCTTTTCTCTAACGACAATTAACATGCATGGATGTAGGTTAATATTGCTGTGGATTTTTTTATCATTTTTAGGTGTGTTCACTAATTTTTTACCCTCTCCGCTTTCATATTTCTTGTTGTGGCTTTAGTTCAACGACACATAAATTAAAATTATGGACCTCAGGGAGTACTTCCAGGACTATCTTATACTCCCTCCGTTTTAAAATATAAGATGTTTTAGGTTTGTGAAGAAAATGAATCTAGACTTCTTTTAGTGTGTAGATTCATCCCAAAGTTGAGTGAACTTACATATTAAAACAAGTCTAGATCCATCTTCTTCACAAATCTAAAACATCTTATATTTTAAAACGGAGGGAGTATATCAGATCAAACTAAAAACAACTCCAGCGGAACTTCACAATTGACCAACCATAAAGTAAGCTCTCATTACCTGTGTCTATATGGAATATGGACAAGTAACAAGTATAAGTAATTAACACATATAGGTATGGATGGATCGACTTAAACAAATGTTTACGGCGCATATGCATATGCTGGCCGCCTTCCACTAGTCAGTTTATGATAATCTATACCCCATACGAATATCTGAGGGAGGCGGAAAGATATGATTAACAAATGAGTTCGGCCATCTAACCGGAGTATCTCTATCGCATGCGTACGTGTACAATCATCACCATGCATAATGGCGCGCCGATTTAAAATAAATTAATCTCTCCTTTTTTGCAGGTAAAATAAATTAATCTCTATATGGATGGATGGAGCTAGCTAGCTACTAGTACTGTACTACTACGTGATTCGGCCGTACGCGGTTTGCGCACATTTAATTTACGCGTCTCTTTTGGAAAGTACAGTACTGTAGCTTTGTTTGGCATGTGGAGTTAGTTAACTAATTGGGTTGTCTGTAGCTGCTCTTCCCAGCTAGCAGCTACACATTGCAAGTTCGGCCGGCGATCAATCGAGGTATTGTAGGGTGGACGGCAAAAAGCTACTTTTTGTCGATGCTTATTCGTTGAGATCGTGTATTAATTAGTTATAATGCACGTTATCAGGTGCGTAGGAAGCAACAAGTGAACCGTCGATCTTTTTCGCAAAAAGAAAAAAAAGTTAACCGTCGTCGAGCTTCATGAGTGAGTGCTCACTGAACCCAATTAAAGTGCCACCTGCTGCACCTACATATTGTATTTAGCTTCACTTGAGCATATGTACTTGTTAGTATATACTATCTCCTCCTCTTCTTTTTCCGCAAAAAGGAAAAAATAGGTAGAGTAAAACCTTTCAAAAAAATTAAAATAACGTCAGTGTCTTGGGGTATGGATTCCTTCCTCATGCATCCACCGTAGTCACGCCGTGAGCCAAGCTTGGTGTCGCTTCTAGAACATCGATCAAACGATTCATGTTATCGTCAACGCCACCGACGAGATCGTTGCCGATGAGATGAACAAGGAGACAAGGAATAGCCACCATAACATCGATGTCGGTTGACCAAACCCTAACGATGTAGCACAATTCATATTGTGTGGTACAAAATTGATATCCAAAATAGCCAGTATTGGGGTGGACCGACCGTCCCTCTCCTCCATCTCCGCTAGTTGAGAGTTCCCTTTGGGTGGCCGGGTCGATCCCGCGCCCTTTTCGGCAAAGCTGCCGGTCAGAGATGGCGGAGGAGAGGTGCCGAAGTAGTCAGTAGTGATAGGCCTAGGGTTTTCAACAGTTTGTCGGTAGTTTGGAGTAGGGCATCAGTTTCTTATGGGAAGATCTAGTGTGTCCTACGCAGGTGTCTGCTCCTACTTTTATTTCGGTAGTCGGAGGCGATGTCGAGCTACCCCACCCTAGGGATCTCCGCTAATAAGGTCATCATTCGTGCTTGCTGGCCTTTGACCAGCTGTGTTGCTTCGCTATGTTTTCTCCCTCTGTCCGGCCATGGAGGTGAGGGGAGGAGGAAGAATGGCGGAGGTGCTGCTGGTTTCGGAGGTTTGTAGGGGATTGCTTGCGTCCTAGCGCATCAGAGCGACGCCAGGAGGTCATCGCTCCATTCTTGCTTCGTTGAGCTTCTAAGGTGGAATATGATGGAGTGGGCTCTTGCAGCGAACCCCCTTCTTAATAAGCGTCGCCACTCCAACACAGTGTCCTCATCCCTCTGATGCTCTTCTCGGCCGACCTCCATGGCAAGGGATAGGAGAGTGGATGATTTTTCATCATTGTTGTTTGGAGGTGGCATCCGAGGTCTATGGAGCCTGTGACCCTGGCAGCAGTTCCCAAGCGGCACCGCGTTTTGGTAGCCGTTATATTTAGTCGCAAGGGTGGCCCTGTTGTTCTCGAGCTCTTCAGTGACTCGTGCTTCTTTCTCCTAATTTGTTGGAGGATCTTCTCTGATCTTGGTGTGGCGGTGCGCGTCATTGCCTCCCCAAGTGGTTCCGTCCCCGGTGGAAGCAACGTCGGTCACACTTAGAGGTCAAAGCTCATTGTCGGTAGTCTAGGACTCGATCGTGATTCTGTGTGTTTTCCTGGGGTGCTGGTTGTAAAAACGGAGGACTTGGTTGTAATTTCTTTTTTCCTGGGGTGGTGGTTGTAAAAACAACAAGTAGCCAATATGCTCTTTTTTTAGATAGACTTTTGCTTTGTCGGGAAGTAGTTTTCACAGAAGGAAGATGCATGCGCCATGCGGGTATTACATAATTCTCAACTCAACCGAGCACGCATGTTGCTAGTAGCTAGCTAGGTTGGGCGCAAGCTGCTGCATGCATGCCCCGCTCTACCCTATCTCTCTAGGGTGGGATCGCAGCTAAGCTAGCTAGTACTAGTTGGCAATCTGGAGTGCGGCATGCATTCGGTAGTTTTGCAGGCGTGGCCCGTCGGTCGATCCATCCTAATCTGGAGGAGGAGGAGCCTGTGTCTGTGACGATCGATCGACGGAGCACTTCAGCGCACGCGGAGCCACCAATCCATGTTTGCACGCGCGCGTGCTGCATATACATACTCCCTCGCCGTTTGAAAGAGAATATATATAAGATATGTTTTAGATTTATTACGAAGCTAATGTATCTAGACATCTTTTTAGTGTATAGGTTTAAATAAATCTATGCACTAAAATATATTTAGATAAATTTGTTTTATAAATCTAAAACATCTTATATTTAGGAACGGAGGAGTACATACACAGATTCAGAGATCAATTTGATGAAGAACTAAATACTAGTAACTGGATGGATGGATGGATGGATGGATTGACCTGTCCCTTTCCTAGCTGCTAGTACTAGCTCCCATAATCCGTCCAGTCCATCCATCATTCATTACAGAGAGAGCAGAGCTATGACGACGAGTAGATGCTGGCTGGCTACTGGCAGTCATCGATCAGAGAGATCGACGGACGCACCGATCGCTCTCATCATTCATCATGCCCTGAATCCATCCATCCATCGGGCTGCTCCACATTCAATTCCTCGATCATTCCCCTCCTCCTCCTCCTCCGCAGAGACCCTGCTCTGCTACCACATAAATACTAGATCTGCTCAAACCCATCCGTCGGTCACGTACGTGTCACGACCCATTGTTCAAGTCCCGATCGATGCATGGCATGCCAAATTTTATGTATCATCATCTTTCATTCTGCTTTCGGAGCATCTCCACTCGTCCTTCCCATACGCATAATATCGGTGGCCTAATTTTGGGCCGTACGGGGACGTCGGATTGGTTCAGGATTTGGGAGGGAGAGCTCTGACTCCCAATCGAGTACGCCCATAACAATTATGAAATTTATTATTTGACAATTTTTGTTACATACTTGAAAAATAAAACTAGTTATAATCATGTCTAATCTTGTAGTACACGGGCTTCCGGATCGTCGTCGCTTGGCGCACGTGTGTCCTTCCGCGGTTTGATGTAGGTAGCGGAGACCGTCGATTAGCGCAGGCTACAGGGACCGACGGCCGCAGCTGCTGTAGCAGCCCACCGTGTTGTCCTCCGCGTGGTACAAAGAGACGCATTTGGCCGCGTGCTGCCCCGGAAACTCCTCCAGGTCGTCGGTGCGTCCAAACTAGCGCGCGGCCATAGCGTATTCCGGAGGAACCCGCCACTACGGCCTCGAAAGCAGGATACCCGAAAGTGGGGTATCTTGTTTGGCGACAAAGTCGTGCCCACGGCCGCTGCTGCCCTTGCTTGGGCTCCACGGTGGCTGAAAGTGCGGGTACCGCAGGCGAGGGTGATATCCTTCAACGATGTGGCGCATCACACCGGCGAGTGTCCGATTAGCCCACCATAGCTGTCGGCCAACTTCGTTGTGGTTGACCAGAGGAGGGTCATCGTCCTCATACCTCGCGAGCTCTCTTTCCCGCCGATTGGCGAAGAAGGTGGTCCAGGTCGCGGTGTTGTCAGGGCATCAATTGAGATCCATCTGTTGCTCTGGCATGAGCTCGAGGTAGTAGTGTCTCGTGATGACCACCAGGCGGGCGAAACCACGAGGCACAAGAGGGACAGAAATCTCTTCGGCGCTCAGCATCCAGTTGGGGGACAGCTGGTAGCCTGGAAGACATGGATAGCTGGAGGAGCACAACACCTCCGTCTCGAGGGTGGGATAGCCCCAGTATGGGGTGTCCATGGTGAGAGAAAACGGTGTGGATCTGCGGATGGCAATGGCGGCCGCCCAAGATATAGCGGAAAAGGTCAGGAAATCTGGGCGGGGAGAGTTGGAAAGGGCGGGAACGAAAGGCGCGCCGCAGCGTGGCCAGATGACGGGACTCGTCGCCTCTGGAAACGAAGCACCTATCTCACTGTCAAAGCTGGCCCACGATATTTTCAGTTCCATCTGGCATCCCCGCTAGGCATGTGGGCGCTAGAAAGGCGCCGACGCCAAAAAAGAATTGGGAATGGACTAGCCGTGATTTTCAGCGCCGACGCCCCCGATAGCCCTTTATGGGGCTTAGGGACTCGAGTAGAGATGCTCTCAGCTCCCCTAATTAGCTAGCTCTGTTTGGTAATGGCCAATGATGATGGAGATCCTAGTTGTGCCTTTTCGTCACTCGATCACCATCAACTCGAACCGCCAAGCTTTAGTTAGCTTTTCTTTTCCTTTGTTACTAGATGATCATCACTCGAGTTACCAATGATGCAGATTCATTACCCCCTTTTTTTAGCTCATCATCAACTCAAACTGCCCAGCTTTTCTAGCTATAGGCCCCTTGTTGCGTTGCCTTTTCGGCAACTTTGCACCCCAGCAGCATTCGTCCTCCCACGATACAAACTAATTAATTATTATCACGATTAGTGTTGAGCACCTAATAAGAATTAATTTACTACAATGCAAAGTCGAGGGGTGGACCTTGAGAAGTTGCAATGCTGCTGCTTGCATTGATATAATATCTGTAGGCATAACGAATCGTCTATAGCTAGCTAGATACTTTCTGCAAAGTAATGTACTTATATAAACATAAGGTAAACACTACATATCCTAATCAAACAGGTAAAGTTAAAGAAAGAGAATTTCCATTTTCCACCACCTTTTTTTTTTTGAGAAAAATACTCCAATCCAATCGGATCCAAACCTCCCACAAAAAAATCACGGGTCGCCCCCGTTCAGGCGACTCCGGAGGACCCCTCCCCGGTATGCTCCTCGGTTGCCGCCGTCACCGGAGGGCGGTGGCGACGCCTTTCCCGTCTAAGACAGAGGGCTGGGGAGGGCATCGTGGCTATGTGTGTTGGGAAGCGACCGGGTGTTGGCAACGGTGCTAGATGGTGCGTCCCTAGCGGCAGGGGCCTAGAGTGAGCTGGTGAGGCAAGTTAGAGGCGGGCGACGTGATGTGGAAGCTTCATTGGCGACGGCTACGATTTGAGCCTCAGGGCTCGACCTAGGCCTGTTATGGGCCGAGTGTCGCGGGCATGCGGCGCGCGGTCGCCTTCTCCTCCGCTGATCTGACTAGGGACATGGGGGATGTTTGGTTTCGCTTCAATAAGGAGGTAGCCCTAGTGTTCTTGTTATGCAAAGACGTTGATTTGCTCGTTGTTGTTCTCCTTGATCTCGTTGGCGACAAGTTTCAGAATGCTCTACGTGAGATCTTCATTGGGTGCATGACGACTCTAGATTGTTGGATTGGATGGATCTGGTCATGCATGTCCTTTAATTTGTTGGACCTGGCAATGGCCTAGTTAAAGCCATTATTTTGAGAGTGTGGATTTGATCCATGGCAAAACCTAAAACTTTTGATCGACCAATGATAGCGTTGGAATGATAAAACGAACAAAATTGATGGTCCACCGTCCATGGAGTACTTAGATTGGATAGGTGAGATTTCCTTCCTAAATTGGGTAATTTTTTTTTGAGGGTGATGAAATGATAAAACGAACATCACTTACGCCTAGGCTCCATGGACGGTGGATATTCAAGCCAATGAGTTGAAATGCGGGTCTAAAAGCCAAACTAAGGGTATGTGGAAAACACGTGCATCAATTCAAGTGGTGTTGTTTGGATGTTTATGGAAATGACAGCTAGAGTCAAAGAGAATTCGGCTTTGCCCATATTTAGTTTTTGAACTTTAGCTTAATCTCATGGAAATTTCCACGAGCTAGGATGTGGGCCACCAAGATAACATATGCAAGCAAATTGCATGGAATTAGCTACATGTTTCTTTCTGGCACTTATCCACTCCCTCCATTTTAAAATATAAAATGTTTTAGTTTTGTGAAGCAAATGTATTTAGATTTCTTTTAGTATGTATCTAGACTTCTTTTAGTATATAGTTATGAGCCTAGCTCAACTGTTTGGCGGAGTGGATATACAAACCCAACACCTAGGTTCAAAGTCCCCATGAATGTAAATATAGGTTCTTATTTATTGATTCAACCTGATATTCATGTAGATAATAATAGTAAAATTTGGAAAATGAAAATACCCCTAAAAACAAAGATTTTCGCCCGGTATCTTCATAAGGGAGTAATTCTTACTAAAGATAATCGTGTGAAGACAAATTGGCATGGAAGTATACAATGCATTTTTTGTCATCGGGATGAGACAATCATGCATTTATTCTTTATAAATTTGCTCGTTTTATATGGTCATTCATCAAAATAGCATATGTTTTATCTCCTCCGTGTTTCATGGCCAATGTTTTTTGTAACTGGCTATATGGGATAGACGATAAATATAGGATTTTATTTAGCGTGGGAGCGTTTGCTATTATTTGGTCGTTATGACTATATAGAAATGACAAGATTTTTAATAACATTATGTCTTCTCCCTTGCAGGTTATATATCGGACAACGGAGATATTCTTCGATCATGGACCACTCTCCAACGTATGGAGTTTCATGACTTGTTTGTGAAAGGGTGTATGCGGTTGGAGAACGCGCTGAGGGATATTTTTCCCCGACATAGATGGCCGCGTGATTTGCGGATTAATCTTCCATAGCTTGAGGCCGTTTTTTTTAGCTTTTTTGTAATATTCTTCTACTTTCTTTATTCTCTAATTGTGTGGTATGTGCGGCTATGTGCATTTTAGTTATGCAGTGTAAATATTACTCAGGGTAATAAAAGTGTCCATTTTCAAAAAAAAAGATGTAGCTTCACTCAGGTTTGAAGTGAATCTACATATTAAAAAAGTCTAGATACATTTTGTACACAAAACTAAAACATCTTATATTTTAGAACAGATGGAGTATAATATTAAACAGAGATCCATGGATTGGAAGTATTTAGATTCGCTTAAGTTTAGAGTGAATCTACATATAAAAAAGGTCTAGATATATTTTGTTCACGATATATTTTAAAATGGAGGAGTACAATATTGAGATCGATGGATTGATTGGAATCGATCAGGCTTAGTTAATTAATCTTATACTCCCTCCGTTTCAAAATATAAGATGTTTTAGCTTTGTGAATCAAATGTATCTAGACTACTTTTAGTGTATAGGTTTACTCATATTTGGATTGAACCTACACACTAAAAATAGTCTAGATTCATTTACTTCATTAAGCTAAAACATCTTATATTTGAAACGGAGGGAGTATTTTAAAACGGAGGAGTACAATATTGAGATCGATGGATTGATTGGAATCGATCGGGCTTAGTTAATTACGGCCGGAGCAGGTGGAAGCTAAGTGCGAGACGTATTCGCGCGCATGTAACGACACAATTAGTTCAGTGATCTGCAGATTGGATTAGCTTGCCACAAAGTAGGAGTACTAGCTAGGCGACAAAAGTGTTAGATTATTGCTTGACATGTAAGTTTACTTAGTCTAGTCAGTTTGTAATAGTCTATACCCACAAAAAAAAGTTTGTAATAGTCTATATAAACCCTTTATCGACCACATTGTAAATCATCGAATATTATTTCTATATAATTCTACATGGTATCAGACATCGTTTTAGTCTCAACGTCGTCGAGCCTACCGTTGACACTGCAGGGATGTTAGATTATTGCTTGACACGCAAGTTTACTTAGCCTAGTCGGTTTGTAATAGCCTATATAAACCCTGTACGGCCACATTGTAAATCATCGAATATTATTTCTATACAATTCTACAAAGAGTAGTGCCAAACTTGATTATATGTTCCACATACGGTTCAAAATAAAATGGCTTGCTCCTCATTATTCTGTCATGGCTTATCTCTGATTGTCCCAACAAGTGCATTTCACTCTAACCAGTGAACTGTGGAAGGTAAGAAAATCGTTTAACTTTTTTACCCACAGAGGGTTACTGGTTACCTAGCTTTTACTTACCATTATGTCCCATTCCCACAAGCAAAAGGGGGATCCCGGAATGAGACAACGGTGTGAGTTTGTAAAACAACTGGAAGATGGTTTCAACCTACAATTTGGGTGCTTTCAGTAAATGTCACTTAACTAGTGCCCTTAGGGACACTTCAACACGCTTAGACACCAGCAGTAAAATACCAGATAAAATATTTAAGGGGTGGTGTTAACTGTTAAGACACAAAAATGACACGACCATCAGTCATGTGCCAAAACGATCATCAGATGTTTTGAGGGACAATTTGTCTAGAGTTCCTACTTCAAAAGTATCTAAGATTGCTATGGACTCTTCCTCCAAACATCAGATGATCGCCTCCAAGGTTAGACTGTGATGAAGGGGTAGCCAAAGCTATTTTCTCGACGAATTGTCTTTCGCTGATCCAACGCCTTGACTCCATAACCAGGGACCGGTCATCTGTGGGAATCCTGGTTGATGATATCAAGTTCTTGGCCAAAGATTTTCTTTCTGCCTTGTTCATTCATCTGTTAGCTAAATCTTATTCTTCTCTAAACCTTAGTGAGATTTTTTATTCTGTTCTGGATTGTATCTGTTGGTTGTCGAGATTTGTTGGGAGAACGATGCGTGGAGCTGGCATCGGTTACGTGTTGCTTATATGTCCACCAAAACAGAAGTTTGTTACAATCCAACGTGTGGGCTCAAAACCAAAAGAAAGGAAAGAGACCTATTGGAGTACTACTCCATATAGATGTACAATATTTCTAACACTCCCCCTTAATCTAAAGCTTGGAAAGATTTAGAGGAAGAGCCTTCTGTTTGGTTTGATGATATTCCTGAGCATGTACTGTATCAAGTCTCCGGCGATCTGGCTGGAGCAAGTTATTAATGATAGGCTTCTTTGAAAAAATGTTTGGCAGGTAACAAGTGACATGCTGAGCAAATGTTTAACCAAACAGCCAAAAAGTAGAATAATCATCCATAAAACTACAAAAACTGAAAGCAGAACAATAAACAGCAGATTCCCATTTAATGAAGGCATACTCTTCAAGTATTGTGAAACTCGATAGCTCAATAGGTATCATAGTGATCCAAAATAAGCAGGAAGTGAAATGGCATAGATACAAGTTCATACCAATAAAAGAAGTTCGAAAAACAAATGGTCACTCGATATTAGTTGCCAATTACTTGCATATGTAGGACAGCTTGCACATAACACTGGAACTTGATAGACTCGTAACCAATTTTAAAAATACAACTGTATTTAGCAACAAATAAATAAAACAGAAAATATATCCCCAAGGCAGAGTAAAGGCTAGTGGTTTATCTGCTACTACCTAACATGAAAACACTATTATCTCTGACCATGCACACATGGGGAATGGCAAAGGGTCCTAATACGTCAGTTATTGGAGGGATAGAAGAACCACACCACCAGAAGGAACTTCGGGAAGTACCAAGCAGGAAGTAAACAGAAATCAAGCAAGCTGGATGGAGCACATCTAGTAGAGAGGGTTGAGGACAGGATGAGGAAGGAATTCCTTAAGAAAAGATCCAGAAAGCTGTCTGGCATGAAATGTTACAGTCCTCATGCAATTTGGTACTTGAGACTTGTTGGTAAATGGAAAGTATTACATTTTCTAAGAGGAGTTCAGATACCTCAATATACATGCAGAAGATAAGCTCATAAGCATACCTGCTCAACCGGTAGATCAAATAGCATCTCCAAATGGACAATCCTCTTAAGTATTGAGCAAAATATCAGCTCCACCATGTCCACCACCATCGCTTTTTTCTACAAGCACAGGTGAAACAAACAATGTGTCATGTTGGCAGATTATATGGCTGCCGCAGGAGGGATAAGGAGAGGTTGGTTAGTGCTGGCACTATCCTTTCGACAAGGATGAAGCTTTCCTATTTCCTAACTCACTACAATGGAGAGGTCTACCATGTAACTAGTACCAGCCATCCAGGGCCGTATCCGAGAAATCGGAGGCCCGGTTCGAAATTAAAAGGGTGGGCCTTATAGCTATTAAAAGGTAATCATGAAAAAAATATTTTCTAGGTCTAGCTATTTTTTTTTTTGCAAAAAGTCCACCGGTCTATTAAAAATCATTAGTACTAGTACAAAGAACCTAAATCGTAATAATAATTATAAGTAAATCCTTAAACCACCTAGCGATGGATACATGCACTGGTACATACCGGTTAGGCGATATGACAGTTATTAGGACACTCCTAATGCATCGTCCGATAATCGCAATACCCTAGAGCATTTTACGTGGAGTATTTAGATACTATTGTACAATATATTATATCTTACACATGTTTAATATTTATTATAGCAGATATCACTTTTAATATGTAAGATACTGAGTGTAATTGAACTGTATGTAGTATTTTAAGGTGTAGATGTCATTTCTATTCTCTCCTCGTAGTTATTTATGCGCCATATAGACAGAAATCGAAGGTGAAGTGCTAAGAGACGGCACCAAAGTGGGACATTGGTAGAGGCATTAGGATGGAACCATAGAGAATTTTATTTCATATGGCATCGTATTAGTCAGTCAAATAAGCTGAGATTTTTTTTACCCAACTTTAGTCATAGCATCAATTAGAAGAATATAATTTAACGATGGAGATAAAGAAATTGCACCCTACCCCAAAATGAAATTGCACCCTACCCCAAAATTTTCTATCGCTTGCAGATTCCTAGGAAGGAGTAAATGCTACTCCCTCTTGTTAGTTCACAGGTAATGTGTAGGAAGGTGGTTTGTTTGTGGCTGCCAAAAGCTTCTTGCAGCCTGTCTTACATTGTGGCATATATATATAGGAGTACAAGGGCAGTTCGGTTTAATCCTGAGAGTTCTAGAGCTTTCTACTGCTATCTAGCTTACTGCCTAAGATTTACACACCTAAAGCTGCTTCTAGAACCTACCTAGTACTATTACCAATATTGTACTACTAGAACCTACCAGAGTACTAGTCCTAGAACCTACTAGTAGTAACTTAACTCCTAAGCAAGGATTACTCTCACACCTCTGTCCAAGAATAGATGTCTTAGATTTCAAATTTTAGATAAATCTATATGCTATATGGTGTCTAGATTTATTCAAATTTTGACAAATTTAAGATATCTAATGGAGTACATATTTTTTTATTGCTTAATAATTAATTACCAATCGCAATATTTGGGGCCCCGGTATTTTGGAGGCCCTGTACGAGTGCACACTCTGTACGAGTGCACACTCTGCACATGCTCCACACTCTGCACATGCTCCGGATACGGGTCTGCAGCCATCAAACAAACCAGAAAAGGAAACCCAAGCACACAATACTAGAACATTCCAACGAAAAAACAAATACAAACAAGCAGTCATCAACTAGGTATCTTAAATAAACTCACAGCTCTGTTTTGACACAGAAATAGCAATAGATAAACAAATCACACCTACTGTCAAATTTATTGAACATTTCCAGAACATATGCTCATTAGTATCATAAAAAAATGAAAAAACATGCATGCTCATACTATTAGCTGGTCAGAGCGGATATGTTATCTGGAGCTACCCTAAGCTCGTTCCATGCCATATTGGAAAAAAATAAACATTACTAATAAAACCTGGCGGCATAATTGTTCATGATCTAAATCTTTAAACAAATTTAGCATGAAAAGAAGAAACTGCACTCCAGTTATTAATTTTCCCTGATATAAATGAACTTGTCACAAGAAGGATACTTCTACAGGTTATAATGAAGAATTATTCATAAATTTGGAACCTAGTAGTCATTATAGATCTAAGACTATTCTCAATATCATCGAAGATAACAATACTGAATGAAGAAAGATAGCTAGGCCTAATTAAGCTTCCAAATGTACCAATTGAGCTAGATATTTTAGTTGGTTCAAGCTAGTTTTCATGGAGTCAACTTCCAGTTGTTGTGCAACTTCATCAGTCAGAAACAATGGGACTAAAGCTATGCACAAACACTATCTGTCGATAGGCATGCAATGATGATATTTAGTCCAATTAGTCTATAAAATTTTGCCAATCTTGCTAATCATGAATTATTTCCTTCTTGTATGGATATTCATATAACAGAAAACTCCTAGCTATGGAACATAAACTAAATTAGATAGCACAAACAGATTTTTTCTATATAATAATCAATTAAGCATTACAGTAAAAGCCACCATACAGAAATCAGAACAGGACACTCTGCAGAACATCATCGGCACGGTTTTAAAGGCATCGAAACAATATTTTCAGGAGCCAATTATCAAACAATAACTTGGTCTTGCTATATCGGCAAGGTAAAGCATGTTATTACCTGCAGTGTAGACACTTTCGAATGAATGATGGTGAGAAATGATGTTGGTTTTGAAAAGTTTCTTGAACTTCAATGACTCAAGATGGACGATAAAGAGGCCGATCACTGTCCACAGAAGCACCACATTATTCTCCTCAGCAATACCTAGAACGAATAGGCTCCCTTTCTCCTCGGGTTTCAGGCAAAGTGCCTTGTCCAATTCAATAGTTCTTGCCAGACCCCATGAAGCAGCACCATCACAGTCCGTCTTCCTCTTCCATAACTCGGCGTTGTAGTCTGACAGTATAAGGCAACCCAACCCACCACTCTCATCCCGCATCATCTTCAAGTGTTTGCCCTGGCCACGCATATCCACTGGCACCCGAATCACAGCTAGGATCTGCTTCACCAAATCAAATTCTAAAATTCCATATAAATTCCCACAAAGCTTCCAGTAAAGGGAATCACCAGCCATCACAGCGTCATCCGTATAAACCATGGTGGGAATACGGATCCCGTTAGGCCCCCGGCCTCCATTAGCCTCGTATGGAAGCGGTGTTGAGATGAGAGCTCCCCATAGGCCTGTCCTTGATGAGTAAACACAAGCAATTGCTTGTTGTTCGCCGTCTGCCGCTGCCAAGACCACCTGGAATTGTTTGACCTCTCCGGCAGGGCGAAGCACCGCCCCATTGACCGGGCCCACAGTTTCCTTTTCATCGAAAGCCGCGGGAAGGGCAATGTGGTGCTTGTCGCCGGTGATGGGGTCCCACACGACGACCTGATGGGGCTTCGGAAGGAAGACGAGGAAGAGACCATGGCGACATCCAAGGGACAGGGAGCG
Source organism: Avena longiglumis (assembly GCA_030063025.1). NCBI lineage: Eukaryota > Viridiplantae > Streptophyta > Magnoliopsida > Poales > Poaceae > Avena > Avena longiglumis. Next base: position 18,370,720 of record CP125978.1, on the reverse strand, counting down.
GTCGTGGTAGTCGTCCCGCTGAAAGGAGAAGCGCTCCGGAGGGATACAATTGGGGGCTTCCAGAGTAGGTACGAAGGACCGGCCTCCATATTTGTCGAAGAAACCGAGGAGGGGCGGGTTGCGGCGTGGTGGCGTGAAAGCGGAAGAAGCGGGGTCGGAGGCAGGCGCAACGCTGCACACGGATGCGCGTGGGAGGAGGGCTGCGGCGGGAGGCGGAGGAGGATCTCGGACATGAGGTCGTCGTCGTCCAGTGGCCCGGCCGCTGGCGAGCGGGCGTGGCGGCGACGGCGACGGCGGCGATCTATCGATGATGGCTTTTGTTTCTCTTAGCTTTTTTTATCATTTTTCTTTTGGGATTGATTGTGCCGGAGCCCCAACATGTTGGTTGTATCGAGTGGTTGCTATATTAATATAGCTGGGCGCAAGCCTGTTTCGAGAGAAACCCTAGAGCCTAGATCTATTCCTAGAAGTCTAGATGCAGGTATTAGGGTCTAGACCATGCATGAGCCTTTGTAGCCTCCCAACCGCCACAACTCTAAGCATATTGTCGCCCCAATCATTAGACACCATGGTCAGGATCATCCTTGTCGCCGGACTGGTTATAAAGCGACATGGCCAATATCATCTCTGTCGCCGGCGTTCCCCACCCTATCATTATGTTTCATCCTTGCCTCCGTCATCATCTGCGAGAAGTCTACGGTTGTAGCTTTTGTTATCCATGTCATCTCCCGGCTTCAGGCGAGTTCCCGTCTCTAATGTACTCCATTGACGTATCTGTATGTGGAGTCGTGTTGCATGGGTGTCAATTATCTGATGCCATTGGCCTAGGAAGGGTTCGATGAAACATATGGCTCGTAAGCATTAGAAAGATATGATCTTGCTGTAGTAGCGCCAGTCTCATATATAGTAGCTCGTTGTGGTGGTTTGTACAACTTGTTTATGTGATACCCTCTATTTGTCTTGTGGTCATTGGCGGGTTTGGGGTGTAGGTGATTTAGCTAGGGTAGTCGTCTTCGTATTTTGTATCAGTGATAGATGCGGATGCGAGCATGGGAACCTTTAGTCCTACTAGTAGGATGTGATGGTTGTAAGGTTGGATAATTACTGTAAATAAAGAGGTTTTGTTGTGCACGACTCATGAAGATGTGGACCAATTGAGGACCATAGTCAAGTGTCGGACCGATGATATCTAGGCAACTTACATGACATGCTCATTCTGTGTGCGACATGATCATGGAGTCTTAAGGCGTGCGAGTTGTGATAAATAGTTACCTTGTCTAGTCCATGTTAATAGCCTTAACTTTGTTTATTAGATATATACAAATACATCTAATCAAAATATTTAACTAGATACATACGGATCTAGATAAATTTGAGGCTATTTATATGGACGGGGGAGGGAGTACGTTGGAGCATGGCCGTTTTAATTCCAACGTGTTTACTATACATTGCATGATGATTGAGCGGGAAAATTTGGAGTGCTAATATGTGAGGCGAGCGAGTCGGAAAAATTCGGACGTGAGACTCTCCGCGCTTGTTTTGGACCTGACCGACCGGATGAATCCCCGCCGCTTGTTCCTGTCTCCGGACGAGCTCGGGCGAGCGATATATGTGCCCAGGGGCGGCGGATCTCCACGCACCGGCCGTGGCCGTCGCTGGTCGCCGGTGGAATCAACCACGTCCAGGGCCGCTCCTCCGGCCAGGCCTGTCCATCCCCGGTCAACCAAGGACCCCGACACGGGCGCCGCCATGGAAGGCTTCTTCCGGTCAAGCCCTCTGCTTCAAGCCGGAGAGTCCACCAGGACGCGACCCGTGGAGGGGAGATGGCCTTCGCGGCTGCAAAGGTCCACTTCCACCACGAGCACCTGCGCCTCGCCTCCTACCCCTCCGACGCACACGCCCGGTGAGACCTCTGATCCCTCGTCGTCTTACTCCAGAGCGTTCTAGTCGCAGGATGCCGCCCGGTGTATGTAGGAAAAAAAAAAGACCCCATCTTTTACTGTTATATATATGTGATTGGATCCCGAGAGACGCCGGTCCTAGGTTCACAAGTTGTTCTAGAAGATTGCGGCAATTACTTTGTTCGTCGGATTCCAATCTTGCACAAAGATCTTAAAAATGCAGTATTGTCTATATTCTACTCCAGCTTGTAAAATGACAGTTACTATATTGCGACGCAACTTCGAGCACCCATGTCTTCTTACTACTTGTAAGATAAGATAGCATAAGTAGCTCTTCTCCTAGAAGAGAAGCTCTCCTTGCTTATTTTGATGTAATATATCCTGGCATTGTAGCTCACATGGTAATAGCTATAAGTCGATTACTTGCCGAGACACTCTTTTCATCTACAGATATGTTGGAGTTACCTTGTAAGTTTGGATTAAATGTTTGATCACATATGTAGCGGTATTCTGTAATTTGATCATGCTTGGAAAGTTTGATCTCATTTCTAGCCTCATAAAGTTTGATCATGCTTGCAAAATTTCACTTCTAGGATCTGATTGTGAGATTTCAGAATTGGAGCCCTATTTTGCCCCCTAAATCTAGCTTGTTGTGATATAACTGCATTTATCCCGTTGTGCTTTGCATGTGAAAAGTCGAGAACGTCACTTGTCAAATATTGAAAGCTTTTCATAAGTTGGAGGTACCTGCTACCTTTAAGTTGTGATTTTTTAACATGCTTTATAATGTTTGATAATATATGTTAGTGGCCTACTGTAATTTGAAAATGTTTCAATGGTTTGGTCACATTTATGGCCTCAGAAATTTTGTTACAAAGCACACCCCGTGCTTTAAATGTTTAACTTCAGGATCTGATCTTGAAATTTCAGAATCGGAGCCATGTTTTGTCCCCTAGATCTAGCTTGTAATGATTAATATGTAACTGCAATGATCCACTTCTGATTGTTCTCAATTCTCAAATGATTTGGAAGCTTTTCATGTTCAGAATGCTTGATGGAATGCTTGTCTTTCTTTTCTTTTCTGCAAGCGTGGTGGAAACCCTACATAGCTTCCAATGGTGGTGGTACATCCTAAGACAGCGGTGACAGCGAGGATGGGGTGCAGGATCGACAACTTGCTCCACTCGGACGACGCTGGGGATATAAATCACTCTGTCTCTTAGTAAGATGCCTTCTCTAAAAAAATATTGCTTCAACTTTGTTGGTTGGTAGCTTGATGGTGGTAAGTCATTTGCTCATATTTATTGTAGGTTGTAGCCATCCAGTGGTTTCTCTCCTGTCTGTGGCCTGAAAAATATTTGGGCTTGTCATGCGCTTCAGCAGGCCTACTCATGCCTACTAATGATGTATGTAACTTTGTAGGTTGAAAATTTTCACTTTAGCATCTGTTTGTGAGATTTCAGAGCTGGAGCACTATTTTGTCCCTAGATCTAGCTTGCAAGAATGATGTATGTAACTTCAATGATCCGGTATTGTTTGAATGTGAAAAGTTGAGAACCTCATTTGTCAAATATTGAAAGCTTTTCATTTTCAGAAGCTATGTCTGTATATGAAAACTACAGAACCTCAATTCTTAAATCTGTCTTCTTAATCCAAAGGATCTTGCTTTATGCAGGAAGTGACACGACCGAAAGGGAAGAAAAAGCCGCCAGGAATGGCGGCAGGGAGGCTTGGAGAAAGAACCGGTGGATCGCACCTATTATTCAAGTTCGTGTGTAAGTTGTATCGTCGAGTGCTGCGCATCGTGTTTGGCTTAGAGCAATGAGGCTCTGTCCAGGTGCTTTCTTTTGCCAAAGCATTGGACTGTAGCTGGCTGGTTTAATTTTCTGGTTAGAGTGACAGTTCCAGGTTATCTCGTCTCATATATATACTTTTATCTTTGGGAATGGGCTAGCCAGGTTGAGTTCTTGTTTAGTTCTGAACCATGAACTGGATGGTATCTTGTTGATTAATTGGCATGACTAATATTTTTTCTATCTGTTCATGAATATGACGTGATTGATCTATATTTGCTACAGGCCTAGATGTTCTAATCAGGAAAAGAACGCTCACTGTCAGCACCAACAAGGTACACATCATACAGCAGGTCATCTTCTCCGAGCTTTGCGCCATGCTGGACCCCGGGTAGCCTGGATCCGTCCCCAAGCAGGGGAAGCCCAGCGTCGTGATGTTTGTTGGGTTGCAAGGTGAGTCGGTCTGACTCGCTAGATAACACCTAGAATATGTAGGCGTTGTTTAAGCACTAGGCTGTTTTTCTCATGTTAATCTGTATGATGTGTACAGATATACAAGAAGTACGTGCTAGACAGAACCTGTGAGAAAGTAGTAGTGGATATTGGTGTATATTGTGTGTCTCAGGGCACTTATGTTGACTGCCTAAAGAAAAAAGGTCATATGCACTCAAATATACTTCACTTGGTATGCTTCTTGTGGTCAGCTGACTGGAAGGATACAGTTATCCTTACTGAAGCTTCTGTTGTAAGTAAACCCAGAACTTAGCTCATGGTTTTTTATGTTATTCTTTGCCAATAATTGTCGTTTTCTTCATTATTCGAGAAATGTTTGCTGAAGCGAGGAATGGACATAATGGACAAAGCGCTTAAAACGGAGAAACTGAAGGATGCTGTGGAGGTTTGTGCATTGCATTAGATCTTTGTACTTCACTTTACTGGGTCCATTAGTTTGACAGTAGACTTTTTTTTCAGATATATGCTCCTTTAGTTTCTGAACATCACTGGTCTCTTGTTGTCGTTTCCCATACGACGAAAAAGAAGTATATCCTGGACTCGTTGCCAGAGCTGCATGACACTGCGGTAGATACTCTGTTAGACAATCTGAAGTCATATCTGCTTAGTGAGCACAACATTGACATATCTGAGTATGAGACAGAAAGGCCTAGGGTTAAGACTCAGGGAAACGAGTAAGTGATATTGCCTTTTGTCTATGTTAGCACTTTCATGACCTATGCTTCATTTTGGTGATCACTAAATCATTGTTGCAATGATTGCAGATTTAGCTCAGCCATGCATGCCCATCACCCATCAGGTTTTTCTGTAACTTCGGGGCATCACCGAAGTTGCGGTGGGATGGCTGATGGGCAATGCGGCTTCGACCCGACGACATGGTCAGCCCAACGACATCTCGTGGACAATTCCCACATTTTGCAGTGCGGCATAGTGGCCTAGGGGGCTGCCCCGCCCCGCTTGCAACCCTAGTAGAAATCCGTGTCCTATAGTAGTGATGCACGTTTGGTTTTGAAAGGCACGTAGGTTGCACGTACGAAACGAAACAGATGGGATGCTCGCTCCGTTAGTCTTGGAGATTAGATGCTTGGCGCGATCTCTCTTGTGTGTTTCTCCTGAGATAATCAATTTCAATTTAAAGTGGGAGACGAAATTCTTTTTGGCGCCCGCTGAGTTTTAACGTTAGTTTTCAAGATAAATAGGTGCGACCGACTGTTTGCTGAAGCGACAGACTTATTAAACTTTACCGATAATAAAGCATCAAGGGGATACAAAAACACTAAGCACATGGGTTTGAGAATGTTTATGAGAACAAAACCATATAACCCAATTCCAAATCGATAGTATATTAATTGTGTGTTATGTACCCCTAAAAAAATTGTGTGTTATGTACATGCACAGGAGGTTTTCAAAGATCGTTAAGAAGCTTAGATTTTGTAGATTTTCACCTTCAAATTGTAATATTAAGTCGAAAAGCCAAGATCCCACCTTAATTAGCTATGTGTTCCATAAAATTGACCAGTCAAAATTTTCTCTCCGAAATTTTAAGGCTCATATAATTCAAAGAAATAACATATGTTAGACCAATGTTTGATAAAGTTGAGCAAGTTTCAATGTTTGATAAAGTTGAGCAAGTTTGCTATAGCTATGTGTGCCATTGGCCGGTTGCTAAGCTCGACTTGATGTCTAGGAGATGGACAGGGTAGACAAGCAGTTGTAGTTGGGCAGAGAATTCACATTTGCAGAGTGGTGAGACAAGGATGGGTGTTTATGCACAGGAAAAAAAATCGCATTTGATACAGGAAGCATATATAATGCAGATGACTAGTGCACCTGTTCGAATGATGATGATGGACATATATGTAGACTGAAAGCGGAACGGACTTTGCATGGATGCACTTACCTGAAATCTTTGGCGTTGCTGTGGCAGTGGAAACTGACTGCAGTGAACCTCCAGGACAATATTGACGATGATGAAGTGTGGGTCTCTGGTATCCTCCAACAATAATGTATGGCTAGATGAATGCCCAGAGTCTGTATCAGCTTTTCCGTGGGTAGCAGATTTAGCCAGCTCATGTTACAGAACAGGCAGCATTTTCTAGCATTGAGTCGAGATATTAGACACTTAATCCTGATGTAAGAAGCTTTTTCAAGCCGACCGCAAGATCGACGCCAATACGCGCCTGTGGATTCAGGGGCGCTACTGGGTTGTCCGTCATCTGGAGAGTGTAGTCCCCTTCTTCAGGGCGTAGTTTGGCGTGTCTGCAAACACCCTACTGTCAGTCAGCCTGCTTTGGTTCTGTATCCCAAGTATAGTTCCTTCGCTTTCTCCTTGTAATATAGCGAGCACAAGTTCTCCCTGCTTGCCCACAAAGAATACATACCTTAGCATAACAAGATGAAATCGTTCATGCCAGAAAAATGCAAAAACATAGTTACAACAAATTTCTGAATAAAGTTTTCTTCCAAGTTATATTTGTTGCTGCTGCTTGCAAATACACCAGAGATTTCAGGTAAGTGCATATATGTAACACCTTTAACCTTTTTAAATTAAATACGGTAATACACATTACACTATGAAAGCATATGAGATGAAAAGAGTGTATGTTGATTTTTCTTGTTCTTTTTTACATAGCAACGAGAGCCAAATATACTATTCTTCAAACCAACCAAACAAAAGAAAAGAGAAAGCAAAGAATAATATATTCAGAGCTGACCGATCAGGCTATCCTATCCAATTCAATAGTGTTAGCGGACTAACTCGTCAGCTCTAAAATAAATGACAGAAATACAACTAAAGACTACCGTATGATTGTTTCAACAAAACAAAATAGATAGCTACAAATTATCCAAATGCGTGCATATATATACTTGTTCGAAAAGCATCATCGCTCACCAGGGCAGATCCATTTAATGCTTTCATTTTTCTATTCTCAGTCATGTCAGGTCGACAAATATACAGCTAGGAACATCCACAGATTCCTTCTGCAGCAACAGGCAGAAAAATACTCTGCTGATGCCTAAGAAACCTACACTGAAGTATAGGTTCGTCAACAAAGGTCAAATATAATTGAGAACACCTGAAGCAGATTATGGGACTTGAAAATCAGAGGCAGTGCCTCTCATTGGTGGCTGATGCTTGACAAACCTATACTACAGGATAGGCCCACCAACAAAGTAGGCCAATATAGGACCAGTTGAAAACTACCTGAAGTAGATTACTATACTTGATAAGTACAAAGAATAGCTCACTGATACTTTCAGTGCATTTGCTGAATGGCCCGATATCACACTCTCTTATCCCCAATACATATCTTGCATGTGTTATAACAGGGGAAAACTTTGCCTCATCCATCTCAAAAGAATGATATATTCCATGGTTTGGAACAGCAGAGTGGATAGTAGTTACCCCTATTGCATCACTAAGACACCATCACAACACATAAGTGCATTAGTAGACAATTTCCATCATCTTAAACAGAAGTGGGAAGCACAAATATACTCTTGGAATTCTTATCTTCAGAGGGTGCAGCCAATGCTTTCTTCTCTACTGAACGAGACATCAACTCATCAGGGTTCAGGAATCAATATCAGACAACCAACATCCAGTTAGCCAAAGTACGCTAAAACAGAATTTACCAGCTCACTACACGGAGTGAAAACTTTGTTGCCCCATACACAGTTGCCAATTCCCATAGCCCGTTCATGGTTCATGTAGATCTGAAATTGGATGGCACTTCCCCTCTGCAAGCGGCATCATAGTCTTCAGCAAGGTACGGTGCAGCTTCCCTATGAGGGCATATAAACTTCTCCACGAATTCCTTGTCTGTCAGCTTGAAAATTGTATCGTAGTTCCAGTCTCTATCTACCAGTCCATTTTCCTTAAGAAATTTCAGAACGTAGTACCGAGGCCTGAGCCGGCCCTCCAAGCTAAGACAGAGCATTACTGGTCGACATGCAATGTATGCCGGTTCCAATCCCACCTCAGAGACAAGGAGCTCAGACTTCCTCTGCAGCATCTCCTTAGACTTGGCCAGCACCATTGGACACTTGCAAACAACAAGGCGCACCTCAGCATCTGACCACCTGAATGTTTTCTTCAAGTGCTCCACCTTGGCTGCAACCTTCTCCTTGTTGAGGAATTTAACAGCATGTAGCGCGTGCCTGAACATCCTTGATCCTCGGGGCACACCTAGACCTTCAGCGCAGGCCACCATTGTCCGGAGGGTCTTGGGGTTGGTTATGAGCAGCCGTGGCACGCCTATGCACAGCTTGGCAATATCTGCAGGAGCTATCCCGCACTCCCGCAGTAAGACAGCATTGGGCTTGATCACCCTGTCAAGATCGGACTGGAGAATGTAGGAGTTGATCCTGAGCAGCCGGAGGAGGTTCTCGAAGGAGCCCAACAGGGGCAGGCAGTAGTGCAGCCTGGGGACGACGGACCTACAACGGAAGCTGTGGCCTGCAACCTGGGCGAAGCGGGCGATCTCAGCGCGCGACAAGCCGAGGCCGGTGAGCCCGGCGACGACGGGCGACAGGGTCCTCTCAACGCCGGCGCAGAGAACGCGCGGGTCGCTGGCGACTTTGGCGGCGACCTCGGCGCCGGATAGGCCGAGTCCGGTGAGGAATGCGAGGACGGCGTCCGGCTTGGCGGGCGACTTGAGGTGGGAGAGCTTGGCGGAGGCCTTGAGGGCCTGCGCTCGGGTGAGGCCGCAGGTGTCGACGAGGTAGTCTTCGACGGCGAATCGAGGGCTTGGGGAAACGGCGGCGGGCAAGGCGGCGGAGAGGAGACGGTGGAGAGGGTAGGTGGGAGAAGAGAGGAGATGGGTGAGCACGCAGCTCCGGAGGCGGAGCATGTCGCGCGGCGGCGGGCGGCGGCGGCGAGAGGCTGTTGGTCTGGCTTTGTGCGATGGCCCAGGAAGGAATTCTACGAGCCCAACTTGTGAGCGCAGTGGGCCTTCAAGTCATCTCCATGGACTGCCTCCCTCGTTCACGGCCTGCATTTCGCTTCACTCCACCGCCCCATCAGTGAGATGAGCAGCCGCCCCTGCTCGCCGGCGGCGGCCTCGCCACTGGACGTCGACGACCTGCTCGCCGGGATCATCCTCCGCCTCCCACCGCAGCGCTCCTCCCTCCCCCACGCCTCTGCCGTCTGCAAGCGCTGGCGCCTCCTCGTCTCCGACCCTCGATTCCTCCGCCGATTCCGCATCCGCCACCGCCGTAACCCTGCACTCCTCGGGTTCTTCATCGAGAACATTTTACCTTGCCTCGATCTCTCATTCGAACCAACTCCGGATGGTGCCGAGTTCACGGTTATGAGGGCAGAGGATGGTGGTCTTGGTTTCCTATTTCTGTCAGGCTATGATGCCCAATTATGGAACGGGAAGAAAGATTCTGATGGGGTTGTTTCATGGGCACTGAGAAGAACTATTTAACTGGGCAAGCTATTTTTTTTCCCCTCAAACAGGAGAAGGATAGAATGTTCCCAATGATACTCAGGTTTGCTGAGCACATTAATGTGGTTTTTCTAGCGATATGTATCGGCGTTCTCATGGTCCAGCTTGAGTCTATGCAGTTCAAGAGACTCTCTGAAACCAACTTTATGGCTATTTTTAATCCATTTGAAAGTGTCTATACTGTAGGTAATAATATGCCTTAATTCTCCCATAAATTGTTGATGGAACGCGTTCATGTTGTTTCGTCTGAAGCTAACAATTTCAAGTAGTGCCATATCAATTTTCAATTATTTCTTTTGCTGATTGATGATCTCTTCCTTTTATAGTGACATCATTCTGTGGTGTTTTGTGCCGAAGTTTGTGTGGTGGTGTTTTACTTGTTAGTTCTTATATTAGTTTCTGGCGCAGCCAAGAGAGGATCTCATGCCAGATTTGCCGAGAGAAGGGGCAGCGGGCAGCCTATCATCAGGTGCTGCATCGTTTCTGGTGCTTGGTCACACAGCAAGCATCTGGGATGGTCACACAGCCTAAGTTCTACCACCGGCTTGCCAACTTGGACCGATGCTGGACACCGGAGAGGTTTGTATGCCTTTTCTCTACCCTATCCTTCTTTTTTGCCTTTAGGAAATTTATTTATATTTGTTGTTTTATCTTACATAATCCCATGTGGATTATTTCATCAAAAGTATTGCTTTTTTTTCAATTAATCTAACACGTTCTTTCTCATAAGCTCCTCTTTTAGGATGAATTCATCTCCATCAAAATAGCGTAGTGCTGGTGCTCTCTCTCCTATAGCAATGTGGAATCTGCTGGCTTCTAGACTCGTCTTATACAGGGCCTTCCTGATATATGTGATCTGTAATTTTCTTAGCGTGGGTTCCTGGACATATGTGATCCGTAGGGGAGTGGACATCATGGATGCCCATGCCTAATGCGAGAAGACATTTCAATCGAAAGTTTAGATAAGAGGTTATTTCTTTTGGAATGCTGCAGCTGGCTAGAAGGTGCTAACGATGTGATCTTCAAATCGCTGGAGCAGAGCAGCTCCAATGCTTACTGCAAGGTATCTTTGCTGACATGATTCACCTGGTTTCCAGTTTTGTGTTCTTCAGTATATATAGGCATTATCTCGTAAAGACTACTTATAGACTGCTGCTTTGATTTCAGGTGCTATTTTGTTTCCGCAGCTCTGATTTACAAGGTTTTACATAACTGGTGGACTTGGTTTGACAGACAAGTCACCAAATTCGTGGGACATCTGTGACTCTGGAACAAACTCTCAGGGCGTGAACAAGAATCCAATGTTTACTCCTGTCATAGCAAAATTTGTGGTGGTTGATGAATAGCTGGTAACCGTCCACAAGGCAGCCTGGGACAGAATGTACTTTGCTGGCATATATGATCAAATTGACTGCACCTGGGGAGGAACTGAGAATGAAATTCAACGCTCGTGAATATACTGTCAAATTTATATCGCCTGGGCGTATTAACATTGTGTTTGGTGAGTTGGTGATCATGTTTCATATAACACTGGTTTCTTTAAGGTTCACAATGCGAGGTTTTTTGGTTAGTATCATTTTCATAAACCTTTTCATTAGACATCAAGAGCAGCTATTTGCACACAGAAGAGATGGCCTAGTCCTAGTGACTAAGCGAAAAGTACAAGCATGACGAGCAGCGTCAAACGCTTGGCGTGCATCTCTTTCAACTAAAAATGTAAGAGTACACAAGACCATTTCAGGAGTTGATCACATGTTGCAAGTTCGATCAAAATACGGGCAACTGAATACCATTTTCAGCAATGGATCACGCTAGACTGCTGGCCAGGGAAGGATGCTCTCTTACAGAGTAAAACATGGCAAATATGCAAATCCCCCTATGCCAGCAAAAGTTCCTCAAAATAATTGGTTGCACCCGAAGATACAAATCAAGATGTAACATGTTCAAACGTATCATGCAGGATTGATAATGTTCACAACACAAGTTGAGGCCTATTTAACGGTTCAGTACACAAACTAGCTTAGCCCGAGAAGCACACCAAATACCTTAAGTTCGCTCTACATCCTGCACCGCAACAATGCAGTCTGCTAGCTTATTACAGAGGACCTTGAATCAGCATAGTATCTGGGACAAGGAGGAAATATAGAAACAATCCAACACCTGCATTACACATTATCTTCAGGGGCTTGCTTCTAGTCACGCTTCAGGATACCCGTGTGAGTGAGCAGAGCCCAGACGTGAGTGAGAAATTCCCCTCCTTGCGCAAGGTGTTCCATGTGCAGCTTGACGTTGTCGGATGGTGCAATGTAGATGATGGTCTCGGCCCAGAATTCTGCCATCACCTTCCAACGGAGAACTTCATCTTCTATCTTCTCCAGGTCCCTCCCCAGCTTCAAGCCTTCGATGAACATGTTATCTTGGGTGTTGGTGGCAGCTGACTCGTCAACGATGGAATTCTGCATATTGTTCCCGTTGTAGCCATCTTGGGTGTTGTTGGCAGTGAATTCATCGATGGTGTTATCCTGCAGCATGCTGCCGCCGGAGTCATGGGTAATGGTATCTTTCTTGCTGCTATTTTTGAAATCATCAATGGCCTTCAGCAATAAATCCCTACTTGGCTTCTGCGCATGTAGCACCCGTATTGATTGCCGTTTTAACTTAGAGAAGACGATATATGTATCTATGGAGTTTCCAGGAAGAAAATCTGGGACAGTGGACATCAAGTATGCACAATATCTGGATAATGTGGTCGCAACTTGCTTGTAGTAATCTATCCGGTCCCTTTCTTCCTCCTCTGAGCTACTCTGACACCCTTTAGTCTTACTGTGAGATCCAATATTGCAGTAATCAGTTGCAACGTGCCAAACAGCCATTATTTTTGCTTGGCTCGAATCCTTTAATGCCCAGGATAACTCTCCAAGGACACCGTTACTATGCAATGCTGCTTCTCCATTGGTTAGAGGTCCACCAATGCTAGATTTCATCAAGCAAGAAACTATCTCGCTTTTCACAGAATCAGGAACAAGGACGAACAATTTCTTGGAGAATATCATTGAAAGTATGGAGCCCGTCAGGTATTTTATAAGATGAAGATAAGCCATGAAGAGGACGTTGTCAGTCCAGCGGATGTTCAAAGGCTCCACGTCAGACGTATCGAAATGCCAGCAGCCTTGAATTACAGATGACTGCCCCATCTTATTTTGCCAATACCCTAAAATATTGAGCCTTTGAAGGAATTTTCCAATGTTATGCCAGGCTATCGTACCTCTCAAATGTCTGTATAAGTTAAATCTTCTTAGAAACCAAATAACAGATGTGGTGAAATCCCAGGAACCTCTTCTGGTATAACTGCAAGCAAGTGATACGGTGGCCCAATCTGACGTCAGGTAAAGTATTGCCTGCAGTAATTCAACTAGAAAGAGACTTCCGATAACCATGACTGTGATGGTAACATCAACAGTTCTTGTGCCAACTTCAATTATTGGTACAAGTGTCTTCACTATAGGAGGATCTCGAAGCAGAACTGCTCCGCAGATGCATATGGAAATTAATTTGAGAAGAGCCAAAACAAGGAAAGAAACCTCCATGTCAAACAGAGCCGCATACTTCGTGAAGAAAAAATCATAAAGAAACCCCAGTTCTACCTCGATGATATGAAATGCTCTTGTGTAGTTGTTGACTTCACCCTCTGTTGACAGCAAACTCTCAAGGACAAACTTGTGTGTTTCGGGAAGGGCAGCTTCAGCACACTCCATCCCAAAGAACCGGCGCTTTAGCAAGTGAGACAGAGCGAAGGAAAGACACACATCTTTCAATTGTGAGACAGCTATACTTGTGTTGAGCAGCCCATCATTAAATTCTGTGACCCAGATTGTGTCGATGGTGATTATACCATCTGTGCTGTAGTGATGCATGGGATGGTGAACTCGCCAGCGGACAAGGTATTTGTATCCCTTCATTCTAATTGGGTCAAAAGAATCTTGAGCACCTCTTTCGTCAACCTGGTCACTCACATAGTCGGCTACTAATTTGCTGGGAGAAGAGCGCGTGACCATCCAACCAGCAAAAGCTTTGACCATATTAGTAAATAATAGCAGAGCAAACAGGGCGGCCATTGCAAGGTGAATAGGCTGTGTTTTTCCTGTTTTTCCTTCCGCTTCGAGCAGGTTGCTGAATGGAATTTTGTGAGGAATAAGCAGCCTTTCTGTAGCCCATAAATAGACAATATACTGAAGCAGCTCAAAGAGGTACCGCTTCCACTGCTTGTTATCTTCCAGATCATAGGCTGTGATGGAGTTAGTACATCCGGCTGCCCAGAAGAGAATAACAGCCCAGACAAAATACAACCCATTCTTTGCCGGCGAGGACACCATCTGACCGAGGGTGTAGGCAATAAGAGGGAAGGCGAGTGTGTAAGCAAGCCACAATGTACCTTGGATGAGCCAGTGGCCTGACCGCCGGCGTAAAGAACCAAGGATGAGCTGCAGAAACATCAGTCCTGCTGCCAAAGCCACCAAAGCCTCTATTTCAACGATTGTCCTCCGCGCGTTGGTGATGTATGGGTACAAGGCCTCCATGGCCCTTGTCATGTTCACTGCATCATGCTGGTTTGCAGGATCCATGAAGAACTGCCACTCGACTCTCTTGCTGGAGATGTGGATCTATGTTTCAGAGCTGAAAGCCCTTCCCGTGGTGTGGATTATTGTCTGCCTGATTCATATTAGTGAACTACAGATCTGTGATTAGTTCAGCAATGAATATACAAGGAGAACGCACCTTGACCAATGGAAACCAAGGTCATTGTACTTTTGCAGCCATCATGTGGACACTTGCTTTTATTCATAATATATGAATATACTTGTCTAAAGTGGCATTGCCATATAAAGTATGATTTGTTTATGACACGAAGGAGACTGGATATTGACTGATAGTAAGAGATCAAGCTCATTGTTGTTCATTCAAATAGGTAGCTTCCTAGCATGTTCAGTTTGGCGAAAAGAGCATTGATTCAGTTAGTTCACACCATGGAAAATACCAGTACATCTATGATCTATCATTCTTCCTCCATCAAACCAAGGGATGTTGACAGCAATTTACACCATGGAAAGAGCATTTTTATACGTCAGCTAAGCTAGCCTGGCTGGATCTTTCCCTGAAATGTTCACCGTTCAGGCTTTCACCTCCGGCTGCTCCCGCAAGGTGGCCAACCGGAAGATCATTCACACTTACCAAGTTTGCTTTACGAGCTTGATGGCGGAATGAAATCGGCTGAAAACTCTGGATTCTCTGTTTATGTCACACAAATTTTGCGTTTCTCAGACTACTTTGGACATAGGTGACGATCTTCGTGACACATCATATTCAAATATTCTTGACACATGGGAGCAGCTTTTTAGGAGTATCTCACAGATTTTTAATTTCTGAGCCACTGTAGGATTGGAGGCGATTTTCACAACATGTCATGGGAGCAGCTTTTTAGGAGTACCTCACAGATTTTTAATTTCTGAGTCACTGTAGGATTGGAGGCGATTTCCACAGCATGTCACACTTTAATCTTTTCGATACTTGTAAGAGGTCACAGATTTTGCAGGTTTTGGCTACTTGGAGGCATGGACGATTTTCACAATATTCCATTAATTTTGATACACACTTGGGAAGCGTTTTGAGAAGTATGTCACATGGATTTTGTGGTGCTTGGGCTATTTAGGTCCGGGCGGTGTCTTTTTGTTGATTTCAGCACAGGAGAGAACATTTTCTGTAGAAATTGACCCTTGTGCAAGCCCTTTTTTTAAAATTATATTCCTGAATTCCAAAGCACAAGGAACATGAGTGGTATATTTCCTGTCTCGAATGTTTTGAAGTTCTACCATCTCGAACATTTCATAAATTGTCTTGCCTTGCTTAAAGAGGTTTATTAAAAACTGTCGGTGGGACTCTTATTTTGAGGAAGCAAATGAGTATTGTATTTCCCCGTTCTCAATAAATGAGGAAGGAGGGGTGAGGTCCTCACTT
Source organism: Avena longiglumis (assembly GCA_030063025.1). Lineage (NCBI taxonomy): Eukaryota > Viridiplantae > Streptophyta > Magnoliopsida > Poales > Poaceae > Avena > Avena longiglumis. The sequence continues at coordinate 18,355,048 of CP125978.1, read as the reverse complement.
GCGAGCGAGGCAAGACTTTCTTTTATAATACATCCTACCTGGTTGATGATTTTGCTCTGTTCTGATTATTCACTTGTCTTTCTTGTCACTGGGGAGGGACGGTTTTCACAATATTCCATTAATTTTGATACACATTTGGGAAGCGTTTTGAAAAGTATGTCACATTAAGATTAGGCCGCTGAGTACTTATCTAACATGGTATTGCCGTATAAAGTATGATTTGTTTATGACAAAAACGAGATTGGGTCTTGACTGATAGCAAGAGATTGAGGTCATTGTTCATTCGAATAGGTAGCTTCCTAGCATGTTCAGTTCGGCGGAAAGCAGTAGTGGTTTCAATTCACACCATGGAAAATACTAGCACCGCTTTCATCCTCCGTCCATCAAGGCGGCCAACTGGAAGATCTTCACCACTTACCGCGATATCATGGCTTTCAAAGTTTGTTTTACGAGCTTGATGGCTGAACGATATCGGCTCAAACTCCGCATCCTCTGTTTATATCATTCTTCGACTACTTTGGACATCTGTGACGATCTTCACGACACATCATATTCAATAAAAATTGACACATGGGAGCAACTTTTTAGGAAGTATCTCATAGATTTTTGATTTCCGAGCCATTGTAGGATTGGAGGCGATTTACACGGCATGTAGGATTTTAATATTTTTGACACTTGTAAGTGGTCAGACTTGGCAGTTATTTTTTGGCTACTTTGGGGCCATGCATGGACGATTTTCACAATATTACATTAACTTTGATGCACATTTGGGAAGCGTTATGAAAAGTACATGTCACATGGATTCTGTAGTGGTCGGGCTATTTAGGTCCGGATGTCCTTTTGTTGTTTTCAACACAGAGAGCATTTTCTGTAGAATTGATCCTTGTGCAAGCCCTTTTTTCTTGTTAAATTAAATTCCAGAATTCCAAAGCATAAGGAACATGAGTGGTATGTTTCCCGTCTCACAATTATTTCATTATTTGCCTCGAAAAAGTGACATTACTTCATTTGCAGACGCTTCAACAAATGAATCCATAGTCAAAGAGGTACTGCCTTATAGCGTGACCATGGAAATATGCCTCTTTAACTATATTGGGACGTTTTGCAAAACCGTGGGGAAAGTCCAATTTCACCGTTTGCGTTACTGCAAAAATATCATGCTAGCGTTCCTTTTAGTGTGAGCTGGCATTGTGATCTTATAAACGAACAAATTTGCTGCTCACACTAAAACTAGGTTCGATGTCTACAATGCAGCAATCGGCATGTACAATGTGCAATGGGACATGCATCCACCTCTCTTACCTCGGTGTGCACGGCTACCTTGCGATCAACGTATATATATGATTCTATATAGCCAACCAGCCTCATATCTCAAGCAGCACACCACCACCGCCGCCATGGCGTTCTCATTGCCCCGCACCGCCACGTTCCTCCTGCTCCTCCTCTCGCCGCTCCTCACCTCCGCGCAGCCGCCCACGCCCGCTCCCCAACCCGCCCCGGGCCCTACTGCCGGCGGTGAGCTGCGCGGGGAGACAAATGGCGGGAGAACCGAGATGAGCGGGTGGAAGACGGCTCGCGCCGTGCTCCTGGCCTTCGTCGCCGTAGCGGTGGTGGGGCTGGTCGTCATTGCCTGGAGGAAGCGGCGGGCCAGCATCCGTCGGTCTAGGAACGCCGCCGGCTTGGAGCTCGTCTGATGGTCGGCGGGAGACCATGGTGTGAGGTGTGGTGTGGGAGTTGCTTTCTGCGAATATATGGTGGATCCTTTCAGTCTTTAGTTGTTGCCCTACTGATTATGAGCAGAGCCATAGGGTACATAGATCAGATAATCACATAAGCTATATAACTTGTTTTCTCTACGCCTACATGATCAAGTGTTTATGCACCAAAAGGTTGATCCAGTCCTATATCTTTGGATGATCTTTTTTTCTACGTGAGGATGAATATATTTGTGTTTTTGATATAAAAATCTCGCCAGAATTGGGACCGTGCCACTCTGAGTTTTTCAAAATTGTGAATATGCGGCCAACTCTAGCCCCAATGTTAGTTCGAAGCCACCGGTGGATGTTAACATCAATTGCTGTTATGTCGATCCTCTTTCTCGATCATTTCTTACCGTGTGGAACCCAGATATCGGCACACATATGACCTATATGCCGATGGCCATTTGGTGTATGTTGATGCCGAATATGCCAACAGCCGCTATCGGTATAATGGTTATCCGACAGTTTTGCATGCTTTGCCGACGGCCTTGTCGTATCTGATGCAAGAGTGAGGTAATGGCATACATATGATCGAGGCGAGAGGATACCACATCGTGTGTTGGCCTCAAAGTGGCATGTGGGTTCTTCCTCGAGATATCTAATCGATCCAGAGAGCCGTCTTAGAGTAGTATCCTTTAATCTTGGCCATAACTTGCGAGCATATGAAACACACACAAAAAATATTGCCAATGTATGTACAACGGTCACCAAGTTGGAGTCTAGCTAAAAGAAAGAACTAGGCCGCCGGATGCTTCCTACATGAGTCATGTATGCAAATCTCTATGGTGGTTGGAATGTCATCATTTTTTTCTTAAAGAAGTAATAGTACTAAGTTCTTTTTTTTCGTTTCATGGTTGACTTGTACTTCAGTTTTTCTTTTGCAGTCCTGAATTAACAGTCATCTGAAACCAGCCAAGTTAAGTTGAAATTCAGCTTGCTAGATTCCTCTTATGTATTTTTACAGAGAAGATTGAGAAGTTCAGCTTTTTTCATGAATGGACAGAGAAGGCGAGCAAGTAGAAAAGCCAAAAATTAACTATAGTTGCGATGCTCGTGATCTCGCATCCACTTGGGCTGTTGGATGTGAACCTCGTGAGCAACATAATTGGGCTCCCTCTGCTTGTTGGCATACATCTAATTGACCAAAATCACGGCACCTTAATTACTTGGCACCTTAAGCTTCTCCTCTTCCCTTTCACCTTCCTCTCATTCGCGCCATTGATCCTACAGCTCGAGTACATGTGCTACTAATTTCCCATCTCTGGGTCCATCTGATCATCCCACAGAGAGATCAAAACTGTTGCAGGATGGGGTGTTTCAGCTCCAAGCCGGACGACGCGAGCGCCATCAGGAGGCGACCGGCGAGCATCGGCGAGGTGGCCGTGTTCGTGCCTGGGCTGCGGGTTCCCGAGCCCCTGGAGCTGCCACCGCCGCCGCTCGCCGACTGCCTGCCGAGGAGGCTGACCGAGCGGCTGGCGGTGTCGAGGACCCGGATCGCATCCATGGCCGCTCGCGAGGCGCTGGCGGTGAGCAGGCCTCGGTGGCGCGCCATCACGCAGCATGGTTCGTCCACCGACCTCATCCATGCATGTCTCTTATGTGTTCCAGAGTTACTGATACTGCTATTGTTTACCTGAATCTTGGCAACTTAAAGTCTGCTTCTAGCAAGCATGAATCAGCCTGAATTTGGTAACTTACAGTCTGGATTTTTGTGCTTGCAGGGGGTTCCACTTCAGCTGATCTTGTGCGGGCTCTGGAAGAGTACCTGCCAGTTGTACTAGGAATGACAAAAGATGGTACAGTAGTAGTAACTTGACATTTTAATCTGTACAGTTTGATTCATGTTCGATCTAAAATGATTGAAATACATGCTTGAAAAGGTTGAGTACCATCTTAAAGGCTGAGACAGATTGTGTTCCTTTGACAGGAAGCGAGTTGGAAGACAAGATACAGTTTGCATGGATGAACCAGGAAGACGATGCAGAGGTCTGCAAGCATACCCATGTATACATCTGTACGTCTTGCATTTTTCCACAGTGACTAATAATAATCTGTATTTCTGACGGCAGGAGACGGCGTTGCCCAGTGCCTGGTACGAGGTGCTGTCGGTGGTGCACATGATGGCGATGCTGCGTCTATCCCAGGCCAACTCCCTGCTCCTCCCCAAGACATCCCTCGAGGGGTACCATGCCAAGGTATCCGAAGGTCCGTGTTTCCGTCATGAACTAGCTCCATTAACCCTTATTATCACTGTTGCAGAACAAAAAAGAAGCGACCTGTTACAGTTCTGGATTGTGATGTTTTTCAGAGAACAAACGAGCTTCAGTCGAGGTGTTCCTCAAGGCGGCCGGGCACTTGGAGTGCGCCATGCAGCATGTTCTTCCCCGGATGTCGCCTGAGAAGAGGTGGTCTCTGCGACGAGTTGGATGTTGATGAACAAGCTTCCCTTTTCTTCAGGTGTTCATGACTGACTTGCCGTTTCGTGTAGGAAAGGTCTCCCCGTGGACCTGTCTGAAGCGGTCCTGAGAGCTACCTGCATGCAAGCCCTCGGTCAGGTAACAGTGTTTTCACTTATCTTCTTCTTCTTCTTCTAGAGAGAGAGATCACATGATTCGTCATGGTTCCAGTAAAGATCATAGCAAGCAGTTGAGATGTCAGCTTCGATCATAATGTGTGTGTGTGTGTGTGTTTGCCAGGCAATCGATGTTCAACTTGGGCTGGCAATTGACAGCCCCAAGGCTACCCTGGCGGTGAAAAGGAGGCTGGCATGTGAGATGGTCAAGTGCTGGCAGCAGGTAGGTTTTGTTTCATCTCTACTACTAGTTTTTCTTTTGCTATTTCATCAATTGGCTTCCGTATACAATTGTCAGTTATCTGTACTGTTCATTTTCACATAGTTTCAGAAAAAAAAATCCAAAAGCTTTTTCATAACATCTTTCATTTATTTTCAGACAGTAACCGTGTTGACTTTGTCTGCAGGCGCATGAAAGCATCGGTGATCTGCCTCTGCTAGACGGCTGGGGCGAGAAGCACAGGCTCTTTGTCAAGTGGAAGCACATCGAAGCCAAAGCACGTGTTGTACACAAATTTACTTTCTTTTCATGTCTCTGAAACTGAATCCTGACGACACTATCCTCCAGGCCGCGGCGTACTACTACCACGGGCTGATCTTGGACGAAGGCAACAGCGAGAAGTGCCACCGGATGGCCGTGGCGGCGCTGTTGTCCGCGGAGGAGTTCCTCAGGGAGAGCCGGACCGCCTGCGAGGCCTTCCACGCCGCGTCTCCCGTTTCAAGGCAATAACTCGTTTCAATGCTTTATATGCTCATTTATCTAGTTAGGTCGATGCTATTATCTTGATGTGTTTTTTTATTTTATTATGCAGGAGCCCGGTGTTGTGGGGATCCATGAAGTACCTCCACGACAAGATCCACAAGGATTCCTCCTGCAAAGTCCGCATAAACAAGGACCTCTACAGCAACGTGGACAGGACGACCCACGAGACAGCGGCGCCGGCGCTGCCGGACTTCGTGGTGGCTCTCAAGCCGGAGGAGTACAGGCTCCCTCTCACGGACTCTGCTGCTTCTGCGAATGACTAGCCAACAGAACAGAGCATGTGTATGTGTACGTGCGTGCCCTTGATCAGCTGTGTGCTTGATTTCCCATGGATATGGAAGCAATGTCAGTGCATTGTGTAATGCCTGGTATGTAACCATGACGAGTCATGCTGCCTTACAGATACACTAGATGTTTGCATCCCATGACCAAGATCTGTTCCAACAGTTCTATAATCTTTCCTTTTCATGCCCACCATTTCTTTTTTTGCACTTCATGTAGGTTCCAATCTATGGGAAATACTAGCTGATGATGGTTACTTGCCGCTATAAAATTTCCTCTCGAGTCACGGGATGATGGTTACTAGCTGATGATGGTTACTTGCCGCTATAAAATTTGTTAAAAGGGACTTTGATGTGCACCCATCGAGGAGGCAACCAGCAATTGATTATGAAAGATTCATGTAGGATCATGACAGCTTTTTGTTCTACTGTTCATAAATTTAATGGTTGCTAAGCCCGTATGCCACGAGGTGACAGCTTTCTGTTCTGAATTTTTTACTGCTCTTCCGGTTTCTGCACCAAGATGATGCCCACGGGCAACAAAGCGAGAATCAGCAACCATGACTTTGTACCATTTTAAAGCTTTGGTTGTGTTTGTCATTTCCACGGAAGATTATATATGAGGAAAAAAAAAGGGAAAATAACGCCGGCAAAGCTGACCGCCCACTAATCTTGATTCTTGAAATTACCACCCGGGGAAGAAATTAACAGCAAGGATTACCTCCGCGGCAGCGCAGCCTGCCGTATGCGTCCACCCGCCGGCCTCCTCCCCCGATGGCTCCGCGCCCGCGGCGAGCTGCCTGGTGGTTTGTCTCCACCTGCGTCCGCATCGGACTTTCTTCTCCTCCCTCCTTCACCTGCTGGCCGGCCTCCTCGGCTCCTCCACCGCCTTCCTCCACCACGCCCAGTGTGAGCCGCCCGCCGCTGCTTCGTGCCCAGTTGGGGAATGCCAAGGAGGTGGGGCTATGGGTTTGGATGTGGGGCTTTGGGTACCCAGTAAATGGATAAGGGGTTTGGATATGGGCATTGGGTATCCAGCAGCAGGTTTAGGCCCTGTTTGGCACTCAAAATATTTTTAAAGTATTGAGGAAATATACTTTGGTTTTTGAAAAACGAAAGTATTAAATACTTTGAGGTGTTTGGATCCAATAAATAGTATGGTTTTAGAACTGAAGTATTCTTTAAAACTATGGTTTTTGAAGTATTTAAGAAGAAGGTTAGACCCTCTTTTTTCTAAAACTAAGAAAAAGAAAAAACTAAAGTATTGCTTTGCTTGGCACTAAAATACTATGGTATTGATATACTTTAATTTTAGAAAAACTTTGTTGCCAAACTAGGTTTTAGTCTTTGTTAGAGTTTTAGCTCATAGGTGTAAAATACACCTAACTATAATATGATGTATAAAAATGCATTTTAAAATGTTAAATAATTTAAAACAAAAAAAATATGAACATTTGGATATTTACAAAGTTTTGTAAAAAAGAATATTTTTGCGGCCAAATACTTATGACGCTTGGGCCTTCAAATACATCACCTCTTCCGCCGCTGACACACATCTGGGCCTCAAAAGCCTAGGCTAGCCCAAAACGAAGCACTCCACCACCTCCACGTGTCGAGCTCCCCGAGCTCTTGTCGAAGTCCGCAACTACACCAGAACGCACAACCATTTCCCCCAAATCTCACTCCCCGTCCCTACTCCCCATTCTTCCGCGACCGCCATGGAGGACGCCGCTAATCCCACTCAGACCTCCTCCGCCGCCTCCGCGGCGGCTGCCGCAGCGCAGCACCAGCAGCTCCAGCGCCAGCTCTTCCTCATGCAGCAGGCGCAGGCGCAGGCCCAGGGGCAGCCGCAACCCCACCATCCGCAGGCGCAGCAGCTGTCGCAGCAGGCCATGTCCCGCTTCCCCTCCAACATTGACGCCCACCTCCGCCCCCTTGGGCCGCACCGCTTCCAGCAGCCGCCGCCGTCGCAGCCCCAGCCCCAGCCGCACTCGCAGGGGCCGTCGCAGCCGTCCCCTCAGCAGCAGCAGCAGCAGGCGGCGCAGGCCAGGGGCCGGAGCCCCGAGATGGAGATGGCGCTCCAGGACGCCATGCGGGTCTGCAACCCGGACATCAAGACGCCCTTCCAGTCCCTCGAGGACGCCGTCAGCAGGTGAGGCTTTCCGCCCCGATACACAGCGCACAGTGTCCCTTTTCCTTTGTTTCCTTGATGATTTGGTCCGTCATATAGATTTATTTATCTTGTTTTTCTGGTGCACGAGTTTGCGGTCTAACAGCCGAAGGGAGGTAGTGAAAATAGGTGGTTACAGATGGATTTGATGTGATGTAGAACTGGAATTGCTGATCATCTTTTAGGATTCATTCAGGCACACTGTTTGGTCCACCAGATGCAACATTTTATTGAGTTAGCTTCCCAAGATGACTTGCAAGTTATCTTAATGGGTTTAGGAGTCTGATTTTTAAAACTTTCACTCGATGCAGATTTGATCTCTGAGCTTGACAAGTATTTTTTGTCGCAATTCGCAAGCGTGCATGTTACGTAATGTTTTAGCGTTTGTAGGTTTTGCAATGGAATGCTGGTTTGATGATTAGCTTATTTCCTCATGTGTCCATCTTCGGTCTAGCAGACCCCAACGTAATATATTAACTTTTGTAGGTTTTGCAATGGAATACTGATTTGACGATTAGCTTATTTCCTCATGTGTCCATCTTCGGTCTAGCAGACCCCAACGCATTTGGCAACAGGATCCACTGTTGTGCGCAATGTTGATACAATAGCTTTTTCTTGCCATTCTGTTTGTGAAACATTCAGGTACTTGCAGTGCTATATTTTTCTCTTGGATTCTGTCTTCGCGTGTCGTGAGAGTGAATTTACCGGTAATGCTAGTCGTGGGAAAGATCGAGAATTGGGCAATTTGCATATATATATTTGCAATCAGTTTGATGACGAGATAAATTAGTAGGGTATTTCTGCTCACAAATTTGATAACCGAATTGAGTTGCTTCCATTGTGTTGAGTTCGTAACAAGTGTCTGTTTCGTTTTATGTCATGACAACCAAAGTTTGTATTACCAAAGTTTGGCAGCTTTGACTAGATTAGGCTGCCATTGGTGCCAAGGGTATGTTTGGTTTACAGCCGACGTCGACCCTACCAATTTTTTGGCTCGCCCGCATGATTTGGCTTCAGGTTGGGACCAAGCCAAAATATTGGTTTGTCCCAGCCCGCCCTCGACTCTCCAGTGTAATTTTCGCCCACGCCTGGGCGCGCGGAGGGCGCATAAATCGTCCGCCAAAAAATTGGCAGCCGCACTTGCTCGCTGTAGGTCTATGGACAGTAATTAATTAAACCAGTAAGTGCTGTAGATTAACAGCAACCACGTCACGTCACAGAGCGGATCAACTGCCAATTTAATCCGGGTAGGCAGCTGTGTATCCCCACAATTTTTTTAAATCTATGTATGCAGCTGGGTATTTTTCTGGCCATCGTAGGTCACACTCCGCCGTGTATTTTTTCTGCATGCAAAAGCGATGAGGTTTCTAATACGTGCCTCCCTTTTTGTTTGCTCTTCATGAAATCTAAATCTGAATCAAATCAAATAAAAACAACTTGTAAACCAAATGAAGGCCTAGCAATCTTGCTAAAATTTTGGCAGTTACAATGGCCACAATCCAAACAGCAATGGCTTACCAAAATTTAGGTCATGCCAATATTTTGGTTAGGCAAGTTGGGGCTCAAACCAAACATACCCCAAATGTTTTTGTGAGGTTCTGTTCTTTTCTCTCTTTTGAACTTTGGTCTTAACTTGTGCGACAAAAGCCTTCCTATATCTTTAATACATTTAGACCAATGTATTGCTTGGTTTTCATGCATACAATTTGGCTGCAAACCAAACCTGAAAGAACTGATATTATCAAACGGTTGTGATCATATTGGTTACCATTAATTAGCCAAGGCTTGGCAAGGAAATTCACAACATTGCCAATGGAACAGCAATCTTGTTGTTGGCCACAAACCAAATGGAAGCCAATGCCAGTTGAAGTTAACTTTAATTTGCTTCAAAGTTCGAACCGAGCAGCGAACACTCCATTACTATCTTGTTCCCCCGTGTTGGCATTTGCTCGCAAACAATTTTCAGTTTGAGCACACTTTTGTAGTTGAGTGATTGCTGAGGAGTTACCCAGTAAGTTGCTGAAGACTCGTTGATTCCAGTTGTGATTTGTGACGTCACTTCATTTAAACTGCCCTACACTATAGTCTACTGATTTTTTGGTGGTTCTCTTTTGCTTGAAACCTTTGTCCTTACAAAGGTAAATTTTAGACCCCTGCTAGATAAATGAATTTTGTTCCACAGTTCTCGATATTCTGATGAACAATCTTGGTAGAAACTTTCTATCCTTGTTTGAGTTTAAAATGCTGAACTTATAAATTAAAAAAGCTGTCCTATGCACGCAATGGTATACTGTAGTGGCTAAAGGCCATATTTATTTCTGGGTATCTTCGGTTCGACCTGGCACCTAGCAATCATGCTTTCTCCAATGTTTCTTTTCCAGTTGCAGTTGTGGGAGACTTGTATCGACATGTCTAGCTTGGGATGAAGATAAATATTATGCATAAATGGAATTCACTCTTACTAGAATTATGTAGGTTTGTGTTTCTACTTAGTCTTGAATGTTTTTATGTCCTTCGAAATTCACATTGAAAAGGAAATTTTCAGGAAAATAGATATTTATCCAGGAGTGGTGCGAGAAGAAATCCTAGTTTTACTGATCTTTTCCACGGAATGTCTTTGCACACAAACATCTAGTTTAGTATTTAGTAGGCCGGTCTCTAGTAGAAGATTGTGAGTTAACTCTAATATAATATTGCAGGAGTCCTAGGTCAGCTGATGGTTTATCCACCTAAAACCTACAACAGTGACATTGCAGTTGCACCAACAAGTTTCCTATTGCGACCCCCAGCACCAGTTTGCCGCTCCAAAAACCACCAGAACTTTCCTATTACGCAAAGATACTGGTTTAGTTTGGGAAATAGTAGTACATAGTTTGTTAGGTAGGAGGAGATATGTTTCCGAGGTCAAGTCTGTTGCCCGTAAAGGACTAGCCTGTAACCCTTTAATTAGAGCTTTTTTATGGTACATTCTGTTACCGGTGCAAAGTAGTCTAATGCTCATCCAGCTGTTGATTTCTAGGGTTTGAGTGTTTGTTCTTTTGGTAAGTGTATCTTGGTCCATCATTTTACCTGGTCAATTACCTCCCTTGATGTCCGAGTCTAGCTGATAAATATGAACTTCATGAGTACCTCTTACGGATTTGTGCATCGTCGCAGCCAAGTGTTGCCCCTAGGCCCTGACCTCAAGTAAGTTTGCTGTTAATTGATAAGAATGTAGTGCAGTTGGTGGAAGAGATCGATCAAAAACATAATTGCTTTTCACGGCGAAGTGAACGGCTACTTCTAGTGAACAAGTGCAATATTAACATATCTCTGAACATCATTCTGACTTCTGTTAATGTAAAACATTTACAGATTATCGTCCTTTATTTCAAGTTAGATGCACAATTCTGAATGCTAAATGACCAATCAGTCAAACAATACAAGCATCGTTCCATGAAGAAATAAAGACTCAGAAGATTCATGAAATGGGAAAAAAATGTAAATCACGCCTTCGTTCAGCGGGCGAAGAAGCAGTGCAATCAAAGAATTCATCGACCAATTGCCTCTAGCGTTTGCACATTGGAGCTGCATCGATTTCTGCATAGCAATGCACAGTACAACTTAGCCAAGACAACAAGGATCTGCTTCATGCTCTCCTTGGCACTACACGTGCAGCAGTCAACAGGAGCACATCTTGATGCTCTGCAAGTTCTTTCTCTCAGTAAATTGAGAATCTTAATGGATCCCCGAAACAGCTGTCGGGGAAAATTTTCTCTTACCAATTTTAAACGTGGAGATGCAGGATTTATTCCTATTCTCATCCGACTTTACCCCTGAAATCACTAATACTACTCATGTTGGGAGTAGTAAGGACAGATATTGACCACTAGATTTTTAGGAATTGATGGTCCATAGCAATTTGGAGGTACGTAAGCTCATTAATTAAACAATGAAATAATCGAAGTTCTATAAGCCTGGGAGTCACTCTTCCTAACAGGGATGAGCCCATTCGCCAGTTGTTGAGAGTGAGTGATATATCCTCGCTCTTTGGACACTTTGGCAGGTTAGCCCGCTGTGCACCTTGTCTACATGGTCACTGTGCCACCAACAACTTGGTTAGGTAGCTTTTGGTCGGGTAAGAAAAGGTAGTAGTCTATCAGGTAGTCTAATTTGTCTTCTCTAAGGTCAGGAAGTGAGGCATTAAGAAAGAGCAGCAGCGGCTTTGTCAAGCGAATAGAAAGAGCTGCTTGTCAAGCAAGGGATGGTCGATCGAAGGGATTGCTTTGGGCAGGCTCTCGAGGTGTCTATCGAACCGCCTTTAGCACTAGTTAACAACATGGTCACTGCTGCTTTCTGCTGCATTGTATCTGATTTCAACCAGAAACAGAGGAGATGAATGCATAGCGATGTTTTTGAGGTTATATGATAAACTTAAGTTGATCATGCCTTCTTTTGACGCGGCTTCTCGTGATCGGTCCATCAGTAATTTCCATTGTGTTAATGGTTGTGATGTTCTTATCACTTACTAAGTTTGAGTTTGATAGTCAGAGTTAGACCCTTGGAGTAGTTCAGGGGCTACTATAGGTTTTTTCGTTTATGGAAGTGGGTAAGGTATAGGGGGTTAATTTAGTTTTAGAGTCCTCTTTGCTTGTCCAGAAAACATGATTCGGTGCATTGTATATTTTAATATACTGAAATTGCAATGTGGTGCCCAACTTTATCATTCCAGTACTAGCACATTCCTCTCACAGTCACACCTCTTAAGTCATACTAATAACACATTAAAGTTAAGCCAGCAATTTTGATTAGCAGCACTGAATGTTTGAATCTTCTTGACTTAAATCCCGTATCTGAAGGTGCTCATATAGTCTGTCACATTGGTGTCAAAACTAGGTTATTGCCGTACCATGTTGTTGCCGACTACGAGGCTGAAGAAGATGACAGGATCCTTGACAGTGACGCAACTGGCCAGATTCCTTCTCGCCTGCAGCAATGGGATCATAACATTCTGGTAAAGATTGCCGAGTTCACGACAACTTTCGAGAAGCAAGTGTTGGCATACAACATAATGACCAAGAAAAGGGCCATCGGCGAGTTCCGGTCGGAGGAGCGGCTCATGCTAGAGCAGGCTTTGTTACAGGAGGAGAAGCAGGCTACGATGGAACTAAGAGCCGAGATAGAATCGAGGGAGAAAGCGGGCCGTGAGGCTAAGATGCGTATGGCAATGGCTGAGCATGCCCGAGTGGAGGCCCAAGCACACTCTGAGATGATTGGCCAGGGCCCTTTGAGGGCCAATGCTGCTGCATCCCAAGGCGACGATGGCCCTAGTCATGACATGGCGCAAGAACAGGGCGAAGATGGATGGGAAAACGCTGAGAGGGATGATGACGATGATCCGTCTGAAGATTTTCTCAACGATGACAATGAGCCAGAGAATGGGAACTCTGCTATGCAAGAGGACTGGCGTAGATCAGGGGAGTTTGACCTGAACTCTAGGTAAGACCGGTGAACTGGACTTAAGAAAAAGGCTTTGATGATGCACCGGCTGGTGCCTGGTAACCTATCTCTAGTTCTCTGGTTGTATGGTTTGAAGATAATCTACCCCGTCTTTGTTGCTGTAAACTTGCAACTGCAGACTAGTGAGCTACTCTGGTGTTCAACAATGTCTATAAAGTTAAGATGGCCTCTGTATGTTGTGAAGTCTTGTACGTAGATGGGTTTTCCATGCAAATGAGCAGAGGCAGTGTAGGTGCCGCAATAATTTTTCTGGACTTGTACCGAACAAAATTCTGAGCTATCAGGACGGATCTTAGGGCTCGTTTGGAAGCCATCATTTCATTTGATTTGGCAGAAATGAAATTATATTGTTATCATTTCGTTTTGTTCAGTTTAAAATTACAATCTAAAAATCATGTTTGGCTGCTGCCAGGAATTATAAAATAAAATATTTTTCAGACAAATGACTGGCTTGGGAATAATAAGAATCTATTTAACATACCGTACCTATTTTCTGGAATTTTCAACTGAAATGACAGTTACTCCTCCGTTTCAAAATATAAGATATTTTAGATTTGTAAAGAAAATGTATCTAGACTTGTTTTAATCTATATATTCACTCTAAATCTGAGTGAACCTACATACTAAAAATAGTCTAAATACGTTTATTTCACAAAGCTAAAATATTTTATATTTTAAAACGGAGGAGGACAATTGTGACAGCCAAACATATGGAATCTCTGATTGAATTTCACTTATCCACTCCGTGGCATTTTTTTTTGTTGAAATGACGGTTCCAATTCTATATGTTTTATATGAAATCTCGATAATTTTTCTTATTTTGGCACGAAATGATGGCTCTTAGATTTTTGGTTGGACTGGTGAGACGCATGCAGCAGCCATATTCCCCTTTAGAGCAACAACACACGTATTCCTGTTTATAGAAACCGAATGTTTTGTGATCTGCATCCTGAACTGTAGTCCTGCTAAATCAATTTTCTTTATCGCAAAAAAAAATCAATTTTCTAAACCTTATGCACATTGTGGCCGGAACACAACTTTTTCTCTCGTCCATGATCATTGCGATACCTCTCCTCGCGTCGCCTTTCACGGCAACCGAGGGGCCAACTACCATTGGCCGCCTCCCTCCATCCCTCTCCTCGTCGCCCGGCTGAGGGCAGCCTAAGTCTGTGCACCGTGATGGGGGGCGGGGATTTGCCTCTCGGCCCCAGTACGCGCGGGAGGAGATCGCCCGGCCCAGACGGGCCCTCGCCATCGATGTCTCCGCGGCTCTGGTCGGCGGTGGCTTCGTGGGAGCTTAGATATTGAGGCGGCGGCCTCTCTGGAGCGGCGGGTGGCGATCCTGGAGGAGGTGCCGGCGGGATTCCGCTAAGACCTAATCGCTCTCTATCCCTAATTGCTCGCTCGATCCGTTCTCCGAAACCGACCGCGTGTGGGGATCACCGTCGAATCTAATAAAGGAGGTGATCATTTGGTTTCTTTTGCGAAGGCGAAGGTCGCTTGATGTACGCCTTGTTGATCTGGTATAGAGAGGCAAGTTCGAAGGCTCCATTTCGAACTTCCATGGGTGTATCATGCAAGATTGCTGGATTGGAAGGTATTCGATGCGATGCACGTTGTTTTTCCGCCGTTTGGTTTCAGCGGAGCGCCATAAGCTCTGCTGTTTGTTTCCCAAGTGTCATTCTTAGAGCCATGGTGAAGTCGGATCACGGAGAATGTCGGAAACGGAAATATGAGGTAGCGATGGTGATTTTTGTTCTTGTGGCGAGAAGAACTGTCTGCGTGATCTGGAACTCGTTACAACGACTGTTGGTGCGGGAAGACAACACAAGGGGAGTTCCCAGTCTTATCTTGCAGGGTGAAAATCCAATGTCTAGCGGTTGTGTCATGCAATGACCTTGTTAAATACATTGTTTTGTGAGCAAGGACTTTCTCCAGGGTGAAAACCTACGATCTTTGATCGGGCAACGACGGTGCTTGGGCACTATTTCCTTCTTGAAGGCGTTGTTATTGAAGTGGAGTACTACTGGTGTTGTTCTGATGGTGTCAGTGTCGTTGCTTTGAGGATTAGTTCTTTGTAGCGGGACTTTTTTTTTTTTAATTCTTCTCTATTTTTCCGAGTTGTGTGCATCCGTGGGGCCGCTAGGACATGCGTTGTTGCAGAGGCTGGGTGTAATTGGTATCCATGTGATATTAATATATACTTTTTCCCAAAAAAAAAAGCTCCTAGGACATCTCTAGCCGATTGACCTATTTTTTGCGAAATTCCATCGATCTATTAAAATCATCAACAATAGTATAAAAAGCCCTAAAAGTAATAAAATTACAAATAGGTCATTGGACCACTGGCGATGACGACAAACACTAGCCGAAGCGGGTAGCCGTCCTCACCTCCATCACCGGAGGGCAAAGCTTGTCGTAGTAGAGCTTATTATAGTGAGACGACGGAAGTCGTCGTGCTAAGGTCATGATGGACCAGCGCACTAGAGCAGCAATCATCGCCAATAATGACAACCGTAGATCGGAAGTGACTAACCTGAAATCACATCAGCGAACCACAGCAATTTGGATCCTTGGAGATCCGCTAGACAAACAACTCCACGCGCCCTTCATCGGTGCTAAAAGCACCACCGGAGCGAGGATAGAGCGGAAAGGACCTTATTCTTCTTTTAGAACATAGCCGTCACCTCGACGTCCCGAAGAAGACTCTAAAAAACTGGCTAAATAAAGATCGAAAAACCTCTCATCAAGCGAGAGGTCATGGTCCGCCACACCTCGAAGGCCCTAGGGCCACTGGAGGCGGGAGGACCGGCGACGTAGCCAGCGAGGGGACGGAACCCTAGGTGGATTTTAGCAAGTTTCTTTTCCTAGGCGGCGACTATCGTACCGGTTGAGAACTGGTTGTATTTCGAACACCAGCAGATGTGTCCGTTTTAGTCTGGTTGGGTGGCATGCAGACATGAAAATTGTCCATGTCTGTTTGGATCAAGGGTACTCCCATCGACGCAATCCAATTTTTTTTATAATATTTCATTTTAAACAAACTTAATTTACATGGGAAAAAACATACTAAAAAAACTAAAAAGCCTAGCTTCACGGCGGCGCCGCCTCGTCTTTGTCTTGGGAGAGGTCGATGAACGGTGGCGGCGATGAGGAATGTCACTCCTCCCGACCCTATGCATGCTGCTCGGGCCACGGAGGTGCATCTTGATCTTTGCCAGTAGTGGAGGTGGCTCATGCTGCCATGTCGGTGGAGGTAGCAACAGCTGTTGCGCCGAGCCGTGCAACATCATGGCCATCCCGTCCTAGCGCGCCTCCTCATCAAGCTGGGAAGCCTCCAAGGCGAGGCGGAATACGTCCTCTTGGTCAAGATTCGGTGGTTGCAGGGGCATCTCCTCCTCCTCCGCCGTGTAGGCAAGGAGGCCCTCGTAGTCAGGCATGTCGCGGTCCTCGCTAGGAATGACATCACCGTCACGCGGCAACGAGTGCTCCCAGTCCATGTCACTGTCGTCCATCTTCGACAACTAGTGGTCGACCTCTGGACGGAAGTCGCAATGAACGAGGACCGCCGCCATGCCTCGTGCTTCTGAAAGGATAGAGATGTCGCCTAGAGGGGGGTGAATAGGCAATTTCAAAACTATTACGGTTTTGTCTTGATAGAATGTGGAATTAAACTAACGTTTATTTTACAAGCACAAAACCTAAATACACTAGGCTCAACTAAGTGCACCAACAACAAATTAAGCTAAGCAAGATAGCCCAAGATAAATATACCACAAGTGATAAGCAAGATATAAGTACTTCAAGCTCGATGGCTATCACAAGGATAGTAAGCTCGGATATAGAGATACAAGCCTGGAGACGAAGATGTATTCCCGTGTTCACCACCTTTGGGAAGGGGGCTACGTCACGTTGGAGAGGTGTGAGGTTCCACGAAGGATTCCTCACGCGCCACAAAGGCTCACCTTCTTCTTCGAGTCTATCCCACGAAGGAATAGGCCCTTTCCTTATGGCTAGCTTTTCCTCCACTCCGGAGATGGCAAGCTCCACAACCACTTCACAAGCTCCACGAAGTAGAATCCTGGGTCTCTTCACAATCTTCCACGAAGAGAACACCGCGGCACCAACCGCCAAGCCAACTAGGAGGTCACGCTCCAAGAGTAACAAGCTCACGGTCTCTCACTCGAACAAATCGTAATGGAGAGCTCAACACTTATGCAAGAATGCAAAGCAAGAGCACCAAGGGTGCTCAAATCCTTCACTCTCAAATCCCACCAAAGCAACAAGTGGTAGGGAGGAATTAGAGAGGAAGAACAATGGTGGAAGTCAACCAATGACTCCAAGATCTAGATCCAATGGGTTCCCCTCACTTAGAGGAGAAATTGATTGGTGGGGATTATAGATCTAGATCTCCTCTTCCAAAGCCCTCAAAAAGATGCAAGAATCATAGGAGGGAAGGGGGAGGAAGCAAGCTCAAGAGGTTCAACAATGGAGGTCAATTTCGTGGTCAAGAACCACCTAAAACGTTGGGGGAAGAACCCCTTTATAGTGGAAAGCAAATATGGCCGTTGGAAGAAATACATGCGAACTTCGGTTGAAAGTTCGGTTGGACCGGCTCGAACGATGGTTCGGTTCTGGACGAAAACCGAACTTAAAACCGGAATTAGGTCAGTACACAGTCTCGGATAGACTCGGTATAGAAAACCAAAAATCCGGTTTGAGATCCGGTTTCGGTCGACACACGGACCACTGATACGGGGAGCCGGTTGAACCGAATCCACAAGGGATGAACCAGCTTCACGAAAAGCAATAACTTTTGCATCCGGACTCGATTTCGATGATCTTGGGCTTGTTTGTGAGGAAAACAAGCTTTACAAGATTGTGCAGATAAACATCATAGCCCAACAAAGGATGATAGAACCAAATGAAGAAAGGTAAGAAGCCTCCTAAATAAGAACCGATAAAACCTTCAAACTCGAAACGCCATAGAAGATGCATACGAATTCGTTTCGATGAACTTGGGCTTTTGAAGATCTAGCAACAAGCTCAATAACCTCACATGGATAAACACCAAGAAGCAACAAAATAGGAAGATGCAAAGTATGCAAAGTTGAGCTCCCTATGACGATGTTATCAAGTTACACAAAGCCCTCTTGATAGTGCGGCTATCTATCATATAACCGGTCTCCCAACAACCACCGAGACGGTAAAGGAAAACCTAGCAATGCCATACCTTTGCCTTGCATAAACCGCTTGATCTTGATGACAACGCTTCAAGCTCCACCCAAGCCGGAATGCAACACTTGATCATTGTTGCTTCGTGAAGACTCCTAATTTGCTCCCCATACACCACTATGGGATATCTTCATTAATACATGTCTTCACATGTCCATTATCACCAATATGGACGTCAAGCTTCAAGCAAATGATCTTCTCGAGATGCTTATCTTGAACTTGCCCTTCTCAACCTTGATGACGATCACCACTTGATGTCATCCTCTCATGGGCTATATAATATCTTCATTTTTGAAGCATGCCCATGGAAAGATACACCTGTCCATATAGAAAGCATAAGGCAAATATATAATGGATTAGTTCATGATGCATAATTGACAAGGCTTACCATATCACAATACCATGTGGTACATTCTTTATGCTTCATGTGTTGACCAACTTGAAATCACTCTTCACTCTTTGTATTGGTCAACCAAGTATCTTCTCGCGCTCCATCTTAATATCTTGAGGTACATAAGGAACTCTTAATTTGATTACATGCTCTAAATATTAGTCAACCATAGCTCAACTAATGAGGCTATCATGACACCGACTTAGAGCCATATCTTGAATTCTTCTACTGAGATCACACTCTCAAGATCTTGATCATATCATATTATTCTCTTAATCTCGATGATTTTAATGCCAATACTCAAGGTATATCTTTATCTTCATGGCATCCATACTTGAATCCAACACATGGACTACAAGCATGACCTATGGAATATACCTTCATATAAAACTCAGTGAAAACATTAGACCATAGGGATTGTCATTAATCACCAAAACCACACATAGGGGCAATTACCCTTCCAGCTTCCAGTCTAGGAATGCAACCTAGAAAGGTGCGCGACGGCGGTCACGGGATTGTTGTGCAGATGCGGAGGGAGTTGGCGGCGGCTCTGCGTCCAACGCTAGCCCTTCCGGCGACAATGACACCCTATGTCAACCGCCCGAGATATTAACTTTTCGGTGCTCGCTGGAACCTGTTGTTCCCATCACGAGTGTGCCTCCTCGACGGGCTCATACCGGTGGTCATGGTGGCCGCTGCTCGGGAATAACACCTATCAGAAGGTGACCGCCGCTTTGAGGATGTTGGCATATGGTATACCGGCGGATCTCATTGATGACCACTTGGCCATGGGTGAGAGCACCGCTATCATGTGCGTGGAGCGGTTTGTTGTGGCCATCGTGCAAGTGTTTGGAGCCACATATTTGAGAGCCCCCAATGCAGGGACACGGCTAGGCTCTTGGAGGAGAACACGGCTCGGGATTTTCCGGAATGCTTGACTCCATAGATTGCATGCATTGGAGTTGGAAGAATTGTCATGCGGCATGGCATGGACAATTCAAAAGGCACAAAAAAGATTCAACTATAATCCTTGAAGCGGTGGCCGATCACGAGACTTGGATTTGGCATGCATTTTTTGGTATGCCCGGGTCTTGCAATGACATCAATGTCATCCAACGGTATCCTCTTATGACAAGGATTGCGTTGCCTGAAGGTCCACAAGTGGAGTTTGAAGCAAATGGCCGTAAGTACAACTATGGCTAGTATCTTGCCGACGGTATTTACCCAAGGTGGCAAACATTTGTGAAGCCGGTCCTCAAGCCCAAAGGTAAGAAACAAACCAACTTTCACATGGCAGCAAGCAGCTAGGAAAGATGTGGAGAGAGCATTTGGGATTTTGCAAGCCCAATTTGCTATTGTGAGAGGACCGGCTAGATTTTGGGACCAAGAGTGACTTTGGTATATCATGAATGCTTGTGTCATCATACATAACATGATCATAGAGGATGACCGTGAAAAAAGATATAGAAAAAACCACCCACTATGACTTGATGGGTGTGCCCGTACAAGTTCAACGCTCAGAACATAGGATTGCACGGTTCATGGCTTCTTGTCATGCAATCCGGTCCAATGACGCACATGATGAGCTTCAAAATGATCTCATCGAGGAGTGGCGGAAATGATTTGGAGGCCGGTAGTTCATTTGTATGTTTGTTGTATTATTGTGAAACAATTTGTTGTATTTGTTGATGAACGGCATCGCTGTATTGTTGTAAAACTATTTGTTGATGTGTTGTAAAACTATTGTGCTATTGGTGATGCAAAACTTGTTGTAATGAATTTTCTAGACAATTTATTGTTAATTTTTTTGGTGTTTGTTTGATCTTGTTAAATGTATGGAATTGTTGTTTTTGTGTTTGCGCCTGTAGCGCGCGCTCTATTTTACAGCGCTTGGTGAGGGAAAAAAACTCGTGGACACTCGGGCGCTGCATTTTAGTGCCTCCGGCGGAGGTCGCATGACTTTGCAGCGTTCGAATGCGATAGCGCGCTCCAAAAATGATTTGCAGCGCTGTATTTTTGGGCTTCTGCTGGAGATGCTCTAAGACTGCAACTGTAACGTATAATGTTTCGATAATTAATTTGCTTTGTGACGTAGATACTCCTTTTGTCGAAGGGAGGTTGAATCCTCTGTATTAAAGTGATGTACACGACCTATTTATTAATATTATTCAATAAAATCTTATAAACAAATATAAAGATTGATCCAAAGCCATCTCACTAGCGACAAGTGTCATAAAACCTATAAACTAGATGAAGGATGTAGGCATGTCAGGACCAGTTATCCTGATGTTAGCGTCCATTTAGTTAGCCCAGTACTCGGCCCACATTCTGGATGTTTATGTGCTCACGACCCAACAATAAAAATAGACCCCACTCTATCCCAAAAGTCCGGACTAAGAGAGGAAAAAATCTCTCTCTTATAAAATGGTGGCCTCCTATAAACGAGATGGGACTAAACCAAATAGCCTTCACTAGTCAACAGAGGGATCCTAACACCTGACCATCTCATATATATGTATGTACTTCATCTAAAACTGGAGGCCTACAACTGTCCAATGGCGAGTCATGAGCATAAACCGGTCCAGTTGACTCGGCACAGACCAATGTGCATGTTCAAACAACATCTTCCACTGGTTCAACCGATCCATCCTAGCAAGATCAAAGTAATAATCTTGTCAAGCATGTCATTGACACCACGATGATGCCACAGAGAGCCACAGTCGTGCATGCATGCGTCCATCTCCGCACACATGGTCACCTCTAAGACCCCCTGCCATCTGACGCAACTTGAATCTTCCGAAAGATTTGTCATGCATAATATCTCAAACCAGAGATGATTAAGCGTAGCACCTATAGATTATGCATGACTTGACATATGTGTCGAGGACTCTGAGTAAGACAAAGCCCCTCCACCTTCCTCGTGTTCGGCCAACAATTGCTCTAAAATTATGCTCCTAGGAGGGATCATCATCCGATCTAGGATCCTCCAACAGTCCGAGCGTGGATGTAAATTTTAACAAAAAACGATGTAAATAGTCATACCAAGGACTGTAAATTCGAATTTTAAAATTTAAATTCGTTCGGTAACCGGTCGGGATTTCTCGGTAACCGCGGTAACCGAAAATCCCGACCATCCTCGGGATTATTTTTGTACCGGGAACCAAAACCTTGGCGAGGGAGCCCCGCCGCTGATGGCATCGGCCATGCAAAGTGATAGTATATTTCTAGAAAAAGACTAAAATATTTACATTAGTAAACGGAAGCATTTTCTCTATCCAGAAATAACTGATTTAGGTTTGTTATGCAGGGAGTATTATATTTGAGTTTAGAAAATTTACGAGAAAGGGAGGGAGTGTGTACTCCGTACTTGCTAGTATTGTATTTAGATCTTGATGAATCACTGTGGTCATTAATCTGACCGAAATTTTACCGAGGGTCTGAAAATTTTGCTAGCTAGGGAGAAAGAGATTCGTGTAGGGAATATGGAAGAACCATCTAGCGTCCACGTCTCAACACTAGAGCCGGCTGTTTGACGTCCACGTCTCAACGCTAGAGCCACGTGTCACCCTGCCACGCCCCCACCCGTCCGTGCCTGCTGCAGAGCGGCAGGCTCATCATCCCTTGTAATCTATCCAGTGCCCCAAGGCATCGATCTGTTAGCATAGCACTACTCGGTTTCTCCTATCTGTTCGGTAGGCGTGTGAGCTGAGAGAAGAGAAGAGAAGAGAAGAGAAGAGAAGGCCGCTACAACGAGCGCGATGATGGATCTGGTGAACGGCATGCTCAGCTGGGTGGCGACGCCCGGCATGGTCGCCTCGCTCCTGCTCTTCTACCCGCCCTACTACCTCTTCAAGACCTGCTACTCCTTCCTCTCTTACCTCTTCCCGGAGGACCTCGCCGGCAAGGTCGTCCTCATCACCGGCGCCTCTTCCGGCATCGGCGAGGTAAGCAACACATTATTTTTCTTTTGAGAAACACAGTACACAAGTACTACTACTCTGCTTGTTCTTGTACAAGATTCAGATGCTTTCCTTTCTCCTTATATATGGAGGGACACAGGTTACCTGGAGTAGCCCCGATTCTGTTTAATTTTACCACTTCTGTAGAGAACTCCATAAACAAACAACACTTCTATGATGTTTGGAGCAAATTAGATGTTGTTATGCTAGTCTGCTCTACTTCTCATACTGAAAAAGTTCATTCATCTACATACTACATGAACATTGTACTATATTACTAACTCCATGTCGCACCTGCCTGCCCCGGGATCTTCTTCTGCAGCACTTAGCCTACCAGTATGCTACCAAGGGGGCATCCCTGGTCCTGGTCGCGAGAAGGGAATGGAGCCTCCGACAGGTCGCCGACCAAGCGTTCGAGCTCGGGGCGCCGGACGTCATCATCCTCCCCGGCGACGTCGCAAGCCCCGACGACTGCAACAGATTTGTTCAGGCCACGATCGATCACTACGGCCGATGCAAGTCTCCCTTACTACACACAACTAATTACTTGGTCAACATTTGTGTAGTTAGTTTTACCACAAGCATTACTCGAATTGACGTTCCTAATAACTTGTGTGTGTTTCAGTGGACCATCTTGTATGCAATGCTGGCATTGCAAGCGTTGGCGCCTTCCAGGAGATCCCTGACGTTACCAGCTACAGCTCACAGATAGTAAGTAAATGGCACGATTCCTTTTCCCTAGCTTGACTACTACTGTTGTCATAGATCGACAACAACCATGAGGGTCAAATTAACAGCATGTGCATTTGCTTTTTTGGTTATGCAGGATGTAAACTTCTGGGGTGCGGTCCAGTCGACTTTTGCCGCTCTCCCTCACCTGAAGAGGACCCGAGGAAGGATCGTGGTCACTGCCTCGGCAACTGGATGGAATCCTGTTCCGCGGATGATCTTCTATAATGTAATAACTTGATTATCTCATTTTTACTAAATGAGTTGATATGGTACTGGTGTTTGTTACCTATTAATTTCTTTTGTTTTAGGCTGCAAACGCCGCGCTGATAAACTTCTTTGAGACTCTTCGGACGGAGCTTGGCAGTGAGGTTGGCATTACAATAGTAACGCCCGGGTGGATCGAGTCCGAGATGTCGAAAGGGAAATTTCTGAAGGAGCATGGCGGAGTGGAGGTTGATCAGGAATTTCGTGATGTGAGGACGCTTTGCTATTTTTGAGCTAAATTCCGGCATGTTACAACAAGAAGACAATTATGATGCAATGCTTGCCGCAATGGTATATCTAACATGTGGCCCTCGTATATTTCCAGGCTCAAATTGGTCTCTTCCCCGTGGAGTACGCGAAGAACTGCGCCAGGGACATGGTGCAAGCAGCTCGCCAAGGTGACCGTTATCTGACTGTTCCAACATGGTTCAGGACAATGTACCTGTGGCGGGTGTTTGCACCCGAGGTCGTCGAGTTCTGCTATCGCCTCGTGTATATGCATGGCCATGGCGCCAGCCAAACCGATGCGCCGAGCAAGAAGATGGCCGAGGGTGGCGCGAGACAGCTTCTGTACCCCTCCTCGCTACGCTCTTCGGACGTCAAGATCGAGTAAAACTTGATATATATCCTTAAGGTGCTTCGATCGTGGGTGCTAGGCGGCTAGCTGTGGTTTGTGATCCCGGCAGAATCAGCCTTTGGTGTGCTAGCTAGTATGTAATCTCGAATAAGCTGTGTTATTTACTAGTGCTATGTTTAAAAGTGCGACTTTGTGTACTGTATGTGTGGACTGGCTGGTGTCTTCTGAATAATGATCTGCACTTCTCTACCTGGGACTTGTTAACATGGTTTAGTCAAGATGGCAATGGGTATACAAAACCAGGGTTTGGGGCAAATGATGCTTAGCTATGCGTATGTACTTGGAAATAAGAAGAGTTATACCCGTAGGAGCTAGAGCAGGTCTCTAACAGCTGATGCAAAATCGGGCACACAAAACGGATGTAGTTATACATAACCAAAACAGCGCTAATCAGCTAGCCAAGTAGCAATACCCAATCCTTTGCATACATGATCAAGAGTCTAACCGTAAAAAATGCAAAATTCATCCCATGTCACAAATTTGTTAAAATTTAGATATAGCTATATACTACTTCCATTCTAAGGCTTAAGGCTTATTTTTTTTAAAGTCAAAATATGCAAAGTTTGACTAAGTTTTTAGATAAAAATATTAATATTTATAATACGTAATCTATACCTACGTATACATTATGAAACATATTTTTACATAATATCTATATAATATAATAGTTTTTTATAGTTTTTTTTGGAAAGTTTGATCAAACTTTTTATGGCTTAACTTTAAAAAAAATATAGGCCTTAAGCCTTATGATAGAGGAATACTAAATAATATTTAGATATATTTAAATTTAGACTAACCAGTGATATCTTTTTAAGACGAAGAAAGTATTTCTTTGTACCTAATAAAGTTTAGATGTTATCAAAATAACCGATGCAAGTTCTCAACCAAACTCCACTGTAGACTGGGAGTACAACATTTATCGCATTAGGACAATCTGTACCGTACAACTCGATGATTGTCATCATTTTCAAAGGAAAATAAAAATCACGTTCTTTTTATAACTTCTAATCTAGTTCTGGCATGCTTTCGTTTTTTATTGTAGAAACTCTGATCGTGCAAGCAAGGTTTCTTTCGTAATCTTGCAAAGATTTTGCAGAAAATTAAATTGCAGAAGATTTTGATTGTTTGACATTTTAAGAGTTGGTTGAGCTTCCAAGAGAGAAGAGTCAGTGTAAAGAGTAGCGTATATACTATATCCGACTCAAAATAGATGGAGAGAATTTGCCACATTTGATTGTATCTATATATTAAATAATGTTTAGATTTATCTAAATTTTAATAAATCTGTTACATCTATTTTAACAAATCTGCTACATCTATTTTATGACGGAGGAAGTACTCACTCTATCGCAAATTAGGACGCATATAGTTTTTAGTTAAAATAAAAAATTCAAAGTTTGACAGACTATATTAAAAAAAATACAAATCTACAATACCAAATATATGTAATATAAAAGTATATTTTATGAAGGTTCTAACAATAATGTTTTGATATTATAAATGTTACTTTTTTCTATATAGTTGATGAAATTTTGAAAAGTTTGACTTTGACTAAAAATTATATGCATCCTAATTTAGGATAAGTGAGCGTATTAAAAATGTATGCATAAAAAAAGGAAAATGATTGGCTTCCTCCGAGGGATATCACGCAATGATCCCCGGGTCGCCTCACTGTTTTTTTGAACGGGGATCGGTCCCGAAGGACCGAGAACTTCCATTAACTTTCGGCGGTGGCGGTACAAATTACAGGAAGGACCGGGAAGAAAAGAAAATTACAACAAGGTCCAAGCAATAAGCACCAAGAACCCTAAATCTATTGCCAGAAACGCAATCGGGTCCAGCTCCACTACCACCACACACGAGAAACTGATCATCTTGTTCAACCGCGGCGATGCCGGGGACATGACCACTTGGGTCACCGCAGCGGGAGCCAAGCAAGATGAATCAGAGAGGCCTTCGTCGAAGGAGCTTAAGATTGCCCTTTCGCCAGCCTTGAAGCGCCAGCCTTGAAGCGCCAGCCTTGAGGGAGGGAGTGGTCGTCCTTCGGCCAAAGAAGTCGACGGTGACACCACCGCCGAGAGAGAACTCCCAGGAACCACGCCACTCCAGATGCTCCAGATGCAGCCCACCATCGCTACTTGAGAGCCCCACTTTGAACAACTCGATGTCGTCCCACCAACTACCCCGCCCGCTTCATATGACATCATATCGAGGAAGAAATCTCTGCCCCACCTTCTCCCCGCAACCAGAACGGCAAGAAGAGGCTTCGAATCTTCCAAATTGATAGCACCTAAAAGCAAAATACTGATACACTGCTTCCAATCTAGACCGGCGACCGCCGAATAGCAGACCACCTCCTCCTCGCCACCACGACTGGCCGGGAGGGGCACCACCAATTTGAAAGCCTCGTCGTCGCAGATCTCCCTCCCCCCCGCGCCGCACGGCCGGACAGTAGCGGATGAAAACAAGCCGCCTCTAATTTATTTGGGGAAGCAACGCTCCCTCTCCACCCGCTCTGCTCCAACCACTAGAGCAGCCACCGGCTGTTGGGCCACGCAGAGATAAAACAAAATTTTTTCCTCTAACGTGGTGATCCCAAGATCTAGCTGAGGTAGAAGGCCACGAGGTTTACCACTAGACGCGCAGTTGCGGATTATTGACGTAGCGCGTCAGTTGATGCAGTGCAGTCCTCACGATCCGATCATCCTGGTGCTGAACATACAACACCTCTGCTGGTATCCACACGTACAAGGAGGAGCACCGGCGGAGAACTGCTAGGTTCGTATCGACGGTAGGACTGCTGTGAAGCTAGGGTTTCCAACACATGGAATGACCTAACCGAACAACGATTAACCTTTCTGGGTTACGGTGCTCCATTATATATAGGGAGTGAACGTGGGCTCTGCTCGCGCGTCTCATTCAATAAAGCCCATATAACACTAGTCACTGTGAGTCCAACTCACTAACTCAGTCCTAATCCGGTTTAGGTCCAACCCAACCAGATTACAGGTTTAGATCCAATCCGAACTTGCTCCCGCTCTTAAGTGTGTGACCCCGCAGGCTCATGGCTACTTGGATACGATTGGAGTCCGACTCTCAATCGATCAGTCGGTAGCGGCTCCTAGCAGAACGTGCCGACTCCCAAGTACCAAAGAGTCATGACGACTTGCCTTTCCAATGCGACTTGCGTCCGAGTCCCTTTTGCCTCACGATATACCTTATCAGACTATATGCGAATATTTGTCATCCCTTAAATAGTCCGACTCTCTTCTCGATCCGAGATAAGTGATTCACCTGACTAACTCTTAGTCGATCGCCTCAGTTAACACTTAACCGAGTCGTGCATGGTCATGCTTTCCGAATCATATCTCACGAGAGGGCCTAGAGAATATCTCTCCAAGTGGAGGGGCAAAATCCCATCTTGGTTATTCACATCACACAGCTTGATTCTCGATTCGAACTCGCTTTATAACTGCCTAGTTACGGATCAACGTTTGACAGAACCTAAGTCGGTGATCCTCAACTCTGACTATGCAATAACCTCAGGTCTAAGGATTACATTAATTGAAATATACAAATGACAAATTGTTTGTTGTACCTCAATATGGGTCAATCTGACTTGCTAAACTCTTTAGCCGAATCTGTGTAAGTTGGAATAGCATCTCCATGCCCATGACAAGTGGAATCAAGTCATCAAGCCAACTTTCACATTGGTATAAGTTGTGTGTCCAGCACAACCTCAATGACCAAGGATATTTAGTACAAACAACATGAATGCATAGTTACACAACCGAATCACATATTCAATGATACACATCAGATGTTTATACAAGGACTACTTAATATCTTTATGAATACAATGAGAAATATCATCATACATGATTGCCTCTAGGGCATATTCCCAACAGTCTCCCACTTGCACTAGAGTCAATCTTCCGACATCACATGTCTAAGCATCTAATGCCCATGGCTCTCAGGTGCGCCTCATGCTTCGGCTGTGGTAACGGCTTTGTCAATGGATCCGCAATATTTGCATCCGTGTGTACCTTGCATAACTTGATATCACCCTGATCCACGAACTGGCGAATCAGGTGGTACCGCATGAGTATGTGCGTGTTCTTCTGGTGTTGTCTAGGTTCCTTGGCTTGTGCAATAGCACCATTGTTGTCACAATACACGTCCAACGGATTGGACGAGCCCTGAACCACACCAAGATCCATGAGGAAATTCCTCATCCAAACAGCCTCCTTTGCTGCCTCCGAGGCGGCAATATACTCAACCTTTGTTGTAGACGTAGACACAGTCTCTTGCTTGGAACTCTTACAGCTCACGGCACCTCCATTTATAATAAACACGTATCCGTATTGCGAACGAGAATCATCAGAGTCGGTAAGATAACTCGCATCCGTGTAACCCTTTACACTGAGTTCATCTTCACCACCATAAACCAAGAACATATCCTTAGTCCTTCTCAAGTACTTTAGGATATTTTTAGCCGCTATCCAGTGGATCTCTCCAGGATCAGCCTGGTATCTGCTCACAACACTTAGAGCATAGGAAACATCCGGCCTAGTACAAATCATGGCATATATGATGGATCCGACTGCAGAAGCATATGGAATCGCACTCATCTGACTTTGCTCATCAGTTGTCGAAGGACACTGAGTCTTGCTAAGTTTTACACCATGGGACATCGGTAAGAACCCCTTCTTAGACAATTCCATGTTGAACTTCTTCAACACTTTGTTCAAATAAGTACTCTGACTCAATCCAATGAGCCTTCTTGATCTATCTCTATAGATCCGGATTCCGAGAATATATGTTGCCTCACCCAAGTCTTTCATTGAGAAACTCCTTTCCAATAATTCCTTGGTTTCTTGCAACATCTGGACATCATTTCCAATCAGTAATAGGTCATCCACATATAAGATTAGAAAGTTTACTTTGCTCGCACTAAACTTCTTGTATAAACAAGAATCATGATCACTCTTGATGAAGCCAAACGATTTGACTACCTCATCAAAGCGAATATTCCAACTCCGAGATGCTTACTTCAACCCATAAATGGATTTCTGAAGTTTGCACACCTTGTCAGCATTAGCCGGATCGACAAAACCCTCGGGCTGTATCATATACACGTCCTCGGTTAAATTTCCGTTAAGGAAAGCCGTTTTTACACCCATCTGCCATATCTCATAGTCGAAATAGGCTGCTATAGATAACATGATCCGAACTGATTTAAGCATCGCTACGGGCGAGAAAGTCTCGTCGTAATCAACTCCTTGAATTTTTCAGAACCCCTTCGCGACAAGGCGTGCTTTATAGACGGAAACATTTCCATCCATATCAGTTTTCTTCTTAAAGACCAATTTGCACTCGGCGGGTCTTGCACCGTCTGGCAGATCAACCAAGTTCCAAACTTGATTTTCATCCATGGACTTTAACTCGGATCTCATGGCTCCAAGCCATGAATCGGAATCAGATCCCACCATCGCTTCCGAATAATTTGTCGGCTCATCACTGTCTAACAGTAACACATCATGAACACTTCGTAATCTTGCCGATCTTCGTATTACAGGTGCTGCTGCCGACTCATCTACCACGACCGGCTCAACCTCCAAGGTTTTTGCCGACTCGCTACTAGCCGGTTCCTCTCGAATTTCTTCGAGCTACACCATGCTCCCACTTACTCCCCGACTGAGAAACTCTTTCTCAAGGAAGACACCGTTCTGAGCGACAAACACTTTGTCCTCTTCTCGGTTGTAGAAGTAGTAACCCAAGGTTTCCCTCGGATACCCCACGAAAATACACTTATCCGACTTGGTTGTAAGCTTGTCCGACTAAAGTCGCTTGACAAATGCTTCACAACCCCAAATCTTAAGAAATGACAAACTCGGCTTTTTGCCTGTCCACATTTCATGCGGTGTCTTCTCTACCGATTTTGATGGTACTCTGTTTAATGTGAACGCCGATGTTTCTAGACAATAACCCCAAAATGATAAAGATAGATCTGTCCGACTCATCATTGATCGTACCATGTCCAACAAGGTTCGATTCCGCCTTTCCGAAACAGCATTCCTTTGCGGCGTTCCTGGCGGAGTAAGTTGGGGAATTATTCCACAACTTTTCAGATGGTCATCAAACTCATGGCTCATGTACTCGCCTCCTCGGTCCGATCGAAGAAACTTTATTTTCTTGCCGAGTTGATTCTATGCTTCATTCTGGAATTCTTTGAACTTTTCAAAGGCTTCCGACTTATGTTTCATCAACTATATATATCCATACCTACTCAAATCATCAGTGAAGGTAATGAAGTACTCATAACCACCCCTGGCTGTCGTGCTCATTGGTCCACATACATCACTATGTACTAGTCCCAACAAGTCGGACGCCCTTTCTCAACTCTTTGCAAAAGGTGTCTTGGTCATTTTGCCGAGTAGGCAAGGTTCGCATGTCTCGAATGACTCCAAGTCGAACGAAGTTAGGAGTCCATCATCATGGAGCTTATTCATGCGTTTCCAACTTATATGACCAAGCCGACAGTGCCAAAAGTAAGTCATATTCAGATCATTTGGTTTCAACCTTTTAACATTTATGTTATAAATCGACTCACCATCAAGATTCAAATAAATAACCCGTCCTGGACGGGTGAAAAGCCGTGAAACATATCATTCAAATACAAAGAACAACCATTATTGTTGATATTCGACTCATAGCCTTGCCTCATCAAACATGAAGCAGAAATAATGTTTCGACTGAGCACTAGAACATAATAACAATTATTCAGTTCCATAATGAATCTGGAAGGTAAATGAAGTTGCATCGTGCCAACTTCCAACGCAGCAACTCTTGCTTTGTTGCTGACTCGAATATCAACCTTGCCTCTTGCTATGCTCCTAGTTCTTACCAGTCCCTGCAACGAGTTGCAGATGTGAATAACTGATCCGGTATCATATACCCAAGAACTATTAGGTGCATCAGCAAGATATATGTCTATAACATTGCAAACAAGTGTACCTGAGTCAGAAGTCATACCTCCACTCTTGGCTTTGTCGGCCAAGTACTTGCTGCAGTTCCTCTTCCAGTGGCCATCCGCCTTGCAGTAGAAGCAAGTGGATCCGGCTGAAGGAGATGGCTTAGTCCCTGAGGAAGCGCTTGGGACCGGGTCCTGAGCCTGCTTTCCTCCTGACTTAGCCTTCTTCTTAGTCCAAGAACTCTTCTTGAACTTAGCCTTATTCTGCACCATCAACACTTGACTGGCGCCCTTCTTGAGATCCGCCTCTACCTGCTTGAGCATCCCATGTAATTCAGTGAGCTTCTTATCCATACCATGCATGTGGTAGTTCGAAATGAACTGCCCATATGCACTAGAAAGAGAGTTCAGAATTATATCCGTAGCGAACTCTTCGCTTATGTGGTAGCCAAGCCTCTCCAGAGACTGCACATAACCAACCATTTTGATCACATGCGGACTCAGTGGATCACCATCCTTAATCTTGCAACTCAGCAAAGCCTGAGAGACTTGATACCTCTCGGTCTTCGCCGAGCACGAACATACTTTTGAGGCTTTCGATCATATCGTAGGCCTCAACATGCTCGAACTGCTTTTGCAAGTCCGGTTCCATGTGAGCAAGCATAAGACAGCTAATATCCGTGGACTCATCCTTAGCCCGACGGTAGGCATTGGTGGCAGCGACAGTCGCATTCTCATTCGGCTCATCTGGAAGTGGGTTGTCTAGGACATGGTCCTTCTTTTCTTGTTTGAGAACAATTCTCAGTTTTCGATACCAGTTGGTAAAATTAGTGTCGTTCAGTTTATCTTTCTCAAGAATGATTCTCAACTCAAAACCGGATATCTGAGAGTGACTGCTACTTGGTGCCATGATCTACAACCAAAAATATGCAAAACACTTAAGACATGTATTCATAAAAGAGCAAGCATATTAAATACTTTAATATTTTATGCTCCCACTAGAACCAACACCCCTCCGATGGTTACTTAGTGATTCAGGATCCTAAATAAGCAAGTCAGCTAGTGAGCTTAGCATCACCGCTAGCCGCCAAGTGATCTAGGTAGACAACTCCTTGTCAATCGTATCTCATACGACTCATGTTGGACGGGTGGCATCACATGCCCCGGCTCCCATCCGACTTTTCCCCGAGCCCCACAACCGTTGTGATAGACCCGTCTAGCTTACCGAGTGTTTCTGCAGTAAGAGTCCGACTCGAACCCACCTAGTCGGAAAGAATTGGCAGAACCTCAATTTTATGAGCCCACTACCAAAAATGTCCGACTTGTGATGGTGCAAACACTGGCGGGAAAACTGACTAGATCTTCTTTGAGGGATTAAATTTTACCGACTATCTAATAGAGTTAAAACAGATACATAACAATAACACAAAAATAAAGCAATTATAATGTGAAATGGTATGGCTCTCTTCATGGCGATCTCCATCTCCATAAAGCCCGTAATCCTACTCGTTCCAACTCTTGTCACTGGCCGTCTTACTCCATGTCGCCGACATGTACAACGCCGTGCATGCCTTCCCGTTCTCCAAACAGCTACACTAGCTTAGTAAAGTAAATTACATAGAGAATCCGACACACAGGTCGTTATACAATAAAATGACAACACCTAGGCTCCAGCCGGCTGACAAAAACCGTGATTCGCAGATCACGTATGGATTACACACATACATCACATGCACATGAACCATACCATTCACAACTTCCTGCAAAAACAAGTTATGCATAGATACAATATCTACCGGCGTTGTGAAACTCGCAACGACATCTAAGGCGCTATGACAAGGCGAAGTCGGCGGTCCCGCTAGCCGGATAGCGGGCGGGAATCGAAGGGGCGGCGCCCCTCGCGGGTGCGGGCAGCGCCCGACGATTTTTCCAAAAACGCAGATCTCATCTACGATCCGAATATGGATTCCGACCATCGTTCCGATTCGATCAAACTCTTTGATATTCGATCACCGCTTCTGGATTTACGTGTCACAGTCTACTCCGATGGCGGAAACCGACCGGTAGGGGTATGTCGTTCCACGACCTCAGCAGTATGATCACGAAAATCAGATCTACCATTCCCCGAGTACAGTTGATCCAATCAAACTCGTACAAAACCGATCTATCTCATAGATCGACCACCAAACAACACATAGATCTCATCTACAGCCAACCGCATATCACATATGCGAGATCTCGAGCCTAAAACCAGAAGCTATCGCTCTGATACCACTGTTGGGTCACGCAGAGATAAAACAAAACTTTTTTCTCTAACATGGTGATCCCAAGATCTAGCTGAGGTAGAAGGCCACGAGGTTTATCACTAGACGCGCAGTTGCGGATTATTGATGTAGCGCGTCAGTTGATGCAGTGCAGTCCTCACGATTCGATCGTTCTGGTGCTGAACGTACAACACCTCTGCTGGTGTCCACACGTACAAGGAGGAGCACCGGCGGCGAACTGCTAGGTTCGTATCGACGGTAGGACTGCTGTGAAGTTAGGGTTTCCAACACATGGAATGACCTAACCGAACAACGATTAACCTTTCTGGGTTACAGTGCTCCACTATATATAGGGAGTGAACGTGGGCTCTGCTCGCGCGGCCCATTCACTAAAGCCCATATAACACTAGTCACTGTGAGTCCAACTCACTAACTCAGTCCTAATCCGGTTTAGGTCCAACCCAATCAGATTACAGGTTCAGATCCAATCCGAACTTTCTCCCGCTCTTAAGTGTGTGACCCCGCAGGCTCACGGCTACTTGGATAAGATTGGAGTCCGACTCTTAATCGATCGATCAGCGGCTCCTAGCGTAACGCAAAGCTCCCAAGTACCAAAGAGTCATGACGACTTGCCTTTCCAATGCGACTTGCGTCTGAGTCCTTTTTGCCTCATGATATACCTTGTCAGACTATAGGCGAATATTTGTCATCGCTTAAATAGTCCGACTCTCTTCTCGATCCAAGATAAGTGATTCATCCTGACTAACTCTTAGTCGATCGCCTCGGTTAACACTTAACCGTGTCGTGCATGGCCATGCTTTACGAATCATATCTCACGAGAGGGCCTAGAGAATATCTCTTCAAGTGGAGGGGCAAAATCCCATCTTGATTATTCACATCACACAGCTTGATTCTCAGTCGACCCGAACTCTGCCTTTATAACTGCCCAGTTACGGATCAGCGTTTGACAGAACCTAAGTCGGTGATCCTCAACTCGGACTATGCAATAACCTCAGGTCTAAGGATTGCATTGATTGAGATATACAAATGACAACTTGTTCGTTGTACGTCAGTATGGGTCAATCTGACTCGCTAAACTCTTTAGCCGAATCTATGTAAGTTATAATAACATCTCCATGCCCATGACAAGTGGAACCGAGTCATCAAGCTAACTTTCACATTGGTCTAAGTTGTGTGTCCAGCACAACCTCAATGACCAAGGATATTTAGTACAAACAACATGAATGCATAGTTCCACAACCGAATCACATATTCAATGATACACATCAGATGTTTATACAAGGACTACTTAATATCTTTATGAATACAATGGGAAATATCATCATACATGATTGCCTCTAGGGCATATTCCCAACACCGGCGACGATGGAACCCTAACTACAGGATCTGGGCGGCCAAATCTCGCGCCTTGCTTTGACTAACGGGCATGGAGCTCAAACCTAGAAGAAGGCCAGAACGACACCTAACTACCCTAGCTACTTCGGCGCCGACTCTCGGCCACCACTCACCGGATATTCCGGCGAGGGCGCCATGGGAGGGGCCCGGTCTCGAGGAGGAAGCTCTCAAGCGGTGCCTCTCAATTCGTGCGAGAGTGGATGCAGTTTTTGACCAACCAGCTGATTGGTTGGCAAATTATCCTGCGAATCGGGTCGCCTCACGTTGTGTGGAACCGCGTAGCTTTCCTAGCGGGCTCCATGTCATCCTTATCTCGTCAATCTCCTTCTCTTCCTGAAGCGCCCATCGCTGTTGCTCGGTCCCCTATAGCACCGCTCGCCCTACAAATCTAGAGACATTCGAATTTAGACAAACTCAAGTCAATCATTTCTGAACGGAGAGAGTATTATGAAACGGAGGGAATAGACACATGTGAATCTAGACAAATCCAAATCACATTATTTGTGTAGGAAGGGAGTATAAAAGTGGTTAGGTTTGTCTTATTTTTATTCATTTGGAGAACTCTTTTCATTTGTTTAGTACCCATCGTGGGCTTTAGGGCATCTCCACCCGCCTACCCAGGACGTCGATCCGGACGCCGAATTTAAGTTCGGACGTAAAAAATTGGTTCAGTCGCGTTCCCAGAAACCTCTTTTCGTTCGGATTCGGACGAACTTTGGTCCGGGCTTTTTAGGCCGTACCCAAGATGCCGGAAACGTCCCGGGAACGTCGGACAAAGAGAATTGGCCGATTGGACCAGCCTGTCAGCAATAGAAGCCGAGTCGTCGTCATCCTTCCCACCATTTCCCTTTTCGCCCTCGCCGCTATACCCCTCCCGCCCTCGTCGTCGACCTCGGCCTATAAAAGGCGTACATCTCGCCGTCTCCCTTCACACTCTCTCCCACCGCTCCCAACTCCGGCGAACTCCAGACACTCGCACCTTTCTACCTCCACAACTCCGTCGAAAAGCCATGGCCGAGAGATTTCCCGGCGACATCGCGGCGGTGAATGGCTGCCGCACGCT
Organism: Avena longiglumis; assembly: GCA_030063025.1. Classification (NCBI taxonomy): domain Eukaryota; kingdom Viridiplantae; phylum Streptophyta; class Magnoliopsida; order Poales; family Poaceae; genus Avena; species Avena longiglumis. The sequence continues at coordinate 18,319,069 of CP125978.1, read as the reverse complement.
GCAGACGTGGGAAGCCCGGCTGCTCCACGATGCGGCTTATACGGCGTCGTCGGACTTTCTTCTCCCCGTCGGCTGGAATCTCAGCGCCGGCGGGATCCTTATTCCGCCCGTGCCCGCCGACGAGGACATCGCCAGAGAGATCCAGGCGGCTGTCGCCGCCATGGAAGACCTGGATCTCGCCGAGGATCCTGGCAACCTGGTCTTCGGGAGGCAGTTCTTCGTCGACAGGCGTCTCCAGGATCTCGCCCGACACGAGGGACCGCTGGGCTCGCCGCCGACGTGTCACAATGCGGTGTTTCGTCGCCGCTGGTGGAGCGTTTCAGGGCGAACTTTCGCCGCCGTCATGGAGCACATTCAGGCCCGCAACCACCCCTGACTGGGCCTGTAGAAGCGGCGTCCGTCGTCGACCACGGCGGCGACGACCTTTTCCTAGTTTGAATTTAATATTTTCCTAGTTAAATTCGATGTAATATATGCGTCCTTGTCATAGTTAATGAAATCCGGGATTTCCGCCTGAGTTCGATCAGACCACCGCTCCAATTCATCCCGCATCCCCCGCATCGTCTTCCCAAAGAGAAAAAAAAGCATCCACACCACGAGTAGGGCGAGATGAGCAGCCACCGCTCGCCGCTGGACGACGGCGACCTCCTCGCCGAGATCTTCCTCCGGCTCCCGCCGCAGCCGTCGTCACTCCCCCGCGCCTCCGCCGTCTGTAAGCGCTGGCGCCTCCTCGTCTCCGACCCTCGGTTCCTCCGCCGATTCCGCCTCCACCACCGCCGTAACTCTCCCCTTCTTGGCTGCTTCGTCGAAAAATTCAGCACCCTAACCTTTTTGCCTACCATGGAGGCCCCCAATCGCGTCTCGCCCGGGCGGCTCTCCTTGCAGTTTGACCACGGCCATTTCTTCGAGCCCCTCGGATGCCGCCATGGCCTCGCGCTGATCTCCGACCAGACGAGGCAGCAGTTCCTTGTGTGGGAACCCGTCACCGGCGACAGGCACCAGCTAGCCGTTCCGCCGGGGTTCGATCCGAGGGCGATCACCGGGGTCAACGGGGCGGTGCTTCGTGTTGCTGGAGACGACCACTTCCAGGTGGTCATTGTAGTAATAAGCAACTACAACACACAGCATGGACAACGAGTGCTCGCCTGCGTTTACTCGTCGGAGACCGGCTTGTGGGGTGACCTCATCTCGACACCGATTCCATTAGAGCCCAATTCCGTGGTCTGTGCCATCCGGGATCCGGCTGTGCTGGTTGGGGATTCCCTTTACTGGCAGCTTAGTGGTTTTTCAACAAGCATCCTAGAGTTTGATTTTGAAAAGCAGAGCCTAGCTGTGATACGGGTGCCTGTGGATGAGTCTGACTATGAGAACAACTTCAAGGTTATAAGGGCAGATGGGGGTGGGCTGGGTTTCATGTTTGTGTCAAACTTCACCGCCCAATTATGGAAGAGGAATATCGATTGCGATGGTGTTGCGTCATGGGTGTTGGGGAGAACTATTGAATTGGACAAGCTACTTTCCTTGGATTCAGAGGTTGAGGATGACATACTGATACTAGGGTTTGCTGAGGAAAATAATATGGTGATCCTGTGGACAGAGAGCGGCAGCTTTATGGTCCAGCTTCAGTCGTTGCAGTTCAAGAAACTATCTGGATTCAACACCACAAAACACTATTTTACATATGAAAGTGTCTATACTGCAGCAGGTACTAGAATGCCTTTACGATTTCATTATTGTTCGCAACTTCGCATCCTTTGGCACTAAACTAACCATTTTAAGTAGCGTCGTATCAAAAACATATCTAATAGTTGTAAATCCAGAACAACAACTGCATGAAACAAGCTTCATATAATTCTGTATAACTTCACTTTCTTTTGATTAGCTAATAGTCAGAGTTCACGTGTTCTTTGTTTTCACAGTATTATGAGTATATATATTGTTTTTAGGGCTGTATTTTCATTTTGATAATAGGTTTGGCTTAATCTAGCTATTCCTGACCTGAGTTGTTTTTTCACACCTGTGAGTTTATTTGAAATCTCCTTTATGTATTCTCATAGTCATATTACTCTCAATTATCATTGGAATATCATGGGTTGTCTGACCTTGTATCCTTTTTGAAACAGACATTGGTGGTGAACATGATGGAGCTGAACTTTTGCACAATGCATAAGATGACCGTGGTCAGATTAGTTGATCAGGTACGCTTATCTTCTGTATGTAAGTAGGTATCTGAAATGGTTTTTAAATACTGCTTTCCTTTTTTTTTACGATTTCTCAAGTACCAAATGGAAAGAGAGGACTACAAGATGCTATATATGACCCTTTGTTAAACTGCTTATCACCTGTCCGTCTCCTGTCATGCTCTCACGACATGCTGCATATTTTTGATGTTTTCTGTATGTCTTGCTTTGTCATCCCTTCCCCAGCAGCTTTCCACTTCGTTGCTCATTCTTTCACCCAGCTACTTTCTCATATGTTCACTAATTACTCCCTCTGTTCCAAAATATAAGAAGTTTTGGCTAGCTAAAACAGTTTACTAAAACTTCTCTTATTTTGGAACAGAGGAAGTACTTATGTTAGCCCTCCTCTACTGGATGTGCTCTTTCCTTTTCCCTCTCTTGTATCCTACTACCTTGTTAGCAGTTCCTCCTTAGTACTCCTCCAGTTCTTCTCCCTCTAGCTTGCCCATTCCATATTTGTATGTTCATGCCTTCTGATAAATAAGAACGTTGACATGCTAAGTAGTAGCAGAAAATAATATTTCCCCTTTACTGTGCTTCCTGGAATCCTGGATATTTTCTGGTCTTACAGATACTGGTTGCTACATACCTTAGCAATTTGGTTTTCATTCCTTTAGTTATAGCTATGCCATTTTACGTTGCTGCTTATGTTGGGATCATTATAATACCTAGTGCTGCAATTTAGATTGTACCAATACTCGAAGAGCATGTCCTCATTAGATTGTATACTCCCATATATCATTTTGCTTGCATTTAGTAATTTTTAATGGGCAACTATGCTATTCTTAGCCGGTTTTCTTAAAACATTTCTGAACATATATCAGTTTGTCAGTCCAACTCTCACATATCTAATTGGTTATTTTGGCCATTAGCCTCTAGTATAGTTTGTCTGATCCATACTAGATGTTGCAATGGTTCGTGTGCACTCTAGTTTCTTCTAATTTAGTCACGATAGGTGCTTAATATTTTTTATCAAATACTCCCTCCATTTCATAATATAAGATGTTTTAGCTTTGTGAAGGTAATGTATCTAGACGTCTTTTAGTATATAGGTTCGGAGTGAACCTCTCCGAATCTACACACTAAAAGATGTCTAGATACATTACCTTCATAAATCTAAAACATCTTATATTTTGCAAAGGAGGGAGCACATGATTAAAAATTACATGGCTAGATTCATCCCAAAATAGTTTCCAACAAAATTGCAGTTTTTCACTTTTCTTATCATATTATCATAAAAGGTAATGATTAAAGGTTTGTTTTTGAGTGCAGAGTTTTAATTTTTTGACATTTAATTTGGACCATGGGATTACCCAAGTTATGTGCCGATGAGGTAGAATCAGATGTTTCTGTTTTCTACTCCATGAGCCCCTCACAGTTACGTGCCCGTCATAGCAAATAATATTTCAAATTATTTGATAAAAGTAGGGTGTTGCATCGTCTCTAACGGAGGTATTTAAACCACTAATCATGTAGCTTCGAATTATATCAGTGCAAGAAACTTGAGTGTTAACAAATAACAATTGAAGTTGAAGGTTGCCACAGTGCCGCTACAAATTGACTGTCTTCTATTTGTTTTGGAAGAAAACTGGCTGTCTTATTGATGTTTGCTATTTCTATCCTTTTTTTAATTGTATTTTCCTATCAGAGATGATTCAGCTTTGAGATTTTGGCACTATTAATGCATTTTGTTTGAAACATACCGAAGCTGTGAGATAATCTTAACGGCTATCCCATGAATGAATATTACGAATTGTTTTGGCTGATGACATTGGTTGCTCTGCAGGTATCTAGAGTTGCGTTCTGGCGGCCCATATGCAGAAATGGCTAGTTTGATGTAGGCTCTTGCATGTTCGACAATCAATACAGAAATTGACCGTCTATGTAAGACGCGCTGCTAAGGAAATAACTTATTTTTGTTAACGAGCGCACACTATGCGATTACTGTAACAATTAGTCTACTAGCGCTAAGATGCAGAAGGCTTTCTTTGATTAATTAGTATCTTTCGGATGGTCTTGCTTCGATAAATTAGTTGTATGTTGCCCCATTCTGTGTGGTTGTGTTGAATCTCTATCTTGTTCTCGCTAATGAATTATCAAATATTATGATTTCTTTGAGGTGCGGGGAATCGGATGAGTTTCTTCTAATGTTTGAAGAATTCTAGAAATTATGGTGTAGCCTGTTCAGGATTAAAAATGTCTCAATTCGGTTAGATATCAATATGGATTTGCCTTCGGTGCATTGATACCCGGCTTTACTTTGAGGTTCTGGAATAATCTAAATCATCTATACCTCAAAAACAGAGCATTGTGCACATGTGTGTTCTGTGAGACTGGGATTTGCTCGTATGATCGACACCTAGCAATTTAGATCTAGAAAATGGTTGCTAATCTTATTTTTTCCTTTGTTTTAGACATGTACCGTTTGCTAAAGTTGATCCACCTCTCTAATTTTTTTCCCTTAAATCACTGTTCGCTACTTTAGTATGTTTCTCCTTGATTCTTTCAGGTGCTAGGAAGAAGGCTATTCAATTCTTTTACGAGTTATTTGGATAAGAAATATAGTGTGTCACTTCGTCAAAAAAGACTATGGAAACGGGTCATCCATAGGCAAATTTGAAAGCCAATTTTTTTTGCAAATAAAATCCTGACATTAAAAGAAATAACAAACAGTACAAATCACCTCAAAAAACGAAAGCCTATTTTATTTAACATCATCTTGATACGCCGCATGTATAGAACAGAAGTGGTACGCGGAGGCCAAATAGCGGGTGTTTTTCATGAGTAATGTTACACTTACGAACTAATTCTACGGAATCTTACTTACGGATCTCACGTGGCATGCAGATAGAATCAGTTAGATGAGAGAGAAAAAAAACAAGGCCCACGCACTCACCAATCACTTGCATTCACACACGTCCGTAAGTTCATTTCCGTAACTCATTGTCCGTAAGTCTAGCATTTTCGGTTTTTCATCATTGCCGCTACAAAATCATAGCCGTGCAACATCATATGATCCCATGATCGACATACAAGCTCTTAAGGTCGTGTGTTTTTAAAAAGTATAAACAGACGATCAATTCTGGCTACTATTCTTCTTGCAGTTCTCCTCGCAGCTCGCCAGGTCAGCTGCCTCTGCAAGAACAACAAAAGAAAAATCTTCAGATCGAAATATGAAATGATACTTCGTTCTTCCCTACGTGTCAAAACAAGATGTAAACGGAATGCGCTGAGCAAGATGATTCCGTCGTTCATCTTACCGGCCGGCGGGTCAGACTGGCCGCAGATCTTGACGGCGGCGCAGGCCCCAATGCACGGGTCGCCGCCCCCGACGGCGGCGGCGGCCTCGCGGGGGCTGCACTTGTTGGCGCAGAACGGGACGCACAAGAACCGCGCCACGTGCACCCTGCACGCCGGGAAGCAATCCTTGTAGCACGCGCAGAACTTGGACAGGGCGGCCGCCTGCTGCACCTGCCCGGCCAGCGCCACCAGGAGGAGCACGCACACGGCAGCGGCGGCCGATCTCGACCTCTTCGCCTCCATCCTCTCGCCGACGATCAAACGGAGAAGAATGACAAGTGCTGCGTGCGTGGTGAGAGATCGAAGACGAAATGTGTGTTCTGCGGTGAGGTTCTACCCAGGGATCCTCACGTATTTGTACTAGCAAGCAGTGGAATCTATGGTAAGAGATCAATCACCTCGTAGCTGGCTCTGGCTAATTGGTCTCTCTTCAAATGTGGCAACAGATCAATCGCCGACAGGTAACTGATCTCTGGAAATCCGGTAGTTTCATGGCTAGACGAGATGCGTGGAGGATGCTTTGCTGTCATTGTTTTTGAGGATTCATTTTTTGGCAAATATATGGGTGTGGCTCGTTCGACTCCTTGCTGTCGACCTGTCGTCTCTAATGAAGAAATTAACCTTGGATCTGCATGAGGAGAAATCAGTGGGGGAGTAAATGAGGAGGATTGTTTGGTTGTTTCCGTAAGATTTTTTTTTCAAGGGGGAATGAGGGAAAGCTACGTGGATTGAGGTGCAAATTCCACATCCTTATTAGGGTACCCTTCCACCCTCTCTAATTTAATCAAATGATATTTTTTTTAAAAAGTGGTGTGATTTTTTTAAAAATTAGTTCGTTTATTTGAATTAAAGAGGGTCAGAGAATACCTAATTGTCGTGGTGGTGGCACGGCAGATGTCATGGGTAGGCTAAAGTATGGGGCCAATGGATGCTAGTGGGATCTGGGGAGGGAAGATGCAACTAATTCTACACACAAGAGATTAGGGCAAAGATCTTTATTTCTCTTCTCTTGGGCTACAAGTGCTCTCTGAGCTGTATACAGGGAGAAAAGATGAACCTCTCCAGCCTAACGGTACCAAAATGAGCCGATCCCCCTCTCTGAGTCCAAGTCTCTCCTTATAAAGGAGAGCCCTGGGTTCCTTTAGGGTTGACGTGGCCAGCATATTCGAGGAATATGCCTATCCCAATATAGTAGTTCGGCGCCCCTCTTTCCCTGTCGCCCCTCCTATGATGGCAAGGTTCCAGAGGGCCCCTCTTGTACGCCTCGGTCTTCTGGACTGCCACCTCCGTGACCTCCTCCTGCCTCTCTATCGCTCTGCGCCTTTGTCCGTAGCGCTTGGCACTGCTTAGATTCTCCTTAGCTTGCAGCTATGGTTTGACTTCAGGCCTCTCCTTCTCCTGCAAGCTTCATATAATTCGGCCCTCCCCTGCATAGCTCGGATTGTCCTTTACCTGCATCAAGATCACTCAGGTTAACCCGGCCGACCCATGCAGTAACTCGGCCGGGTAACGCCTTATACATATACGGGCCTCTCGTCTCCGTATGTCGGCCGACTTATTCATGATTCGGCCGACCTAGACTGTAACTCGGAAACCAGACGGGGATCGTACCTCTGTCTTTCCCCGTCTTTGACCTACCCGAGGTCAACCCCCCGACATTAGTCCCCGAAGCTGGTGTGGCCCTGTCGATAGCTTCGCCCGGGTCGTATCAGCTTCATCATATTCTTTAGTACTATTTCTGAGTTACCTTTTTCTCGTCCGGGGTATCCCTATTCATTCTCTCGTACGCCTCGTCCTACGTGTCACTCCCATCATTGTTTTTATAGTTTTTTGGTTTCTCTGCAGTATTCTTGCGACAGGCTTACCCTATACTGCCCGCGCACCGCGACGCCTCGCTTCCTGGGATCGCAACCTTCTTCGTTCCCGTGTGGCCGTTGGTGTGGCTCCACTTATCGTCGTGCGTTCGTGCCGCACCCACGATCTACACGGTCAACTGCTACAGCCACGATCCCACTATCTTGTTCGTGGCTCGACTATAAAGAGGGGCACAATGTTTGGGGATTTACTTTTCCCCTTCTCGTTCGTCTCTGCCCTCCTCCTTCCTCTCGCCTGCGCCGCTCACTTGCCATCGTGAGCTTCCGACGGCGAGGAATCCGCCATGCTTGCTCGCCTCGCGCGCCACCGGCTGGGCCGTCGCGGTGAGTCCTTTCCGCCGCATTGCCTAGGTTTTACCGTAGATTTCTCCGCTTGATCTCGTGTTCGCGGCGGTTCCTCTGCTCCTCCGCCTGTAAAATCACGACGGGCCTCGTAGCTCTAAACTCCCCGCCAGCTCTTCTTCCGTCGATCTCTCCGTGAAACACCCATGTCTAGCTCCTTTAGTGGTTCTCTGTTGAGGATGATGACGCTGGGCCCCAGCGAGGCTCGTGGCAAGGTTCTTCCGTTACTGCATGAGATTGAGTGTCTTATCCGAACTCGGAGGATTCCCGAGGTCTCCTCGCTACTCCGGCAATGAGTCCTCTCCGGATGTTAGGGAGGGTGAGTATGTGGTTTTATGTCGCATCACGTGGGTTCGGTCTCCCTCTTAGCGATTTTGCTAGAGAGTTTCTCGACTACTTCGGCCTTCAGCCGCATCATCTTCCTGCGAACGCCATTGCTTCTCTTTCTGCTTTTATCTCCGCCGAGGGATACTTGCCTGTGGCCCAAGGCACGCCCGTCGAAGTTCTTCCAGATTCGTTCCAATGTAATCCCTGAAAAATCTCTGCACCCCTCCGAGAAATCGCTTACTCAATATGGGGCAGCGTCCATTACACCTCGGAGGAAATCCGTGTTTCCTCGTGTCACCGGGTTAGAGTCGTGCAAGAAGTGGCACAAATCCTTCTTTTACGTCAAGAATAGAGGGACAGAGGACAAGATTTGGCTCCCTGCCTTCTCAATTGGTCCGCCTTCTAAAGTGAACTGGCTCTACAACCCGAGGAAAACTCATGCCTTGGCCGAGGCTTTTGATATTCGGCTTAAAGATCTGATCCGCGCCGGGTTATGCGACAAAGACCTGATGGCTACTTTCATTAGTAGCCGGATCTGCCCATTCCAGAAGCGGACTCACAAGCTGTGCTACATGAGTGGTCCCCTCGACCCTAACCGAGTCTCGACTGTGGAGCTGGACAATGACCTTATCCACAAGCGCGTCCGAGCTATCTTCAAGACGGAGATGCCTGAGGATTGGGCTTGGGGATTGAAACCGTTCACCCGCGATCATCCGCCTCCCGAGGTAAGCTTAATCATTAACGCTCTGCTATTCCATTGTTTTCGTAACGGATTCCGCTAACTTTCTTTGTCCTCGTCTTGCAGAGGTTCGCAGAGCAGAAGAATGAGGACGCCGAAGTTTTGTTGCTTCCGTGGCCCGCGGACCGGAGCACCCCGGATACTGGTGAGCCGGACTCCGAGGAGTTCGTCCCTAAGTCGGATCCTGCCCCGACTCGAGCTCATGGCAAGACTTCGGCGCACGAGGAGGAAGGTGATTCGGACGAGGTCCAAATTCTTGAGGTAGTTGCCGCAATGCCTATTTCTTATGCATTTCCGGCTTCTACTTTCCCAGCTAATCCGGCCGGTCAGGTTCACGACGCCGAGCCTATTGCTTCTCGACCCCCTGTTACCTCGGGGAAACGTGGGGCTCCTGCTAGTGCCTCGGAAGCGGTCCCCAAGAAACGAACGAAGAAATCCGCTCCAAATCCTCCCAGGCGCAAGATTATGCCTGGGGTTGCCGGGTAAGCTCCTTTTACTTGTATTTCTTGTTTCTCTCTTTCTGTTTTTCATACTGAAACTTTTTTCTTTCTTATTTTTGCAAAGGTTCGCTCATAGGCCGGCGGTCCTAGCATGACTAGCCGCCCGATTCGGCAGCCGCCTCCGCCTCCGATGATACCAGATTCCCATCCCACTCGCTGCCTCCTCCTCCGAATTAAATGCCTCCTCGTCACGACGTGCCTGAAACCCCTTCTGTTGACATTGATTCCACTCGGCCCTCCGAGGTTTTCGTCGAATCCGTTGCCCCTTCTATGGGTCCCAGTGCCGCTACTGAGCCTCTATCTACCCCGGCAGTTTCTACAGCCACTCTAGCCTCGGCCGAAAAGATCGTTATCTCGGCACCTTCTGCGACCGTAACCCCTGCTGCTCCTAAAGACGCCGTCCCCACTTCCGAGGTGTCACTTCCTGCTGATGCCTCCTCTAAGGCGAGAAAAGCTGTTGCCGCCAAGACTTTCTCTTCTCAGAAAGGTCTTGTCGGCTCTTCTCAACCGAGTATCTCCAACGTGCTGCGTAAGGGAACTGCGCCTAACAAAGCCTCTGTTGCCTCGGCTGCCAGCACCCATCTTGCTCTTCATAAGAGCCCTGCGGCCGCAGTGGTTGCACAACCTGTCCGGGGTAAGGTCTTAACTCGGACAACTAGTGGGAACAGCCTCGACGCGCTGGTGGAGTACGCCAATAATTGGAACGCCGCTGATCAGTTTGAGGGTAATCCTATCAACCAGCCCTTTGAGCTTTCCGACATCAGCGGCCGTTTTGACCATGCTGCCAAGTTCATCCTTGATACTAACAAGATGAATGAGGTAATTGCTGTTTCTCTGAGTTTTAAATTAGTCCCCAGATGTTACTATATGCTCTAGTCCCCGAAACTTGCAAGGAAATAACTTGTTATATGCTTGGAAGTTTAATGATCTTTGACTTAATTTAAATTTATTTCTAGGGTTCGGAAATCCGGCCGTCTAGATCCGAGTTAAGTTTTGCTTGACTCAGATTTGCTTTAGCTTTGAATATCTAGCCACCTAGATCCGAATTAAGTCCTGCTTGACTCGGATCTGATTTTAGCTTTGAATATCCAGCCACCTAGATCCGAGTTAAGTCATGCTTGACTCGGATCTGATTTAGCTTTGATTATCGATTTATCATTTTTCCCCATTGCTCAGGTTGCACATGATCGGAGGACTGCCGAATTCCAGAGGTTGATTTTTTCGCACCGTAAGCTGGAAGAAAAGTATGAGAAAATCCTTCCAGTGGTAAAGAAGGCTGGTACGTCGATGGTTTCTTTTCGTTATTTTCAACGTTCTTATTTATTTGTCCGCGAGATGCCGGCTTACTTTCTTGGTAAACATGTAACATTAATAACCTCAACATTCGCCTTGAGAAGAAAGTCAAGAGCTTGGAAGGTTAGTTTCCCTTTTATTTTACACCCTCTCCCTTTTAACATGTATGCTAAGCTTCCTTATTGCGTTTGGCTCTGGTAAAGCCGAGTTGCAAACCTTTGCAGTGTCGCATCAAGATTGCATGCCCATGCCTGACGTGATGCTGCATTTTTTAGAGCAAAACGCTATTCATTCGGCGCAATTACAAGAAAAAGATGATGAGATAACTCGCCTGCGAGCCGAGGTGGATACCCTTAAGCTCTCTCAGAAATCCGAACTGGAAAAGGTCGACCAAGAATTTTTCGAGGAGAAGAATCGGCTGGCTTTGGAGCTGCAGAAGAACAAAGAACTCCTCGAGGCTGCCGAACTAAAAACTCAGGGGTTGAGCGAGGAAATTGCTCGTTTTGAGAAGAGCAAGGTTGATTGGGCCAAAGATCTTCAGATAATGATGAGTTACATTCATCGTAAGCTACTTAACACAGCCGAATTATATTTTTCTTTTTTGTTCCCGCTACCACCTGATACGTTCATGCTTTGCGCAGATCATTTTCCCGAAGCCAAGCCTCTGAGTTCTAAAGCGGTTCTTGCAGCTCGCGTACGCCGAGGTGTTTCTGTTGCCGCTGACTCGGAGTATTCAATGGAGGATTTCTGGTTCGTTGGTGCTCTGATTGGCCCAATGAAAATTATGGGTCGGGACTTGGTGCAATCAGCCATCCGAGCTTACCACGTTCTTTGGCCGAATACATCTGGTACTCCTGATATTAACAAGGTCGAATTACTAGTAAAAAGACTCATGGCATCTGAGAGGCAACTGAGTCTCTGGAGGGAATCAGCCGGGCGTGCTGGCGCTGATATGGCCCTTACTGTCATCATGTCATGGTACGAAGACATCTCTCTAGACATCCTCAGAAATCTGCGCACTGGTTCTCGCTGGGTTGAAGACCCCACCTTCGTCGCTCTTCGGCAAGCTCGCGCCTTCCAACTCGTCGAGTATGCCGACGTACATACCTGGAATGAAGGGCCGAGTTTTCTTCCAAACCTGGATGAGGAGGTCATAGTTGAAGATGCCTCGGATGACAATTCGGCTGAGCAAGGAGAGGGTGAGGATAATTCAGCCACATCTGAAAGCTCTAGTTCAAGCTCGGATAGCGGTGGCGATGCGCGGTCCTCCTCCAAAGGTACTGGGCATTCAACTGCACAGACGGATGCTCCTGAGCAGCCTCGAGCTTCCGCTGAAGTTGCACTTGGTTCTACGGAGTGTGAGGCAACCTCGGTTGAAGTTCCTCCTACGTCGGAGTGCCCAGCGCTTGACCAAGTCGCTGTATCCCCTGCGAACAACGCTTGAGTTATTTCTTATCCCTGGCATGCCGGGCGTATGATGTACACGAAACATTTGTCCACTGTCTGTATGACTTGAATTTCTTTTGCGGTGTACCGTTGTGACATATACGCTTGTAGCTGTTACCATTTGGTTAAGTTGGTGTTTGTCCGAATTCTTGCTTTGGTGGCCTGCGATTTCCTGATTTTAGGATTTATCCTTGCCTCCGTTTTTTCATGAGTGGTGTTCTGAACGGCGGTTGACTACTACCTTGGGAGAATATATGGCAATCCCTGAATCATTGTTTATCGCGCCGAACTTCAATATGTAAACCAAATTTCAGAAATTATAAAACTAATACGGGTGCGCTCAACATAAAACTGAAGCAGCATGTGGCAGTTCCCGAGTCGCTGCTTTGGATGCCGAGGTTCAAATATTCAATATGAAATGAAAATAATATATGGCATTTCCCGAGTCACTGCTCTGGGTGCCGAGGTTTAAATACCTAACATGAAATTGAGATAACATACGGCAGTCCCCGAGTCACTGCTCTGGGCGCCGATGTTTAAATACATAACATGAATTTGAGATAACATACAGCAGTCCCCGAGTCACTGCTCTGGGCGCCGAGGTTCAAATACATAACATGAAATTGAGATAACATATGGCAGTCCCCGAGTCACTGCTCTGGGCGCCGAGGTTCAAATACATAACATGAAATTGAGATAACATATGGCAGTCCCCGAGTCACTGCTCTGGGTGCCGAGGTTCAAATACATAACATGAAATTGAGATAACATATGGCAGTCCCCGAGTCACTGCTCTGGGTGCCGAGGTTCAATACATCATTGGATCTTGACCTTGAGATACAATGCTATGAGTAAAATGGTCGAAGTAAAGCTACATTCCATGGACGCTTCGTTTCTTCGCCGGCTTTGTCTGCCTTGTTCTTTCCGGGGGACTGAGCGTCGACTAGATAATAGGCGTCGTTGTGCAACGCTTTGCTCACAATGAATGGTCCCTCCCATGGAGGTGACAACTTGTGCATGCCGGCCGTACGTTGCACCAGTCGGAGGACTAAATCTCCTTCTTTGAATACTCTTGGATTCACCTTCTTGTTGTGATATCGTCGCAAGTTCTGCTGATAAATAGCTGATCGTGACAATATCAACTCTCTGGCTTCTTCTAGCAGGTCTACAGCATCTTGTCGAGCTATCTCGTTTATCTCCGAGGTTGTATACTGAGTAACTCTTGGCGAGTCATATATTATGTCGGCTGGAAGTACGGCCTCTGCCCCGTATACCAGGAAGAATGGTGTATAACCTGTTGATCTATTTGGAGTAGTCCTGAGGCTCCACAGTACGGCTGGGAGTTCCTCAATCCAACATCCTGCCGACCTTTGCAATGGTTCGACAAGTCGTGGTTTTATTCCTGATAACACCAGTCCATTAGACCTTTCCACTTGCCCATTGGATGCTGGGTGAGCCACAGAGGCAATATCTAGTCTTATGTGCTTCTCTATATGCGGCACACTTTTCTGATTGTGAAAACACATCATTTATTTGAAAATTGGAAAAAAGGAGGAAGATAGAGGCCTCATGGGCCCAAAATATACACAAAGAGACCACCCTTTTTTATTTTAGTGATAAGTCAGGAGAGTTTTACGCTTCCCTGGCTCTGTAGTTGAGGGGAACCCTGGATAATTTTTTTTATCTAGTCAGAAATTTGCTATAATTCCTGAAACCAGCATGACGATAAAATATTATGATGATCCGTGGAGGACGATAATGAAGCTCCCCAAAAGAGTAAGAGATAAAGAATTGCAAAGTCATTTGGTGATGATTTCTTTGTGTACCTTGTGGATGATACTCTCACTTCTATTTCAGAAGTCTATGCATATCAATGCTGACTACTGGAAGGAAGCTGTCCGAAGTGATATGGAGTCCATATTAGCTAATGGAACTTGATAGGTCACTGACCGTCTTTACGGGTGCAAAGCTGTAGGATGTAAGTGAGTGTTCAAGAAAAAGCTTAGACCTCATAGTACTATTGAAAAGTATTAGGCACATCTCGTGGACAAGGGTTATACCCAGAAACAAGGTGAAGACTTCTTTGATATCTACTTACTTGTAGCCAGATTGACCACTATTCGAGTACTACTATTCTTGGCTGCCTCACACGGTTTTATTGCTCATCAAATGGACGTTAAGACAACTTTTCTAAATGGAGAGCTAGATAAGAAAATTTATATGAAGCGTCCTGATGGATTTGTAGTAGATGGTCAAGAAGGAAAGGTGCATAAGTTAGTGAAATCTTTGTATGGTCTTAAGAAAACTCCTAAGCAGTGGTATGAGAAGTTTGAAAAAAATTAATCGCTGAAGGCTTTGTTGTAAACAAAGTTGATAAGTATGTGTACTATCGCCATGGTGGGGGCAAGAGAGTTATTATGTGTCTATATGTCGATCCTTAGGGTACCCTTACAACCTCTCTAATTTAATCAAATGCTATTTTTTTAAAACAAAGTGGTGTGATTTAAAAAAAATAGTTCGTTTATTTGAATTAAAGAGGGCCAGAGAGTACCTAATTATCACCAATTTGCGTCTCTATATATGGCACACTTTTCTGATTGTGAAACATCGACACATCATTTATTTGAAAATTGGAAAAAAGGAGGAAGATAGAGGCCTCATGGGCCCAAAATATACACAAAGAGCCCACCCTTTTTTTTATTTTAGTGATAAGTCAGGAGAGTTAGACGCTTCCCTGGCTCTGTAGTTGAGGGGAACCCTGGATGAATTTTTTTATCTAGTCAGAAATTTGCTATAATTCCTGAAACCAGCATGACGATAAAATATTATGATGATCCCGTGGAGGACGATAATGAAGCTCCCCAAAAGAGAAAGAGATAAAGAATTGCAAAGTCATTTGGTGATGATTTCGTTGTGTACCTTGTGGATGATACTCCCACTTCTATTTCAGAAGTCTATGCATCTCAATGCTGACTACTGGAAGGAAGCTGTCCGAAGTGAGATGGAGTCCATATTAGCTAATGGAACTTGAGAGGTCACTGCTCGTCTTTACGGGTGCAAACCTGTAGGATGTAAGTGGGTGTTGAAGAAAAAGCTTAGACCTCATGGTACTATTGAAAGTATTAGGCACATCTCGTGGACAAGGGTTATACCCAGAAACAAGGTGAAGACTTCTTCGATACCTACTTACTTGTAGCCAGATTGACCACTATTCGAGTACTACTATTCCTGGCTGCCTCACACGGTTTTATTGTTCATCAAATGGACGTTAAGACAACTTTTCTAAATGGAGAGCTAGATAAGAAAATTTATATGAAGCGTCCTGATGGATTTGTAGTAGATGGTCAAAAAGGAAAGATGTATAAGTTAGTGAAATATTTGTATGGTCTTAAGCAAACTCCTAAGCAGTGGTACGAGAAGTTTGAAAAAAAAATAACCGCTAAAGGCTTTGTTGTAAACAAAATTGATAAGTGTGTGTACTATCGCCATGGTGAAGGCAAGAGAGTTATTATGTGTCCAATCATATTGTTATTGAGGAGGCCAAAGAGTTTCTATCTTGCTGCTCTGAGATGAAGGACTTGGAAGTAGCTGATGTAATCTTAAACATCAAACTATTGAAGGATGACAATGGTGGGATTACACTGCTTGAGTCCCACTACGGGAAAAAGATTTTGAGCCGTTTCGGGTATAGCGACTGCAAGTCTTCTCCAACGCATTATGATCCGAGTGTGGTACTTCAAAAGAACCAAATGGTTGAATGGTCAATTGAGAAATTATCAAATCATTAACTCTCTCATGTATTTAGCTATCGCAACTAGGCCTGCCATCTCCTTTGCTGTAAGAAAACTGAGTCGATTTGTTGTTGGCATGCTCTCGAGAGAGTATTGCGCTATTTAAAAGTCACTGCGAGTTATTGTGGCATCCCGCAAAACCACTACTAGAAAATCGCGTTGTTTTGTGCATTGCATCACCATCATCTTGCATTGTTTGTATGCATTATTTTCGAAAAGTCTAGTTACCCCTCTTTATTTTTAAAGGCAAAACCCCGAGCGTATCGTATATTTTGTTTCCCTAAAAACTATTTTGCAAAGTGGCTTTGTTTTAAATTATACAGAACCAAACAAACACAAAAACTAAAACAGCTCCCTCTAAACCTATCCCCACCCAATCCTAATCTACCCACCAACCAAATCGTGCCACCTCACCCTCCCCCAAACTTCCTACCCACCCTGCCACCTCACCAATCCCTCTCTTTTTCCCCCTCTCTCTCTTTTCTCACCTAGTCCCTTCTACCCTCTCTCTCTTACACCCCTGGCCCACTCTCCTTGGGTCCCACCCAACTCTCAGCTCTCTCTCTCTCCACCCCACCAACCGCCCCTGGCCCGCCTGGGACCCACCCCCACCTACCACCCCTGGCCCACGCCTCCCACGCCTCCCTCTCCTCCTGCGTCTCCTCTCAGCTCCCGCCTCCCTCCGCTCAGCTTGCCTCACCGGCCATGCCACGCCCGCCTCGAGCCGCCCCCGCTCGGCCTCCCTCACCCCTCCGGGCTGAGCTCCTCATGGCTGCCTTCTTCCTCCGCCTGCCTCACACCTCACCCTGGCGCCCGACGGTCTCCATCCGCCGCCCCGCTCCTCTTCTCCCCTCGCAACCCGCCCGCCTGACCGATCATGCGGCCCCATCGCTGCCCGCCTCCTCCGGCGACCCTCCCGCCTGCCAGCTTCTCCTACGGCCACCTCGGCCTCTCCCCTCCGCCTCTCTTCCCCAGGCCCCACGCCGCCTGGCCTGCCCAGGTTCGCGCCCGTCCCCTTCCTCCATCAGCCGTCCCTCTCCGCCCTTCCGAGCCCGAGCGCCTCCTCCGCAGTTCACCGGAGCCGCCTCGTCCTCACCAACCCCGAGCTGCCCTGCCCTCGCCTTGGAAGGCGGGCGCCTCTTGCTCTGCAGCCGCCGACCTCGACAAGGTCGCCGGCCAAGAGCTCTGCAGCCACGGCTCGCCACGGAGGCCGCCTACTCCACCCGTCGCCGCCGGCGCGCCTGGGCCAGCACGCCTGCCGCCGAGCACTGGCCGCGTCCTTCCACCCTGCTCCTCCTCGCTGCAGTCCACCTCGCGCGCGTGGCCGTGCAGGTCTCTGTTCCGGTTCAGCGCGGTGATGTTTGGTACCAGCGAACGGAAGCGTTACGGACGGCATGGCATGGCTTGGCGCCACTCGAAGGCCGGCACCGATTCCAGGTTCGGCACCGACCCTCAAAGTCCGAAGACCGTTTCGAACCAAGGGGAACCATCGACAAGAACTACCTCGGGGTACGCCAAGGCCTCCTTCGTGGATCCAAAAGCCGCTATCTGAAGATCGGGACCGAACCCCTCGGAGCTCCGAGAACGCATTCATGGGACGCCAAGACACCCGTCGAACCCAGAAGCTCGATCCTGGGGTTCGAGCCCGAACCCTTGTGCTCACTCCCGGAACTCGAAGACCGAACACGATGTTCTTATCCCCGGACCGAAGACCGATCCCGTACCCGACGCAACGCCAAGCAGTTCCCTCGGACGCCAAGAACCGAGTACGCCGACATGGAATCGATCAGTTCGCCGAGAACCGCTTCCGGACCCGATGACCGCCAAGATCGCCGCCGGTACGACAAGCACTTCGCCGCGGAACGCCAAGTTCTTCGTCCCGAACGCCAAGACCGACCCGATACGACGACCCGACATGACCTTCGCAACGACAAGACCGACAACATGGCCCGACCACCGCGAATGTGCCAAGATCTACCTCCGTTATCTGAAGCGATCCTTCCGTCCCCTATTTTATAAATGAAATATAACCTTGTCGCATATTAAATTGTCATTCATCTCGCATGCATATCATTGGTTTGGGGGCCTTATGCCGATTCACCTCATAATTAAATATGGGGCCCAGATGCGGGCAAATCTAGCCTTATATTGGCCTCATTTAAATTTGTGTAGCGAACCGGTGCGATCTTTTGCCATGTTAAGACAATATTTAAATTGCGGGGTAGATAAATAACATGAACCACCTAATTAATTGTCGGGACCCCGGTTCCGCTTAATATGACCTAATTGCATTGCACCATTGCCATGCCATGCATCATACATGCATCATGCCGATCTTCTGCCGTTGTATTAAATATTGCATCCGGTGCTTCTTCTAGAGTTTTGCTTCTTCGCGGATAAGGCCGTTGAGTGGATGTGAGCTTCGCCCCGATCTTCGGTTGAACCTTCGGCAATGTTTTCAGGCGAGCATCTCCCCCTTTCTACCTATCTTACTTTTATAGTATTTATTCCCTCCTGATGATCTATTGCTATGCGATGCTCTAGTTTTTCGTACCCGTGAGATCCCTCGCAGCCTTATATTGCCGTGGACACCTCCTATTACCTGTTGTTTGGTAGATAGATGGACTTGCGCGTCATACTCGCTTGCTCAAGTTCTGTTGCGTGTCGTCAAGTGCCACAGTTGTTGGTGTATTGCCGCATGTTGATGTTGGAGATGATCATAGTTTTACTTGTCGTTCACTTTAATTTCTGTTTAAACAACTAAAATTGAAGTAAGCAGAGGCATCGGTGGGTGATAGATAATATTTGGTTTCCGAACGCCCACTTGTGTCCCGTAGGACCCCGAGTACTTGATACCTGTTCCTTGATTTATCGCGCTATCCACATCCGGGAGGTATATGGGACCCCCCTGAGCCAGAGCTTGATTCCGT
This sequence comes from Avena longiglumis, assembly GCA_030063025.1. Taxonomy (NCBI): domain Eukaryota; kingdom Viridiplantae; phylum Streptophyta; class Magnoliopsida; order Poales; family Poaceae; genus Avena; species Avena longiglumis. Next base: position 18,300,287 of record CP125978.1, on the reverse strand, counting down.
CTTATTTCTCGGGGCCACAAACTAGTTTGAGGTTTTATTTACTATCCTGTACTTATGCCATGCTACTGTTTATTTACGTTTGTGCGAGGAGCACACTGTACTGTTTAGGTAAGCGGAATGTTTTCGCGGTATCGACAAGCCCAGCCACACTTTCGGGTTCCCAGTCGTTTACAGCCATTGTCGCAAACCTTGAGTCCGTCTCGGAGCTTGCTTACCGTATGGGTCTACTCAATGGGGTGGCCCCGAAATATTTCTAAATCCTGTGATTGCTTAGTCGTGAAAGCCTCGTTGGGTTTTGATTTGGTTTTCGAGGTTGATCGAGCGTGTGTTGCTATTGGTGCACCCGTCCGGTAAAACTTTCGAAAGCCGTGTCCATGTTATGGACGACTTGGAGCACAGTATCTCGACCATAGACAAGCATAACTAAAGTTTATTGCTATAAATTTGACTTTATAATGACTAGTAATCAGCTTCACTATAATGGAATGGCTAATTAATACTGCCCACAATTGCTTGTTTGGAGTGTCGCTTGCGACCATTGTACCTGACTAGTAAATATTGCAACTACAACGGAATGGCTAAATAAAAGTACCAACAACTGTTGGGTTTTGGGTTATCTCATGCTAATTGTATCTGACTAGTAAGTGTTGCAACTATCACAGAATGGTTAACTAAAAGTGCCCACTGCTTACTTTATCAGGATGATTATCTAAACCTGACTAGTAATTGTGCAACGACAACTGAATAAATAAAACTGCCAACCGTGTGAGTTCCTCGGTTGACTTCCTCGTTTGGTCTCGAGGGGGAAACGCCAGGATGGGTTTGTTTGATGGTAGTATCAGGTTGGATCCGAATAGGTCTTTCTTACCCCTCTCTGATAGCCGCCAGTTGTATCGAGTCTCTATAGGTTGTTTAGTGCATGCTGCCGCTGCCGCTTTAGTCCACCATACCCTTTGTAGGCGAGGACCGCCGAATTCTAGCCTCGCCGTGTACTGGCCTCAGTACTGACGCTCCTCTTTTTCCTTTGCCCTTTGTCGGCACCCCTTTTGTTTAAGCAGGTTTTGAGATCGATGTCGTTAGCAGGGTTACCCTTCCGGCTTGGCCTGGGCAGGGTTATGGACGCCATTGGTTATTCTTCAGGGCTCTTAGCCTCATTTGCATCTTGTCCGTAGTCGGACGCTCTATCGTTTTCAAGGTGATTTGGATCTTTGTATATTATATCTGTATTCTTGACTCATGGAGTCGCTGTTATATATATCTGTTCTGTGGGTCCCATTGAGGACTGTTGTGTAATGTTATTACTTCGTTTTCCACCCGTACGAAAGTGCCTGGTGGGCACCTTTGAATCGTTTCTATGCGGGTTTGGCGGGTTTCGCTAAAACTTGCATAGGTCCGATACCGAGGGTGTTACACACTAGTGCAGAACGGCCCATGCGTCCCGGTTGGTAAGAGCCATTAGTCCCGGTTGCCCAACCGGGACGGGGCAATCGGGACTAAAGCTCTAACCATTAGTCCCGGTTGCCCCACCAACCGGGACAAATGGGTGCACGCGTGGCAGCAAAAAGCGAGGGGTGGAGCATTAGTCCCGGTTCGTAACATGAACCGACTAATAACTCTTCGCGGCAGAGATTTAGCTCATTTCTTGCGGCGAATAATTCATTTTGCACATTTTGTTGCCCTTGCAGCATTTTCGCCACTTTTGTGCCGGCGAAGAATTCATTTAGGTTGTTTTATTATTTATTTAGTGTTTTGCACTTATCAATGAAGGAACCTTGTATTACACAAGATCATCATGACAATATTACATTCAATACACGGATCGAGTTCATGCACTACATACAAAAGTATTCCCCTTGTCTATACACGGATCGAGTTGCTATTTTTACAATCCCTATTGTCTATACACGGTAATAGTATTCCCCTTTCGGGTCTAGGACTTCGCATCCAAGAATCCCGCCAATTCCTCCTGAATTGCTCGTCTGGATCCTTTGGCAGAAGACCGTCCCGTAGACGTTCGATCTGATTTAAAAAAGGAGTCAGTCTATATGAATGAAACTAAACACAATTTGTTTGAAAATAAAACTATAGAAATTGTTTACATACGTGGAGTTGCTCTAAATTTCTGCCCTTCCCACCTCTTCCCGCCAAGTTTTCCCGCCCTTTCCTTTCTACTAGAGCTTTTAGTCCCGGATGTAGTCACTAACCGGGACTAAAGATATTTCCCGCCATTTCCCAAAGCTTCACGCCAAGTTTTCCCGCCCTTTCCCTCTATATTTAGGGTGATCGTGTCATGGCTATCCACACATCCACACCTTCCTCTCTTAGAACAATGGACAACGCCTACTGGGCCATTCTGACCCTCGAGGAGACCGAGGCGCTGTGCGCCTCCAACTACCCTTGTCCACTGGGTACCGCCGCCATTGCCGGATCTTTGGTGTTGGAGGGGTTCCTGTCCCTCCTGTCCCTCAAGGTTCCTGTCTCGAACACCTTCTATATTTTTGTTCTATGAGAAATTCAACGGGATTTTTCACTCAAACATTTCAACAAACACCTTCAATGCATGCATGAAAAAAAACTAGCACACACCCTCACACCTTACACCATTCGAAAAAACAGAGTGGAGGCAGAGGGGGCTGGGGCGTTGCATTTATAGAGGGCAAGGGGCCTTTAGTCCCGGTTGAAGCCAGCAACCGGGACTAAAGGTGCGTTCGTGCCACGTGGTTGTGGCAAACCTTTAGTCGGTTGGTGGCTCCAACCGATGCCCCTCTACCAACCGGGACCCATGCCCCTGCCCGTGCCCGCTCCAGCAGGGACGGCGTGCGGCAGATTAGTCGATTCTTTGGCGCAACCGGGACTAATGCTCCGAGGGGTCGCGAACGGATGGCCCTTTTTCCTCTAGTGACAGTTATGATATTTATTATACTGGGTATCCACGTGTACTTGATGGTTATAGTGACTCAAACGGGATATCTAATGATGATGAGATAAATATCACAAATGGTTACTTGTTTACACTTGGTGGTGGCGCTTTTTCCTGAAAGTATTGCAAGCAGACCATTTTAACGAGGCCAATAATAGAAGCAGAACTAACATCACTAGACATAGCCAGTATTGAAGCAGAGTGGCTTCGTGAGCTCTGGTTGGACTTACCTGTGGTTGAGAAAACAATACCCACCATCCTGAAAATCAAACTGTGATTGTCAAAGTAAATAGTTCTAACAATAATATGAAGTCATCAAGGCATGTGAAGAGGAGATTAAAATCTATCAGAAAATTAAGAAACTCTGGAGTTATTGCGCTGGATTATATCCAAACATATAAGAATTTGACAGATCCCTTAAAAAAGGATTTATCATGTAATGTGATAGATAATGCATCCAGGGAGATGTGCTTGAGGCCCATGCTATGAGTTGTACAAAGTGGTAAACCACTCTATATGATAGAAGATCCTATTAATTAAAGTTGGGAGACAAGCTATTGGACATCTGGGAGGAGAGTATCCCTATTTTGAATTTCCTCTCTCTAGGAGGAGAGTATCCCTATTCTGCATGGCATGCTGATATTCTTAATATGCTCTAAGTTGTTTATCTAAGCAGAGATGTTGTCCTGTAGAATATCTCTTAAAGAACACACCTACATGAGTCTGACTGTCAAACGTTACAGTCTTTGAGAGTTGGATGATCTCTAACAAACTTATGAAAGTCTCTGAAGTATGACATAAGATCCAAACCGCGGAGAAGCCCTGCGACAGTCCTGTATCGATCTAGATTTTATGTGAAACTAGTGTGCAGAAAACTTGTAGTTTAAGTCATAGTCCACTATTCAAGTTGCTAGTTAGTGTATCATAAAGTTTAGCGTGAAAGTTCAACTTAACAGTCTTCACTAAGCACCGATATATAAAACAATATTCTAAAACAAAAGTGATATGATGTGCCAATAAGACTTTATGGGGGATTGTTAGAATTTGATGAGTATTGGGCTGCTGGTCCGTAAGACAAATTCTAAAATTCTCTTTGTCTCATTTATGCATGGAAGCATATGGCCATGCTAGTGGAGCTAAATTTAGTCCCACATTGCTAGTTGAGTGAGAGTTACACATTCTTATATACTAGATTCTTATATACTAGGATGTTCTATCACTCACTAAGGTGTGAGAAAAATAGCATCTCTCATGCACTCCTCCTTCGACGCCTCCCGCCTCGCCTCATCACAACGCGTGAGCCGCGGATTGCGAGAATCTCGTCGAGGCGAGTTTTATTTTATTGTCCGGAAAAATTAATCATGGATTAATTACGAGTCATTAACAGACGCGTTAATCAATCAGCCGTTTCTAGATTTTCTAGATCGTGGGCTGTTGCCGACTAGGACGTGGGCTTTGCCATACGATCTTCCTGACCTGCACTATATATAAGCGTCTATGCTAAACCTATCTGGGCCTGTCACACATACCTACTTTCAGAACCTTGTGCCGTCACCTTCGTCTTTCCCATCCCGGCTTGCGGCGTGCACTGCAGATCAGGTTTTTGGGGAGCCCTCAAGTACGACTACTGGCAACCACGAAGTCGGTCAACGACGAGTTCCCGAATAACGAATTCTTTCTAAACTTGACCAACCTCTTCGGAAACCTCAACATGAAAGACAATGTTGCGACTGTTGCTGCTACCATTGTGGCTATTGCTGCTCAGGCTGTACCATATGTGATCCTGAATTTCCTCTTTCAGATTTTGGTAGAGTTCCTTGTTCTAGTATTTGGAGTATATGTGATCAGTTTATCCTGTTTAGATGCAACCTATTCATCTATTATGCTATATAGCGTGATATCTTTAATTGGTATTTGTATGATCGTGTTTTATCAATTATTTATTCGGATTAAATCATATGGATATTTGCTTATATTTTCAACCAAAGGCCATACGGTGTAGGAGGAATCGATCGAGGAATTGGTTGGCTACATGAAATTAAACAGTTGCGGAGTCCTCAAAATTGTTCATTAGTGCAACCAGAGCCTATTTTATGGCAAAGTTAGCCCAACCTTTGCTTTTCATGTACATATATCCTAATCGTATAAGGGGAATGTAGTGATACCACAACAACCTATTCATATGTTTGTGCTCATGATCCTATAAAATAACATCACCTAACATATATGTAATAAAAGCCTAAAAGAAAAGTTAAAAAAATCCATTTGCCGTGTATAAAGGCTAATACACACGGCAAAGGCTTATCTTTGCCGTGTACCTAACGACGATGGCACACAACAAAGATTCGGCCGTCTCCAGCCGTCCGCTCCTTCTCGTCAATTGCACCTATGGGGCCACGGGTCTCACGTCGTTTCCATGATTAAACCTTTGCCATGTCCGTATGGATTTTTCCATGTATAATTTCTTTGCTGTGTGTCTTTATTTGGCCATTGCCGTGTTCTTTTTTTTTGCCGTGTGCATTTTTAGGAATATGCCGTGTTAGTATTCTTTGTCGTGTGCTTCTGGACGCCTATATAGCAACGTCGCTCTTTGCCGTGTTCCGGGCCTGTTGACACACGACAAAGGTCAATAGAGACGGCAGCTAACATTTTTCCCGTAGTGGTGGTCGCGTAGATGTGCAGGTGAAACCAATCTAGGCAATGGTGGGCAAGATTCTAGTGCCAAAATTGAGGGTCTTCCATATTCAAACGATCGTAGATGTACTGTTATGACCTGCGTGGGGCAACACAAAGGGCCTTGCTTGGGGCATTGTTTTGAGTCCGTCGAATTTTTTCAAGGTGAAAACCTACAATTTATGATTAGATGGTGACGACACTTGTGCGGTGTTTCCTTTTGGAGGTTTCGCTTTTAGAGAATTTGGGCTGTTTTGACAGGGGTTTGTGTTGCAGCTATAAGGTTTGGATTATCATAGGGAGATTATTTATTTTTCTTCTAGATTGTGTGCATCCCTAATATTTTTAGGGCATTTCATTGTTGCAGAGACATAGTGTAATAGTATCTTCGCCATATTAATATATTACCTTTGTCAAAAAAATGTCAGAGGTGCTAATGCCTATCAGCCTGAGTTTCTTTGTTTATATTGTCGTGTCGTACAAATAAAAGAATAAGGAGTTGAATTTGAATCTGTTCACTACTTTAGCATGCTTTTTCTTGATTCTTTCAGGTGATGGGAAGAAGGTTATTCAGTTAACTTGATAAGAAATATAATGTGTCTCTTCATCGAAAAAAGACTAAAGAAACTAGTCATCGATAGGCAAATTGAAAGCAAATTTAACATCATCTTAATCCGCCGCATCCACAGTAGTGGTACATGCGGAGGCCAAATAGCATTTGTTTTCATTATTGCCGCTACAAATCATAGCCGTGCAACATCTCAAACAATCCCATGATCGACAGACAAGCTTTTAAGATCATGCTTTTTTTTATCAATTCTGGCTCGTTTGCTTCTTGCAGTTCTCCTCGCAGGCCGCACTAGTGGAAACGCGGGCTTTTGTTGATCCCGAAAATGGGCTTTAACACCGGTTCTTCTACGAACCGGTGTTAAAGGGGGGGCCGTACCAGCGTGGCCTCTGCGGCATTAAAGGAGCCCCCCCTTTAACACCGGTTCGTGCCACGAACCGGTGTTAAAATCCCTCCACCGATGGCCGCACCCCCTTTAACACCGGTTCGTGGCACGAACCGGTGTTAAAAAGGGGGCTATATAAGACACACCCCAGCCCACACACACCCCACTCTTCCATTTTTTCACATTTTGGAGCCTAGCAAGAGGGTGTGAAGAGTGCTAGTTTGTGTTTTTTCATATGCACTAGAGGTGTTCGTGAAATGCCCGAGAGCTCAAAATAAGCTTTCTTGTTGCTCTTTCCGTCTCGGTCGAGGTCGGCAACTATAGTTTCATGTGTCATTGATGTACTATATATATAAATGGTCATCTCCCTATTATTTTTGATATATACTACATATTAATGCAGATGAATCGGCAATGGATGTACGGTGACCGCCGCACTTCCGAGTACATTACGGGCCTCCAAAATTTCATCGTTGTGGCTAATGCAAACCGTGGTCACAATGGTTTTATGTGCTGTCCGTGTGTTCACTGTCAGAACAAGAAAGACTACTCAAATACCAGAACCATTCACGCCCACCTCGATCTGGTTTCATGCCCAGCTATAATTGTTGGACCAAGCACGGAGAAAAAGGGGTTGTGATGGAAGACAACGAAGAAGAAGAGGATGATGAAAACTATCATAATATGTATCCTGAATATGATGATACCGCAACGGGGTAGATAATGAAGATCAAGAGGAGCGGATGGGCCCGCTGATGACGATCTTGGTCGGGCCATTACGATGCAAAGGAAGAATGTGAAACTGAAAAGGAGAAGGAGAAGTGGAGCAGATGTTAAAGGATCACAAAACATTGTTGTATCCAACTTGCGAAGATGGCCACAAAAGCTAGGTGCCACACTGGATTTGCTGCAATGGAAGGCAGAGAATGGTGTGACTAGCATTTTCAAAGTTGTTGGTAAAATGAAGAATCTTCTTCCAAGAAATAATGAGTTGCTGACGGTACATACCAAGCAAAGAAGGTTGTCGCCTCTAGGATTAGACGCGTGCGGAAGATACATGCCTGCATTAATGACGCATCCTCTACGCGGTGAGAAGTACGAGAATTTGGATGCATGCCCGGTATGCACCTTTGCGGTATAAGATCGACGAGACGATCCTGGCGATGTTGAGGCGAGGCCCCTAGGAAGAAGGTTCCGCCAAGGTTATGTGGTATGCTCCTATAATACCACGGTTAAAACGTCTCTTCGAAATAAAGAGCATGCCAAGTTGTTGCGATGGCACATGGAAGACCAGAAGAAAAGGCGATGTTGAGACACCCGCTGATGGGTCACGGTGGAGAAAAGTCGGCGAGAGTACCCGGACTTTGCACGTGACGCAAGGAACTTAAGGTTTGGTCTAAAATGCAGACCGCATGAATCCTTTTGGTGAGCTGCAGTCACGGCACAGACTGTGACCCTATGTATCTATAACCTTCCTCCTTGGTTGTATGAAGAGGAAGTTCATTATGATGCCGTGCTCATCCAAGGCCCGAGGCAACCGGCAACGACATTGATGTGTACCTAAGGCCATTAGTTGAAGAACTTTTACAGTGGGCCAAACCAGGTGTACGTATGTGGGATGAGCACAAAGGGGAGCCATTTGACCTCACGAGCATTGCTTTCGTAACCATCAATGATTGGCCTGCTCTTAGTAACATTTCGAGCAGACAAACAAGGGATACAATGCATGCACACACTGTTTAGATGATCTTGAAAGTGTATATTTGGATAAATGTAAGAAGGTTGTGTACCTAGGGTATCGCCGATTTCTTCCGAACTCGCATCCAAGAAGAAAGAAAGGCAAGCATTTCAAACGTCTGGCGAGAACCCGGAGGAAGCCGTCCTCCGTCGGTGAGGAGGTATTTGGTATGGTCAAGGACCTAGAAGTAATCTTTGGAAAAGGTCCTGGCGTCTATCTGTTCGAATGACGATGCGGACACGCGCCCATGTGGAAGAAGCAATCTATATTTTGGGACCTACCCTATTGGAAAGTCTTAGAGGTCCGCTCTTCAATCGACGTGATGCACGTGACGAAGAATGTTTGCATGAACCTGCTAGGCTTTCTAGGAGTGTATTGGAAGACAAAAGATACACCGAAGCACGACAGACCCAGCAACGTCGAAGGCCCTCAAGAGCCTATGCATCCCGAGAACGAGAAGGGTAAACGATGCCACTTAACTCCCGCTACGCTCTTACCAAAGCAGAGAAGGAAATCTTTTTGAATGTCCGAGCGATCAAGGTCCCGTCGGCTTCTCGTCGAATATAAAGGGAATAATAAATATGGCAGAGAAAAAATTCCAAAACCTGAAGTCTCATGACTGCCACGTGATTATGACACAATTGCTTCCGATTGCATTGAGGGGGCTTCTACCTGAAAATGTTCGAGTACCCATTGTGAAGCTATGTGCATTCCTCAATGCAATATCTCGAAGGTAATCGATCCGAAGCCTACCAGGGTTACAAACAGATGTGGCCCAATGTCTTGTCAACTTTGAGTTGGTGTTCCCACCATCCTTCTTCAATATTATGACGCATCTCCTGGTTCACCTAGTAGAAGAGATTGCCATTCTCGGTCCTGTATTTCTACACAATATGTTCCCCTTTGAGAGGTACATGGGAGTCTTAAAGAAATATGTTCATAACCGTGCTAGGACAGAAGGAAGCATCTCCAAGGGCTATGTAAGAGGAGGTCATTGAGTTCGTGTTGATTTTATTCCGACCTTAAGGCGATTGGTGTTCCGGAATCACGACATGAGGGAGACTGCGTGGAAAAGGCACCCTAGGATGTAAAGCAATGATATGTAGGACGGGCATTCTCTCAATCAAGCACACTACGGTTTTACAAAGATCTATCTTGGTTGCCCGTATATCAATGAACACAAGAATTTAATACGCCTCAAACACCGGGCGATCGATGAATGGATTATAAGTGAACACATGGCGAGTTTTGGCGGTGGCTGCAAAGACTTCTCACGAATAACACCATTGGGGATCAATTGTACTTGTTGGCAGACACCGTCTTCGATGTATGTACTTTCCAAGGGTACGAGATAAATGGGAATACATTTTACGATAGGCCAAGATAAAAGAGCACCAACCAAAATAGTGGTGTCCGATGCAGCAGAAGATAATGGGCAAAAGACCACGTATTATGGGTTCATAGAGGAGATATGGGAACTTGACTATGGACCTAATTTTAAGGTCCCCTTGTTTCGATGCAAATGGGTCAAGCTAACAGGAGGAGGGGTTGAGGTAGACAAGAAGTACGGAATGACAACGGTGGATCTCAACAATCTTATGAAGAACTTAGACGAACCATTCGTCCTAGCCAATGATGTGGCTCAGGTTTTCTACGTGAAGGACATGTCCTCCAGACCAAAAAAAGAAAAAATATGCAAACGAATACATCATATGATGAGCCAAAGTGTCACATAGTTCTTTCAGGGAAAAGAAACATCGTGGGAATCGAGGACAAGACAGACATGTCAGAAGATTATAATAAATTTGATGAAATTCCACCCTTCATAGTGAAAATTGACCCAAGCATTCCGTTAAGTAAAGAAGATGCTCCATGGTTACGTCTGAAGCGATCATAAGGAAGGACATATGCCAAGAAGTTCATGCTCATATTATGTAACTCTAGTTCATGTTTTTAATACATGTCTTGAGTGTTAGTCATGTTTTGTGGATGGACCGAGTATGAGAAGAAGTTGTCCCGATTCGTACTTACCATTAAGATCTGATCTCCAAACGCGGTCACATATTAGGAGTGCCTCTATGACCAGTTTCTTGGAGATGCTTGGGAGGACTAGGCTCGTCGGCATCTCCCCGAACTGGCCGTAGTGGTGTCCTCTCGCTCGAAACCATCTTGCAGCTTTGTAACTTGTCTAACTAGATCAATACACCAGGGAGCTATAACTAATTTCACATATTAGGAGTGCCTCTATGACCGTTTCTCGGAGATGGGAGGATCAGGCTCGTCGGCATCTCCACAAACTGGCCGTAGTGGTGTCCCTACTCTCGAAACCATCTTGCAGCTTTGTAACTTGTCTAACTAGATCAATACACCAGGGAGCTAACTAATTTCACATATTAGGAGTGCCTCTATGACCCGATTTCTCGGAGATGCCGAGGATGGGCTCGTCGGCATCTCCTGGAATCGTAGTGGTGTCCCTGCCTCAAACTGGCTGGAGGACTGGACTCACAAGGATGCCTATTTATAGTACAAGGACTCTAAAGAAGATGGCTGAGGCTTTCCGCAACTGGAAGAAAAAATTGAACAAATTTGTCAAAGCTCGCGAGACTCCAAATTTCGAAGACGCATATTATGCGAAGATAAGACCTCACTGGCCCGAATTTGAGACATATAAAAAAAGTGCTATAGCTAAAAAGAGGTCAGAAACCAATACGCTTAATGCCCTGAAGAAGGAATATCACCAGAGGACGGGTCGGTGGCTACATATCTCGAGGCCTAAGTGGGAGGAAGCTGAGAGGGCCTGCTTGAGAGAGGATCACACCCAACAGATGGGTGGGACCTACGTGCAAAGACTTGGTTCTCTGGAATCGGGCAAGGTTGGACCCGAAGCAGGATTGTGTATCTTCCCAACCATCCTTGCCAAACCCGTCCTTTGAACTCATCACGGCATACGAGGAAACATCCGCTAGGATCTTCCATCCCGACAGAGAATGACCAGCTCACGCCGCCATCGGTAAAAAGAACACCCGGACATGCACGAGGCACGGGGTATGGCGTGGAAGGATGGGTTTGCCGGCGGGCGACTCTTCTGAGATGGCGCGGCGAAAAGAAAAAGCGTCTGATCGGATGACACAGATAGAACATGCACTTGCGGCGCTGCACGCAAGTGAATGCACAATGAAGCCATCAAGCTACCGGCCCATCTCAGCGGCATGAAGAGCCTGCATTGGAAGCTGCCCGGGCCGACTCTGCGGAAGCGGTGTGGCTTCCACGGAGAAGCGTGCCAACGCTGAAATGACGGGTCCTCGATACCCGTTGATGAGATCACGGAGAGCGAACACGCTAAGCTGCATGTGAGATTAATGGGCTTATCCATTAAGGTGGCTGTCGGCTATGCCTTACCTCCTGTAGCTGGTGGAACTTACCACCGACCGATTCGGATGGCTATGCTATTGTCGGGTGGATGAGGTTGTGAAGGAATATGAGGCACAGCTTGACCATGCTACGGTGAAGGGAAACTCAACTCAAATTTGCGGTGAAAACAACCATTCTTTGGAAGAAGGAACACATTGTGCTTCCAAATTGGAGGTCACTGCACCCCGCCGTCTCCAGCGGCCAGATCTGAGCCGCCAGCCATCTCTCAAGGCAGCCATCTCCGCCGTCGGCCATCTCTGTGCAGCCATCTCCGCCCGTCGGCCATCTCCGCCGTCGGCCATCTCCGGCTTCAGCCATCTCCTCGGCGTGGCGGAAGAGCACTGCCACGAGGAGCATCAAGTAATTGCCACAAAGAAATCCACAGAAACCGTCGCCAAAGAGTTCAAAAACTACGTCCGCAGCCTTCCGCCAAGCCATTGCCGGTTTTACCGTGGAATCGCGCGACGAGGAGACCAATAGGATCTCGGAGAACATGTCAAAAATTCTTTGCACCTAGACGGGCCGAGCCAAAGGAGAAAATAGATCCGGCGGTGGTGGAGAAGTTTTACAAAATCTTTTGAAACCTGAAACCCACTTGTGGGACTACGGCGCGCCAGATTTTGAAGGCGGATGCAAGGCGTCGTGGGGAGGGAAAGTAGCGATCGTGAGGCACCCAAAACAGTTCCCATGCTCGGAGAGCAGGAAAACCAATCATGTGCCCGCTCCAAATGTTTGACAAGCGGGCGCTCCTCCGTAGATGATTACGAGAGCTACAAAGAAAGGCCAATGAGATGGGGATGACTTACATTGCATACTTGAACGTCATGGGAGACAACTTGCCCAAATGCGATGTCAACCCCATACAGCCATGGAAGTATGGGAAGAATCTCGTCAAGAAAGAGGAGCTCAAGAATCTACCAACAAATATGCGAAAATTGCAAAAGTGGTACCTTCATTTCTGCAAGACGAGAAAAGAAGAATGGATCACGCGCATATAAGAGATCAGATTTTCTTGTGCGGAGACGACGATCGACTTCAACATTCAAGACTTGCATTTTCTATTCAATCGAAGGAACTCGACAAATCTGCCATTAGCCTTTATTGTGTGTAAGTACTATTTCTAATTTTTATCTCAACTCATTCACTTCATTAATTGCATGTATATATATATGCTCACCATATATGTATATACTATTATGCAGGAAAAAGGTTATGGAATGCATGAAAGGAGGCCCTTTTGATATTGGGTTCGTTGACCCAAATAGAGTTCATGAAGAAGTGGTAAGAGACAAACCCGCAAATGAAGATTACTTGCTAAAGTCTTTCGAGACAACAAACCAAAAGAGAAATACTATTGCCTTACAACTTCGTGAGTCTGTTACCCTCTCTCTTGTACACATTCTGTTTGCTTACTCGATGTTAAGTGTAACTGATGATGAGTTATGCGTGTAGGTTCCACTTTATTCGCTAGTCATTCAACCCGACTCAGAAAAGTCCTTGTCATGGACTCGTTCACGAAAACAAAAAGAGCTATGGGCAGACTTTAGAGAGATGCTCCAGAGGTAATTTCAATCATATTATCGCACTAGATCGACAACTTTCGTGACAATAAGTAATTAATTACTCCTTTATCCATTTTCTTTGTCGGACGGGTTTGGAAAATGTTCACGGCAGGCCGTGGGTGAATGGTCGGAAGAACTAAAATTTGTAGACCAAAATGTAAGTAATACTAGCTAGCTTCCAATTCCATTATATCATGCTTTATTGATTATTATTTTGATTGAACTCTCTATTCTCGTAAAGTCGCGCATCAAGGACACGGCAATAACTTATGTGGGTACTATGTTTGCGAATTCATTCAACCACGATATGTGCGACAGGCCAAGCCGCACTAGAACAACTTAGAGTAAGTAAACAAAGTCCACAACATTATTTTATTACCATCAATTGTGTTGAGTTTTATTCTTATATATATATTGACGGCCCATTCTTCATATATATTCAGATCGAGCGGATGCGGGACCAACTCCTACCATTTGAGCATACGATCCATTCAAGAGGAATTGGCGGGGTTCATACTTGATGAGGTCGTCACTGGCGGAGAACTCTTTAGATATCCACCAAAATGAACAATGACGATGTATGTGCCGATGACGATGTATGTGCGATGGCGATGTTTGTGTATAATAATAGTTGCTTAATTATTCATGTACTCGTATGTACCGATGACGATTCTATAAGTATACCGCTCGATCGATTTCCCCGCTCTCCCCTCCCGTAATACGCCCGGAGCAGGCGAGAAATGCGCGGCAGATTTAGGCGTTTTCTGCCGAGAACTCTGCCATGCAGCCTAAATCTCTCGCCATGAAAGAACTTTAACACCGGTTTCGAATGAACCGGTGTTAAAGGGGCTGAACTCGGCAGCCCACGTCGCCACCCTTTAACACCGGTTCATAGGAACCGTGTTAAAGCCCCTCTAACACGAACCCTCAACAGCGGTTGGGAACCGCTGTTAGAGGCCCTCAACCGGAGTTAAAGGGGCTCGCACTAGTGCCGCCAGTCTGCCTCTGCAGGAACAACAAAATCATCGGATCGAAATACGAAATTCTTGGTGCCGTGTTTGTGTCAAAGAAGATGGAAATACAGTTCGTAAGATCGATGGCTCGAAGCCGTCTTACCGGCGGCCGATCGGCCGCAGATCTTGACGGGCGCAGTGCACGGGTCGCCGCCCCGGCGGTGGCGGAGGCCTCGCTGGGCTGCACTTGTTGGCGCAGAACGGACGCACAGGAACGCGCCATGTGCACCCTGCACGCCGGGTAGCATCGCCAAGCACGCGAGAACTTGATAGGCGGCCGCTGCTGCACCTGCCGGACAGCGTCACCAGGAGGAGCACGCACAGGGCGGCAGCGGCGGCGGCGGATCTCGACCTCTTCGCCTCCATCCTCTCGCCGACGATCGAACGGAGAAGAAGGACAAGTGAGAGATCGAAGACAAAATGTGTGTTTTGCGGTGAGGTTCTACGTAGGGATCCTCACCTATTTATACTAGGAAGCAGGGGCAGCTATGGTAAGAGATCAATCACCGGCAGCTGGCTAATTAGACTCTCTGCAAATGGGGTAAAAGATCAATCACCGCGGCAGGTAACTGGTCTCTGAAAATCCGGTAGTTTCCTGGATACACGAGATGCGCGGAGGATAGTTTGCTGTCATATCACCGGCTGCTCCTAATGGCAACAGATCATTTATTTTGAGGATTCATTTCTTAATTAGCATGATTTTTTATTTTGAGGATTCATTTCTCTTGATAAATATATATGGGATGTGACTCGCTCAACATTTTGGCTCGTAATGGAGAAATTAACCTTGGATGTGCAGCAGGAGAGATCAGTGGGGGAGTAAATGCGGAAGATTGTTTAGTTGTTTCTGCAAGCTATTTTTTTCAAGGGGGAGTGAGGGAAAGCTACGTGGATTGAGGTACCGGAATCAAGTCCTAGACGGACGACATTTGCTACGCCTACGGCCAGAAGTCAGGGCGTCAATGGTCAGCAAGGATTCGGAAAAAGAAAACAGTCACTAGTAGAAAACATGCCATCCGTTCGCGCTTCCTCGGAGCATTAGTCCCGGTTGCGCCACCAACCGGGACTAATGCTGGCACGCGTTCCGGTTGGAACGGGCACGGGGCCAGGGGGCATGCGTCCCGGTTGATAAGGGGGAATACGTCCCGGTTGGAGCAACCAACCGGGACTAAAGGTTTGGCCACAACCACGTGGCATGGCACGCACCTTTAGTCCCGGTTGGTGGCTCCAACCGGGACGTATTCTCCTGCCCTCTATAAATGCAACGCTCCAGTCCCCTCTGCCTCCACTCTATTTTTTCGAATGGTGGAAGGTGTGAGGGGTGTGCTCTTCTATGCATGCAATGAAGGTGTTTGATGAAATGTTTGAGTGAAAAATCCCGTTGAATTTCTCATAGAACAAAAATATAGAAGGTGTCCGAGACGCACTTGAGCTTTCTCCTCTTTATTTCCCTCGATCGAGGTTAGCAATCTTATCTTTTCTAGGTCATTGATACAATTCATGTGTCGGTGTGAATTGGTTATTTCACTATTTATGATGTCCTGTTTTTTGATAAACTTACTTATATGATGCAGATGAACGGTCGGGAATGGATGTACGGTGACCGGCGCGTAGCCGGGTATATCAAAGGTGTGGATAAATTTATCGATGTGGCTACGGCAAACAAAGAGAATGGATTTATACGTTGTCCATGTGTTCAATGTCGAAACAACAAGGAGTACTCTTCCTCGAAAATCATTCGCGGCCACCTGATTATGAAAGGTTTCATGCCCAACTATAATTGCTGGACCAAGCACGGGGAAAGAGGGGTTATGATGGAAGATGGTGAAGAAGAAGATGATGATAACAACTATCATCATATGTTTCCTGAATACAGTGATACTGCAATGGAAGACAATGGAGAGGAAAGAGGTGAAGAACGGGCATCAGATGAGCCGGCTGATGAACTTGGTAGGGTCATTTCTGATGCAAAGCGAGACTGTGAAACAGAAAATGAGAAGTTGAAGTTAGAGGGCATGTTAGAAGATCACAAGAAATTGTTGACCCAAATTGTGAAGATGGCAGCACAAAGCTCGGTACCACACTGGAATTGTTGCGATGGAAGGCAGAGTGTGGTCTAACTGACTCCTCATTTGAAAAGATGCTAAAAATAATGAAGTCGAAGTTTCCAAAACATAAAGAACTTCCCGAGAGTACCTACGAAGCAAAGCAGACTCTCTGTCATCTGGGATTAGATGTGCAAAAGATACATGCATGCATTAATGACTGCATCCTCTACCGCGGTAAGGAGTATGAGAATTTAGATAAATGCCCGGTATGCAATGCGTTGCGGTATAAGATCAGACGAGATGACCCTGGTGATGTTGAGGGAGAGCCCCTCCGGAAGAGGGTTCCTGCTAAGGTTATGTGGTATGCTCCTATAATACCAAGGTTGAAACGCATGTTCAGAAACAAAGAGCATGCCAGGTTGTTGCGATGGCACAAAGAAGACCGTAAGAAAGACGGAAAGTTGAGACACCCTGCTGATGGGTCACAGTGGAGAAAAATCGAGAGAGACTTCCCAGACTTTGCAGGTGACGCAAGGAACTTATGGTTTGGTCTAAGTACGGATGGCATGAATCCTTTTGGGAGGCGAGCTGCGATCACAGACTGGACCGTGACTCTATGTATCTACAACCTGCCTCCTTGGTTGTGCATGAAGCGTAAGTTCATTATGATGACAGTGCTCATCCAAGGCCCGAAGCAACCGGGCAACTACATTGATGTGTACCTTAGGCCATTAGTTGAAGAACTCTTACAGTTGTGGGGCAAACAAGGTGTACGTGCATGGGATGAGAACAAACAGGAGCCATTTTATCTACGAGGGTTGTTATTCGTAACCATCAATGATTGGCCTGCTCTTAGTAACCCTTCAGGACAGACAAACAAGGGATATAAGGCATGCACCCACTGTTTAGATAAGACCGAAGGTACATATTTGCATAAATGCAAGAAGGTTGTGTACCTGGCGAATCGACGATTTCTTCCGACCAATCATCCCGTAAGAAAGAAAGACACGTATTTCAAAGGTGAGGCAGATCACCGGAAGAAGCCTGAACTCCCTACTGGTGATGATGTATTTGGTATGGTCAAGGACAATAGAAGTAATCTTTGGAAAGGGTCCCGACGGTCAATCAGTTCCGAACGACGTCGCTACAGGACACACACCCATGTGGAAGAAGAAATCTATATTTTGGGAGCTGCCATATTGGAAAGTCCTGCGTGTCCGCTCTTCAATCGATGTGATGCACGTGACGAAGAATCTCTGCGTGAACCTGCTAGGATTACTAGGCGTGTATGGGAAGACAAAATATACACCTGAAGCACGGGAGGACCAACAAATTATGAAAGACCCAAAGAACATGCATACACATAACAAGACGGCTTTGCCACGCGCCACAACTTATGGGCGCAACGCCAAGAATTCAACAATCAATTTGAGCGACTTGAGCACCGTCTTGATGATACTTTTCGAGAATTTGAGTACCGTGAGCGGCAACGTCAAGAGCAGCACCATGCCCAATTCCAAGCTCTTCACCAAGCTATTGCCAACCTTGGCAACCGACACGGTCATCGCTCAAGCTCGTCAAGTTCCTCCCGCACGCACTCCTCAAGTCGACATGGCGAGTCTTCAAGGTCACACTCCCGACGCGGAGAACCCCACAACCATAATGGGGACCAACAAGCTCGTCATCGTCGCCCCCAAGCGGTGGACCCAAATGCTCCTCAACCTCAACAACAACGACAAGAGCATGGTCCACCACCACACCAAGCAATCATCGACGTGCACCAACCTCGAGAACGCCATGATGAAGCGAACCACAATGATAGGCATCGTCACCCTCCTCATAACCATCATGAGCAACATCAACAAAATCAAGAATCGGCATGGGATACAAGTGATGATGATGAGGATGCACGCCAAGCTCGACGCAATAACCGGCATGCACAACACCACCACCGACACCGTCAAGCTATGAATGTCAATGATGCCGACCAACGGCGAAGAAGAGACTTCGAGCATCATCAAGCTCATCCACCACAACAACCTCAAGGCAATCAAGAGCCTCCTCCTCCGCCTCCACACCCACCAAGTGACGCAAGTATGCACCAAGAACGTCGCAACAACCACCATGAGCGTGATGAGGGCAAGTTTGGGAAGCTTAAGTTCGTTATGTCCAAGTTCAAAGGAGAAGAAAATGCCGATGCATATCTTGAATGGGAGCTCAAAGTTGACAAGATCTTCCGTGTCCATAACTTTTCCGAAGAGAAGAAAGTGGCAATGGCATCTCTTGAGCTTGAGGATTACGCCAATGTTTGGTGGGAAGACTACCAAAGCAATCGTGAGAAGCAAGAAGAACCACCGGTCACCACTTGGACCGAGATGAAGAATGTGATGTATGTAAGATTTGTCCCCAAGCATTATCGCCAAGAACTCTTCGACAGGCTACAAAACTTGAAGCAAGGCACAAAGACAATTGAAGAGTTCTATAAGGATATGGAGATGACTATGATGAGAGCCGATGTGAAGGAGCTTGAGGAGCAAACGATCGCACGGTTCCTCAATGGTTTGAGCCTCCCAATATGCAAAATAGTCAATTTCCAACCTTACAAGACTCTCGTGAACCTTCTTCATCAAGCAACCAAGGCCGAGCGCCACTTGCAAAAGGAACATGCTTATGAGAAGCAAAGGGTGTACTTCGCTTCAATCAACTCAACTAGCCCCTCCAAGCCAACAAACCAAGCAAAAAGCTCCTCCAAGCAATCCAAGACACCCATGGCATCCTCATCCAACACAACAACGGAAAGTCAAGTAGTTTGCTACAAGTGTGGAGGAAAGGGCCATAAGTCTTATGAGTGCATCAACACAAGAGTCATGCTAACAGATGAGAACGGTGCAACATACTCCGTGAGCGAAGATGAATTTGAAGCTATGACTCAAGCCGCTATCACAAAGGATGCCGCAATGCAAGATGAGGACACGCTTCTATGTGAACATGATCCAAGCCCCTCACTTGTCATTGCCCAAGTCTTGACGACCAACTCCATCCCTAGAGAGGACCAACGCCTAAACATCTTCCAAACCCGAGCCGGAATTGATGGCAAGTCTATAGAAGTTATAATTGATGGAGGAAGTTGTCACAACCTTGCGAGCATCGATCTTTGTGAGAAACTCAAGTTACCATACATGGAGCATCCTCATCCCTATCATGTCAAGTGGCTTGATGACAATGTCACCATTCAAATCAAACACAAGGTCAACGTCTCCTTCAAGATTGGTCCATATCAAGACACCGTCAAGTGTGATGTCATGCCTATGACCGTGTATCACATGCTCCTTGGAAGACCATGGCAATATGACAAGGGCACACTACACGATGGTACCTTCAACCAATACTCCTTTAAGTGGAATGACAAGACATTGGTGCTATAACCTATGACGCCAAGCCAAATTATCACTTCCAACATGACGTCGTTGCCCAAGATAAAACAAGCTAAGGACCCTTGTGAGATGAGTGGTGAGAGAGTGATCCACCAACACGTGAGTGAGTGATACAAGCCCCAAATGAGTGGACAAATCATGAGTGCCGTGTCGCATGCCACCACACGTGAGAAGAGTGATTTGAGTGTGACCAATACTAACAATCCATCATACAACTCTTTCTCCTTGTTGTCGGTTTTGCAGGATACACAACCTCACCTACCACCTACAAGGAACACGCTACAAGATCTCCAACCACATCTTGATGACAAGCTCAACTTCAAGATCCTCAACCAATTTGAACAAGGCTACGACACCGGAGATCCAACAACTTACAAGCTCAAGACCATGTGCACACCTCTCTCCCTATATGATGATGGAACTTCGTCGAGGACGACTCGTTTTGAAGCGGGGGGAGATGATGCAGCCCAATACATGGCATTCACCATTGGTCCACATCATGCTTCATCAACCGTGCCCACAAAGGTGAATTCATTACATATCTCACCCTCTTTTGGTTGTGACGAGAATGGGATCCTACTTGAGACCAGTGCCAATGCTATGACCAGGCCCATGACCATGACGCCAACGGAAGACGATAAGAAGACCCCATGAACCAAGACCCCCAAGCAAGAGGCATGGAAGAGAAGGAGGAAAAGGACTCCCGGCGCCAGTCCCGACGCCGCCGGAATCCACGCCGGAATTCTTGGCAACCAGCCCGGCGAACCGGAGCCTCCGCCCGAATTTCCGGCGCACCGACTGGCGAACCGGCCCTCCCACCAAAACCACTCTCTGTGAGCCCTTCCGGCAAACGATCGAGAAAACCGGTCATCGTCGGAAATGTCGGCGCCAACTCCGGCGGCGCCGGACTTATCGCCGGAAATGTCAGCCTGTGTTCTGTGAAGGGTTTGATGCCCAGAATATTCCCTCCCACCTACCCCTTCGCCCCTAGTACTATAAATATCCCTCTTGTGGCTCAGATCTGGTTGGAGTTGATGATGAATGAAGGCTTGTGCCTAATCCTAGATGGGAACCCCTCTCTATAGTTAATCTATGAGTTGTACAAGGCTTTGGAGTTCGGTGTTCGTCTCCAAGTCGTCAAGACCCTCCTCAAGTGTTTGGTCTCTCCTCATCAAGGATTCTAGTAGTGCTAGGTCTCTCCCCTTTGGGATTCTACTTGGTTGCTACTCTCTCCTTTGATTTGGATTATATCATCCGCTTGCCGATCTCTCCTTTGGTGATTCTACCTAACGGTCTCTCGCCGAGGATTCTATTGGATTGGTTGTTCGAACCAACGGGAGCAAATCGAATCGGGTTGTGTTTGCGTGCGTTTGTATCTTTACCTTACGTTTGTGTTGCGTTCATCGTGTTCATTGGGTTTCCCCTCACTCCCCACCTCAAATCTGTGAAGATAGGGCCACCCTAGGGTCAATCCCACAAGGGATCCCATATCATAATTTCATGATGGAATTGTGCACTCCGCACCAAAGCACGGATAACGAGGGTCCCACTGTGGGCTATACTGGCAAAACCGTGTTGACCAGACTCCAACGAAGGTTGTGCAACAAACCAACACACCAGGCCGAAAAACCGTGTGCATGCACTGCCTTCATGGGTTTACCCCACCCACATGATCCGTCCGCGTCTAGGGGGATCTTGTGAGATAACCGTGTCACCTGCGGCAAGCTATACCGAGACGATCAGATCCGCCACAGAGGACGCTGATCCCAAAGCAGATTCGTAGAGGGATATCAGGACTGATTTCCCTGCGATGCTGAGTGTCAGATCCTCTGTTCTATCAGCACATGATTCCCTTCTTATGCCGCGTATGAGTACAAGGAAACAAACATGTAAAATACATCCCAAACAGTATAACAACATGGTCAGGTATGCAAATCTTACCACTCCAGAAGAGCCTAATGAATTAGAAGAATCTCTAAAAAATAGAAATTGGAAAAATTTCATGGATGAAGAATATCTAGCTCTTATTGAGAATAAAACTTGGCATTTAGTTCTCCACAACAAGTAGGTAAAAATGTTATAGATTGCAAGTGGGTTTATAAAATTAAGCATAAAGTCTATGGTAGTATAGATAGATACGAGACTCGTTTAGTTGCAAAAGGTTTCAAATAAAGATATGGTATTTACTATGAGGACACTTTTAGTATCGTAGCCAATCCAACTACTATTCGTCTTGAGATATCCATTTTAGTATCCAAAAGGTGGAGTCTACTATAGAGATGTGAAGAACGCGTTTCTCCATGGTTTTCTGGAGGAGAGTGTCTAGATAAGGCAACCACCCGGAATGAAGTTAAAGGAAGGTCTCAATATATCTGCAAACGTTTGACAAGGCCTTGTACGGATTGAAACAGGCCCCACAAGCATGGTTCTCAAACCTAAGAACAAAGTTACAAGCACTTAGTTTCTGTCCTTCTAAGGCAGACACCTCATTATTATTCTACTCTAAAGGGAATATTTCTATTTTTATGCTTATTTATGTTGATGACATAATTGTTGCTAGTTCTTGTCACAATGCAACAATATCTCTTCTTCGAGATCTTCAAGATGAATTTGTCTTAAAGGATCTTAGCGATTTCCATTAATTTTCTGGCATAAAAGCGAATAAGATGAGGGACTGATTATTCTTAACACAACAGCGGTACACCAAGGATGTACTAAAAAGAGTAGGTACGTTGAAATGTAAGCCTACTAATACACCCATGTAAACAAGTAAAAACATACCTACACATGAAGGAGATCCTCTTGGGGTAGAGGATACCATAAGGTATAGAAACATTGTTGGTGCATTATAATATTTGACTCCTAGAAGGCCAGACATTTCCTTCCATGTTAATAAAACATGTCAATTTATACATGCACCAACCATATTATATTAGACCGATGTTGAAAGGATATTGAGATATCTTAAGGATACACCTAACCTTAGGTTAAGATTCAACAAGTCCTCTTCCATGCTTGTCAGTTCCTTTCTAGATGCAGGCTGGGCAGGATGTCCATATGATAGAAGATCTATATGTGGTTCTTATATATTTCTTGGCCCAAATTAATCTCATCGAGTGCAAGAAAACAAGCCACACTTTCGAGATCAAGTACAAAAGCAGAGAACAATTCTCTTGCCAATGCTACAATTATCTTGCCAATACTACAACTGAAATCATGTGGGTGCAAACCCTTCTTTATGAGTTGAGAATTCCACATCCTCCAGCAGCCTGACTATGGTGAGACAACATGGGTGTAAATTATCTTTCAGCTAATCCAGTTTTCATGCTAGAACTAAGCACATTGAGGTTAATTATCATTTTGTTCAAGAACGAGTAGCTTAGATATTAAATTTTTTCCAATAGGATATCAAGTTGTAGATGGGTTCACTAGCGAGCTATCATGTATGTAACATGTTGTGTCAATCCTTGTAAATCATAAACCCATGATTGATAAGGATCGATGGTTATCTAATCTCTAGAGTCTTTTGTATAAAGACTTGCATGTAAATCCTTTTGGGGTTATTGGTTAAACCCCCTATATTAACATGCATGGTGTGCCTCTAATGAGGTAATCACCTCGTATTTCTACACCCTTGCTAGGTACCTTGCCACTGACAATGTTGCTAGTGTTGCTACTCTTACTGCATATGGAGAGGGCTTGTTGGCTTGTATGGGTCAAGTGCAATGAGAGTGGAGGATCCAACGAAGAATAAAAAGATGGTGATGGTGTTGGCGAGGGGCTAGATTTGGCGGGAACGGTGATCTATCCGAGTAACAAGAATGCGGATGAGAATCTCACTAGGGACATGTAGTATGATGGCGGGTTCAACAACTAATGATGGATATTAGAAAACATAGAAATGTATTCGATGATTGTAATATTTTCTCAGAATATATGCGTATGTAGTTCTTAGAGAAGTTGGATAAAATGAGCTTTTCTGGATACCGTTTCGACTCCTGAGACGATCAAGTGGCGATTAGGTTTTCCAGTGAAAATGATGGAGCTCACATGTCTCCGACAGCGCGCAAGGAAGGTTTGGGGGTGAACAGGCCCCTCGTTGGCCTATCTACAACCTTCTCAAGCCGGTTCATGTTTCCCACTCGAGATGACCAAGCAGATACCTTTGCGTCTCTACACATCCACGGCAGTAGAATGTAGATTGATTTGAGATTGAGGTCTGGGTGTTTGCAGCCATCGCAGCAGCAAACAGTGCTCTTGTTGGAGGAGCAGCTAGAACTGAAGGCAGGAAAAGGCCCTACGGTGCAGGAGGAATCAATCGAGTAATTGATTGGCCGCATGAAATTAACAGCGGCGGAGTTTTCAAAGTTTTTCATGGACAATCGTATTGATGTTCGACACCAATCTAGGCGTTCGCGGGCAAGTTTCAGGTGCCAAAACCAAGGGTCTTCTGTGTATTCGCAGATGCATGGGGGCAACCCAAAGGGTCTTGCTGGAGGCATTGTTCTCGAAGCGTGGACTTTCTCTAAAATTAAAACTTAAAAACTATGATCAGACGGCGAAGATGCCTATGCAGTGTTTTCTTTTAGGGATGTCGTTTTTGGAGAATTTGGACCCCAATTGCTGTCTTGGAAGGGTTCGTGTTGCAACTATAAGGTTTTGATCCTATAGCGGAATCATTTATTTATTTTCTTTTTTTTGTTGTTGTAGGTTGTGTGTATCCGGGATGTCTTTAGGATGTTCTGTTGTTGCAGGAGATCGGGTGTAATAGTATCTCCGATCCGCCATATTAATAAATTCTCTTTGTTGTGCTAGTGCCTGACGGTTGAGTTTCTTTGTTTATATTGTTATATGTCGTACAGGTAAAAGAATATGATATCGCAGCGTCTGAGTTGAATTTGAATCTGTTCGCTGCTTTAACATGTTTCTCCTTGATTCTTTCAGGTGATGGGAAAGAAGGCTATTCAGTTATCTTGATAAGAAATATAATGTGTCACTTCATAAAAAAAAAGACTACAGAAACTAGTCATCGATAGGCAAATTGAAAGCCAATTTAACATCATCTTAATCCGCCCGCATCCACGGAAGTGGTATATGCGGAGGCCAAATAGCCTTTGTTTTCATTATTGCCGCTACAAATCATAGCCGTGCAACATCTCATACAATCCCATGATCGACAGACAAGCTTTTGAGATCATGCTTTTTTGATCAATTCAGGCTCGTTTGCTTCTTGCAGTTCTCCTCGCAGGCCGCCAGGTCTGCTGCCTCTGCAGGAACAACAAAAATCATCAGATCGAAATACGAAATTCTTCGGAGTACCGTGTTTGTGTCAAAAGAAGATGGAAATACAGTGCAGGTAAGATCGATGGTCTGAGCGTCGTCTTACCGGCCGGCGGGTCAGACTGGCCGCAGATCTTGACGGCGGCGCAGGCTCCAATGCACGGGTCGCCGCCCCCGACGGCGGTGGCGGAGGCCTCGCTGGGGCTGCACTTGTTGGCGCAGAACGGGACGCACAAGAACCGCGCCACGTGCACCCTGCACGCCGGGTAGCAGTCATCGAAGCACGCGCAGAACTTGGACAGGGCGGCCGCCTGCTGCACCTGCCCGGACAGCGTCACCAGGAGGAGCACGCACAGGGCGGCAGCGGCGGCGGCGGATCTCGACCTCTTCGCCTCCATCCTCTCGCCGACGATCGAACGGAGAAGAAGGACAAGTGAGAGATCGAAGACAAAATGTGTGTTTTGCGGTGAGGTTCTACGTAGGGACCCTCACCTATTTAAACTAGGAAGCAGGGGCAGCTATGGTAAGAGATCAATCACCGGCAGCTGGCTAATTAGACTCTCTGCAAATGGGGTAAAAGATCAATCACCGCGGCAGGTAACTGATCTCTGAAAATCCGGTAGTTTCCTGGATACACGAGATGCGCGGAGGATACGTTGCTGTCATGTCACCGGCTGCTCCTAATGGCAACAGATCATTTATTTTGAGGATTCATTTCTTAATTAGCATAATTTTTTATTTTAAGGATTCATTTCTTGATAAATATATATGGGATGTGACTCGCTCGACATTTTGCTCATAATGGAGAAATTAACCTTGGATGTGCAGCAGGAGAAATCCGTGGGGAGTAAATGCGGAAGATTGTTTAGTTGTTTCCGCAAGATATTTTTTGAGCTATATACATCTGTGGTACCACAACTTGCGCGTGGCGTGCAATTTAGTCCCATAAGTTGTAAAATGGTGAACCGCAGAACACATACTTGTATGGTGCGAGCAAATAAGTCCAAATTCATTTTAGAGCTGACATGTGGCACTGAAGTTTTTTCAAAAAGACCCCTCATATTTTTCTTTGGCGCATGAAACATTGGTGCTACCTTATTAGGCGGGTCCTACATGTCAGTCGCTGAAGAAGAATTAAAATAATATGCAATGGGTGAGTTCAATCTCACGACCAACTGCTGCAACTAAATCTGTGTGCCCACTACACCCACTACGGGAAAATTGAGCGCTGCCGTGCCCTTAGTCTTTGCCCTCTTTGCCGTGCGACCACACAACAAAACGCACGGCAAAAAAACACTGCACGGCGGCACCCTAGACGATACACGGCATCCGACAACCTCACGGCTAACTTCAGCGTAGACACACGGCAAAGAATAAATTCACGGCAAAGCCCAAATATAGCCCACGACAAAGAAATCACACGGCACATTGCCTTTGTTGGGCCCACCATACAGCGCAGTTCACGGCCCGGGGTGACGGCAGGGCTTTGCCGTGTGCCTCACCGTCAGACACAACAAAGTTTTGAATTGCAAATTCCTATTTCTACGCGAAATATTCCCGTTATTTATTTTGTTCAACGCCAAAACATTCGCGCCATTTATTTTATTCAAAGTACGAAATATTTCCGCGAGTTTTGTTCAACGAGCGAGGCTCTTTGCCGTGTACTCTATTTGTGGTCATGGAGCTTGTATGTGACTATTATGGACATATTTGTGGTCATGGATCTTGTATGTGACTATTATGGACATATTTGTGGTCATGGAGCTTATGTCACTATTATGGATATATTTGTGGTCATGGAGCTTCTATTTAACTATTATGAACATATTTGTGGTTATGGACCTTGTATTCGACTATTATGAACATATTTGTGGTTATGGAGCTTGTATGTGACTATTATAGACATATTTATGGTTATGGAGCTTGTATGTGACTATTATAGACACACTTGTGGTCATTGAGCTTGTATATGATTATTATGGACATATCTGTGATCTATCTGTGATTATTATGGCTATATTTTATATTTGAATTGAAGGAATGAAATGAAAAACAAAAAAAAATCATTAGACCTTTGCCGTGTACAAACGCACGGCAAATTAGCTACTTGTCCTTTGCCGTGCAAAAGCGCACGGCAAAGATGCCACGTGTCGCCATACCGTGCACTTGAAATATTTGGGACAAATAGGGTCACTTTGCCGTGCAAGAACGCACGGCAAATATTCCGTCCAAACGCACACGGCATAGAGAAGCACGGCAAAGGCAGGCAGACGGGCTGCTCAAGGTGGTATTTGCCGTGCAACCACACGGCAAAGACTTTGCCATAAAACACACGGCAAAGGTAGAAACATGGCAGAGTAAGAACGCACGGCAAAAGTGAAATCACGGCAAAATGTTTGCCGTGCGCGGTGCACGGCAAAGATATAACCACGGCAGATAAGATACTCACGGCAAAGAAACAAGCACGGCAAAACTTACAGGTGGGGTCCATCGCTGGAAGCGCACGACAAAGGTTCACGGGACCCACCATCACGGCGTCGTCGGCGGTGGCGTCGTCAAGTACCTTTTGTGTGCCGTCCGGGGGTGGCGAGCACACGACAAAGAGTTTGCCGTGTAAGGTGCACGACAAAGAACTCTTTGCCGGCCTTATCTTTGCCGTGCGGTCTTTGCCGTGCAACTTCTCACGGCAAAGCCTTTGCCGTGTCTTTTTAGGCCTTTGCCACGCATTATATGTTACACGGCAAAGAACAAATTTCCTGTAGTGACCAATGGTAATATTAATATGACGTCTCTGTACTTTGAAAATGTGGTATTTGCATTTTCTTCGTACGGTAACATCCAGCATCTCGCCCGTACACTTCCAATAGACAGGATACGGCGGCAACCACGAGCTAGTCATGATTGCGCGGGATGGACTTCCAAGTGCTCCTGGTCTTCGTCGCCGTCATCTCCGATACACGATCCACCAGCAACCAACAATGCATCGACGGGCCTACGCCGCGCACCACCGCTCGTGCCCAAGTTCGTCAGCAAATACGGAATACGCTACTACAGTGTACAGTGTCCACTGTGGCATGCATGTAAGCGAATACAAGGCGCACGCTCGCCGCCCTCGCTCAGGGCTGAGATCACATATCTGTAGGCTACCTCAGAGGGCACGATGTGGTGGATAGCTTCACTGCCCGGAACTTGTTTCGGCAACTGAAGCAGGTGATCGCACGTGCATGTCGACAATTTGTTCGATCCTAGGACGATGGAAATCGAGTCTATCGTGTGGGGCGACACAACCGGGCGGGTGCTGTGATGTCCTACCTCGTAGAGTTCTTCGCTGACGAGATGGAGCTGTGGCTGTTCGCAAACGTCGGCGGCATGGACGTGCATACGGGTGCGGCGCCGATCACACACCAGTCCAGGTCAAACGGTGGCCATGCACGAGGCTGTAGGCAGCGTTTCGGGCGTTGGTGACCAGGAGATTGGGCGACTTACGTCGTCGAGCAACTAGACGGTGCGGAGTGCGGTGATGAAGGCTAAATAATACTAGTATGCTATTGTCTATTAAGGCAACGTCCCTATAAGTATCACTAAGTTACCTGTACTGTGGTGGCTCTAAACGTTTGTTCTTATTATTGTCCCTTAACTGGGTTCGATTTTCCTCACCACTCAATTATTATTTTGTCCTTCGTCCACCAGTGACATGTGGGACTCGTATGTAAGAATGCATCGAGGTTAAACATGCTAGAGAAAATATACAGGGGTTTTCTCGCAAAAACTTAAACGCCACATGTCATCTCTAGAAAGAGTTTGGACTTATTTGTTCACACAACGCAAGTTTGTGTACTGCGGTTCACCATTTTACAACTTATGGGACTAAATTGCACGGCGTGCGCAAGTTGTGGTACCAAAAGTGTATATAGCTCATATTTTTTTCAAGGGGGAGTGAGGGAAAGCTACGTGGATTGAGGTACCGGAATCAAGTCCTAGACGGACGGCATTTGCTACGCCTACGGCCAGAAGTCGGGGCGTCAATGGCCATCAAGGATTCGGAAAAAAGAAAACAGCGACTCCTCGCCGCCACTCCCAAAGCCCCTCTCCCTGCCGTCCCATCCCTCGCTGTCGCTGCTGGCAGCCGCCGGCCGGCCGGCGGCGGCGGCGGGGCCTCCTCTTTTCCTCCGGCTCCAACCCTGCCAAAATTTTCCCTCCTCCATGTCCCCCATGTGACCCAATTCTCCCCAACGGCTACAAATTCGAGGCAGTCTTCAGCAGTTGAGGTAGTGGGCGGCTAGATCCAGCCATGGGCGAGCTCCAACACGGCTAGGGTGCCTGTGTGTGGTGCTGTCCGGCGGTTCCCCTATAACGAGATCTAGATCGATGCATAACAATCAAATCCAGATCGATAGATCCTCGCACGGCTCGGAGCCGTTCGGGGCTGTCTCTCCTGGCAGGCGGGCTGCCTCCTGTGCATCTTACAACGTTCGTTTGGGAGTAGTAAGGTGGTACGTGTATCAGCGAGGTGGGCGAGGTGGACTTGGGCAGGTGGTCGTGGAGCTGTGCTTGCTGCAGTGGCTGGCCTCTCATCTCTCTCTCTCTCTCTCTCTCTCCTGTTGCATATCATTGCTGCCAAGATGGCAACCAAGTTGTGGAAGACGCTGCAAGAGATGTACGCGGCTCGATCTTGTGCATACACCACTAAAACCCGCATCGCCCTTGCAGAAAAACTTGCATCACCCTCGCCATTGCGGAGAAGGGTACCAAAACCATGGGAGTACGTTTCCACGATGAAGTCGTTGGAGAACGAGATGATCCACTGGAAAGGTACTCGAAGATGAGGACATGGTCTCCTACATCCTTGCCGACCTACGTGACCTCGGTTACGACTCCCTCTTTGCTTCCATACTCGCTAGGAACGCTCCAATCACGGTGATCGATATTTATTCAGAGTCTTGTCCTATGAGAGACGCTAGTAGATGCTCCATGGCACTGGCTCCTCGCAATCTTATGCCAACGCCGTCATGTGCGGTGGTCGCAGCCACTCTAGTGGGCGTGGAGGAGGTGATCATGCAACCAAGACCTTGGCCATCTTGTGTTTCTTCGCTTCCGGCTTCTCCCACGCATGGGAGAACTAACATGTTGGGTCATTATTTTCCCTCGCGTGTGGATCCGGTGCTACAGGAGGTGGTCCCTGTCGTGCAGGAGGTCGTCTTTGGGTCTTTGGCGCAGAGGCTGGCCCAAGTGGGGCTCGCAGACCGCGGGGCTGTCGGGTTGGATGCCGGGGCGCAGGGTGCTTCACCTATGTCCCTGGCGGTGCAACCTTCTTCGACTATGACGCGGGATGCTAGAGGACCCTCCCATGGTGATTGTCCAGAGGACATGGAGGGGTGCTCTAGCTTAGATGGTGGACCTGTGACCGGGGGGATTGACCTGACCCAGGAGGGGTTGGGTTTGTCCCCTGCCGCAGAAGGTCCTAACTTCGTAGCTGGGACCCTAGCTCGCAGGAGTTCTCGCCATGGTGTAGACGATCTGGGGGCCTCAGCCACGGATGAGGACTCCTTGGGCAAGACCATGCGTAGGAAGGCGGAAAAGAATTTGGACACCCCGGGTATATCTTCTAAATCCTTTCTTTTTTTCAAACAACTCTATTATGGATAAGCTGGCTAACGTTGGTGTTAGTTTGGGGAGATCTGTAAGTGAAGTTAATCTTTCTAGTTCTGTTTTGAGACATATGGAGATTGACCGTATAACGATTACTCCTAAAATATCTATTCCTGACTCTTCACCAATGGAGGAGGGCTTATAGCTCCTATGCGACGTCTTTACATGGAATTGGAAGGAAAGCGACATCGTTGAAAAGAATAGCTCGCATGCGACGATTGTGAGGCAGCTAATATCCCAGGGCCACACGGGCCTTAAAACGGTCGTAAGGACACATTTAACTTTGTTCCAATATTAGGGTTAAGCCAAACCGGTTGGTTGGGACAGCCAGTCAAGCCAGTCAAACCAACCGCTTCCGACAGAGAGCGCGCGTCACACTGACTGTAGCTTCCCCCACGGCGGCGGCGGACCTCACCCATCGTTCTCGGCGCCGGCGGCGGCACGGCAATTAATTTAGGCGGCGGCGCGGCAATTAATTTAGGCGGCGGCGCTTTCGTTCGACGACGAAGGTGGTGAGTGCCATTTGAAAGCTAATTCCTCTCCCATTCTTCTCAATTCGAGATCTGAGCGTGCCCATTGATGCTAGATTGTGGAGGCGAGGGTGTGCTGGACGGGGCGAGGGGGAACGATATGGAGCATGGAGAGGGGACTTCTAATCGGTATATCCCGTATCTCTGCACTTAATTTCTCTAAGGTTGAGATCTTTGTTCGCTTCCGCTAGCTCACAGTGCCCGCCAAAAATAGGGGAGACGATGTTGCGCGCCAAACCTTCGAATTTCGCATCAATTTCTTTCCCTCTAGGGCTGTTTTAGTTGATGGCAGCACGCAGATCATTGAGAGAGACACGGTTGTTAAATGGGAGGTGGAATTAGAACATGTTGATCCCCAAGAGCTAATAAACATGGGAGAGGAGGCAGTAAGGAAAATGGTGGAAAAATTTGGGGATAGTGTGGTTTGGGGGACAGAGCAAGAAGTTTATTTGTTACGATTTGATGATTGCAAATGTGACTATGTTAGGGTTGAGACAGGGGAACATATAGTTGATGAAATCGATGAGCGAAACGGTTGGACAAGCAAAACTGTTTTTAGCGAGCTCATTGATCTAAAACCTGATTCGAGGGTTGGATATGTGGCCTCGGCTGGCTGCTCAGATGGTCGAGGATGATTGGGCTGCACAAAGGCAAGTAATGCTTATACTTACTGAGTTGGAAGTGTTAATGGAGGATGATGATGCTAATGCACAAGGGAGGCTGCAGATGTTAATGCACAAAGGATTGTAACTGTTGATTGGAATTCGAGAGATACATGACCCGACCGATTTGGTCATTGCACCAATAGATGACATTGAAATGGCAAAGCTTTTTGGCATTCCTATAGATGATGTAGACAAGGAGAAGAAGAGGGATGAAGCTGCAAATGATGGTGACAACCATTTAAGAGATGAAGAGGCGATATAGATCTAGAGTTGTTGGAAAATGCTGCAGTTCATGTAGATGATGCACATGATGATGAGCTAGTAACAGTTTATGACAAATAGGACCCGATTATTGAAGTTGGGAGATTGTTTCCAAGCATGGATGAATTCATGATGTGTTTCAGACATATGCATCAAACGTGAGTTTGCTACCAAGACTATGTGGACTGATAAAAAGAAGTTCTATTGAAAATGCATAGGTTATGATGGTGGTGCCAAGCCTTGCAAGTGGTATATATCTGCTAGACGCCAACCTGATGGAAGGACAATAAGAGTGAATCAAATTCCAAAACCTCATACTTGCATTACAAGTTCTCAAACAGTTACAAAGATGACATCACAATTATGGGTTGCAGAAAAGATCAAGCCCATTTTAGCCACAAGACCAAAGAACACTGCAAAGAGACTGAAAATAGACTTGGAAAAGCAGACCCATTATTGCTGAATTATACTACATTGTGGAAGGCAAAGCAAAGGGCAATGAAAGAGCTATATGGTGATTGGGCAAATACCTTTCGAATGCTTTATAACTTCAAAGAAGAAGTAGAGAAGAGGTCACCTGGCAGTGTTGTGGAGATAGATACTGAGGTAACGGTGATGGGAAAGTCTTCTTCTCTAAATTCTTCATGGCTTTAAAGCCTTGCATCGATGGCTTCAAAGCAGGTTGTCATCCATATTTGAGTATAGACTCATCTTTCTTGACAGAAGTGGAATGGTCAACTAGCAGATGCAATGCTTTAGATGGACACAATTGGATGTTCCCTGTAGCTATTGGCATGTTTCATGCGAGATGAGGCATCATGGACATGGTTCATGATGCATTGAAAAGATGCATAGGGCCGCCTCTCCATTGGCGGTGCACAGATGCATGTAAAGGTTTAGAAAATGCAGTGAAGATTGTTTTCCTCATGCCTGAGGGAGTGCTTGACCATATGTGGATGAATTTGATCAAAAATTCAGAGGAGATGATTTTGGACGCATGTGCCAGCAGAAG
The DNA here is from genome assembly GCA_030063025.1 of Avena longiglumis. NCBI lineage: Eukaryota > Viridiplantae > Streptophyta > Magnoliopsida > Poales > Poaceae > Avena > Avena longiglumis. The sequence continues at coordinate 18,267,138 of CP125978.1, read as the reverse complement.
ATCTTACACCAGACACATTCATATCACCTTGAGAAGATTAAGGCGGCATGCTCGAGGAGGATAGGGTCAAGTTTTGTACATGGTTGAAACCTACCATTCTCTTTTATGGTACAGGTCTGGTTTTAACACTTCCATCAAATGTGATCATATCAACAATAATTTGGCAAAGTTTCAACAAAAAGTGAAGGACTTAAAAGACTTGCGTCCATGACATGGTTGACGGATCAGATCATGATCATGAGGTTGTGGGAATTGAGAAGAAGGCTTGGTGATGTTCTTCAAGGAGATAAGCTTCCGATGTTGTGCAACAGTGGTCAATAGGAGCGAAATCTTGCACATTTGCGTTGAGAAATCCTCATTGTGGGGTCTTTGAAGTCGAGATACAAAGATCGGCAGGAGGCATGTTGTTGACACTCAATTGCATGAATGCACATGCCTTGAGTGGCAACACACCGGAAGCCTTGTGAGCATGCCATACTTTTCTTGGCCTCCAAACACAAGCTAAATATGCACCCATATTTGCATGGGTATTATTCTCAGAGCAAAATTCAAGGCTGCATATGGAACACCAATTCCAGACTTACAGATCGGTCTCGGTGGCCTAAGTGGACATTCAGTTCTCCTTGTGTCCTCCTTTGATGAAAAGAAAGGTGGTAGGCCCAAGCAGTAGATTCAAGGCTTGGTTTGAGAAAGGTGGGAGCAAGAAGGGAAAGAAAGATGAAAAGAAAGATGCCAAGCCAAAAAGGGCCCCAAAAGGTAACAAGAATAGATGCAAACTCTGTGAAGAACTTGGACACCGAGCTGGCTCTACCAAGTGCAGATACACTGTTGAAAAGCCAAAGTATGTTCATCCAAAATCTATCCCATTTCTTGTTGATGATTTTTCTCCCCCAGCTAACTTGCTTGTTTTCAGGAGGAAGCGTGGAGAAAAAGGCCCACCTCTTGTTGTTGACGAATGCTGGCCAGTGAAAAGGGCAAGAATCAATGGCCAAAGAAAGAAGAGAACTAACCAGATCATGTTTGGTGCTGCTGAGGTGCAATCTGAACTTGTTTTGGAGGATGATGTGCAAACTGTTGAGGCTTTAGGGCACACCGTTTCTGATTTGGAAGCTCTGGTGCAAAATGAGCCTGTTGTTGAGGCTCTGGTGCAAAATGAGCCTGTTGTTGAGGCTCTGGTGCAAAATGAGCCTGTTGTTGAGGCTCTGGTGCAAACTGACCAAGTTGTTGAGGCTCTGGTGCAAACTGACCATGTTGTTGAGGCTCTGGTGCAAAGTGACCATGTTGATGAGTCTCTGGATCATGATCATGAGGTTGTTGAGGAGGTGCAGGAGGTGAAGGAGACTCTTGGACGTGCTGTGGGGAGGCCAGATGGTAATGGTAAGAAAAAGAAGAGCATAAACCTATTGTGTGGTGTGAAACTTGTGAAGGAGAAGAAAACGAGGGGTAAGAAGAGCCAAAAGAAATAGACATTTTTTATTGTAAACATTTGTTATTGTTGTAAACATTTTACACTTGTTGTTGTAATAATTTGGCACTTGTTGTTGTAAACATTTGTTATTATAATAATTTGTCACTTGTTGATAATTTGGACAAAATTCAAATATGATGGTAAATTTGAATTTCAACAAATGTAGCTATGTCACTTTTCTATGTTTGTATGAGCTTCCAATGTTTTTCTCATATGTACAATACAACTCATCCTCACCCTGATCCCTTTTGTGAAGTACAACTCACCCTCACCCAAAATGGGGTAGAAATGGGCTCCAAAGCTAGGGTAAACCACCCCATTTCTAAGCAAGTTTTTTTTCGACCATTTCTAAAACCAAGTTAGATATTTTTCCTCAGAACTATGTCACATAACATGACACCATGCGAAGGTTTTGTATTTTTTTTTGAATTAGTTATGCACATTTGAATGTCTAGTCAAACTTGAAGGGTTTTCATAAATATTCTTAGCTAGGGGCTGAGGCTCGAAAAACTAGCATTGGATCTCTGATGAAATAGCATGTTGTGAACCTAAAAATTATTTTTACAAAAAATCATCAGCATGGAATCATGTACCTGTAGTTCATATCTTACCCACTTCCAGCCAATTCGGCAGGATTTGTCTTTTTCACCAGGGATGGAATAAAAGGTTTGAGATACTCAAGTTGGGAAATTGTACATTCTAGGTGGTCTAGTATTTTTGAAAAATAGGATGTTACCATTTTGAAACTTCAATTTGGTGGTTGCTTCACAAATCCCCCCCTCTTTCGGCACTCAGAAAATAGAAAATGATTTTTCTGTGCATCGAAAAGGAAAACTTTGTGCTACAACATTGTTAGTCATCCCATTATAGACATGCATGCCAAATATGGGCATATTATCACAAACTATGCCTTGATTCTAGCCATATCATTGGTCATTTGACCCGAAAGCCAGAAAACCTCGGAGGAGATAGGTCATTTTGTGACGGGTTTTTTGAAATATGATCAATAGACCAAGTTTGATATTTTTCTGTAGGGTTCGCAGCATAGAAAACAAAAATTTTCCTACGATGTGAACTATATACCAAGATCTATATACTAGATACAAACAACGGGCGGATGTATATCCGTAGAGAACATACCCTTGAAGACCGACAAAGCTTAACGAGTTCAACTCGTGGTTGATGTAGACGATCTCTTGCCGATCTCAAGATCGAGAGGAAGTCCTAAGCGCGCAAATCAGCGCGCATCCGTGCTCGCACACACGTTCGAGGCACCGAGCAACCTCCGCCTCCTCGCTCCAGGTGATGCGGAAGCACAACTCTTTCTTGCGAATAGCCACCAGAACATGTATCTCGCTAGTCGAGACCATGGGGAATAAATTCTAGAGGGGGAGAGAGATCCTTCACGAGGAGGTGTGAGAGACAAGTGAGGAGGGGGGCTCCTTTTATAGGAGGAGCGGGGGCACCCAAGGGTGTGGCCTCCGGCCATGGTGGCTGCCCCTCCTCCTTCATTCATGTGGGTGGACTCCACTCACAAAATGCCCTTTAAATTTCCTCCACTCAAAAGTCCACTCAAATTCCCATTAAATTTCCACCAAATTTAATGCAAACTCTCATTAAATAAAACTCTTTTATTTTATTCAGAATTTTGTCAATTACTTTAATGACAAACATTCACAAATAACCCCTTGCTAGAATTCTATTTCACATGCATAACCACTTTATGCAATTTCACCCGAAAACCTGTTTCGGTATCTAGTGAAATAAATTCCTGCGCTTGTTCATTCTTTCGGCATGAAACATTTGCTCCAATTGGATGTCGGTGTCTCTTAAGTGTGTCACCCTACGGTTCGTGAATAATGCGGACATGATCGAGACCCCTCTCGGATCAATAATCAGAAGCGGGATCTGGAGACCCATACCGACTCCCACACATTCAACGATGACTTTCTTGTGATCGTCGGAACCTTTTTACGCTAGTATCTTAATCCCTTTGTTTCACGATATATTACATGTCGAGATTGGATCATCGGTATCTCCATACCTAGTTTGATCTCGTTGCAGACATGCACTCTTTTCTCGTTCTATGATATAACATTCTAGTGATCAAATCACTTGCTTGCAAGCTAATCAATGTGATATCACCGAGAGGGCCAGTATATATATCCGTCATCGGGATGAACAAATTCCACTCTCGATCCATGAGCCTCAACATAACACTTTATTAGTTCTGAATCCATCTTTATAATCACCCTGTTACGGTGTGACGTTTGATGTTATCAAGAAACTCTTTCGGTGTTAGTGATTGACATGATCTCATGGTCTAAGGATTAGGATCACTTCGTAAGTTGTTATAGCAATATAAACTCAATGACTTTGATCGTAATGCTATACTTCGGATGAATGTTCATCACACCATTACACTAATGTTGTGACCTCGTTATTAACAATATCCAATGTCCATGATCAGGAAACCTATGATCATCTTGTTAATCAACGAGCTAGTTTATAAGAGAGGCATAAATAGGAACTTTCTTTTGTTTATTAAACACACATGTATTAACGTTTCCGTATTAATACAATTATAGCATGTAAAATAAACATTTATCATAAATAGGAATACGATAATAACCACTTTATTATTGCCTCTCAGGCATATTCCCTTCAGTCTCCCACTTGCACTAGAGACAATAATCTAGTTTGAAAAATTTGTGTATTGAACACCTATGGCTTTCTAGTGTTCCAAATACGCAATTGCAAGTGGTTAACATAATCTACGGATCTGACGCTCAGTCCGTTTGTATTCATGTCTTTGCGTCTCCGCATCACTCATTCTCCAATGAGATGGCATTGTATAAATTTGGTCTTTTGGTGAGACCTTTAGTTCCTTGGGGTTAAAACACATCGATACTATTGTCATACAATATATCTTTAGTGTTAGCCCGTTGCGAACCACACCTTAGTTTGATAACAAACTACTTGACACAAATTCCCTCCTTTGCTGCTACTATAGCAGTCATATACTTAGCCTTTTGTTGTAGTATTCGTCACAATGTCTTAACTTTGGAACTCTTCCAAATCCATCATGGAATCTCCTTTCCATTACATTGTGCCACCCATAGTTTAAATTGAGATAAACTTAATTTGTATCTTGTGACAAAACTAGTATCAATGTAACACTTTACAATGAACTATTTGTAATTGTTTGTCACCTCTACACAAATATATTCTTAGTTCTTCCAAAAGATCATAAGAATATCCTCACTATCGTCCAATGATCATTTTATGATTCATTCTGGTATATGCTCATAACACTTAGAGCATAGGACATATCTGGATGTGTACATATCATGGTATGATTGATCAAAACATTCTCGTGATTGCACTCATCAAGTATCAAAGCACTTGAATCTTGTTTCACTTATCAAGTGTCGATACACTTGAATCTTGATTCAATTCCTTTCCATGCAAGAAGAACTGTTTCTTGTCGTTTCTATATTGAACTCCTTCAATATCTCATATATGTACATTTGGCATAAACATATTAGCGTTACAGTCTATCCACTATAGACATTCATGCTAAATATTCGGGTTTTGCCTAAGTCTTTCATCGAAATGAAATTCTTAACCTTTGTCAATAAAAGATACATCATTTCTAATCAACAAGATGTCCTTCACATAATGTATTAGAAATATGTCTCAGCAACTCCACTTAATTTCTTGCAAATGCAAGCATCTTCATCGTCTCCAGATGAAAAACTCATTTTTCATCATGGTGAAGATTCCAACTCCGCGATGCTTACTTCAACCATTGAAGTTTGCATGCCCTTTTAGCATCATTTGAATTTAACAAAACCCTTTGGACCGTGTCATGTACACGTCCTAGGTAACCATTCTATTAGAAGAACTTTTTTGTTTATTCATCTACCATATACCAAATTATATGTAGTGGTTGCTACTTTAATCCGTTCAGACTAAATATCGCTATGAAAGATCAAATCTTGTCATAGTCAACTCTTTGAACATTGTCATAAAATACTTTACGTCATGTCGAATATTTCATAGATGTGAGACATCAATGTCTGTTTCTTTATAGATCCAAATACGACCGATAGGTTTTTACACATTTCGGGAGGGTCTTCCAAGTTAAAAAATTGATTTCTCGTATATGGAACTATCACGGATTTTATGGCTTCAAGCCATTTGACGGAGTCAGGGCCCATCATCGCTTCTTTGTATGTATTCGGTTCATCATTGTCAAACAATAATGATTTACTCTCAAATCTTAGCATTTGATTATTTAACCGACCTTATTGGTTCAATAGGAACTTTAGACCTCCGTGACCACAACCTTTGAGGCACATAATCTATAAGCATTATGGCAGCCTCCAAAACGATTTCCGGCGCTGCGCAACTCAACACATTTAGCTAAGGTTCGTTAACCTTATCAAAGTTCTATTGTCCTCCCACTTAACTTTTGCGAAAAATTCCTTTTTCAAGAAACTTCACATTTCAAGCGACAAACCCTTTTGTCCTCGGTGTTATGGAGGAATAACCAATTGTTATTCGGAATAACCTACAAAGACATGCTCATCCGAATTCGGTTGTAAACATCTTACTTATGTTTAGCATACCAAAATTTAAGAAATGATAACTTGGGTTTTACCCCAAACCATAACTTCCATGGTGTCATTTCAACGGATCTAGATGGAGCTCTTTTCAGTGTAAAAGCGGTAGTCTCTAAAGCTTTAATCTTTTAAAACATAATGGCAGTTTTATAAATAACACCTTTGATCCAACCATGTCTCACAAGGTTTCATTACAAATCTCAAACACTCCATACTCCTATGGTGTTTCGGGAGATGTAAATCTAGGTGTTTTGCTAAACTTGCAACTCAAATAAATCCCTTTATGATAAAATCATAATTCATTTATTTTTCTTGTTACAATGATTTTCCACTTCATCTTGAAAGTCTTTGAAACATTTTCAAATATTTCATACTTCTTTCTCATTAAGTGAACATTCACTCAAAATTTCGGAGAAAGCATATGAAGTTGAAACCCATCGCTTACGACTACACATAATGGACTACATACATCGATATTATAATTTCCAATAATTTAGTCGTTCGTTCTTCTTTGGCCTTTGAACGAAGTTTTAATTATCACGTGGAAAGTCTCACTAGCGTCACTTGATCAAATCAAAGACTCCAAAAATCCATGAATATGGAGATTCTTCATGTTTTCTTTCCAATATAATTTAAATAGCGATGTCACTTCATAAGTGATCTTTCAATCATTTGTCTTGCGACATTTTAGCATTAGGTTTTATGGATGTGATTTCTTCAACTAGATTTGTAAATCATCCATCTTATATGGAATACGGTAATTATTTGAACAACCTTTGTTCTCATAATACCTGATTCAAATAACAATTATTAAAACAAATCTTGAAGTCAAGCCTTGATGTCAACGAGAAATACAAACAACGGTTTGTTTCTTTTTGATGAACATCATCACATATTCTCTTGCTAGTTACTTATGCCATTGTGGTTCATGAATTGCATCGTTCCGTATGAAATTTCATACCAACCAATTCGGTATCCAATACCCAAGAACCACATTGTTTAACAAGCAAAGAATACAACCATAACATGTATATCATATATATACCTAAATTGGATATTTCCAATCTTTTCTTTTCTGCCAAATATATTTTATAGATTCTCTTTCAGCATTTCCTTTTCCTTTTTAAAAGAAACTATCAACAACAACAGTGGCGCCATATACATGACACATAGTCCAAAGCGTGTATATTCAAATAATAATACATTTGGACTTGCACTTTGAAGTAGATCACCATCATCAAAATGATCGGTCTTCTTTCAAAATTCATTCTTTAGTAATCTTTTAGTGTAGTAAACATTTTACATACATATTCTATTCACCCTTATCATGACGACTTTCATGATCAAGCTACTTTAGCTTATAAAGGCGAATCGTGAGGATAACATTACTTTCCAAAACCCTTTTGGATGATTAGGATGTCTAGCATCTCCAACCTTCAAATTCTCATCCAATATGAGAACATATATTATACTCTATCATATTGCAACAAACATTGTTTGAGATATCGTTATATCGCCACACATGTTGGTTTAAAACAATTCTTTCAGCTCCTAGATAAACTTGATATTAAAACAATCAAGAATCATGGAGGCAAACATGATACTTAAGATAATAAAACGGAATTGTTACTCTCGACTTAATACCAATTATTAAATTTCACGAGTAAATAGAGTTTGCTAAAAGTTTGCAATAGAACTTTAAACTTTGATTGACACTCAACACAATACGATACTAGTTCGTAAAGTATATATCCAGAATTCTATAGTTCTATTATCTCAATTACAACTATGCATATGGTGGTGAACGAATGCCAATGACTACAACAAATTATGCAAATTCACTTTGATTTAATTTATGATAAATTGAGTTCTACTAATCCAAATTAGAAATGAACTCCCACTCAAAAATGACATCCCTCGTGCCTTTTTGGTGATTACATGAACCAAATCCACTACACCAAGTCCGATCATCACGTGAGTCGGTGTAGATTCAAAGGCGAGCATCCATATGGTCATCATATCAAAACATATGACTCATGCTTAACCTTTCGGTCCGTGTTCCGAGGCCATGTCTGTACATGCTAGGCTCGCCAAGTAAGAACCTTAGTATTCACGTGTGTAACTATCTTACACCCGAGATATGCTCGTGGATTCAAGTACACCCGATCATCACGTGATGTCTTGAAGCGACGAAACATTGTCGGTGCATACTTAAGGAAGAACACATTTTTATCTTGATATCTAAATGAGGGATCATCTTATTATGCTAATAAAACGCCAAACAAGCAATATAAGATGCTATCAAACATCACATGTTTATTAGTGGAATGATATGGTTCTCGCATATGATCTCTATCATGTGCACCGTGGTATGATCACTATCATACCTTTATGTGTAAATCCAAGGTCTATGGAGTTTACACGTTATGTATGTTGTAAGAGTATCATCTCATACTTCTACTTACAACATCACCATATCATAACACTAGCCCAGAAACAATCTAAACTAGACGCCTCTAATTTATCCATTGCAAATTTTACGTGGCTTAGGGTTTTCGAAGATAGAACCGTTCTTACCTACGAACATGAACCACAACAAGGATAACCAAATTGTTGACAACTCGTTGCAAATTAGATATTGACTATAGTAGGAGAGACAGACACCCGCTAGCCACTTATGCAAAACTAGTTGCATGTCAAGCGTGGAACAAGTCTCATGTGCGAGGATATGTAAAGTTTGTCCGGGCCGCTTCATCCCACTATGCCACCAATATCAAAAGTACAACTAAGAAGAAATAAAATGATCATCATCGCCCACATAATCATATGTGTACTACCCGTGCAAAGCATCTACGCATAGATCCGGCTCTGATACCACTGTAGGGTTCGCAGCATAGAAAACAAAAATTTTCCTACGATGTGAACTATATACCAAGATCTATATACTAGATACAAACAACGGGCGGATGTATATCCGTAGATAACATACCCTTGAAGACCGACAAAGCTTAACGAGTTCAACTCGTGGTTGATGTAGACGATCTCTTGCCGATCTCAAGATCAAGAGGAAGTCCTAGCGCCGCAAATCAGCAGCGCATCCGTGCTCGCACACACGTTCGAGGCACCGAGCAACCTCCGCCTCCTCGCTCCAGCGATGCAGCGGAAGCACAACTCTTTCTTGCCGAATAGCCACCGGGAACATGTATCTCGCTAGTCCGAGACCATGGGGATAAATTCTAGAGGGGAGAGAGATCCTTCACGAGGAGGTGTGAGAGACAAGTGAGGAGGGGCTCCTTTTATAGGAGGAGGGGGCACCCAAGGGGTGGCCACGCCATGGGGCTGCCCTCCTCCTTCATTCATGTGGGTGGACACTCCACTCACAAAATGCCCTTTAAATTTCCTCCACTCAAAAGTCCACTCAAATTCCCATTAAATTTCCACCAAATTTAATGCAAACTCTCATTAAATAAAACTCTTTTATTTTATTCACAATTTTGTCAATTACTTTAATGACAAACATTCACAAATAACCCTTGCTAGAATTCTATTTCACATGCATAACCACTTTATGCAATTTCACCCGAAAACTGTTTTGTATCTAGTGAAATAAATTCCTGCTTGTTCATTCTTCGGCATGAAACATTTGCTCCAATTGGATGTCGGTGTCTCTTAAGTGTGTCACCCTACGGTTCGTGAATAATGCGGACATGATCGAGACCCTCTCGGATCAATAATCGAAGCGGGATCTGGAGACCCATCTTGCTCCACACATTCAACGATGACTTTCTTGTGATCGTCGGAACCTTTTACGCTAGTATCTTAATCCCTTTGTTTCACGATATATTACATGTCCGAGATTCGATCATCGGTATCTCCATACCTAGTTTGATCTCGTTACTGACATGCACTCTTTTCTCGTTCCTATGATATAACATTCTAGTGATCAAATCACTTGCTTGCAAGCTAATCAATGTGATATCACCGAGAGGGCCCAGAGTATATCTATCCGTCATCGGGATGAACAAATTCCACTCTCGATCCATGAGCCTCAACATAAAACTTTATTAGTTACGAATCCATCTTTATAATCACCTGTTACGGTGTGACGTTTGATGTTATCAAGAAACTCTTAGGTGTTAGTGATTGACATGATCTCATGGTCTAAGGATTAGGATCACTTCGTAAGTTGTTATAGCAATATAAACTCAATGACTTTGATCGTAATGCTATACTTCGGATGAATGTTCCTCACACCATTACACTAATGTTGTGACCTCGTTATTAACAACATCCAATGTCCATGATCGAAACCTATGATCATCTTGTTAATCAACGAGCTAGTTTATAAGAGGCATAACTAGGAACTTTCTTTTGTTTATTAAACACACATGTATTAACGTTTCGTATTAATACAATTATAGCATGTAAAATAAACATTTATCATAAATAGGAATACGATAATAACCACTTTATTATTGCCTCTCGGGCATATTCCCTTGATCTCCCACTTGCACTAGAGACAATAATCTAGTTTGAAAAATTTGTGTATTGAACACCTATGGCTTTCTGGTGTTCCAAATACATAATTGCAAGTGGTTAACATAATCTACGGATCGGCGCTTCAGTCCGTGTGTATTTGCATGTCTTTGCGTCTCACGCATCACTCATTCTCCAATGAGATGGCATTGTATAAATTTGGTCTTTTGGTGAGACCTTTAGTTCCTTGGGGTTAAAACACATCGATACTATTGTCATACAATATATCTTTAGTGTTAGCCGTTCGAACCACACCTTAGTTTGATAACAAACTACTTGACACAAATTCCCTCCTTCTTTGCTACTATAGCAGTCATATACTTAGCCTTTTGTTGTAGTATTCGTCACAATGTCTTAACTTTGGAACTCTTCCAAATCCATCATGGAATCTCCTTTCCATTACATTGTGCCACCCATAGTTTAAATTGAGATAAACTTAATTTGTATCTTGTGACAAAACTAGTATCAATGTAACACTTTACAATGAACTATTTGTAATTGTTTGTCACCTCTACACAAATATATTCTTAGTTCTTCCAAAAGATCATAAGAATAATCTTATCGTCCAATGATCATTTTATGATTCATTCTGGTATATGCTCATAACACTTAGAGCATAGGACATATCTGGATGTGTACATATCATGGTATGATTGATCAAAACATTCTCGTGATTGCACTCATCAAGTATCAAAGCACTTGAATCTTGTTTCACTTATCAAGTGTCGATACACTTGAATCTTGATTCAATTCCTTTCCATGCAAGAAGAAGCTTTCTTGTCGTTTCTATATTGAACTCCTTCAATATCTCATATATGTACGTTTGGCATAAACATATTAGCGTTCATACCATCCACTATAGACATTCATGCTAAATATTTGGGTTTTGCCTAAGTCTTTCATCGAAATGAAATTCTTAACCTTTGTCAATAAAAGATACATCATTTCTAATCAACAAGATGTCCTTCACATAATGTATTAGAAATATGTCTCGGTACTCCCATAATTTCTTGAAAATGCAAGCATCTTCATCGTCTCCGGATGAAAACTCATTTTCATCATGGTGAAGATTCCAACTCATGATGCTTACTTCAACCATTGAAGTTTGCATGCCCTTTTAGCATCATTTGAATTTAACAAAACCCTTTGGACCGTGTCATGTACACGTCCTAGGTAACCATTCTATTAGAAGAACTTTTTTGTTTATTCATCTACCATATACCAAATTATATGTAGTGGTTGCTACTTTAATCCGTTCGGACTAAATATCGCTATGAAAGATCAAATCTTGTCATAGTCAACTCTTTGAACATTGTCATAAAATACTTTTCGTCATGTCGAATATTTCATAGATGTGAGACATCCATATACATTTCTTTATAGATCCAAATACGACCGATAGGTTTTACACCTTTCGGAGGGTCTTCCAAGTTCAAAACTTGATTTCTCGTATATGGAACTATCACGGATTTTATGGCTTCAAGCCATTTGACGGAGTCAGGGCCCATCATCGCTTCTTTGTATGTATTCGGTTCATCATTGTCAAACAATAATGATTTACTCTCAAATCTTAGCATTTGATTATTTAACCGACCTTATTGGTTCAATAGGAACTTTAGACCTCCGTGACCACAACCTTTGAGGCACATAATCTATAAGCATTATGGCAGCCTCCAAAACGATTTCCGGCGCTGCGCAACTCAGCACATTTAGCTAAGGTTCGTTAACCTTATCAAAGTTCTATTGTCCTCCCACTTAACTTTTGCGAAAAATTCCTTTTTCAAGAAACTTCACATTTCAAGCGACAAACCCTTTTGTCCTCGGTGTTATGGAGGAATAACCAATTGTTATTCGGAATAACCTACAAAGACATGCTCATCCGAATTCGGTTGTAAACATCTTACTTATGTTTAGCATACCAAAATTTAAGAAATGATAACTTGGGTTTTACCCCAAACCATAACTTCCATGGTGTCATTTCAACGGATCTAGATGGAGCTCTTTTCGATTAAAAGCGGTAGTCTCTAAAGCTTTAATCTTTTAAAACATAATGGCAGTTTTATAAATAACACCTTTGATCCAACCATGTCTCACAAGGTTTCATTACAAATCTCAAACACTCCATACTCCTATGGTGTTTCAGGAGATGTAAATCTAGGTGTTTTGCTAAACTTGCAACTCAAATAAATCCCTTTATGATAAAATCATAATTCATTTATTTTTCTTGTTACAATGATTTTCCACTTCATCTTGAAAGTCTTTGAAACATTTTCAAATATTTCATACTTCTTTCTCATTAAGTGAACATTCACTCAAAATTTCGGAGAAAGCATATGAAGTTGAAACCCATCGCTTACGACTACACATAATGGACTACATACATCGATATTATAATTTCCAATAATTTAGTCGTTCGTTCTTCTTTGGCCTTTGAACGAAGTTTTAATTATCACGTGGAAAGTCTCACAAGCGTCACTTGATCAAATCAAAGACTCCAAAAATCCATGAATATGGAGATTCTTCATGTTTTCTTTCCAATATAATTTAAACAGCGATGTCACTTCATAAGTGATCTTTCAATCATTTGTCTTGCGACATTTTAGCATTAGGTTTTATGGATGTGATTTCTTCAACTAGATTTGTAAATCATCCATCTTATATGGAATACGGTAATTATTTGAACAACCTTTGTTCTCATAATACCTGATTCAAATAACAATTATTAAAACAAATCTTGAAGTCAAGCCTTGATGTCAACGAAATACAAACAACGGTTTGTTTTCTTTTGATGAACATCATCACATATTCTCTTGCTAGTTACTTATGCCATTGTGGTTCATGAATTGCGTCGTTCGTATGAAATTTCATACCAACCAATTCGGTATCCAATACCCAAGAACCACATTGTTTAACAAGCAAAGAATACAACCATAACATGTATATCATATATATACCTAAATTGGATATTTCCAATCTTTTCTTTTCTGCCAAATATATTTTATAGATTCTCTTTCAGCATTTCCTTTTCCTTTTTAAAAGAAACTATCAACAACAACAGTGGCGCCATATACATGACACATAGTCCAAAGCGTGTATATTCAAATAATAATACATTTGGACTTGCACTTTGAAGTAGATCACCATCATCAAAATGATCGGTCTTCTTTCAAAATTCATTCTTTAGTAATCTTTTAGTGTAGTAAACATTTTACATACATATTCTATTCACCCTTATCATGACGACTTTCATGATCAAGCTACTTTAGCTTATAAAGGCGAATCGTGAGGATAACATTACTTTCCAAAACCCTTTTGGATGATTAGGATGTCTAGCATCTCCAACCTTCGTAAATTCTCATCCAATATGAGAACATATATTATACTCTATCATATTGCAACAAACATTGTTTCAGATATCGTTATATCTGCCACACATGTTGGTTTCTGAAACAATTCTTTCAGCTCCTAGATAAACTTGATATTAAAACAATCAAGAATCGTGGAGGCAAACATGATACTTAAGATAATAAAACTGGAATTGTTACTCTCGACTTAATACCAATTATTAAATTTCACGGAGTAAATAGAGTTTGCTAAAAGTTTGCAATAGAACTTTAAACTTTGATTGACACTCAACACAATACGATACTAGTTCGTAAAGTATATATCCAGAATTCTATAGTTCTATTATCTCAATTACAACTATGCATATGGTGGTGAACGAATGCCAATGACTACAACAAATTATGCAAATTCACTTTGATTTAATTTATGATAAATTGAGTTCTACTAATCCAAATTAGAAATGAACTCCCACTCAAAAATGACATCCCTCGTGCCTTTTTGGTGATTACATGAACCAAATCCACTACACCAAGTCCGATCATCACGTGAGTCGGTGTAGATTCAAAGCGAGCATCCATATGGTCATCATATCAAAACATATGACTCATGCTTAACCTTTCGGTCCGTGTTCGAGGCCATGTGCATACATGCTAGGCTCGCCAAGTAAGAACCTTAGTATTCACGTGTGTAACTATCTTACACCGAGATATGCTCGTGGATTCAAGTACACCCGATCATCACGTGATGTCTTGAAGCGGCGAAACATTGTCGGTGCATACTTAAGGAAGAACACATTTTATCTTGATATCTAAATGAGGGATCATCTTATTATGCTAATAAAATGCCAAACAAGCAATATAAGATGCTATCAAACATCACATGTTTATTAGTGGAATGATATGGTTCTCGCATATGAGCTCTATCATGTGCACCGTGGTATGATCACTATCATAACTTTATGTAAATCCAAGGTCTATGGAGTTTACGTTATGTATGTTGTAAGAGTATCATCTCATACTTCTACTTACAACATCACCATATCATAACACTAGCCCAGAAACAATCTAAACTAGACGCCTCTAATTTATCCATTGCAAATTTTACGTGGCTTAGGGTTTTCGAAGATAGAACCGTTCTTACCTACGAACATGAACCACAACAAGGATAACCAAATTGTTGACAACTCGTTGCAAATTAGATATTGACTATAGTAGGAGAGACAGACACCCGCTAGCCACTTATGCAAAACTAGTTGCATGTCAAGCGTGGAACAAGTCTCATGTGCGAGGATATGTAAAGTTTGTCCGGGCCGCTTCATCCCACTATGCCACCAATATCAAAAGTACAACTAAGAAGAAATAAAATGATCATCATCGCCCACATAATCATATGTGTACTACCCGTGCAAAGCATCTACGCATAGATCCGGCTCTGATACCACTGTAGGGTTCGCAGCATAGAAAACAAAAATTTTCCTACGATGTGAACTATATACCAAGATCTATATACTAGATACAAACAACGGGCGGATGTATATCCGTAGATAACATACCCTTGAAGACCGACAAAGCTTAACGAGTTCAACTCGTGGTTGATGTAGACGATCTCTTGCCGATCTCAAGATCAAGAGGAAGTCCTAGCGCCGCAAATCGGCGCATCCGTGCTCGCACACACGTTCGAGGCACCGAGCAACCTCCGCCTCCTCGCTCCAGCAATGCAGCGGAAGCACAACTCTTTCTTGCCGAATAGCCACCGGGAACATGTATCTCGCTAGTCCGAGACCATGGGGGATAAATTCTAGAAGGGGAGAGAGATCCTTCACGAGGAGGTGTGAGAGACAAGTGAGAGGAGGGGCTCCTTTTATAGGAGGAGGGGGCACCCAAAGGGTTGGCCGCCGGCCATGGGGCTGCCCCTCCCCTCCTTCATTCATGTGGGTGGACACTCCACTGACAAAATGGCCCTTCAATTTTCTCCACTCAAAAGTCCACTCAAATTCCCATTAAATTTCCACCAAATTTAATGGAAACTCTCATTAAATAAAACTCTTTTATTTTATTCAGAATTTTGTCAATTACTTTAATGAGAAACATTCACAAATAACCCCTTGCTAGAATTCTATTTCACATGCATAACCACTTTATGCAATTTCACCCGAAACCTTTTGGGTATCTAGTGAAATAAATTCCTCGCTTGTTCATTCTTTTTCGCATGAAACATTTGCTCCAATTGGATGTCGGTGTCTCTTAAGTGTGTCACCCTACGGTTCGTGAATAATGCGGACATGATCGAGACCCTCTCGGATCAATAATCGAAGCGGGATCTGAGACCCATACCGACTCCACACATTCAACGATGACTTTCTTGTGATCGTCAGACCTTTTACGCTAGTATCTTAATCCCTTTGTTTCACGATATATTACATGTCCGAGATTCGATCATGGTATCTCCATACCTAGTTTGATCTCGTTATCGACATGCACTCTTTTCTCGTTCTGTGACATAACATTCTAGTGATCAAATCACTTGCTTGCAAGCTAATCAATGTGATATCACCGAGAGGGCCCAGAGTATATCTATCCGTCATCGGGATGAACAAATTCCACTCTCGATCCATGAGCCTCAACATAACACTTTATTAGTTCTGAATCCATCTTTATAATCACCCTGTTACGGTGTGACGTTTGATGTTATCAAGAAACTCTTCCGGTGTTAGTGATTGACATGATCTCATGGTCTAAGGATTAGGATCACTTCGTAAGTTGTTATAGCAATATAAACTCAATGACTTTGATCGTAATGCTATACTTCGGATGAATGTTCCTCACACCATTACACTAATGTTGTGACCTCGTTATTAACAACATCCAATGTCCATGATCAGGAAACCTATGATCATCTTGTTAATCAACGAGCTAGTTTATAAGAGAGGCATAACTAGGAACTTTCTTTTGTTTATTAAACACACATGTATTAACGTTTCCGTATTAATACAATTATAGCATGTAAAATAAACATTTATCATAAATAGGAATACGATAATAACCACTTTATTATTGCCTCTCGGGCATATTCCCTTCAGTCTCCCACTTGCACTAGAGACAATAATCTAGTTTGAAAAATTTGTGTATTGAACACCTATGGCTTTTACGGTGTTCCAAATACGCAATTGCAAGTGGTTAACATAATCTACGGATCGGCTTCAGGTCGTGTGTATTGCATGTCTTTGCGTCTCCACGCATCACTCATTCTTCAATGAGATGGCATTGTATAAATTTGGTCTTTTGGTGAGACCTTTAGTTCCTTGGGGTTAAAACACATCGATACTATTGTCATACAATATATCTTTAGTGTTAGCCCGTTGCGAACCACACCTTAGTTTGATAACAAACTACTTGACACAAATTCCCTCCTTTGCTGCTACTATAGCAGTCATATACTTAGCCTTTTGTTGTAGTATTCGTCACAATGTCTTAACTTTGGAACTCTTCCGAATCCATCATGGAATCTCCTTTCCATTACATTGTGCCACCCATAGTTTAAATTGAGATAAACTTAATTTGTATCTTGTGACAAAACTAGTATCAATGTAACACTTTACAATGAACTATTTGTAATTGTTTGTCACCTCTACACAAATATATTCTTAGTTCTTCCAAAAGATCATAAGAATAATCTTATCGTCCAATGATCATTTTATGATTCATTCTGGTATATGCTCATAACACTTAGAGCATAGGACATATCTGGATGTGTACATATCATGGTATGATTGATCAAAACATTCTCGTGATTGCACTCATCAAGTATCAAAGCACTTGAATCTTGTTTCACTTATCAAGTGTCGATACACTTGAATCTTGATTCAATTCCTTTCCATGCAAGAAGAACTGTTTCTTGTCGTTTCTATATTGAACTCCTTCAATATCTCATATATGTACGTTTGGCATAAACATATTAGCGTTACAGTCTATCCACTATAGACATTCATGCTAAATATTTGGGTTTTGCCTAAGTCTTTCATCGAAATGAAATTCTTAACCTTTGTCAATAAAAGATACATCATTTCTAATCAACAAGATGTCCTTCACATAATGTATTAGAAATATGTCTCGGCCTCACTTAATTTCTTGAAAATGCAAGCATCTTCATCGTCTCCAGATGAAAAACTCATTTTTCATCATGGTGAAGATTCCAACTCCGCGATGCTTACTTCAACCATTGAAGTTTGCATGCCCTTTTAGCATCATTTGAATTTAACAAAACCCTTTGGACCGTGTCATGTACACGTCCTAGGTAACCATTCTATTAGAAGAACTTTTTTTTGTTTATTCATCTACCATATACCAAATTATATGTAGTGGTTGCTACTTTAATCCGTTCAGACTAAATATCGCTATGAAAGATCAAATCTTGTCATAGTCAACTCTTTGAACATTGTCATAAAATACTTTACGTCATGTCGAATATTTCATAGATGTGAGACATCAATGTCTGTTTCTTTATAGATCCAAATACGACCGATAGGTTTTTACACCTTTCCGGAGGGTCTTCCAAGTTCAAAACTTGATTTCTCGTATATGGAACTATCACGGATTTTATGGCTTCAAGCCATTTGACGGAGTCAGGGCCCATCATCGCTTCTTTGTATGTATTCGGTTCATCATTGTCAAACAATAATGATTTACTCTCAAATCTTAGCATTTGATTATTTAACCGACCTTATTGGTTCAATAGGAACTTTAGACCTCCGTGACCACAACCTTTGAGGCACATAATCTATAAGCATTATGGCAGCCTCCAAAACGATTTCCGGCGCTGCGCAACTCAGCACATTTAGCTAAGGTTCGTTAACCTTATCAAAGTTCTATTGTCCTCCCACTTAACTTTTGCGAAAAATTCCTTTTTCAAGAAACTTCACATTTCAAGCGACAAACCCTTTTGTCCTCGGTGTTATGGAGGAATAACCAATTGTTATTCGGAATAACCTACAAAGACATGCTCATCCGAATTCGGTTGTAAACATCTTACTTATGTTTAGCATACCAAAATTTAAGAAATGATAACTTGGGTTTTACCCCAAACCATAACTTACATGGTGTCATTTCAACGGATCTAGATGGAGCTCTTTTCAGTGTAAAAGAGGTAGTCTCTAAAGCTTTAATCTTTTAAAACATAATGGCAGTTTTATAAATAACACCTTTGATCCAACCATGTCTCACAAGGTTTCATTACAAATCTCAAACACTCCATACTCCTATGGTGTTTCGGGAGATGTAAATCTAGGTGTTTTGCTAAACTTGCAACTCAAATAAATCCCTTTATGATAAAATCATAATTCATTTATTTTTCTTGTTACAATGATTTTCCACTTCATCTTGAAAGTCTTTGAAACATTTTCAAATATTTCATACTTCTTTCTCATTAAGTGAACATTCACTCAAAATTTCGGAGAAAGCATATGAAGTTGAAACCCATCGCTTACGACTACACATAATGGACTACATACATCGATATTATAATTTCCAATAATTTAGTCGTTCGTTCTTCTTTGGCCTTTGAACGAAGTTTTAATTATCACGTGGAAAGTCTCACAAGCGTCACTTGATCAAATCAAAGACTCCAAAAATCCATGAATATGGAGATTCTTCATGTTTTCTTTCCACTATAATTTAAACATGATGTCACTTCATAAGTGATCTTTCAATCATTTGTCTTGCGACATTTTAGCATTAGGTTTTATGGATGTGATTTCTTCAACTAGATTTGTAAATCATCCATCTTATATGGAATACGGTAATTATTTGAACAACCTTTGTTCTCATAATACCGATTCAAATAACAATTATTAAAATAAATCTTGAAGTCAAGCCTTGATGTCAACGAAATACAAACAACGGTTTGTTTGTTTTGATGAACATCATCACATATTCTCTTGCTAGTTACTTAGGCCATTGTGGTTCATGAATTGCATCGTTCGTATGAAATTTCATACCAACCAATTCGTATCCAATACCCAAGAACCACATTGTTTAACAAGCAAAGAATACAACCATAACATGTATATCATATATATACCTAAATTGGATATTTCCAATCTTTTCTTTTCTGCCAAATATATTTTATAGATTCTCTTTCAGCATTTCCTTTTCCTTTTTAAAAGAAACTATCAACATCAACAGTGGCGCCATATACATGACACATAGTCCAAAGCGTGTATATTCAAATAATAATACCTTTGTACTTGCACTTTGAATTAGATCACCATCATCAAAATGATCGGTCTTCTTTCAAAATTCATTCTTTAGTAATCTTTTAGTGTAGTAAACATTTTACATACATATTCTATTCACCCTTATCATGATGACTTTCATGATCAAGCTACTTTAGCTTATAAAGGCGAATCGTGAGTATAACATTACTTTCCAAAACCCTTTTGGATGATTAGGATGTCTAGCATCTCCAACCTTCGTAAATTCTCATCCAATATGAGAACATATATTATACTCTATCATATTGCAACAAACATTGTTTCAGATATCGTTATATCTGCCACACATGTTGGTTTCTGAAACAATTCTTTCAGCTCCTAGATAAACTTGATATTAAAACAATCAAGAATCGTGGAGGCAAACATGATACTTAAGATACTAACACTGGAATTGTTACTCTCGATTTAATACCAATTATTAAATTTCACGGAGTAAATAGAGTTTGCTAAAAGTTTGCAATAGGACTTTAAACTTTGATTGACACTCAACACAATACGATACTAGTTCGTAAAGTATATATCCAGAATTCTATAGTTCTATTATCTCAATTACAACTATGCATATGGTGGTGAACGAATGCCAATGACTACAACAAATTATGCAAATTCACTTTGATTTAATTTATGATAAATTGAGTTCTAATAATCCAAATTAGAAATGAACTCCCACTCAAAAATGACATCCCTCGTGCCTTTTTGGTGATTACATGAACCAAATCCACTACACCAAGTCCGATCATCACGTGAGTCGGTGTAGCTTCAAAGGCGAGCATCCATATGGTCATCATATCAAAACATATGACTCATGCTTAACCTTTCGGTCCGTGTTCCGAGGCCATGTCTGCATACATGCTAGGCTCGCCAAGTAAGAACCTTAGTATTCGTGTGTAACTATCTTACACCGAGATATGCTCGTGGATTCAAGTACACCCGATCATCACGTGATGTCTTGAAGCGGCGAAACATTGTCGGTGCATACTTAAGGAAGAACACATTTTATCTTGATATCTAAATGAGGGATCATCTTATTATGCTAATAAAACGCCAAACAAGCAATATAAGATGCTATCAAACATCACATGTTTATTAGTGGAATGATATGGTTCTCGCATATGATCTCTATCATGTGCACCGTGGTATGATCACTATCATACCTTTATGTGTAAATCCAAGGTCTATGGAGTTTACACGTTATGTATGTTGTAAGAGTATCATCTCATACTTCTACTTACAACATCACTATATCATAACACTAGCCCAGAAACAATCTAAACTAGACGCCTCTAATTTATCCATTGCAAATTTTACGTGGCTTAGGGTTTTCGAAGATAGAACCGTTCTTACCTACGAACATGAACCACAACAAGGATAACCAAATTGTTGACAACTCGTTGAAAATTAGATATTGACTATAGTAGGAGAGACACCGCTAGCTTATGCAAAACTAGTTGCATGTCAAGCGTGGAACAGGTCTCATGTGCGAGGACATGTAAAGTTTGTCCGGGCCGCTTCATCCCACTATGCCACCAATATCCAAAGTACAACTAAGAAGCAATAAAATGATCATCATCGCCCACATAATCATATGTGTACTACCCGTGCAAAGCATCTACGCATAGATCCGGCTCTGATACCACTGTAGGGTTCGTAGCATAGAAAACAAAAAATTTCCTACGATGTGAACTATATACCAAGATCTATATACTAGATACAAACAACGGGCGGATGTATATCCGTAGAGAACATACCCTTGAAGACCGACAAAGTTTAGCGAGTTCAGCTCGTGGTTGATTTAGACGATCTCTTGCCGATCTCAAGATCGAGAGGAAGTCCTAGCGCCCTAAATCAGCAGCGCATCCGTGCTCGCACACACGTTCGAGGCACCGAGCAACCTCCGCCTCCTCGCTCCAGCGATGCAGCGGAAGCACAACTCTTTCTTGCCGAATAGCCACCGGGAACATGTATCTCGCTAGTCCGAGACCATGGGGGATAAATTCTAGAGGGGGAGAGAGATCCTTCACGAGGAGGTGTGAGAGACAAGTGAGGAGGGGGCTCCTTTTATAGGAGGAGGGGGGGCACCCAAGGGGGTGGCCGCCGGCCATGGGGGCTGCCCCCTCCCCTCCTTCATTCATGTGGGTGGACACTCCACTCACAAAATGCCCTTTAAATTTCCTCCACTCAAAAGTCCACTCAAATTCCCATTAAATTTCCACCAAAATTTAATACAAACTCTCATTAAATAAAACTCTTTTATTCTATTCAGAATTTTGTCAATTACTTTAATGACAAACATTCACAAATAACCCCTTGCTAGAATTCTATTTCACATGCATAACGACTTTATGCAATTTCACCCGAAAACCTGTTTCGGTATCTAGTGAAATAAATTCCTGCGCTTGTTCATTCTTTCGGCATGAAACATTTGCTCCAATTGGATGTCGGTGTCTCTTAAGTGTGTCACCCTACGGTTCGTGAATAATGCGGACATGATCGAGACCCCTCTCGGATCAATAATCGAGCGGGATCCTGAGACCCATACCGACTCCACACATTCAACGATGACTTTCTTGTGATCGTCGGAACCTTTACGCTAGTATCTTAATCCCTTTGTTTCACGATATATTACATGTCCGAGATTCGATCATCGGTATCTCCATACCTAGTTTGATCTCGTTACCGACATGCACTCTTTTCTCGTTCCTGTGATATAACATTCTAGTGATCAAATCACTTGCTTGCAAGTGTGATATCACCGAGAGGGCCCAGAGTATATCTATCCGTCATTGGGATGAACAAATTCCACTCTCGATCCATGAGCCTCAACATAACACTTTATTAGTTCTGAATCCATCTTTATAATCACCCTGTTACGGTGTGACGTTTGATGTTATCAAGAAACTCTTCCGGTGTTAGTGATTGACATGATCTCATGGTCTAAGGATTAGGATCACTTTGTAAGTTGTTATAGCAATATAAACTCATTGACTTTGATCGTAATGCTATACTTCGGATGAATTTTCATCACACCATTACACTAATGTTGTGACCTCGTTATTAACAACATCCAATGTCCATGATCAGGAAACCTATGATCATCTTGTTAATCAACGAGCTAGTTTATAAGACAGACATAACTAGGAACTTTCTTTTGTTTATTAAACACACATGTATTAACGTTTCCGTATTAATACAATTATAGCATGTAAAATAAACATTTATCATAAATAGGAATACGATAATAACCACTTTATTATTGCCTCTCGGGCATATTCCCTTCTTTTTCCTCACAACTATGTCACATAACATGACACCATGCGAAGGTTTTGTATTTTTTTTTATTTTTTTTGAATTAGTTATGCACATTTGAATGTTTGGTCAAACTTGTGAAAGCCCGTTGACTGCATCCTAAACCCCGCTAACCCTAAGGCCGAATGAGGACCGTAGATCTAACCCTAGCGCGACACTGTGGCCGTCCGATCGCGTCTTCTAGAAGGATTCCGCGGGTGGCTCTGGGCGATCCGTGGAAGGGCTTGTTCTGCAACCTGATTGGTTGGCGTCTCTTAGAAGGATTTCGTGGCTAGCTCTTGGCGATCCGTGGGATGGATGATTCTGGAATCTGATTGGCTTCATCATTTTTACGTGCAACAGCGTGGCATGCGAGCGTGGCAGACGGTTGGACGGCGTGGCATGCGAGGCGCTGGAAGGGCTGCACCATGCATGCAGCTGCCCCTAGCGTCGCAGTCTAGCTATTTTACGTGCAACAGCGCTGCAGCGTATTTACTCCCTCCGTCACATTAAATAAGTGTACGTGTAACAACTTTGTTTAGTCAATCTTACTCCCCTCAGGTTCATTGTAATAAATGAGACTTTGCATGATACCCCATCTATGTTATTTTGCACTATGTAGTAGTAACTTACACTAGTAACATATGCATGATACCACATCACCTATGTATAAGGTGGAACCTTTACTATAAGATGGGACCCACACAGCTTATGGAAATGGCTATAAGGTCAAGTTCACCATAATCTAGGACCCACATGTCTGTTAAGAGTACACACACGCAAGAGAGAGAGGAGAGAGTAAAATAATTGTTTATTGCTTGTGGGCAACCCATAAGCTTGTAGGTCACCCTTAAGGAAAATCTTCTAAAGTAAACCTCCACTATGTATATGGATAGCCATATGGACTACTTTTTGGCTTGTGGATAGCCTGATGGACTACATAGTGGATGCCCAAGTGCATTGGAAAGGTAGAAGTACATTTTTTGTGAACAAATTTTGAAGCCAAACGTACACTTATTTGTGGACAGAGGGAGTATGCATGTCACTATGACCAGCCTAAGAAAAAATATCAAAATCTAAAATATGTAATAAATATAACGTACAGCGTTGGCACACTCCATTGACCGTTGGACCGAGCGTGGCATGCGAGGGCGCTGGGCGAGGCGGGTTGTACCATGCATGCAGCATGCAGGGGCGGGGGCGGCGGTGCAGGGGTTACAGTACGCCGCATCCTAGTTATTTTTTCTCTCTTTCGCATTGATCACGCCCGCTTTCCACACGCAATGCAGCGCACGCGTCTCGTCTCGGCGTCTGCGCCAACGCGACGCTGGACCGAGCGTGGCATGCGAGGGCGAAGCGGGCTGCACCATGCATGCAGCTGCCCCTAAGCGCCGATCTAGCTATTTTTTGTGCAACAGCGCTGCCCCATTAAATAAGTGTACGTCGAACAACTTTCTTCAGTCAAACTTACTTCCATCTGGTTCATGCGCCATACAAAAAGTCAATATTACTCCCACCGATTTTTCTTGCGTGTGTAAAAACGAACGAGTACCTTGGTAATAGATTCCTGCATTTATTACCGAAGTAAATCAAGGCCAAATTATATTTTCCCTTTTATTTTTTACTGCCAATGAACAACTACCTTGGACGTTTTTTTCTCTCTTTCGCATTAATGCATGCATGCATGCAGGGGCGGGGGCGGCGGTGCAGGGGTTACAGTACGTCGCATCCTAGCTATTTTTTTCTCTCTTTCGCATTGATCACGCCCGCTTCCCACACGCAACGCAGCGCACGCGTCTCGTCTCGGCGTCTGCGCCAACGCGACGCTGGATTCCCACGCCGCCCTTCACGCCCCGCCCTCAATAAATAGGCAAAACGCCTTTGCCTCCTCATCTCATCTTGCCCCTCATCTTCAACCTCGAGCCCGTCCCTTTGCCTCCTCCCAGCCCCCAAACACTCCGACCATGGCGACCTCCCCCTTCCGCCTCCCTTCCGACACCGAAGTAAGCGACGGACAACCACCCGGACCTGGCAGTGGTGGGAGCAGGGGGCGCCCACGCGCCCCAAGCGTGGCAAGAAGAAGAAGTCCCCGCCCTGACCCTGGGGGGATCAGGGCCCCATCATCACCAACCCGGGAGTCCCCAACCTCCCCGGCAGCGGCGACCTCCCCTCCGAAACCTACTGGGCTAAGGCGGCGAAGGACGAGGCAAAGCAGGAGGCTGCTATCGCCAGGTGGGAGGAGAAGGAGGCCCAGCGCGCCTTGAAGAAAAGGCGCAGACGACAGGAGGAGGAGGAAAGGGAGCTCAATGGCCGGGCCTTCCGGGAGGAGCAGCGGAAGCGGGACCAGCGGGAGAGGCTGGCGGCGTGGAATGCCTTGCCGCGCTGCACCGCCTCCACCGCCGATGGAGTAGGGTAGCTAGGGTTAGGGTTTAGGCTAGCCAGGTTTAGGCGGCGCCTATTCCCTTCTATATTATTGTACTTTTTCTTTTATTGTAATGTTATCGATCCCCCTATCTAATATAAGTAATGTTATCCCAATATTATCTATCCTTGTTTTATTGTAATCATGTTGTATTGTATTGTCATTTGTCAAAACACCCAAAACAACAAGTGTATAAAACAAAAGACACAAAAACAAGTTCATATAATACTCTGTAATATTTATATATTTACAAGTGTATAAAACAAAATACACAAAAACAAGTTCATACAACACATGGTTCATTTTCAAATAAGACATTTACATATTTACATAAGTTAAAGGCGCCCAAGTTATGTTAGTTAAATGGATGTCCTTGGACTTCATTTATATATTTACTTTTGCAAAAAAGATTGCAACCTGAGCACGAGTATCTGAGATCCACACATACCTATTTAGATTGTAACGTGAGTGCCATTTTTTGCCCAATCAACATATAGTTACTATTGGGCCTGGATCGTCCATTTTGGCATGGCTAAGTTATATTTGGGCCTGGACTTTTCAATCCTCGTCAATTGTTTTTTACTTTTCAACCCTCCTCCCACACTGCAGGCGCACACCTTGGTAAAATGAACACCGATAAACCAGCGAAACTAAAGGAACACTGATTTGAAGAGCAGCTCAAAACTAGCCCGAATTTGTGTTGCATTTTATTCAAGCCAAAGACATAGACCATTACATACATTACAAAGCATCACTCGAACACCGATCACTGTCTAATGACTAACGATGAGGAGATAAACTAATCCGAGAGAAATTACAAAAAATAAAAAAACGGCCATCAGTTGTCCCTTCTTCAATTCGATGATTTGCCTTAGCTGCTTGTTCATCTTCTTTAGCTCGGCCTTCACTTCCGCATCCACCGTAGTACCAGCGGAAATGGGGTTGCACATCCCAATTTCTCCACCATGGACGGGTTTTCGAGCTCCCGGATGCTACCTCCACCCAATTAAGCTCGATGTACTCATCAAGCCACTCAAAATGCCCACATTTTGGCAGTTCCTGAAATCGCAGAGATGAACCCTAAATCCCAAATTCGATGAAATACATGAAATTTCGAAGAAAAGCGAGAAATTGGCGCCGAACACTCAGATCTCACCTTTCCGGCTCGGGCTTGCTCTCACACTTCACAAATTCCCGCCAATGTTGCCGTTCTTGTTGGATGTGACAAGCCGCCTGTGATGCAGGGGCAATCGGGCACCTCATCGGCACCGCACCATACCGAGGCCATGAGCGGTGGGAGGAAGCAGAGCTCGACATCCCTCGCCGGCGTTGCCGCACTTGCTCGCCAGAGAAGAAAACGGAAGGGGATGAGATGCTGGAACGGTGGCGGGAGTGCTCGGGTACGGGGACGGATCGGGGCCAACGGCTCTCTTCGACCACAGGGTGGGTCCCACGATATGAGGTGGACATCAGGTGAGTTCCACCGTGACGTGGAGAGGCTGTGGGTCCTACTGTGCTCAGCTGATTCGAATTTGTTGTCGGTCTCGTGGGGTTAAGTAGAAGTGTCGCAGGGGAGCTATTTGCCGCCTCACAACCGTCGCATGCCAGCTATTGTTTGCAACGATGTCGCTTTCCTTCCAATTCCTTGTAAAGACGTCGCATAGGAGCTATAAGCCCAATGGAGGAGGAGTTGCATGCCACAATAGATGGTCAACTCTTATCTCACTTAGTTTGTAAAGTATCAGATGTGGGCTTTGATGAGACTGGGCTAGATTCATTATATGATCTTACAGCTTCTGGTCGGAAATCAAAGAGCCAACGGTCCTGTAAGAGATCACATGTATCCAAATCTCCAATTGTTTCTCAATGAATGACATGTTCTCAAATAACATAGGTCTTCATTACTTGGCTAAACATTTGTTCTTTGCCGATTGTGTGAGAGACCATAAGTTGGATTTTTTGGTATTTCTGAGACTGGTAGACGTGATTTCTCACAAAGTCAACTCAATCGCCTCTCTGGTGGAGTAGATTTTACATGGGTATCACGTCCGCCGTAGGGGAGATCCGGGTGAATCCTTTTAGGCGTCAGAGATGAGACTATGGAAATCTTAGCCAGTTCGATTGGAGATTCTTTTATTAAACTCCATATCCGGAACAAGGCTGATGATTTGTTTGGTCTCTAGTCGCTGTATACGGGGCTGTCCAGGTTGTGTACAAAGCTGACTTTTATGTGAGGTGGTAAATCTAGCTAATGACAATCCCTATCCTATCCTTATAGGTGGGGATTTTAATTTGCTAAAATTCTCTCATGAGAAAAGTCGGGGCCGGTTTGATGAACATTGGCCTTTGATGTTTAATGCTGTCATTGAAAACTTGGACTTAAGAGAGGTTATAATGTTAGGAAGACAATTTACTTGGGCTAATAGTCTTCCGGATCCTACATATGAAAAATTAGATAGGGTGCTTATGGTTACCGCATGGGAAGATAAATTTCCTATGGTAACTGTTCGCGCTCTAGAGCGTATTGAGGCTTTGTCGGATCATGCTCCATTATTGTTATCTATCGGAACACCACCACAAAAATCCAAAAACAGCTTCAAGTTTGAACTGGGATGGATTGATCGGGATGGTTTTTATGATATGGTGAAGGCTAGGCTATTTGGGAAAAACCAGTTAGTGGTCGCACACCTATACAACGTCGGAACAAGAGAATACGGCTAGACATACTGCTGGTATTCTTAAAAAGGAAAAATATGGCTTTCTGCTACTATTAATGACTTGGAGGCTTCAACGAAGGTTAGATTATTGACTGCACAAGAGATTGAGCTTAAAAACCAATCGAATGCAGAAATTGCCAGACTTCTGCGTGAGGAAGAACTCAAGTGGTACTAACGTTTTAAAGCTAAATTCAAGAAGACGCGAATACAAGATACTTCCATGTTGTTGCAAATGGCAAGCATAAGAAGAAACTTATTCGCTCTCTAATTCAGGATGAAGGGACGATTGAAGGACATCAACATCTTAAATCTTATATTACCAATTACTATAAATCCTTGTTTGGGGCACCAACAAAAAATTCCTTTTCATTGGAGGAGTCCTGGATGGAGGATATTCCTCAGGTTTCTATTGAGGAAAACAAGTTTCTGACTGCTCCTTATACTGAGGAGGAGGTTAAGAAGGTTGTCTTCCAAATGAAACATAACAAGGCGCCAGGACCTGATGGCTTTCTAGCAGAGTTTTATCAAAAGTTCTGGGAAGTTATCAAGGTGGACTTGATGCGCTTGTTTGAGTTTTTGCAAGTTAGTCAGCTGGACCTCTTCAGGTTAAATTTTGGCAACATAATTTTACTACCTAAGGTTAAAAATGCAGAACGTATACAACAGTATCGTCCAATCTGCCTCCTTAACGTTAGTTTTAATTTTTTACAAAGGTTGCTACGATTAGACTGAATTCAGTTGCTGATCATTGTTCGCCTTTCTCAAACTGTTTTCATGCAAGGGAGAAACATCTTAGATGGCGTTGTAATCCTGCATAAAACAATACATGAACTACACTCGAAAAAACTAAATGGTGTATTGTTTAAGATTGATTTTGAGAAGTCTTATTGTAGAATTGCGGAATATTATTTGTATTGATATTCCTTGTGGTGATTACAACGTGAGCCCTTGGGCTGTTTATATAGTACTAGAAGAGTTGGGGGCCAAGAAGTCTACTAGAGATTAATTGGATTATAAACTTAAACTACCAAATATAGTCCAAACCGTGATATACTCTGACACTCCCCCGCAGTCGGATCGGTAGTGACGCGAACGGTCTGACTGGAGTAAAATCCGAAGGCGGAGATGGGAGAGGATGTTGATGTCGATGTAGCCGGAAGTAGGGCATTGTAGTTGTGGTCGATGATGCCATTGGTGATTTAGTTGCCGTTGATGAAGTCGATGATGTCGTTGTGTTGTGGTCGATGTCGTCGTTGAGCCGGAAGAATTCGCCGTAGTGGTTGAAGTAGACGTAGTTTTAAGTTAGAGTAGTTGAGGTAGGAGACACGCCTGGCCGAGCTTGCCAAACTCGGGAGTATGCCGGGGACGAAGGCACGCGTCGATGTTGCCAATATCGGACGTGCAAAGACAGGTACCATCACGAGTCATGCGAGCCAGAGCCGGATGGAGCAGTAGAGAAATTCTCCGTGAACGATCGGTGCGTAGAAGTTGTCCGCCGATTTATCAGAGTAGATGAAGTAGTTGCAAGAAGAAAATAAATTTAGTGTAAAATAACAAATTAGACCGCGACTCTGGCGGTGAGGTCGTGATGGACGAAGACGACGAGGTAGATGTTGATGATGATTGAATTGTTGCGGTAGTCGATTTCGGGGATTAGACCCGTATTTTCCGCTTGTATGAGCGCGACCTCGCTCATGTAGAAGAACTTGTTGGCGTTGACGATGACCACGATTGGTGGTGGCGGCAACGATGTGACGATGTTGTTGGTGTAGATGGTTGTCAGCGATGATGACCACGGGTGATGAAAGTGTAGCCCTTTGTTGACGGCGAGGCGCGTACTCAGGGACGTGCGTCCCGATTGATGTAGGCGAAGACGGGCCGGCGTGGTGACGACGTGAGGACGGAGAAGCCGACGTAGCGCGTGAAGGCATCCCTTGCGGCACCGTGCGGAGCCTCCTTGGCACGATTGTTGGCGATGATTTTCCGGAGACGAGTCGATGCCGAGGTTGAGGTAGAGGCGTGTGATGATGACATGTGGTTGTGGACGACGCAATCCGATCTATGATCGGTGAAAGAAGAAGAAACGCCGGTCAAGCGGCCGGCGAGAAAATTTTGGCGAAGAAAGATCTAATCTACTATTTGTGCAGCCCCCGGCGGAGAACAATCTCCCCGGGGGCGGCGCGGCGGAAGCGGTGGTGCTAAACCCTAGGCGGAGCGAACCGCTCTGATACCATGTAGAATTGCGGAATATTATCTGTATTGATATTGCTTGTGGTGATTACAACGTGAGCCCTTGGACTGTTTATATAGTACTAGAAGACTTGGGGGCCAAGAAGACTACTAGAGATATAATTGGATTACAAACTTAAACTACCAAATATAGTCCAAACTGTGATATACTCTAACACTTATGATAAAGTTAATTGGTCTTTCCTACAGCAAACACTCCGTATAAAAGGTTTTTCAGAAGAGTGGTGTGCTCTCATATAGTCTTTTGTGTCTGGTGGAAGTGTTGCCATAAATGTCAACGATGACACAGGTAATTACTTCCAGACCAAAAAAGGGATGCGGCAAGGGGATCCGCTATCGCCTATACTATTTAATATAGTGGCGGATATGCTAGCTATCATTATTGAGAGAGCAAAGGGTGATGGCCAAATTGAAGGATTGGTTCCACATCTTGTTTATGGTGGACTATCTATTCTTCAATATGCCGATGATACAATACTATTTATGGAACATGATCTGGAGAAAGCCAAGAATCTGAAGTTAATACTATCAGCATTTGAGCAGCTCTCTGGATTAAAAATAAACTTCCATAAGAGTGACTTGTATTGTTTTGGCGAGGCTAAAGACGAGGCCCACCTGTATGCCGATCTCTTTGGCTGTGGTCTGGGGCAATTTCCAATCAATTATCTGGGAATACCGATACATTATCGACGTCTCATGATTGCTGAATGGAAACTCGTTGAGGAAAGACTTCAGAAACGTCTTAATAGTTGGAAAGGTAAATTGCTATCCCTCGGTGGAAGACTGGTACTCATTAATTCAGTACTCACCAACATGGCACTGTATATGATCTTATTCTTTCAACTACCAAAAGGTGTCTTGTCAAAAGTGGACTATTTCCGCTCAAGATTCTTTTGGCAGGGGGATAGTGAAAAAAAGAAATATCGACTGGCCAAATGGAATGTCGTTTGCCGACCCAAAGAATATGGTGGATTGGGCATACATGATTTAAAAGTCAAAAACACCGCATTACTGGGTAAATGGTTATTCAAACTTCTTACCGAAGAAGGGGTCTGGCAAACCATTCTATGGAGGAAATATGTTGGCTCAAAAGCGGTGTCTCAACTGGTTTGGAAACCAAGTGATTCATACTTTTGGGCTAGGCTAATGGCTTCCAAAAATCATTTCTTCCGGTTTGGCAATTTTAATATTAGGGATGGTTCGAAGATTAGGTTCTGGGAAGATAAATGGCTTGGCCAAACTTCTCTTCGTGAACAATATCTGGCTCTATATTCGATCGTTAGGCACAAAGGGGATACTCTCGCTGAGGTAATGGAAACAAATCCTCCTAATGTGTCTTTCAGAAGAAGTCTCTTAGGTCATAGGCTCGTGTCTTGGAACAATATTTTAATAAGATTATCTAGGATACAGCTATCTGAGGGCATGGACGAATTCAAATGGAAATTACTACATGGTTGTAAATTTTCTATTGATTCACTTTATAGAGCTTTGATCCAACCTAATATTCTAGTTGATGACAATAGTAAAATTTGGAAGATGAGGATACCCCTTAAAACGAAGATATTCGCTTGGTATCTCCGTAAAGGGGTGATTCTCACGAAAGATAATCTTGTTAGGAGGAATTGGCATGGTAGTACTGAATGCGTATTTTGTCACCATAATGAGACAATACGCTATTTATTCTTCCATTGTAAATTTGCTCGTGCTATATGGTCAATCATCCAAATATCCTCTGGTTTATCTCCTCCTCGATCGGTAGTCAATGTATTTGGCAACTGGATGAATGGGATTGAGGATAAATATGGGACTTTATTTAGGGTGGAAGCGCTTGCCATTATTTGGTTTCTTTGGCTATGTAGAAATGACAAGATTTTTAATAACGTTGTATCTTCTCCCTTGCAGGTTATCTACCGAGCCACGGCTGTCCTCCGATCATGGACTTCTCTACAGCGTATGGAGTTCCGCGACTTGTTTGCGGAGGGCTGTAGGCGGTTGGAGGATACGACGCGGGATATCTTCTCCCGGCATGGATGGAAGCAAGCGATGTGGATAGATCTTCCTTAGCTACTTTGGAGAACTGTGTTTTGATATACATTATTTTGTAATTCCTTTTTTATTGCTTTGGTCCGAGACTGTGTGGTTGATCGGCTGTGTGCATCCTAGTTATGCAGAGGCCGGGTGTAAACTTACTGTTAAGTAATAAAGCGCCCATTTTCAAAAAAAAAATGCAACCAAGGCCGTGAAAATCCCCAAGGAGGCGGCAACGATGGCCAAGGAGGCTACCACAATGGTGGCAACAATGGTCATGGCCGCGTCATCTACAACAACAATGGCCGCCTTCGTGGCAATGAAAACGCTTGTCGTGACCGCCCTCGGTGCGAGCTCTGCAACATCAGGGCTATGTGGTCAAGGACTATTGGTACTTGCTACAACAAGGACTTCGTCCCAAAGGAGAGGACTTCCACCAATGTCAACTACAACAGCAATCGCAACTAAAACCCCAATGGTGGCTGGATCATGGATACCGATGCCACCAATCACATAATTGGCGAGCTAAACATGCTCCATGATCGATATCACGGCAATGACCAAGTTCACACTGCAAATAGTGCATGTATGAACATTACTCACATTAGTGATTCTATTATTTAAACCCATGATCAAAGTCTTCATCTAAAAGACGTTCTCCATGTTCTTGATGCTAGTAAAAATCTTATTTTTGCTCATCGATTCCCCCAATGATAATAATGCCTTCCTTGAGATTCATCCAAATTTCGTTTGCACCAAGGATCATGCCACGATGAAAATTCTGCTTGACGGACTGTGTAAAGGCGGCCCCTATCCTCTACATGAGTCACCATCCTCGCAATCACCCAAAAAAGTCTATGGAGTCTCCAAGCCATCCCATCATAGATGGCAGTGTCGTTTAGGCAACCTGGCATCTCCTATCATTGAAAGAGTCATTAGAAAAACTAAACTTTCATGTTTTAGTTAAAATGATAAGATGGTGTGTGAAGCATGTCAAAAGGAAAAGAGACATCAATTGCCTTACTCTAGATCAACCCGTGTCTCATATCATTCCTTAGAATTAATCTTTTCTGATGTCACTAGAGGAAAAAGGGCCATCCGTTCGCGACCCCTCGGAGCATTAGTCCCGGTTGCGCCAGCAACCAGGACTAATGCTGGCACGCGTCCCGGTTGGAGCGGGCCAGGGGCGAGGCATGGGTCCCGTTGGTAAGGGCATGCGTCCGGTTGGAGCCACCAACCGGGACTAAAGGTTTAACAGCCACGTGCGTGGCACGCACTGCTAGTCCCGGTTGGTGGCTTCAACCGACTAAAGGCCCCTCTATAAATGCACGCCCCAGCCCCTCTGCCTCACTCTGTTTTTGAATGGTGTAAGGTGTGAGGGTGTGTGCTAGTTTTTTTCATGCATGCATTGAAGGTGTTTGTTGAAATGTTTGAGTGAAAAATCCCGTTGAATTTCTCATAGAACAAAAATATAGAAGGTGTTCGAGACGCACTTGAGCTTTCTCCTCTTTATTTACCTCGATCGAGGTTAGCAATCTTATCTTTTCTAGGTCATTGATACAATTCATGTGTCGGTGTGAATTGGTTATTTCACTATTTATGATGTCCTGTTTTTGATAAACTTACTTATATGATGCGAGATGAGCGGTCGGGAATGGATGTCGGTGACGGCGGGTAGCGGGTATATCAAAGGCGTGGATAAATTTATCGATGTGGCTACGACAAACAAAGAGAATGGATTTATCGTTGTCCATGTGTTCAATGTCGGAACAACAAGGAGTACTCTTCCTCGAAAATCATTCGCGGCCACCGATTATGAAAGGTTTCATGCCCAACTATAATTGCTGGACCAAGCACGGGAAAGAGGGGTTATGATGGAAGATGGTGAAGAAGAAGATGATGATAACAACTATCATCATATGTTTCCTGAATCTGATGATCTTGCAATGGAAGACAATGGAGGAAAAAGGTGAAGAACGGGCATCGGATGAGCCGGTGATGAACTTGGTAGGGTCATTTCGATGCAAAGCGAGGTGAAATGAAAATGAGAAGTTGAAGTTAGAGGAATGTTAGAAGATCACAAGAAATTGTTGTACCCAAATTGTGAAGATGGCAGCACAAAGCTCGGTACCACTGGAATTGTTGCGATGGAAGGCGAGTGTGGTCTAATGACTCCTCATTTGAAAAGATGCTGAAAATAATGAAGCCGAAGTTTCCAAAACATAACGAACTTCCGATAGTTCCTCTGAAGCAAAGAAGACTCTCATCCTCTGGGATTAGATGTGCAAAGATACGCATGCATTAATGACTGCATTCTCTACATGGTAAGGAGTATGAGAATTTAGATAAATGCCGGTATGCAGCGTTGCGGTATAAGATCGACGAGATGACCACTGGTGATGTTGAGGAGAGCCCCTCCGAAGAGGGTTCTGCTAAGGTTATGTGGTATGCTCCTATAATACCAAGGTTGAAAGCATGTTCGAAACAAAGAGCATGCCAGTTGTTGCGATGGCACAAAGAAGACCGTAAGAAAGGCGGGAGTTGAGACACCTGGCGATGGGTCACAGTGGAGAAAAATCGAGAGAGACTTCCCGGACTTTGCGGTGGCGCAAGGAACTTATGGTTTGGTCTAAATACGGATGGCATGAATCCTTTTGGGGAGCGAGCTGCAGTCCGCACTGCCCGTGACTCTATGTATCTACAACCTGCCTCCTTGGTTGTGCATGAAGCGTAAGTTCATTATGATGCGTGCTCATCCAAGGCCCGAAGCAACCGGCAACGACATTGATGTGTACCTTAGGCCATTAGTTGAAGAACTCTTACGGTTGTGGGGCAAACCAGGTGTGCGTCGTGGGATGAGAACAAAGCAGAGCCATTTTATCTACGAGGGTTGTTATTCGTAACCATCAATGATTGGCCTGCTCTTAGTAACCTTTCGTGACGGACAAACAAAGGATATAAGGCATGCACCACTGTTTAGATAAGACCGAAGGTACATATTTGCATAAATGCAAGAAGGTTGTGTACCTAGCGAATCGGCGATTTCTTCCGACCAATCATCCCGTAAGAAAGAAAGGCAAGCATTTCAAAGGTGAGGCGGATCACCGAAGAAGCCTGAACTCCAGGTGGTGATGATGTATTTGGTATGGTCAAGGACATAGAAGTAATCTTTGGAAAGGGTCCGGTCAATCAGTTCGAGCAGCGTCGCTACAGACACGCACCCATGTGGAAGAAGAAATCTATATTTTGGGAGCTGCCATATTGGAAAGTCCTGCGTGTCCGCTCTTCAATCGACGTGATGCACGTGGCGAAGAATCTCTGCGTGAACCTGCTAGGATTCCTAGGCGTGTATGGGAAGACAAAAGATACACACGAAGCACGGAGGACCAACAAATTATGAAAGACCCAAAGAACATGCATCTGA
The DNA here is from genome assembly GCA_030063025.1 of Avena longiglumis. Lineage (NCBI taxonomy): Eukaryota > Viridiplantae > Streptophyta > Magnoliopsida > Poales > Poaceae > Avena > Avena longiglumis. Next base: position 18,230,767 of record CP125978.1, on the reverse strand, counting down.
GATAACAAAGGCGGATAAAGGCGTCACTTAAGTCGTGACTATGCTCTTACCAAAGCGAAGAAGGAAATCTTTTTGAAGTCCTTTACGGTATCAAAGGTGCCGTCGGGCTTCTCATCTAATATAAAGGGATAATAAATATGGCAGAAAAAGTTCCAAAACCTGAAGTCTCATGGTATCACGTGATTATGACGCGATTGCTTCCGATTGCATTGAGGGCTTCTACGAAAATGTTCAGTACCCATTGTGAAGTATGTGCATTCCTCAATGCAATATCTCGGAAGGTAATCAATCCGGATATTACCAAGGTTCTGAAGGATGTGGTACAATGTCTTGTTAGTTTTGAATTGGTGTTCCCACCATCCTTCTTCAATATTATGACGCATCTCTGGTTCATCTAGTGGAAGAGATTGCCATTCTCGGTCCGTATTTCTGCACAATATGTTCCCCTTTGAGAGGTTCATGGGAGTCTTAAAGAAATATGTTCATAACCGTGCTAGACGAAGGAAGCATCTCAAGGGATATGGAGCAGAGGAGGTCATTGAGTTTTGTGTTGACTTTATTCGACCTTAAGCCGATTGGTGTTTCTGACTCGCGGCATGAGGGAAGACTAAGTGGAAAAGGCACGCTGGGAAAGAAAGCATTGATATGTAGGGACGAGGATTCTTTCACTAAAGCACACTACACAGTTCTACATAATTCCACCTTGGCAGCTCCGTATATGGAGGAACACAAGAATATTATGCGCTCAAAAACCGGGAAGCTTTGAATCATGGATTCTGAGATGAACACATGAAGTCATCGGTGGTTGGATGCGGACACATCTCTTGAATGACACCACTGTTGGAGATCAGCTATACTTGTTGGCGCGTCACCATATTCTCTTGTATTGAATTTCCAAAGTGCAAATAAATGGGAATACATTCTACACAATCGCCCAAGATAAAAAGAGCACCAACCAAAATAGTGGTGTCCGCTTTGATGCAATAGACGAGAATGGACAAAAGGACACATATTATGGTTACATAGAGGAGATATGGGAACTAGACTATGGAGTCTCTTTTAAGGTCCCTTTGTTTCACTGCAAATGGGTCAACTTTGAATGGGGAAGGGTAAAGATAGACCAGTTATGCGGAATGACAACAGTGGATCTCAACAATCTTGGTTATAGAGATGAACTATTCGTCCTAGCCAATGATGTGTCTCAGGTTTTCTATGTGAAGGACATGTCCTCCAGACCGAAAAAAAGAAAAAATATGCAAACGAATACATCATATGATGATCCAAAGCGTCACATAGTTCTTTCAGGGAAAAGGAACATCGTGGGAATCGAGGACAAGATGACATGTCAGAAGATTATAATAAGTTTGATGAAATTCCGCCCTTCACAGTGAAAACTGACCCAAGCATTCCGTTAAGTAAAGAAGATGCTCCATGGTTACGTCTGAAGCGGTCATAAGGAATGACATATGCCAAGAAGTTCATGCTCATATTATGTAACTCTAGTTCATGTCTTTCGCGGTTTGTGGCTTGACGAAGGATATCTTCGCGGTTTGTGGCCTTTAGTCCGGTTTTGTAGTCTCGTTTTTAATATTAATAAATGTCTTGAGTGTTAGTCCCATTTTGTGGCTGGACGGGAGTGCCTCTATGACCAGTTTCGGAGATGCGGAGGGCCAGGCTCGTCGGCATCTCCTCAAACTGGCGCAGATGGTGTCCCCTCTCGAAAACCATCTTGCAGCTTGTAACTTCACTAACTAGATCAATCGCCTCGAGCTAACTAATTTCACATATTAGGAGTGCCTCTATGACCGATTTCTCGGAGATGCGGAGGACAGGCTCGTCGGCATCTCCTCGAACTGGCCGCGATGGTGTCCCTCTCGAAAACCATCTTGCAGCTTGTAACTTCACTAACTAGATCAATCGCCTCGAGCTAACTAATTTCACATATTAGGAGTGCCTCTATGACATTTCTCGGAGATGCCGAGGGGGGCTCCGTCGGCATCTCCTCGAAAGCCTTGATGGTGTCCCTGCTCTTGAAAACCATCTTGCAGCTTGTAACTTCACTAACTAGATCAATACGCCTCGGGCTAACTAATTTCACATATTAGGAGTGCCTCTATGACCGATTTCTCGGAGATGCGGAGGGACTGGCTCGTCGGCATCTCCACAGAAACTGGCCGTAGTGGTGTCCTGCTCTCTAAAACCATCTTGGAGATGCCTCAAACTGCTGGAGGACTGGACTCACAAGGATGCATATTTATAGTACAAGCAGCTCGGCATAATGTCGACACTCACGACATAATGTCGACACTCACCTATTATTAGTGTGACTCATCTTTAGTCCATCTTTAGTCGGTTGGTGACACCATCCGGGACAAGGTATAACCCGCGACATAATGTACACTCACCCCTATTATTAGTGTTGTCGGCCCACTGCGCAATCCCTTCAGTCGCGGTTGGTTTCTCCAACCGAGACTAAATATGAACCCTCTCTTTATATAGGCATTTCCCTCTATTTATTAGGTAACACTTAAGACATTTATTAATATTAAAAACCGGGACAAATCGGGACTAGCTAACAAACCGGGACAAATTCAAAAAAAATCCGAACAATGAAAATCCTTCGCGTGGTGTCATATTATGTTACATAGTTGAAAGGAAAAATACGGACTTGGTATATTGATCATGTTTCGAAAAAACCTTCACAAAATGACCTATCATGTTCGAGGTTTCATGGCTTTCGGTCCAAATGACCGATGTTATGTGCTGAATCACGGCATAGTTTGTGATGTTGTGCCCATATTATGCATGTGTGTGGACATTGGTATGGAGAACAATGTTGCGGAGGAAGTTTTCCTTTTTGCATGCGGAAAAGCCCTTTTCCATTTTCGGCGCAAAAAGCAGGTCGTTTGTGAAGTAACCACCAAAATGCCGTTTCACAATGCTACCGTCCATTTTCCTAAAATACTAGACCACCTTACATGGACTATCTCCCCAACGGTACATCTCAAACCTTTTCGTCCATCCGGGTAAAAGGACAAATGTCTAGAATCGGCGGGAAGTGGGTTCGGTTTGTACTACAGTACATGATCTATCGCCCGTGATTTTTGAAAAAATCATTTTAGACTCGCAATATGTGGTTTCTTGAGATCCAATGCAAGTTCTAACGATGCCGTCCCTATCTTCATGCACGGTTCGACCATAGTTAGAAATTGAGATAATTCAAAGCGGGCATAATAAATTCAAAAAATCCGAACAATGAAAATCCTTCGCGTGGTGTCATATTATGTTACATAGTTGAAAGGAAAAATACCAGACTTGGTATATTGATCATGTTTCGAAAAAACCTTCACAAAATGACCTATCATGTTCGAGGTTTCATGGCTTTCGGTCCAAATGACCGATGTTATGTGCTGAATCACGGCATAGTTTGTGATGTTGTGCCCATATTATGCATGTGTGTGGACATTGGTATGGAGAACAATGTTCCAGGAGGAAGTTTTCCTTTTTGTCGCACGGAAAAACCCTTTTCCATTTTCCGAGCGCAAAAAACAGGTCGTTTTGTGAAGTAACCACCAAAATGCCGTTTCACAATGCTACCGTCCCATTTTCCTAAAATACTAGACCACCTTACATGGACTATCTCCCAACCGGTACATCTCAAACTTTTTCGTCCATCCCGGGTAAAAAGGACAAATGTCTGCCGAATCGGCAGGAAGTGGGTCCGGTTTGTACTACAGGTACATGATCTATCGCCCGTGATTTTTTGAAAAAATCATTTTAGACTACAATATGTGGTTTCTTGAGAGATCCAATGCAAGTTCTAACGATGCGTCCCCTATCTTCATGCACACCGGTTCGACCATAGTTAGAAATTCAGATAATTCAAAGCGGGCATAATAAATTCAAAAAAATCCGAACAATGAAAATCCTTGGCGTGGTGTCATATTATGTTACATAGTTGAAAGGAAAAATACAGACTTGGTATATTGATCATGTTTGAAAAACCTTCACAAAATGACCTATCATGTTCGAGGTTTCATGGCTTTCGGTCCAAATGACCGATGTTATGTGTTGAATCACGGCATAGTTTGTGATGTTGTGCCCATATTATGCATGTGTGTGGACATTGGTATGGAGAACAATGTTGCGGAGGAAGTTTTCCTTTTTTGCATACGGAAAAGCCCTTTTCCATTTTCGAAGCGCAAAAGCGGGTTGTTTAAAAATTAATATTCAAAAATAGAATATAAGTTAATTCATTTTAAAGGTTACATTAATTATTTTTTAAAAATAGAATATGTTTTGAATTATTTATTCAAATCCATACACTTCTTATGTTTAAAGTTTTCTAAATTCCAAATTGATATTAAAAAATATAAGTTAATTCATTTTTAATTGTAAATGGTTCATATTTTAAATGGTTACATTAATTATTTTTAAAACATAAAATGTTTTGAATTATTTATTTAAATCCAAACACTTTTTATGTTTAAAGTTTTCTAAATTCCAAATTGATATTAAAAAATATAAGTTAATTCATTTTAATTGAAAATGGTTCATATTTTAAATGGTTACATTAATTATTTTTAAAATAGAAAATGTTTTGAATTATTTATTCAAATCCAAACACTTTTATGTTTAAAGTTTTCTAAATTCCAAATTAATATTCAAAAATATAAGTTAATTCATTTTAAAGGTTACATTAATTATTTTTAAAATAGAATATGTTTTGAATTATTTATTCAAATCAAACACTTCTTATGTTTAAAGTTTTTCTAAATTCCAAATTGATATTAAAAAATATAAGTTAATTCATTTTAATTGTAAATGGTTCATATTTTAAATGGTTACATTAATTATTTTTTAAGCAGCGAAAATGTTTTGAATTATTTATTCAAATCCAAACACTTCTTATGTTTAAAGTTTTCTAAATTCCAAATTAATTATCATTTAAAAACAATACAAATTTAAACCCCAAAATAAAAAAATAAGGTGAGAGAAAATACACGAAAAATTTGAAATCGGGAATATGTCCGGTTGGAGCCACCAACGGGACTAAAGACCCCTATGGCATGCAACTTGGGCTTGAAAATATTGGAGTATAGGTCCCGGTTGGTGGCTCCAACGGACGTATGTTCTTTAGTCCAGTTGGAGCCACCAACGGACTAAAATCCCCTACTAGTTAACCATGCCCTTCTCCTTCTTCCCGTTCCTCTTTCTCACTCACATAGAGATCGCCGCCCGCGGACAACCTTCGGGCCTTCAGCCTGCCCAATCACGCCGCCGTCGTCCTCCACCTTGTGCCTCGCTGCTTATCCTCCTCGCCGAAGGAATCGGCAGCGGCCTGGAATCGACCGCGTCTTCCCCATCACCGAGCTCCGCCTTGCCATCACCGTTGCTGCCGATCTCCTCCGTCCCTTAAGGCTACACACAGCGTCGAGGTGAGCTTGTAACTCTCCGGGACCCCTTCTTTCCTCCCCCCGCGCTCTGTCCTTCTCTCGCGTCGCCGCCATCCGCCGCCGCTGCATGTCGTCGCGTGCCCTATTCCGGTGACCAAATCCGGGCGGTGCCCTACTAGTTAGGTTCGCCTCGACACCCTCTTTCGAACAAACCCACGCACGCCCCCTCTCGAGCCCTCTAGCAACGTCGCCGGCCACCGCACAGTGCTCACCGGCGATGTGACTGTGCTGGGTGGGGCCTGCTTGCTTGCGTGGAGGCTGAGTTGGCACTAGGGCCCATCTGATCTCAGCTGCTAGGAGTCGCCCCGGTGTAAAAACTATTTGCCTTTTTGTTTTTAATTCCAGAAAATGATTTAATATTGTAAAATCAATAACTTATTGTTTATAAGTCAGAAATATACAAATAATATATCAAATTGTTCAGAAAAATGAAACCTATCTATCTAAACTATAATCATGCATTGTTCAACAACTTAAATGACAAGTATAATTAGAAGAACAAATGCACCCCTCTCATATGTTAGGAGTTTCCCGAGTTAGGATTTTCACCCTCGGAACCCCGATGAAATCGTCGAGCATGTCTTAGGGTTACATTCAATGCAAATTAACTTGTCATATCATCATACTTGCTTGAGCATTGCATCAATGCCATGTGTTGATTGTTTCCCTTTCTTTTCGGTGTTTCGATTATTAGGTTTATTATTAGTTAGGTATTATTAGGTTTATTAATTACTTTGGTATTATTGGTCTTGGCCTTTGGTCATCCGTGGGTAGCCCTGCACCGATTCACATTGTCAAGCAACTTAGGTGCATGTGGGTTCGACGATGTGCCTATCTACTACACGGTTTCCCTTTCTCTTCATTTTATTATTGTGTATGTATATATTAGGGTTTCTCGAATTAGGGTTTATATCTCTCAACACCGTACTTAACTTTCTCCTTTAGCGCTTTGACTTATTCGTTTTCCACCTATGCAGAAAATATGGACCCACCGTCGAGACGAAGAAAAGGAAGAGTTGATCCAAGGTGTGATCCGTGGGGAAGATAATTTAGGCGTATCAACGTTTACGAACAACTCGGTGAGGTGATCCTCTTTTACGGAGTAGACAACTTGTTTGAGGTTGAAGGTGTTGCCTTCCATGAGGAGAAAGCGATGCCTTGTGTGTCGAGAAGGCGACCGCTCGGCAAGGTGCATGTAATATAAATCAATTCATTAATTAATCATCTGCTATCTATATAGAAATAATGTGGCGATCTTTCTTCTTTTAGCCCTCCGAATCGAAGGAATCTCTTGAAAAGAGCGAGGCCCAACCAAAAAGTTGGAAGACCATGAGAGGTTCAGGATCGAAGATGTCGTGAGCAGACGGCCAGCGACTCCAGTTATCGCAACCAAATTGTGGCACAATGCGGAGTAATCGTTAGGGACTTAATCCGATCACCATTAGAAATTGGAATAGGCCTGCTAATGCGGATGAAGAGGGAACATGTTTATTTGTCCCTAACCACGCCAAAGATTTCTTGTGGAAGAGGCTCATGGTTAATTTCAAACTACGAAGATAGAGCTGGATCCAAATGCGGAGGATCCAATTGAGGACGCTTACAACATGGGAGAGCCATGGAGGCTAAGGTCGAGGAGTGGGCTTTGAAGAAGATGGCCAGTGTTTCACCAATGGAAGAAAAGATTGCACCTTGACTATGTCGTGAAAAGAAGACTCGATTTCAAGAATATTCGGTTTGAGAAGATAAAACCATTCTGGGATGAGTTTGTGGAATACAAGAAATCGAGAAAAAGCTAAGAAAATGTAAAGCGAATAAGTTGAATGCTGCTAACAAGAAGTATCACCATACTATGGGGCAAGGTGGCTACAGGGCTGGCATTCCTAAGTGGGAGAAACTTGAGCAGGAACTGCGTGATAAAAATATCACCCCAGAGACAGACGATTGGGTAGAACGTGCAAGGAATTGGTTTTACGGGCATGGGGGCACGTTGGACTCGGAAGGGAGGTGTATATATACCATACGACATAAAGAAGACCCCTTGCCAATCGAGAGGATGAGAAAAGCAGTAAAGGCTGTTAAAGATGGGGACTTCATTCCCGATAGAGAGAATGATGAGCTCACACTCGCCCTTGGAAATAAGGAACATGATGGACGAACACGAGGCACAATAGGCTCCCAATCATGGAGGACTGGGTTTCCCGAAGAGGAAGAAATATCCTGATAGAAACCGTAGAGGAGTAAGGGCAGGCGGCGGTTGAAGCGAAAGTCGAGAAAGAGCGAATGCGTTTAATTGAAGAACGATTAAAGCAACAACAAGATGAAATTAACTCACTTAAGAGCAAAAGTACTACGGCGCCCATCTCAGACTGCTTGCATTCGATGCTACCGGCCTATCGAATAATCGAAAAAGCGATGTGGCTTCCACCGAGGTCCCGGTGATGACAATGGCGATGCCGATGATGCACCGACGATGGCTCTGTTGGCTACCCGGTGGATGATATCACGGAGATGACACTGCTGCGAGCTACATGTCAAAGTTGTGAACATATCAATGAAGGTGGCGGTCGGCTATGCCTTACCAATTGGACCCACACCAACTTACCACGATCGTCCGGTTCGGAGGGCTACGCTGTTGTCGGCGTGGATGAAATCATGCCCACCTTTGAGGTTTTGGATCTTCACTACCCTGCTGGTGAAGGGATGTGATTGTCTTTGGGTGGCGCAAAAGCGTCACCATTCTATGGCGAAGGATTGTATCGTGCTTGAAATCACACGCCAAGGCCATCTTAACGCCGCCTCACCCGTCTCCAGCGAAAATCGCCGCTTGGCAGCCGTCTTCGTCGCCTCACCGGCTCCGTCGCCTCACCAATCTCCGGTGCAGCCATCGCGCGGGAGCCATCGCCGGCGCCTCGGGATAAAAAGCGTGGCGTCACCGCTCTTGTCGTGGCGATCGCGAAAGCGTAAACAAGAGCCTCTTCCAAAAGTACCAGCGGTTCATCCCAAGAGAGCTTATGGTATCTTGAAGAGGAGACGCGGCGATCGTTGATCTTGAAGCATCGTTTTTCGCTAAGCTGAGGCGGCCGAAAGAGCCGAGTTCCCCAGCACCAAAGAAGAAAAAGCCAAAGTGTTGAAAATGCTAAAGACTCTTCATCAACCCGAGCCAAAGCTGGCATCGGACTATGGCGTTCTATTCTCAAGTCACATGCACAAAAAGCCTCGAAGAGCGATCTTGATGCAAGGAAATCTGTTGCCCAGCTCGGAGAACAAGCAAACAGACTTGCGCCCCTCTCAAGGTGATTTCTCAAACCAATGTGGGTCGAGCAAATATGGGGCGAAGCGGTATGATCCAGAGGTAGTTACTGTCTGGAGAAGCTGCTGCTCAAGGTATGAGTATTGCCCAGACTTATCCGATTAGAGTTCTTCCCGTGAGTGAAGTAGCATACCAATACCGATCTGGAAAACCTCTCGTCAAACACGAGGAGGTAAACAATCTTCCAACAAAATGCGAAGATTGCATAACTGTACATGCATGCCACAAGGGCGGGGCTAACTGGATAGTCTTGAGGTTACAAAAAGCATCATGGGAAAGAAAGCGATGACATGATATCCATTGAATTTGATGAACTATTTCAATTATTCCATCAAGACGCCTTGGACAAATCTCTCATGAGTGCCTATTATGCGTAAGTACTAATTACGTAATTAATTTAGTCTCCATCTATAATATTTTGTTTATTGCATGTATATAATCATACTTTAATATGCGAATGAAGATTCTCGAATGCGCGGAGGACAAATCTATGACATTGGCTTCATTGACCCATATTGGGTTCATGAAGCTAATCTCAAAATAAGCCCCGAGGATACGGAGGATAATATAGTACGCGTTAAGGTTTCAAGAAACCAAAGGAAATACTATTTCCTTACAACTTCGATGAGTGTTATTGTCTTGTATACACTTTCTATTTCGCTTACTCGATGTTAAGTATATAATTGATTAGTTTTGCATTCGCAGTACCACTATATTGTTAATCATTCAACTTGACAAAGGCGTGTACTAGTCATGGACTCGAAACATAAACCCCTTGAGGCGTGGAAGGACATGCAGATACTTCTCCAGCGGTAATTCTAATCATTACGACATTATATCGGCATCGTTCGTGAATTTTATGATATCAAGTACTTAATAACTTATTTTATTCGTTTTCTCATGCGGCGCTTGGAAGCAGTTCACCAAGAAGGCTAGGGGTGTTTGGAAGAGGAGCTTACATTTCAACCACTAGATGTAAGCACCACTAGCTATATCCGCATCTCTTTGATTCTAGTTTTGATACAGTTATTATCATGCTTGATTATTATTTTGATTGAACTCTGTTGTCGTAAAGTGCACGCGAGGACCGGTAACAATCTATGTGGATACTATGTATGCGAGTTCATCCGGCAGACGTGCGATGAGAAGGGCAGGAATTTAGAGCAACTCCACGTCGTAAACAATTTCTATAGTTTTAATTACAATCAAATTGTGTTTAGTTTCATATTCATTTAGGTGACTCCTTTTTAAATCAGATCGAGCGTCTGGGACGGTCTTACCAAAGGACCGCATCTGAGCAATACAGGAGGAATTGGCGGGATTCTTGGATCTGAAGTACTAAACACACAAGGGAATACTACTCGGCTGTGTATAGACAATAGGAATTGTAAAATAGCAACTTTCAAGAAATTGGCGGTAGCATCGAATAGCAACTTTTGTATGTAGTGCATGAACTCGATCATGTATTGAATGTAATGTTGTCATGATGATCTTGTGTAATATAAGGTTCCTTCATTGATAAGTGCAAAACACTAAATAAACAATAAAACAACCTAAATGAATTCTGCCGGCACAAAAGTGGCGAAAATCTTGCCGACAACAAAATGTGCCAAAATGAATTCTACGCATGGCGGAAATGGGCCAAATCTACGCATGGCTAGTTATTAGTCGGTTCGTGTTGAACGGGACTAATCTCCCCTCGCGCTCGATGCCGCCATGTGCCCCCATTTGTCCCGGTTGGTGGGGCAACCGGGACTAATGGTTGGAGCTTTAGTCCCGATGCCCCCGTCCCGGTTGGGCAACCGGGACTAATGGCCCTTACCAACCGGGACGCATGGGGCGTTTTCTACCAGTGTGTATGGGGCCCTTCCCTGATTCTTTTGGTCATAAGAACTATTATGTTAGCTTCATTGATGATTTTAGCAAATTTATATGATTTTACTTGTCAGACATTGTTTTGAAGTTTTCAATAATTTTCATCAATACCAATCACTTGTTGAAACAAGTTTTGAACAAAAAAATCATTACCTTGCAATCTGATTGAGGAGGAGGATGTGAGCATTTAAATTATTTTGTTAAAAAAGTTAGAATTACTCACCATGTCGCATGTCTATATGCTCATCAGCAACATGGATCCGCTGGAATAAAACATTGCCACATTGTTGTAGTTGGCATATCTATTCTTGCTCATGCATCCATGCCACTCAAATATTGGGATAAAGCCTTCATTGACACTGTATATTTGATAAACCGTCTCCCTAATAAATTGCTTAAATTTTCTACTTCCTTAGAGGTTCTTGAGAAAATTAAACCATATTACAATTCTATGCACATACTTGGATGTGCTTGATATCCTAATCTTCATCCCTTCAATGCTAGAAAGCTAGAATGTCGATCCACTCCGTGTACATTTCTGGGCTATAGAAATATTCACAAGGCTTAAAATGTCTTGATATCAATTATCGAGATGACGCTTTTGATGAAACACTTTTTCCCTTCACTAAAGTACATGCCAACACAGGGAATTTGGCTTCGGTCTAAAATCCTTCTCCTACCATCACATCTTCTTAATACTCCAATTATTAGGGTGAAAATAATACTGATCCAATTATGACTAACGTACAACCAATAAGATCATGGGGTGAAAATAATACTGATCCAATTATGACTAACGTTCCTATTAATTCTGCTACTAAGCATGCCGATGAGATTGCTACAACCAGAGAAGAAAACATGGGAGAAATTGACCAAGAAACATCAAACGGGGATCATTCTAGGCATAATTTCATGTTGGAATTGTGCACTCCGCACCAAAGCATGGATAACGAGGGTCCCACGGTGGGCTATACTGGCAAAACCGTGTTGACCATACTCCAACGAAGGTTGTGCAACAAACCAGCACACCAGGCCGAAAAACCGTGTGCATGCACTGCCTTCATGGGTTTACCCCACCCACATGCTCCGTCCGCGTCTAGGGGGATCTTCTGACACTAGTGCAGAGCCCCCCCTTTAACTCCGGTTGGGAGGGCCCTCTAACAGCGGTTCCCCAACCGCTGTTGAGGGTTCGGTGTTAGAGGGGGGGCCCCTTTAACACCGGTTCCTATACGAACCGGTGTTAAAGGGTGGCGCGATGGGCTACCAGGCTCGAGGCCCCTTTAACACGGTTCGTGCTGGAACCGGTGTTAAAGGTTCTTATGCTGTGACAGACTTACGCCTCTGCGTTAAGGCGTATTTACTGCGGAGGAGAGCGGAAATCGATCGGGGAGCGTATACTTATAAATCGTCATCGGTACATACGAGTACATGAATAATTAAGCAACTATTATTATACAAACATCGTCGCCGGCACATACATCGCCATCGGCACATACATCGTCATCGTTCATTTTGGTGGATATCTAAAGAGTTCTCCGCCAGCGTGCGACCTCATCAAGTATGAACCGCCAATTCCTCTTGAATGGCTCGTATGCGTTCAAATGGTAGGAGTTGGTCCCGCATCCGTTCGATCTGAATATATATGAAGAATGGGCGTCAATATATATATAAGAATAAAACTCAACACAATTGATGGTAATAAAATAATGTTGTGGACTTTGTTTACTTACTCTAAGTTGTTCTAGTGCGGCTTGCTTCGTCGCATATATCGTGTTGAATGAATTCGCAAACATAGTACCCACATAAGTTATTGCGTGTCCTTGATGCGCGCACTTTACGAGAATAGAGAGTTCAATCAAAATAATAATCAATAAAGCATGATATAATGGAATTGGAAGCTAGCTAGTATTACTTACATTTTGGTCTACAAATTTTAGTTCTTGACCATTCACCCACGACTGACCGTGAACATTTTCAAACCCTGTCCGACAAAGAAAATGGATAAAGGAGTAATTAATTACTTATTGTCACGAAAGTTGCCGATCTAGTGCGATAATATGATTGAAATTACCTCGAGCATCTCTCTAAAGTCTGCCCATAGCTCTTTTTCTTTTCGTAACGAGTCCATGACAAGGACTTTTCAGTCGGGTTGAATGACTAGCGAATAAAGTGGAACCTACGCATAACTCATCATCAGTTACACTTAACATCGAGTAAGCGAAGCAGAATGTGTACAAGAGAGAGGTACAGTACTCACGAGAAGTTGTAAGGCAATAGTATTTACCTTTTGGTTTGTTGTCTCGATAAAGACTTTAGCAAGTAATCTTACATTTGCGGGTTTGTCTCTTACCACTTCTTCATGAACTCTATTTGGGTCAACGAACCCAATGTCAAAAGGCCTCCTTTCATGCATTCCATAACCTTTTTCCTGCATAATAGTATATACATATATGGTGAGCATATATATACATGCAATTAATGAAGTGAATGAGTTGAGATAAAAATTACGAAATAGTACTTACACACAATAAAGGCTGATGGCGATTTGTCGAGTTCCTTGATTGAATAGAAAATGCAAGTCTTGAATGTTGAAGTCGATCGCGTCGTCTCCGCACAAGAAAATCTCATCTCTTATATGCGTGATCCATTCTTCTTTTCTCGTCTTGCAGAAATGAAGGTACCACTTGTGCAATTTCGCATCTTTGTTGGTAGATTCTTGACCTCCTCTTTCTTGACGAGATTCTTCCCATACTTCCATGGCTGTATGGGGTTGACATCGCATTTGGGCAAGTTGTCTCCCATGACGTTCAAGTATGCAATGTAAGTCATCCCCATCTCATTGGCCTTTCTTTGTAGCTCTGCCTCGTAATCATCTACGGAGGAGGCGTCCGTTTGTCAAACATTTGGAGGCGCGCATGATTGGTTTTCCTGCTCTCCGAGCATGGGAACTGTTTTATGGGGTGCCTGCCTCACATTTCTACTACGGTCTCCTTGCATCCGCCTTCAAAATCTGGCTCGTAGTCCGGCACAAGTGGGGTTTCAGGTTTCAAAAGATTTTTGTAAAACTTCTCCACCACCGCGGATCTATTTTCTCCTTTGGCTCGGCCCGTCTAGGTGCAAAGAATTTCTTGACCTGTTCTTCCGAGATCCTATTGGTCTCCTCGTCACTGCGATTCCACGGTAAAACCGGCAATGGCTTGGCGGAAGGCTGCGGGACGTAGTTTTTTGAACTCTTTGGCGTCACGGTTTCCTGCGGTTCTTTGTGGCGGTCTACTGATGCTCCTCGTGGCAGTGCTCTTCCGCTTCTGTTGAGGAGATGGCTGAAGCACCGGAGATGGCCGCGGGCGGAGATGGCTGCGCCTTGAGGAGATGGCTAGGCGGAGATGGCTGCAGCAGAGATGGCTAAAGCGGCTCGGGGCTACGCCAGCTGCGGAGGCAGCGGGGGTGCAGTGACCTCAATTTGGAAGCACAATGTGTTCCTTCTTCCAAAGAATGGTTGTTTTCACTGCAAATTTGAGTTGAGTTTCCCCTTCACCGTAGCATGGTCAAGCTGTGCTTCCTCATATTCCTTCACAACCTCATCCACCCGACAATAGCATAGCCATGGAATCGGTCGGTGGTAAGTTCCACCAGCTACGGAGGTAAGGCATAGCCGATGACCACCTTAATGGATAAGCCCATTAATCTCACATGCAGCTCAGCGTGTTCTCTCCGTGATCTCATCAGCGGGTATCGAGGACCCGTCATTTCAAGCGTTGGCTGCGTTCTCCGTGGAAGCCACACCGCTTTTCAGCCTTGGTCTGGGCAGCTTCAATGCAGGCTCTTCATGCCGCTGAGATGGGCGGTAGCTTGATGGCTCTGTTGTGCATTCACTTGCGTCTGCGGCCGCAAGTGCATGTTCTCTGTGTCATCCGATCTGCGCTCTTTTCTTTTCTGGCGCCATCTGAAGAGTCGCTCCATCGGCAAACCCATCCTTCCACGTCATACCCCACCTCGTGCATGTCCAGGTGTTCTTTTTACCGATGGCGCGTGTGAGCTGGTCATTCTCTCTGTCGGGATGGAAGATCCTGGCGGATGTTTCCTCGTATGCCGTGATGAGTTCAGTGACGGGTTTGGCAAGGATGGTTGGGAAGATACACAATCATTTACGGGTCCAACCTTGCCCGATTCCGTAGAACCAAGTCTTTGCACGTAGGTCCCACCCATCTGCAGGGTGTGATCCCTCTCTCGCGAGGCCCTCTTAGCTTCCTCCCACTTAGGCCTCTGAGATATGTAGCCACCTGACCCCGTCCTCTGGTGATATTCCTTCTTCAGGGCATTAAGCGTATTGGTTTCTGACCTCTTTTTAGCTATAGCACTTTTTTATATGTCTTAAATTCGGGCCAGTGAGGTCTTATCTTCGCATAATATGCGTCTTCGAAATTTGGAGTCTCGCCAGCTTTGACAAATTTGTTCAATTTTGTCTTCCGATTCTTGAAAGCCTCAGCCATCTTCTTTAGAGTCCACTCTTTGACCTTTTCTTTATAACGGTTGTTTTCATCCTCCTCTGGCGGAAGGGTGAAATTTACCAACAACGAATTCAAAGCGTTTCTTTGGATGTCATCGACAAAGGTACCGTCGCCCTTCTTTGGCTTATTCAATTTTCAATTATGATTGGGATTTGGTCCCTAACAAGAACTCACTGACGTATAAATTTGTCTGCGGCCTTCTTGGGCTCCATCGGCCTGCCATCAACACGGATCGCTTCGATCGTGAACTTTGCACGATCTTTCAACTGGCTCGCGCCCGCTTGCTCTTTTCGTAGAAGAAGATGGTTCTTGGCTGGTCGATCCGGAGGGCTAAAAGAAGAAAGAAGCGTTAATTAATACATGTAGAAGAAGATTGTTGGTGGAAGTCGGTGAGGCTTAATCAATGCATATACCTCGCGGACTTTGTAACCATTAAATTGCGTTCACGAGTCTTCATCTTCTCCATGACTAGTACTTGAGCTGTCGTCATGTCCCTCAAGTTCGATATTGTGAGGTGTCCTCATCAATAATGTTCTCCATTATTTCTTCTTCTTCAAGGTTTCTACTAAGTGGATCCATAGTTTCTAAAACAATAATATTATCACACAAATATCAGTAATACATCTATTGAAATGCTCAAGCAAGCGATGATATGACAGTTAAAAGTATTGAAATGTAACCCTAATACATGCTTGGTCATTTCAAACCCTAATTGAGAAACCCGGATTCATATGAGAGGGTACATTTACTTCTTCTAATTAACTTGTCATCAAAGTTGATTAACATAGCATGGTTATTATAATGCTATATTGACAACGAGAGGTGGCGACGCTAGAGGCGGGGCCGGGTGCGTGGGGTGTGCGTTGAACCCGGCCGACGTGATGGTCTACCTAAAATGGGCGACTCACCCTCGGCGTGTGTAGGCTCAGCGAGGAGATAGGAGGTCAGTCGACGGCATAATGGTGGCGGTGGTCGTCGTGGCACAAAATATACACATGCATATACAATACACATACAATACAATATTTCCTATAGGAATCCTATATGAATCAATCCTACAAATCAAACAACCACCATAGGAAAATTTCCTATAGGATTTAATCCTACAAATTTCCTATACAAATCCTTTGAATCAAACATGCCCTTACTTATATCCAGCGGGATGGCGACGACGAGGGTGGTGTGGGCGAGGGCGACGGCGAGGCAGACACGTGGCGCTCACCGGTGGGGTGACGTTGGTCTCGTCGGGCGGCGGTGCTCGTCGGACGGATGCGGCGGTCTCGTCGGGCGGCGGTGCTAGCGGCGTTTAGGCGTGGCCTATGAGCTCCGAAGCGGCGGCGGCGAGACGCTCCTGCACGGGTAAGAGAGCGAGGTGGTCAGTTAGGGTTTAGGCGTGGCCTATTATAATATCTTTGCTATAATTCACATGTGCAAGGATTAAGGCCTAGATCGTCGGAGTCGATGTCACTACGTTCATCTCGCCCATCTTTGGCACCCTGGAATCGTTCCGAGGGTCAATTGGCGATTATTTATTTTCATCCCAAGACTATGTAAATGAAATGGATTGGCCAAACAAAAAAATACTATACAGAAATAGACAAATACTCCATATTTCTCGAATTTTTTGTGTAGGCGATCATCAGCTACATTGTACAATCACTAGCAAGGAAATAACAAAGTTTCAGAGCTCCACTACCAGTGTGGAGCTAGCTAACTTTAGTAGATTCCTTTCACCTGCGAAAATATATGCTTATATTTTGAAGATGAAATTTGCAAACATTTCAAATGAAACTTGCAAAAGGCTATCTGTTTCACATGGCCACACCTGCAAAAATGAGTACACGCCACACGAGACACGACCGACCGACCGCACGAAACCGCCCGATCCCGATGGCTGCTGCCGCCGTCGTCGACGGCGCCGAGCTGATCCTCTCGGTGCCGGACGACGTCCTCGCCCTGATCTCCGCCCACCTCCGCGACCTCCTCGCGCCGCCTCCACGCCGCCTCCGCCGCCGACAAGCCCCTGCTCGCCGCCGCCCTCCGCTCCTCACTGTCCCCACGCCTCGCCGGCGCGCCGCGGCTCCTCCTGCCGTCTGCCGCTTCCTCCACTCCGTGGCTCCGCTGCTCTGGCGCACTGAACCCCGAGCTCGGCAACCTCGCCGCCACGCCCCGGCTTCTTCTCCCTCGTCGCCGTCGCGCCATCCCGCAGAGCTCTCCCGCGCCTCCTCTGGGCCCCCAGATTCGAGATCCTCGCCGACGCACGGCCACCCCACGCCTCTTCCTCCACGGCCATCACCCGGCTCCCTCTTCCCGGCCTGCTCGCGCTCAGCCCACGCCTAACAAGAACACGCCTCCTCGAGGCCCACGCGGCCTTCCTCCTTGCATGCCTCGCAGTTCCCCGCTATCCTTCGGCAACCGCCGACGCTGACGCTTCGCCGCCTCGCCGCTTAACGCCCGCCGGAGCTCGCCAGGCCGCTCTTCAGCGATCCGACGAGGACCTCCCCGTGCACGCCGCGCGTCGGGAGGCGATGTTGCGCCTGCACAGGGACTCCGGCGGGGGCATGATCGGTAGGCCGGACCTCGAGGCGCTGCTCCATGGGGCCAAGAACATTCTGCCACTGCCCACACCAGGCAAGACCGCGTGTCGCAGCCGGGGGAGGGCCGGCCGGGCGCGGCCGGAGCAGGCGCCGAACGAAGGAGGGGAAGGATGCGGGGAAGAGAGGGTCGGGGGCGGCGAACCTCGAGCGGCGGCGGCGAGACGGCGCGTCGGGGGCAGCGAGACGGCGGGCTCAAGCGGCGCGGCAGACGGCGGTGGGCGGCGCTTCTGTCGATCGATCTGGCTGTGGGGGAAGAAAGGAAGGGGAGGAAGGTGAAATAAATACCTCCTTTAACACCGTTCGTGGCGAACCGGTGTTAAAGAAGCGTTCACAAGATTACCCCCTTTAACACGGTTCCCGCCACGAACCGTGTTAAAGGGGTAATAAATGCTGAATTCTTTAACACCGGTTCCACCACGAACCGGTGTTAAAGTGGGTATGAACGAAATAAATGCCCCCCCTTTAACACCGGTTCCTGTCTGGAACCGGTGTTAAAGGGGGGGCATTTATTTCATGCATTAAAGGGGCTTTTTTAATTCAAAAAATATGATATGAAATTTAGAAAATTCATATCTTTTTCATGTCAACTCAGAAAAATATGAATAATATATCATAATTTTCAGAAAAATAATATCTATTCATTCATGTAAATCATTTTATATTTACTTTACATGAAATTTTTTAAAATAAATAAACACTTATTTCATGCATTAAAGGGGCTTTTTTAATTCAAAAAATATGATATGAAATTTAGAAAATTCATATCTTTTTCATGTCAACTCAGAAAAATATGAATAATATATCATAATTTTCAGAAAAATAATATCTATTCATTCATGTAAATCATTTTATATTTACTTTATATGAAATTTTTTAAAATAAATAAACACTTATTTCATGCATTAAAGGGGCTTTTTTAATTCAAAAAATATGATATGAATTTAGAAAATTCATATCTTTTTCATTTCAACTCAGAAAAATATGAATAATATATCATAATTTTCAGAAAATAATATCTATCCATTCATGTAAATGATTTTTATATTTACTTTACATGAAATTTTTTAAAATAAATAAACACTTATTTCATGCATTAAAGGGCTTTTTAAGATATATAAAAGAACTGAAAATTAAGATACATGGCGATTAAGTAACAATCGGCGAACTGAACTGAAAATTAAGATACATAAAAGAACTGAAAATTAAGATACATGGCCGATTAAGTAACAATCGGCCGAACTTGTTTCGAATGTTGGAGTGATTTAGTCATGCTCCCTACACCTGTAATACTACGCCATCGTAAGTCGCCGCCATTGCCGTCATTGCCGCCGGGGTCACCGTAATTGAACCTCCGGAGAGTACGCGTGGGCTGGACTTGAGGGTAGCGCGGGCTGGACTTGAGGGTAGCGCAGACGGGGTTAGAGTCGGCGGTGTCATAGGCCATGACGCTCGGAGAGTCCGACCGCGCCACCATAGCCGACGGCCGGCCTCGTTGAAGTTAGGAGGAGGTGGGCCGTCCTCCTCGTGCTGGCAGCGCCTCTCATGCCGATCCACGAAGAAGGCTTCCCAAGTAGGAAATAGTCGGGATGCCATCCGGGATTCTCCGCTGCCCGTGAGCTCGGTAGTAGTGGTTCGTGATGGCCATCCGACGCGCCACACCTAGAGGGACAGAGGAACCGGCACACCTCCGACGCCAAGATCCAGCCGACGGGGACACAAGAGTTCGGCGGGGTAGTTCGGTAGCAAAGCGCCTCCGCCTCCCCAGGGTTAGTGCTACGGTGGAAGCCATGGGAAAGAGTGATGAGGTTGCAGATATGAGTCTAGAGATGTGCAATGACAATTGAGGCCAACCCCTACATATATATATATAGTGAACTAGCGGGAAGAACTGAGGGAAGAATCAAGGGAAGAAAAATGGCGGGAAGAAAAATGGCGGGAAGAACTATCGGGAAGAAAAATGGCGGGAAAAAATGGCGGGATGAACCTTTAGTCCCGGTTGCAACCGGGACTAAAGATGAACCGGGAGTCCCGGTTGGAGACACCAACCGGGACAAACACGAGTCAGCACACTAATAATAGAGGTGAGTGCATGTCGACATTATGTCGCGTGGTACCTTGTCCCGGATGGTGTCACCACCCGGGACTAAAGATGAACCTTTAGTCCCGGTTAGAGACACCAACCGGGACTAATAATAGGGGTGAGTGTCGACATTATTTTGTAAGTGTCAACACTATGTCGAGCTGCTTGTACTATAAATAGGCATCCTTGTGAGTCCAGTCCTCCAGCCGTTTGAGGCGGGGACACTACGGCCATGTGGAGATGCCGACGGAGCCCAGTCCTCCGGATCTCCGAAACTGTCATAGAGGCACTCCTAATATGTGAAATTAGTTAGCTCCCTGGTGTATTGATCTAGTTAGACAAGTTACAAAGCTGCAAGATGGTTTTCGAGGAGAGGACACCACTACGGCCAGTTCGGGGAGATGCCGAGCCTGGGCCCTCCCAGATCTCCGAGAAACTGGTCATAGAGGCACTCCCTAATATGTGAAATTAGTTAGCTCCTGGTGTATTGATCTAGTTAGACAAGTTACAAAGCTGCAAGATGGTTTTCGAGAGAGGCGGGGACACCACTACGGCCAGTTCGGAGATGCCGACGAGCCCAGTCCCAAGATCTCCGAGAAACTGGTCATAGAGGCACTCCCTAATATGTGAAATTAGTTAGCTCCTGGTGTATTGATCTAGTTAGACAAGTTACAAAGCTGCAAGATCGTTTTCGAGAAGGGACACCACTACGGCCGTGTGGCGACTGCGTGGAGATATGCACACCACTAAAGCTGATCATGAACGCGGGCACCCCCACCGTAAACCCTCCACTGGGCACCAGATGCGCCGAAGCACAAAAGCCACCAGACACAGCGGGAGCGGGTGTGCAGGCTGGGTACAAGAATCGCGACGCCCGTAAATCAGCGGTTGGGAGAGCGGAGAGAGGTAGCATCCTGGGAGGAGCTGTTGGAACGAAAGCGGTTACGGGGTTGAGGCGCGAAGGCGCCATTGGTGGGTGTGCTCTCTTCTCGCTTGAGGACTAGGAATCTTGGGGCAGGCGCCTACTAAAGAAGAAGCTGCAGCACGGTGTTTATAAATAGCAGGAGGGAGGAAGGAGAACGAGGCGGTGGTCTCGATCCAAGGATAGAAGGACTACTCTAGTGTAGTCGATTTTTTTTTCTTTTTTTTCCTCCGTGTGAGATGATGAGCGGTGAGCCGCTTGTCTACTTTAGATCCGGAAAGTTTTTTTAACTGCAACAACGAAAATCTAGTGTGGTTGTGTGCTTACTCGTAAAAGGAGATCAAATTCAAAATGAGAATACGGCTCCACGCTTCTCCAATCTGTTTATCAAGTCCTTGATATATTATATACGAGTTTGTTAGAAACTATTATTACGGAGCTTGTTTTATTCGTCAAGTAAATTGTACTCCTCCGTCACGGTTTGGAGGGCGTCTTATAAAAGTCATGTGTTTTCAAAACTCCTTCTCCTTTTCAGTTTCAAATTCTTCCTTTGCATCAGTAATGGCCCGACCAAGATCGTCATCAGCGGGCCCATCTGCTCCCTCTTGATCTTCATTATCTACCCCCGTTGCAGTATCATCATATTCAGGATACATATTATGATAGTTTTCATCATCCTCTTCTTCTTCGTTGTCTTCCATCACAACCCCTTTTTCTCCGTGCTTGGTCCAACAATTATAGCTGGGCATGAAACCAGATCGAAGCAGGTGGGCGTGAATGGTTCTGGTATTTGAGTAGTCTTTCTTGTTACGACGACAGTGAACACACGGAAAGCACATAAAACCATTGTGACCACGGTTTGCATTAGCCACAACGATGAAATTTTGGAGGCCCGTAATGTACTCGGAGAAGGCGGTCACCGTACATCCATTGCCGATTCATCTGCATTAATATGTAGTATATATCAAAAAATAATAGGGAGATGACCATTTATATATATAGTACATCAATGACACATGAAACTATAGTTGCCGACCTCGACCGAGACGGAAAACAAGAAAGCTTATTTTGAGCTCTCGGGCATTTCACCGAACACCTCTAGTGCATATGAAAAAAACACAAACTAGCACTCTTCACACCCTCTTGCTAGGCTCCAAAATGTGAAAAAATGGAAGAGTGGGCTGGGGTGGTGTCTTATATAGCTTCACCTTTAACACCGGTTCGTGCCACGAACCGGTGTTAAAGGGGTGTGAGCCATCGGTGGAGGACCTTTAACACCGGTTCGTGGCACGAACCGGTGTTAAAGGGGGGCTCCTTTAATGCCGCAGAGGCCACGCTGGTACGGCCCCCCCTTTAACACCGGTTCGTAGAAGAACCGGTGTTAAAGCCCATTTTCGGGATCAACAAAAGCCCGCGTTTCCACTAGTGTGAGATAACCGTGTCACCTGCGGCAAGCTATACCGAGACGATCAGATCCGCCGCAGAGGACGCTGATCCCAAAGCAGATTCGTAGAGGGATATCAGGACTGATTTCCCTGCGATGCTAAGTGTCAGATCCTCTGTTCTATCAGCGCATGATGTCCTTCTTATGCCGCGTATGAGTACAAGGAAACAAACATGTAAAATACATCCCAAACATATAACAACATGGTCAGGTATGCAAATCTTACCACTCCAGAAGAGCCTAATGAATTAGAAGAATCTCGAAAAAATAGAAGTTGGAAAAAGTTCATGGATGAAGAATATCTAGCTCTTATTGAGAATAAAACTTGGCATTTAGTTCTCCACAACAAGTAGGTAAAAATGTTATAGATTGCAAGTGGGTTTATAAAATTAAGCATAAAGTCTATGATAGTATAGATAGATACGAGACTCGTTTAGTTGCAAAAGGTTTCAAATAAAGATATGGTATTTACTATGAGGACACTTCTAGTCTTGTAGACAATCCAACTACTATTCGTCTTGAGCTATCCATTTCAGTATCCAAAAGGTGGAGTTTACTATAGCTAGATGTGAAGAACACGTTTCTTCATGTTCTGGAGGAGAGTGTCTAGATAAGGCAACCACCCGGAATGAAGTTAAAGAAAGGTCTCAATATATCTGCAAACGTTTGACAAGGCCTTGTACGGATTGAAACAGGCCCCACAAGCATGGTTCTCAAACCTAAGAACAAAGTTTCAAGCACTTGGTTTCTGTCCTTCTAAGGAAGACACCTCATTATTATTCTACTCTAAAGGGAATATTTCTATTTTTATGCTTATTTATGTTGATGACATAATTGTTGCTAGTTCTTGTCACAATGCAACAATATCTCTTCTTCGAGATCTTCAAGATGAATTTGTCTTAAAGGATCTTAGCGATTTCCATTAATTTTTTGGCATAAAAGTGAATAAGATGAGGGACTGATTATTCTTAACACAACAGCGGTACACCAAGGATGTACTAAAAAGAGTAGGTACGTTGAAATGTAATCCTTCTAATACACCCATGTAAACAAATAAAAACATACCTACACATGAAGGAGATCCTCTTGGGGTAGAGGATACCATAAGTTATAGAAACATTGTTGGTGCATTATAATATTTGACTCCTAGAAGGCCAGACATTTCCTTCCATGTTAATAAAACATGTCAATTTATACATGCACCAACCATATTATATTAGACTGATGTTGAAAGGATATTGAGATATCTTAAGGATACACCTAATCTTAGGCTAAGATTCAACAAGTCCTCTTTCATGCTTGTCAGTTCCTTTCTAGATGCAGGCTGGGCAGGATGTCCATATGATAGAAGATCTATATGTGGTTCTTATATCTTTCTTGGCCCAAATTAATCTCATCGAGTGCAAGAAAACAAGCCACACTTTCGAGATCAAGTACAAAAGCAGAGAACAATTCTCTTGCCAATGCTATAATTATCTTGTCAATACTACAACTGAAATCATGTGGGTGCAAACCCTTCTTTATGATTTGAGAATTCCACATCCTCCAGCAGCCTGACTATGGTGAGACAACATGGGTGTAAATTATCTTTCAGCTAATCCAGTTTTTCATGCTAGAACTAAGCACATTGAGGTTGATTATCATTTTGTTCAAGAACGAGTAGCTTAGATATTAATTTTTTTCCAATAGGAGATCAAGTTGTAGATGGGTTCACTAGCGAGCTGTCATGTATGTAACATGTGAAGGGTTTCGCGGCATAGTAAATCAAAAATTTCTACAGATGCGAACAGAGGGAAAGCCAAGATCTAATCTAGGAGATGCAATCAACGAGAGAGATTGGATTAGATCTTCATACCCTTGAAGATTCGCGACAATGAACGTTCGTTAACGTGGGTGATGTAGTACTCGCTTCTCCTCCTCGCGATCCGATCCGATCTAGCACCACAAGTGGCGGTGCCTCCGTGAGATGCACACGCAGCACCTCGGCGTCTCCTCCTTCCTCGGACCAGCAAGTATGGTGGAGAGATAGATTGGATCTAAACACGGCGTGGTGTATATGGTGGAGAATTTCTGCAGCAGGGCTTCGCCTACAAACAGTCGGGAGGGAGAGAGGAAAGCTAGCAAGGCGGCTAGGGTTTGGAGGAGAGGTGTGGGGGGGTTGGTGCGCCCCCACCCCTCTTTATATAGAGGGGGGGCGCAGCCCTAGCCCCTCCCCCAAGCCCAAAGGATAAGGAGTGGGGGGCATGGACTCTCCCCTCTTCTAGAAACCCTATCTCTAGTTTAAACGATTTAAACTCTCTAGGATCGGCTGGGCCCTATGGGCCTTGTGCCCCTGGCCCAATGCGGCCATGACACTCCCTCATAGTCCCATGCCCCCTCACGGAAGGTGGGGCCACGTTGGTCCCCTTCCGGAAGGTTCTAGAAGCTTCCGGTACAATACCGATTAACACGGAACAATTTTCCGAACTCCAAAAACTGCACTGCCTTATATGAATCTTATTTTCTGGACCATTCCGGAACCTCTCGTGATGTCCCGGATCCCATCCGAGACTCCGAACAAAAATTCATAAACCAATTATCCAATCTATCCTAGCGTCAAGACACGTTGTGTGACCTGCGGTTCGAGAATATGCAGACATGATCTTCTATCAATAATCAAGGGTCAGGCACCCATATTGACTCCCACATTCATCGATGATCATATCGGATGAACCACGATGTCGATTCAAACAATCCCATATATATATTCCCTTCGTCTCGCGATATTTTACTTGCCCGAGATTCGATCGCTTGCATATGCCATACCTAGTTCAATCTCGTTCACGCAAGTACTTTTACGATTCTGTAATCCGATATCACTTTGTGATTAACTCCTTAACCACATGCTTGCAAGCGGTGTTGATATCGATTACAGAGTGGGCCCGAAGTATATCTCTCCGACTTGGGAGGGACAAATTCCATCTCGATACATACAACCCAACAGATACTTTCCGATCACCTGAGAGACACCTTTATGATCACCCTCTCATAGGATGACGTTTGATGACCTCAAAGCTTTCTTCCGATACCAGGAGTTGTATTATCTCATGGTCTAAGGAATACAATATTTGACATAGGAAAAGCTACGCAAAGATGAACACGATGATACGATCTAATTGCTTCGCCTAGTTTGGGTCTGTCCATCATATCATTCTCCAATGATATGATCTCATTATCAATTGACAACTCATATCTATGGTTAGGAAACCTTAACCATCATTGATCAATGAGCTAGTCCATAGAGGCGTACTAGGGACACGGTGTTGTTCACAAACCACACAAGTATTAATGTTTCCGCTTAATACAATTCTAGCATGGAATATAAACTTTATCATGAACAAGAATTATAATAATAACATCTTTATTATTGCCTCTAGGGCATAATTCCAGCTTCCCACTTTCACTAGATTCAATAATCTAGTTTACATCTGGCAACAATCTCACACCCATGGCACTGAGGTGTTGATCATGTTTTACACGTGGAAGAGGTTTAGTCAGTGGATCTGCGACATTCAGATCCGTATGTACTTTGCTAATCTTCGATCTCCATCCGCTATATAATCTCGGATTATATGAAACTTTGTTGATATGCTTGGTCTTTGGATGATATCTTGGTTCCTTAGCGAGTGCTATGGCGCCGTGTTGTCACACAATATCTCCGTGGGTCCAATGCACTTGGAACCACGCCAAGCTCGATGATGAAGTTTCGATCCAAACTCCTTCACTTGACGCTGCAGCAGCCATGTATTCCGCTTTTCAGTAGATCCCGCGATCACGCTTTTGCTTGCAGCTTCTCCACAGCTCCTCCATTCAAAATATAAACGTATCTTGTCGAGATTTGGAATCATCCTTGTCGGTGTCGAAACTAGCATCGACGTAACCTTTACGACAAGCTGTTCATCACCCCATAGACTAAGAACATTTCTTTAGTTCTATTTAGGTACTTTAGGATGTTCTTCACGGCTGTCCAAATGTTCCACTCGGATCACTTTGATATCTGCTCGTCAAACTAAGAGCATTGGACACATCCGGTCTAGTACACAAAGATGGCATACATGATGGAACCTATGGCCGAGGCATAAGGCACTTTGCTCATAGCTTTCCTATCATTTACCAGAATGGACACTGAGCCTTGCTCAATATCTTACCTGACAACATAGGCACTGAACCTTTCTTTGCCTTATCCATTCTGAACCTTTTCAGAACTTTGTCTAGGTATGTACTCTGGCTTAAAGCTATTAGGCGTCTTTGTCTATCTCTATAGATTTTGATGCCCAATATATAAGCAGCTTCACCTAGGTCTTTCATTGAAAAACACTTGTTCAAATAACTCTTCACATCGTTAAGCTTGTTGATGTCATTTCCAATAATCAATATGTCATCCACATATAGTACCAGAAACGTCACCGAGCTCCCACTCACTTTCTTGTAGATGCAAGATTCGTAGCAATTTGGAACAAATCCAAAGCTCTTGATCACTTGATCAAAACGAAGGTTCCAACTCCGAGATGCTTGCTTCAGTCCATAAATGGAACGCTGAAGTTTGCATACTTTATCAGCATCCTTAGGATCGACAAAACCTTCGGGTTGCATCATATACAACTCTTCATCAATGTTGGCATTGAGGAACGCAGGCTTGACATCCATCTGCCATATTTCATAATCATGAAACGCAGCAATTGCTAATAAAATCCGAATGGACTTAAACATCACTACGGGAGAGAAAGTCTCATCGTAGTCAACACCTTGAACTTGTCGAAAACCTTTTGCGACAAGCCGTGCTTTATAGACGGTAACATTACCATCCGCGTCTGTTTTCTTCTTGAATATCCATTTGCACTCAACGGCCTTCGGTCTAGGAGGGTCCACCAAAGTCCATACTTGGTTTTCGCTCATGGATCCCAATTCGGATTTCATGGCTTCTAGCCATTTCTCAGAGTCTGGGTTCATCATCGCTTCCTCATAGTTCGTAGGTTCACTGTCTTCTACTAACAAGATAGTCAAGATAGAGTTGCCGTACCACTCAGGAGGGGCACGCGACCTTGTCGACCTGCGACGTTCAGTAGCAGCATCGTCTGAAGCTTCATGATCCTTGTCATTAGCTCCCGCTATTGTTGGTGCAGGCGGCACTGGAACAATTTCAGGTGCTGCGCTACTCTCCAATTCAAGAGAAGGTTCAATAACCTCGTCAAGCTCTACTTTCCTCCCACTCACTTCTTTCGAGAGGAACTCCTTCTCAAGAAAGGAACCGTTCTTTGCGACAAACACTTTGCCTTCGGTTCTGTGATATAAGGTATACCCAATAGTTTCCTTAGGGTATCCTATGAAGACGCATTTCTCCGCTTTGGGTTCGAGCTTGTCCGGCATCAACTTCTTGACGTAAGCTTCGCATCCCCAAACTTTAAGAAACGACAACTTAGGTTTAGCACCAAACCACAGTTCATACGGTGTCGTCTCAACGGATTTAGATGGAGCCCTATTTAAAGTGAATGCAGCGGTTTCTAATGCATAACCCCAAAATGATAACAGCAAATCAGGAAGAGACATCATTGATCGGACCATATCTAATAGGTTTCGATTCCGGCATTAAGACACACCATTGCGCTGTGGTGTTCCGGGTGGCGTGAGTTGTGAAACGATTCCACTTGCTTTAAGATGCGTGAGAAAATCATAACTCAAATATTCACCTCAACGATCGGATCGTAGAAACTTAATCTTTCTGTTACGATGGTTCTCCACTTCATTCTGAAATTGCTTGAACTTTTCAAATGTTTCATATTTATGTTTCATTAAATAGATATACCCATATCTACTTAAGTCATCGGTAAAAGTGAGGAAATAGCGATATCCACCGCGCGTCGAAATACTCATCGGTCCGCATACATCGGTATGTATGATTTCCAACAAGTCTGTTGCTCGCTCCATCATTCCAGAGAACGGGGTTTTGATCATCTTGCCCATGAGGCATGGTTCGCATGTGTCAAATGATTCAAAATCAAGAGACTCCAAAAGTCCATCAGAATGGAGTTTCTTCATGCGCTTTACACCAATATGACCTAGACGACAGTGCCACAAATAAGTAGTATTATCACTATCTACTTTGCATCTCTTAGCCTCAATGTTATGGATGTGTGTTTCATCCCTTTCGAGATTTAGAAGAAATAAACCATTCACAAGAGGTGCATGACCATAAAAGATGTTACTCATATAAATAGAACAACCATTATTCTCCGATTTAAATGAATAACCGCCTTGCAATAAACACGATCCGAAATGATGTTCATGCTCAACGCAGCACATAATAACATTTATTAAGGTTTAAAACTAATCCCGAAGGTAAAACTAAGGAGAGCGTGCCGACGCCATCACATCAACTCTTGATCCGTTGCCAACGCGCATCGTCACCTCATACCTCGAAGCCGCTCATTCCGTAGCTCCTGCTTCGAGTTACAAATATTAGCAACCGAACCGTATCAAATACCTGCACTACAACGAGGGCTAGTAAGAAAAACATTAATAACATGTATATCAAATATACCTTTGATGGTGCCAGCCTTCTTGTCCGCTAAGTACTTTGGACATATGCCCAAAGGACCCTTGTCCTTGCAATAGAAGCGATCGGTCCGCTTGGGACCGACGAGCTTCTTCTCAGCAGGGGCATTGCGCTTGCCGCCGCCCTTCTTGAAGGGCTTCTTTGCTCCCTTACCTTTCTTAAATGAGGGCTTGTTGACCATCAACACATGATTATCCTTCTTGATGTCCACTTCCGCACCTTCAGCTTTGCGAAGAGCTCGGTGATCGTATCAGTGGAACCAATCTGATTATGAGTCACTACAAAACGTTTGTAGTTGGGAGGGAGTGATTGCAGAACCCTGTCAATCTTGAGCTCCTCTGGAATCGTGCATTCCAGTTGCTCAAGCCGTTGAGTGTAGCCCGACATCTTTATGGCGTGCTCACTAACGGAACTCCCTTCCTCCATCTTGCAGTTAAAGAACTTCTCAGAGATCTCATATCTCTCAGAACGGGCCTGAGTCTGAAACATGGTTTTCAGCTCCTAGAGAATCTAGAAGGGCCCGGGATACTCTTCAAAACAATTTTGAAGCTCCGGTTCCATAGCAAACAACATGGTGCTCTTAATCACACCATAATCATCTTTGCGCCGATCGATAGATGCTTTCTCATCACCGCGCTTGCAGTAGGGGGTCACCTAACGCTTTCCCAAGGACATAGTCCTTTGTCCATGAACAGAATGATTCTTAGATTGCGGAACCAATTGGTGATGTTAGACCCATTGTTTCTAAGCTTTTCCTTCTCAGCAAAAACGTTGAAGTTGAAGTTGGACTTGGCCATGTGATCTACAGTATTTGCAAGTACAATTTAGACTATGTTCATGATAAATAGTTCAATTTAATCAAATTACTAGATGAACTCCCACTAAATTCAACATCCCTCAAGTTGTTTAGTGAACACAATCCAAATTCACCACACCTAATCCGATCATCACGAGAAGAGATGTGGTTTCAATGGTGGGCAACAAAGTGTCGATCATATCACTCATATGACTCATGCTTAACCTTTCGGTTCTTGTGTTCCGAGGCCATGTCTGTACATGCTAGGCTCGTCAAGATAGACCCAAGTATTTCTCAAGTGCAAAACTGGCTTGCACCTGTATGTGAGCGAGAGTCTATAACACCCGATCATCACGTGATGGTTGGACACGACGAACTTTCGCAACTGTGCATACTTGGGGAGAACACAATTTTATCTTGATCTTTAAGTGAGGAATCATCTTATAATGCTACCGCGATCTAAGCATAATAAGATACATAAAGGGATAAACATCACATGCATATAACTTTATGTGACATGGTATAGCCAATCCTCGCGCAATGATCTCCATCTTGTGCGTTCCGGCATGATCTCCATCACTCCACCATGATTGCCTCCACCACGAATAGCAACTACAACTATTGCTAACTACTTAGCGATAAAGTAAAGCTATTACATGGCGTATAAGAAGTTGACTCGCAGGTCATACACAATTATAAAGACAACCATATGGCTCCTGCCGGTTGTGTACTCATCGACATGCAACTCGTGAAACATTACAAAACATGATCATCGCATATAATATACACATCACATCTTGGGCCATACCATATCACAGAAAACACTCCCTGCAAAAACAATTTAGACGCCTCTACTTTGTTGTTGCATGTTTTATGTGGCTTATGGGAGTAGATGCTAAGAACGATTCTTACCTACGGAAAGCCACAACGGTGATATTATGGTTGCCAAACTCCGGTGTTAATCCCATGACAACTATAGTGAGAGCAACTGGCATCCACCAGCCGCATGTGTGGAACAAGCCACACGTCAAGTGAGGAGCCGGTCTCGCGAACGATGTCGCGTAAGGTTGTCCTGGACCGCTTCAATCTCACTATCCCGCGTCATAAGAAGAACACAAACAAGAGGCTTGCAACAGAAAACATCAACGCCCGCAACAACCATGTTGTGTTCTACTCGTGAAACACATCTACGCATAGATCTAGCTCGATACCCTTGAAGGGTTTTCGGCATAGTAAATCAAAATTTTCTACGGATGCGAACAGAGGGAAAGCCAAGATCTAATCTAGGAGATGCAATCAACGAGAGAGATTGGATTAGATCTTCATACCCTTGAATATTCGCACAGAGGAACGTTCGTCGGAACGTGGGTGATGTAGTCGTACTCGCTTCTCCTCCTCGCGATCCGATCCGATCTAGCACCACAAGTGGCGGTGCCTCCGTGAGATGCACACGTGCGGCACCTCGACATCTCCTCCTTCCTCGGACCAGCAAGTATGGTGGAGAGATAGATTGGATCTACAACATGACGGCGTGGTGTATATGTTGGAGAATTTCTGCAGCAGGGCTTCGCCTACAAACAGTCGGGAGGGAGAGAGGAAAGCTAGAAAGGCGGCTAGGTTTTGGAGGAGAGGTGTGGGGGGGTTGGTGCGCCCCCACCCCTCTTTATATAGAGGGGGGGGGGGCGCAGCCCTAGCCCCTCCCCCAAGCCCAAAGGATAAGGAGTGGGGGGCATGGACTCTCCCCTCTTCTAGAAACCCTATCTCTAGTTTAAACGATTTAAACTCTCTAGGATCGGCTGGGCCCTATGGGGCCTTGTGTCCCTGGCACAATGCGGCCAGGACACTCCCTCATAGGCCCATGCCCCCTCCCGGAAGGTGGGGCCACGTTGGTCCCCTTCCGGAAGGTTCTAGAAGCTTCCGGTACAATACTGATTAACCCGGAACAATTCCGAACTCCAAAAACTGCACTGCCTTATATGAATCTTATTCTCCGGACCATTCCGGAACCTCTCGTGATGTCCCGGATCCCATCCGAGACTCCGAACAA
This sequence comes from Avena longiglumis, assembly GCA_030063025.1. Lineage (NCBI taxonomy): Eukaryota > Viridiplantae > Streptophyta > Magnoliopsida > Poales > Poaceae > Avena > Avena longiglumis. The sequence goes on along the minus strand of CP125978.1, from coordinate 18,199,140 downwards.
AAATTCATAAACCAATTATCCAATCTATCCTAGCGTCAAGACACGTTAAGTGTGTGACCCTGCGGGTTCGAGAATATGCAGACATGATCTTCTATCAATAATCAACAGCGGGGTCTGGGCACCCATATTGACTCCCACACATTCATCGATGATCATATCGGATGAACCACGATGTCAGGATTCAAACAATCCCATATATATATTCCCTTCGTCTCGCGATATTTTACTTGCCCGAGATTCGATCGTCGGTACCGTCATACCTAGTTCAATCTCGTTCACAGCAAGTACTTTACTCGTTCCGTAATCCGATATCACTTTGTGATTAACTCCTTAACCACATGCTTGCAAGCGGTGTTGATATCGATTACCGAGTGGGCCCGAAGTATATCTCTCCGACTTGGGAGGGACAAATTCCATCTCGATACATACAACCCAACAGATACTTTCCGATCACCTGAGAGACACCTTTATGATCACCCTCTCATAGGATGACGTTTGATGACCTCAAAGCTTTCTTCCGATACCACGGAGTTGTATTATCTCATGGTCTAAGGAATACAATATTTGACATAGGAAAAGCTACGCAAAGATGAACACGATGATACGATCTAATTGCTTCGCTTAGTTTGGGTCTGTCCATCATATCATTCTCCAATGATATGATCTCATTATCAATTGACAACTCATGTCTATGGTTAGGAAACCTTAACCATCATTAATCAATGAGCTAGTCCATAGAGGCGTACTAGGGACACGGTGTTGTTCACAAACCACACAAGTATTAATGTTTCCGCTTAATACAATTCTAGCATGGAATATAAACTTTATCATGAACAAGAATTATAATAATAACATCTTTATTATTGCCTCTAGGGCATAATTCCAACAACATGTTGTGTCAATCCTTGTAAATCATGAACCCATGATTGATAAGGATCGATGGTTATCTAATCTCTAGAGTCTGTTGTATAAAAACTTGCATGTAAATCCTTTTGGGGTTATTGGTTAAACCCCCTTATATTAACATGCATGGTGTGCCTCTAATGAGGTAAGTCACCTTTACGTATTTCTACACCCTTGCTAGGTACCTTGCCACTGACAATGTTGCTAGTGTTGCTCCTCTTACTGCATATGGAGAGGGCTTGTTGGCTTGTATGGGTCAAGTGCAATGACAGTGGAGGATCCAACAAAGAATAAAAAGATGGTGATGGTGTTGGCGAGGGGCTAGATTTGGCGGGAACGGTGATCTATCCGAGTAACAAGAATGCGGATGAGAATCTCACTAGGGACATGTAGTATGATGGCGGGTTCAACAACTAATGATGGATATTAGAAAACATAGAAATGTATTCGATGATTGTAATATTTTCTCAGAATATATGCGTATGTAGTTCTTTGAGAAGTTGGATAAAATGAGCTTTTCTGGATACCGTTTCGACTCCTGAGACGATCAAGAGGCGATTAGGTTTTCCAGTGAAAATGACGGAGCTCACAGGTCTCCGACAGCGCGCAAGGAAGGTTTGGGGGTGAACAGGCCCCTCGTTGGCCTATCTACAACCTTCTCAAGCCGGTTCATGTTTCCCACTCGAGATGACCAAGAAGATACCTTTGCGTCTCTACACACCCTCGGCAATAGAATGTAGATTGATTTGAGATTGAGGTCTGGGTGTGTGCATCCATCGCAGCAGCAAACAGTGCTCTTGTTGGAGGAGCAGCTAGAACTGAAGGCAGGAAAAGGCCCTACGATGCAGGAGGAATCAATCGAGTAATTGATTGGCCGCATAAAATTAACAGCGGCGGAGTTTTCAAAGTTTTTCATTGACAATCGTACTGATGTTCGACACCAATCTAGGCGTTCGTGGGCAAGTTTCAGGTGCCAAAACCAAGGGTCTTTCGTATTCGCAGATGCATGGGGGAAACCCAAAGGGTCTTGCTGGAGGCACTGTTCTGGAAGCGTGGACTTTCTATAGAATTAAAACTTAAAATCTATGATCGGATGGCGAAGATGCCTATGCAGTGTTTTCTTTTAGGGATGTCGTTTTTGGAGAATTTGGACCACAATTGCTGTCTTGGCAGGGTTTGTGTTGCAGCTATAAGGTTTTGATCCTATAGCGGGATCATTTATTTATTTTCTTCTTTTTGTTGTTGTAGGTTGTGTGTATCCATAATGTCTTTAGGATGTTTTATTGTTGCAGAAGATCGGGTGTAATAGTATCTCCGCCATATTAATAAATTCTCTTTGTTGTGCTAGTGCCTGATGGTTGAGTTTCTTAGTTTATATTGTTATATGTCGTACAGGTAAAAGAATATGATATTGCAGCGTCTGAGTTGAATTTGAATCTGTTCGCTACTTTAGCATGCTTTTTCTTGATTCTTTCAGGTGATGGGAAGAAGGTTATTCAGTTAACTTGATCAGAAATATAGGGTGTGTTTGGTAGTCCGGTTCAACCAAAATATTCTCATCTCGACCGAGATTTGCAGCGATTCAGACGTTTGGTAGGTCGGTTTTCTCGCACGGGCAGTGCCCACCTCGCACGAAAAAGGGCTCTCAGCCCTGCCCGGTAGAGAAGCTCAGATCGAGCTTCGCTACTCGGCAGTGCTGGACTCGCCCGGAAATCCCACCCCGCGTCCCCCCGCCTGGGCCGAAACCAACAGGGGTCAATCGCCCCCACCCTCATTTCTCTCCCAACCCGCTCTCCTCTCACTCCGCCCAAACGAGCACCGCCGCCACTTCCTCGATGCCGGCAACCGCCTCGTCGACGCCAGCCTCCGGCAACCACCTCGTTGACGCCAGCCTCCGGCAACCGCCTCTTCCTCGACGTTGTTCTCTGCCGCTGGACCGCCCCAATCTGCACCGCCTCCTCTCATCGGCACCACAGCAGGCCGGACGCTCCCCAATCTGCGCCGCCTCCTCTCACTCTGCCCCCACAGCAGGCCGGCCGCGCCCTGATCTGCGCCGCCTTCTCTCGCCCTGACGGACAAGCGTTGGTCCCTGGCTGCGCCGTCCCGCCTTGTCTCCGTCCCTGTACGACCTCGACTTGGCATCCTCACCCCCGCGAGCGAGCTCCTGGCAGTGAGCCACATCGCCGTACCGCGACCCAGCCGCCCAAGCGCCGGCAGCGGGCCACATCGCCGTGCCGCGACCCAGCCGCCCAAGGTCCTGGCAGCGGCCCACCTCGTCGGCGCCACCCATGGGAGAGCACCCAGCGACGCCCATGACTGACCAGGACCTGATTGCTTTTTACTTTTTGTGTATAAGGACCTGATTGCTTTTTTATTTTCATCCTAAGGACCTCCGTGTAAATATTTCGAGTCCAGCTTGTTTTAACTCATAGAAGCTACCAAACAACATCTGAGCTGAGCTTGTTTCAACAAACCTGGGCTACCAAACAAGTGAGAATATCTGAGCTAAACTTGTCTAGAGGCAGCATGTATGAGGGGAGATGGGGATTCTGAGTTGCCCCAGGCTACCAAACACACCCATAATGTGTCTCTTCATCAAAAAAATACTATGGAAACTAGTCATTGATAGGCAAATTGAAAGCGAATTTAACATCATCTTAATCCGCCGCATCCACAGAAGTGGTATATGCGGAGGCCAAATAGCCTTTGTTTTCATTATTGCCGCTACAAATCATAGCCGTGCAACATCTCTTACAATCCCATGATCGACAGACAAGCTTTTGAGATGGTGCTTTTTTGATCAATTCAGGCGTTTGCTTCTTGCAGTTTACTTCGCAGGCCGCCAGGTCTGCTGCCTCTGCAGGAACAACAAAAATCATCAGATCGAAATACGAAATTCTTCTACCGTGTTTGTGTCAAAAGAAGATGGAAATATAGTGCAGGTAAGATCGATGGTCTGAGCGTCGTCTTACCGGCCGGCGGGCAACCAATCTAGGCAATCTAGGCAATGGTGGGCAAGATTCTAGTGCCAAAATTGAGGGTCTTCCATATTCAAACGATCGTAGATGTACTGTTATGACCTGCGTGGGGCAACACAAAGGGCCTTGCTTGGGGCATTGTTTTGAGTCCGTCGAATTTTTTCAAGGTGAAAACCTACAATTTATGATTAGATGGTGACGACACTTGTGCGGTGTTTCCTTTTGGAGGTTTCGCTTTTAGAGAATTTGGGCTGTTTTGACAGGGGTTTGTGTTGCAGCTATAAGGTTTGGATTATCATAGGGAGATTATTTATTTTTCTTCTAGATTGTGTGCATCCCTAATATTTTTAGGGCATTTCATTGTTGCAGAGACATAGTGTAATAGTATCTTCGCCATATTAATATATTACCTTTGTCAAAAAAATGTCAGAGGTGCTAATGCCTATCAGCCTGAGTTTCTTTGTTTATATTGTCGTGTCGTACAAATAAAAGAATAAGGAGTTGAATTTGAATCTGTTCACTACTTTAGCATGCTTTTTCTTGATTCTTTCAGGTGATGGGAAGAAGGTTATTCAGTTAACTTGATAAGAAATATAATGTGTCACTTCATAAAAAAAAAGACTACAGAAACTAGTCATCGATAGGCAAATTGAAAGCCAATTTAACATCATCTTAATCCGCCCGCATCCACGGAAGTGGTATATGCGGAGGCCAAATAGCCTTTGTTTTCATTATTGCCGCTACAAATCATAGCCGTGCAACATCTCATACAATCCCATGATCGACAGACAAGCTTTTGAGATCATGCTTTTTTGATCAATTCAGGCTCGTTTGCTTCTTGCAGTTCTCCTCGCAGGCCGCCAGGTCTGCTGCCTCTGCAGGAACAACAAAAATCATCAGATCGAAATACGAAATTCTTCGGAGTGCCGTGTTTGTGTCAAAAGAAGATGGAAATACAGTTCAGGTAAGATCGATGGCCTGAGCGTCGTCTTACCGGCCGGCGGGTCAGACTGGCCGCAGATCTTGACGGTGCACGGGTCGCCGCCCCCGACGGCGGTGGCGGAGGCCTCGCTGGGGCTGCACTTGTTGGCGCAGAACGGGACGCACAGGAACCGCGCCATGTGCACCCTGCACGCCGGGTAGCAGTCATCGAAGCACGCGCAGAACTTGGACAGGGCGGCCGCCTGCTGCACCTGCCCGGACAGCGTCACCAGGAGGAGCACGCACAGGGCGGCAGCGGCGGCGGCGGATCTCGACCTCTTCGCCTCCATCCTCTCGCCGACGATCGAACGGAGAAGAAGGACAAGTGAGAGATCGAAGACAAAATGTGTGTTTTGCGGTGAGGTTCTACGTAGGGATCCTCACCTATTTATACTAGGAAGCAGGGGCAGCTATGGTAAGAGTTCAATCACCGGCAGCTGGCTAATTAGACTCTCTGCAAATGGGGTAAAAGATCAATCACCGCGGCAGGTAACTGATCTCTGAAAATCCGGTAGTTTCCTGGATACACGAGATGCGCGGAGGATACGTTGCTGTCATGTCACCGGCTGCTCCTAATGGCAACAGATCATTTATTTTGAGGATTCATTTCTTAATTAGCATGATTTTTTATTTTAAGGATTCATTTCTTGATAAATATATATGGGATGTGACTCGCTCGACATTTTGCTCGTACCGGAGAAATTAACCTTGGATGTGCAGCAGGAGAAATCCGTGGAGAGTAAATGCGGAAGATTGTTTAGTGTTTCCGCAAGATATTTTTTCAAGGGGAGAAAGGGAAAGCTACGTGGATCATTATGGAAAAATATATAGTTGTCGTGTGCCAAATAGACCGGAATATAACAAAGTTTATCTTTGCCGTGTGTAACCAAAAAAACACACGGCAAGTACACGAACACAACAAATTTCAAAAAAAGAACACGGTAAAGAAATATACATGACAAAGACCCACAAAGAAACACGGCAAAGAAAAAATACTCGGCAAAGTCGACAGCGACACACTGTATAGGTGTCGTCACGGCAATGAGGTGGGACCCGTGACCCCACAGGTCCACTTGATGGGGAGGAGCTAACGGTTGCAGACGATGGCCTCTTTGCCGTGTGCCATCATCCGCCCGTGTGTATTCTGCAGTATACACGACAAAAGACCTTTGCCGTGTGTATTCCACAGAATACACGGCAAAGTCATTTTTTTTCTTTTTTTTCCCTTTTATCACATTACTTTTAGAAAAATCATAAAAAAAATCAATCTAATTCAGAAAAATACAAAGAATCTTTATGCTCGTTGTTTTGACCATAGTTTAAAACAGGCATAAATAATTCAAAAATGGTCAAAACAATGTAAAATTCCTGTCGAATAGGGGGATCTCAAACCCTTTCGTCCACCCCAGGTAAAAAGGACAAATTCTTGCCGAATCGGCAGAAAGTGGATCATGTAAGAACTACAGGTACATGGTCTAATGGTCATGATTTTCACAAAAATCATTTTTAGGTTCACACTATGTTATTTCATAAGATATCCAATGCAAGTTTGGAGAGGCTCGGCTCCGAGCGAAGAATCTTCACACCCGTCGTTCGACAAAGTTTGTTGATAGTTTAAAAGAGGCATAAAAAATTAAAAAATGATCGAAACAATGTAAAACCTTTATGTGGTGTCATATTATGTGACATAGTTGGAAGGAAAAATATAAAACTTGGTATACTGAATATGTCTCAATTTTTTTCACAAAATGACCTATCTCAGTCGAGGTTTTCTGGCTTTCAGGTCAAATTACCAATGTTATGGCTAGAATCAAAGCATAGTTTGTGATAATGTGCACATATTATGCATGCATGTGCATCATGGGATGACGAACAATGTTGCAGGAGGAAGTTTTTCTTTTCACCGCACCAAAAAGCCATTTTCCACTTTCCGATCGCATAAAACGGGGGATTTTATGAAACAACCACCAAATGGCTAATTCAAAATGCTACCATCCCATTTTTCAAAAATACTAGACCACCTTAAATGTACAATGTCCCGATAGTGGGATCTCAAACCTTTCCGTCCACCCCAGGTGAAAAAAGACAAATTCCTGTCAAATCAGTAGGAAGCGGATCAGATATGAACTACAGGTACATGATCTAATGGTCATGATTTTTCACAAAAATCACACAATATGCTATTTCATGATATTACCAATGCAAGTTTAGAGAGGCTCAACTCCGATCTAAGAATCTTCATACCCGTCGTTCGACAAAGTTTGTCGATAGTTTAAAAGAGGCATAAAAATTCAAAAAACGATCGAAACAATATAAAACCTTCGCGTGGTGTCATATTATGTGACATAGTTGGAAGGAAAAATATAAAACTTGGTATATTGAATATGTTTCAAAAACACCTTCACGAAATGGCCTATCTCATTCGAGGTTTCCTTGCTTTTGGGTCAAATGACCAATGTTATGGCAAGAATCAAGGCATAGTTTGTAATAATGTGCCCATATTGTGAATGCATGTGTATCATGGGACAGTGAACAATGTTGCAGGAGGAAGTTTTCCTTTTCGCCGCACCAAAAAACCATTTTCGATTTTCCGAGCACAAAAAACGAGGGATTTTGTGAAGCAACCACCAAATGGCTAATTCAAAATGCTACCGTCACATTTTAAAAAAAAATACTAGACCACCTTACATGAATAATGTCATAACAGGGGGATCTCAAACATTTCCTTCTATCCCTGGTGAAAAAGACAAATTCCTGTCGAATCGGTAGGAAGTGGATAGATATGAACTACAGGTACATGACCTAATGGTCATGATTTTTTATAAGTTTAAAAGAATTCATTATTTTAAAAAGTACTTTCAGAAGTATGTCTGGATGAAAGATCGAAGTTTACTTCAAGATAGTAGGACTCAAACCTTAAGGTAATTAATAAATGGAAGTTGCAGAAGTACTTAAGGAAATAACAAAAGAGTTTCTAAAGCTTGATAAGTTAAAATCTTGAAGTAATAAAATAAATTAATCCTAACAGACTAATTCTAGAGGAAACAACTTTTAAGTAATCCTTAAGAGGTAATAAAGCATATCCAATTGGACATGTGTAGGGAAACAACAAATTCCGATGGATATGGATTAAATGTGTCCAACACCAATCTTCAAAAGGAATACCAGTATAAACCATACAATGACAAATCAAAAGTTAGTCTTTTGACCATAGTTATTGCCTAATAAAATTTTAAACCCTATTTTAGTGAGACTTCCTAGACCTTACATAGTATAGTAAGGAAGCTCTATGATCAAGTAAAGGAATTGGGTTAGGATACCTAATCAGAGAAATGAACTAAAGAAGGGATCCCAATTTAAGGATTTTATAATATGGACTTATCCCTAAGGGATGGAAGTAAAATGAACTTTGGGATATTGGAGACGACAAGTTAGAGGTTGTCACGAATGATAAAAATTAAGCAAAAAGATCTGGATATGGGATACTACAATTATTCCCATTTGAGGTTATCATGGAGTTGAAAATTGTCACGATCAATACAAGTCAATTCCTCATTCCGAAATGTGAGAGCATACAAACTTTCAGGACGAATTTTATTTTAAGGGGGGGGGGAGTCTGCCAGCATTAGAGCTAAGAAATAAGCTGGACCCAGATATGTGCATTGCATTCATGCATAGAAAAACCGAATAATTTTCACGCTTTTGATTAAAACTTGTCAAAGTGATTGGAGCTTCTTTCAATTTGCTGGAATTGAAATAGATCACCAAGTTGACTGCGATAAGTTTCTATATGACCTTTGTTAAAACCTTATTTTGGGTAAACATGATTTGATCTAAGGGTAGATCAAATGTAATAAAACTAAGCCCTTGCATATTACTTAATGCTTGATACCTGATCTTTTAGAGATCATACAATAGTATTCATTACACAACTCATAAATACTAAGTTATGAATATAACTCAAGTAACAAGAATTTAATAATTATATCTTGATCTATCTTAATCATATCTACTTATACCATGAGTATCATTGTAATACCTAACATTAACTCTTAAGTGAGGCTAAGTAGGAAAGAACTAAGAAAAGATCATCCACCATATATCTTTCTTTCCATACCAAGCCTTATTAGCTCTACTGAATCATATTCAAATATCTGTTGTTCATCAATGTTGAGTAATCAACTATTGATTCACCAATTCTTAACCTATGAATTCTTGATCTATCAACTCTTGTCCATATCATAGCATTCACTTTAAGCCTATAAAGAAAGAAGTAAGAACAGGTATGTAACACCCTCAGAATCGGACCTATGCAAGTTTGGGCAAAGTTCACCAAACCCGCATAGAAACGATTCAAAGGTGCCCACCAGGCACTTTCGTGCGGGTGGAAAACGAAGTAATAACATTACACAACAGTCCTCGATGGGACCCACAGAACGGATATATATAACAGCGACTCAGAGAGTCAAGAATACAGATATAATATACAAAGATCCAAATCACCTTGAAACGATATAGCGTCCAGCTACGGACAAGATGCAAATGGGGCTAAGAGCCCTGAAGAATAACCAATGGCGTCCATAACCCTGCCCAGGCCAAGCCGGAAGGGTAACCTGCTAACGACGTCGATCCCAAAACCTGCTTAAACAAAGGTGCCGACAAAGGCAAAGCAGAAAACAAAGAAGGAGCCCAAGATCGAGGCCAAGACACGGCGAGGCTAGAATTCGGCGGTCCTCGCCACATAGGTATGGTGGATCAAGCGGCAAAGCATGCACTAAACAACCTTTAGAGACTCACTACAACGGCGGTTATCGAGAGGGGTGAGAGAGACCTATTCGGATCCAACTCAAGCTAACACCAAACAAACCCATCTCCGGTGTTTCCCTCGAGACCAAACGAGGAAGTCAACCGAGGAACTCACGCAGCTGGCGCTTTATTTATTCGATTAGAGTTGCGACACTTTACTAGTCAGTTTAGATAATCGTCCCGATAAAGTAAACAAGGCACTTTTAGTTAATCATTCCGTGATAGTTGCAACAATTACTAATCGTGCATGATAGCATGAGATGAACCCAAAACCCAGCAGTTGTTGGTACTTTTATTCAGCCATTTCGTTGTAGTTGCAATACTTACTAGTCAGATACATTTGTCGCAAGCGACAACCAAACAAGCAATGGTGGCCAGTATTAATTAGACATTCCGTTATAGTGAAGCTGATTACTAGTCATTATAAGTCAAATTAATAGCAGTAAACTTTAGTTATGCTTGTCTATGATCGAGATACTGTGCTCCAAGTCGTCCATATCCGCGGACACGGCTTTCAGAAAGTTTTTACCCGGCCGGGGTGCACCAATAGCAACATACGCTCGATCAGCCTCGAAAAAACCAAATCAAAACCCAACGAGGCTTTCACGACTGAACAATCACAGGATTCAGAAATATTTCAGGGGGCCACCCCTTAGAGTAGAATCCGCAACGGAGTAAGCAAGCTCCGAGACGGCCTCAAGGTTTGGGTGGACGGCTGTGAACGATCGGGAACCCCAAACGGGCTTGTCGACACCGGAATCGTGGTCCGATCCTAACAAAGCAGTGCGTTACCGCACAATCGTAAATAAAGCGGTAAAGCATGGCATAAGTACAGATCGTAAATAAAACCTCAAACTAGTTTGTGGCCCCAAGAAATAAGAATGAATCAAGCTCGCTCTCGGGGGTCCCATATACCTCCCGGATGTGGATAGCGCATAAAATCAAGGAACAGTATCAAGTACTCGGGGTCTTACGGGACACAAGTGGGCGTCGAAACCAAATATTATCTATCACCCACCGATGCCTCTGCTTATTTCAATTTTAGTTGTTAAACAGAAATTAAAGTGCCGATAAGTAAAACTAGAATCATCTCCAACATCAACATGCGGCAATACATCAGAAACTGTGGCACTTGACGACATAAAGACTTGAGCAAGCGATCACGACGCTAAGTCCAACTATCTACCAAACAACGTGTAATAGGATGTGTACAAGGCAATATAAGGCTGCAAGGGATATCCCGGTAAAAACTAGAGCATCGCAACACAGATAGCAATAGATCAACAGGTGGGAATAAATACTATAAAAGTAAGATAGGTAGATAGGGGGAGATGCTCGCCTGAAAACATTGTCGAAGGTTCAACCGAAGATCGGGGCGAAGCTCACATCAACTCAACGGCCTTATCCGCGAAGAACCAAAACACTAGAAGAAACACCGGATGCGATATTTAATACACGGTAGAAGATCGGCATGATGCATGTATGATGAATGACATGGCAAGGATGCGATGCAATTAGGTCATATTAAGTGGAACCGGGGTCCCGACAATTATTTAGATGGTTCAAGTGGTTGGAACCCCCGCATTTTAAATGTTGTTTAACAAGGCAACAGATGGAACCGGTTCGCTACACATGTTTAAATGAGGCCAATATAAGGCTAGGTTTGCCCGCATATGGCCCCATATTTAATTATTAGGTGAATCGGCATAAGGCCCCCAAACCAATGCTATGCATGCGGGATGTCAAATAACATGCGACAAGGTTATTATGTTATTATAAAATATGGGGTCGGGAAGGGTTCACACATTAGGGGTCTCGACGAGCTTGGGGGTTCCGGGGTTCGGGGTCGGCCTCAGGGTTCGACGGATCTGGGTCCAGGGTTCGACGGGAGCGTTCTCGGACTCCGGGGTAGATCTTGTGGAGTCCGGTAAGCCGGACTTGGTTTGGTGTCGGGGCGAAACGGGTGCTTCCGGTTCGGTGTCGTTCTTGCCGTCGGCCAGATCTTGCCGGGTCCGCGCCATCGAGTCGGTCTTGGCATTCAGGATGAAGTACTTGTCGTTCTCGTGGCGATCTTGGCGGTCGCCGGGTCCGGGCTCGGCGTCCGGGGGAAGGAGTACTTGTCGCACGGTGTCCGAGTAGGCAAAATTGTCGGTTCCGCTCGATTGTCGGTGTCGGACTTGAGTATCGCCGGAGATCTTGGCATCTGGTGGCGAACTTCGGTTCGGGAATGGTCTTGCGATCCGTGAGGGAGATCTTGAGGCGTTCGCTTCACCGGCCCGACATGAGTCCTCGGCGTCCCAAGATCTTCAAGTGGCAACGTGTCGAACTAGGTTCGGCGCCGGGGTCGTTCGAGGAAGTTCTTGTCGAGGTCCTCGGGTGCATGTGGCATCGGCGGTGGACGATCTTGACGGATCATGAGGTCTTGTCGTCAACGTAGATCTTGTCGAGGGGAAAGAAATATATGTAGTGCCATACTTGGTCGCGGAGACAACAATGCACGGCAGAAGGGCACAAGGCCAGCAAGAATGCAACAACTTAGCTAGGGACATGCCTCGTACGGCATATCGTCGAACAGCCGCCATACAAGGCTGCTCAACAACACCGCAGATAACAAGGATACGAGCGTCGTGAAGGGGTAAGGGACCTCGGAACCGCAGGGGCGGGCGGCCACGACGGACGGCGGCGAGCCGGCGGAGGAGTGCCGGTGCCGAGGGGGAGCACGCGGCGGAGGACGGCGGGCAAGGCTGGGGCCGGCGACGAGGTGACCGACGGGCGGAGGTGTTGCAGGTCCCATGAGGCGCAGCGGGCGCGAGTCGCCTGCGGGGAAGAGCCGGCGAGGTCGGGCCGGGGCCGAGGAGGCGGACGGCGATGCGGGGTGAGGGGGAGGAGCTCCGGTGGCGGGCCGCGGGGAGGAGCGCGGAGGACGACCGCGGCGGGCGAGCTCGGTTAGGGACGGAGGAGAGCCGACGCCGCGGCCGAGGCGGGACGGGAGGAGCGCAGGCAGCGTGGCCGCGGCGAGGTGGGGGCTGGGTCTGGGAGCAAGGCGGCGGTGAGCTGGGCAAGGGCGAGGAGGGAGAGACGACGGAGGATGGGGAGACGGGGGCGCAGGTGGTGGACGCTGGCGGTGGAAGGAGGCGACGCTGACGGCGAAGCCGAGGAGGGCTGTGGCTCAGGGCTCGGCGGTTAGGGGCAGAGGAGGAGCGAGGGGAAGAAAGAGGAGGAAGAAGCCAGGGGAGAGAGCGGGCCAGGTGGGACAGGGGCGGGTCCTGTGCAAGGGGCGGGTGTGTGAACGCGCGGGGGGGGGTGGGATCGGATGAGGCCGGCGTGCGTGTGTGTGCTGGGAGAGTTTTGAGGGGGTTGGTGGGGTGAGAGAGGGAGGGACACGTGGCATGTTGGGGTTGGGTGAGGGATAGGGGTTAGCTGAGGTGGCGCACGGTTATTGGCCCGGGTGATGTGGCCAGGGAGGGATGGGTAGAGAACTAGGTAGTTTTAGGATTAATAGGGCAGACTTGATGGACCGGTTTAGTTTTCTGGGGCGGTCGTTCGGGTCAATCGGCCCGTTCGACTGCCCCACTAAGATAATTTAATATTTTTATTTGTTTTCAAATAACTTTTTATAATTAGTTTTCGACAAACAAAATATCCGGAACTTCCGGGGGTTTGGCGTTTGAATAAAAGTTGGGGCGTTTTAGAAAACAAAACGGGTGTTGCGAGAATAGTTTTGGCAAACAATGCATGACGATGACGATGCAATGCACAAATTCAACGCGATTTTCTAGTAGTGGTTTTGCGGGATGCCACAATTCGACACCACTAACAAAGGATCTCGCCCTCGAGATCCGCCTCATGGTACCGGAAAGAGGGTCGGCGGTCTGATCCTTCGCGCTTCGTGTAGATCTTCGCGACACCACTAACAAGAGTATCTTCTTCACCTGGAAAACGGCGACACCACCAACAAAGGGTCGCGTTGCTGATCGTCGAGAACACTCCGAAACAAAAAGGTCGAAGGTAGAGGTATCAACAAATAAAGCCACCTTTAGCTTCGATGGAAGGAGGGAACCGATGCATTCTCGTCCACTTCAATGTACAAAAGCGAATAGAAAGGGTAGTCGGCATGGGGGCCAATCCATCACGCACCCAAACTATTACTCCGCACAATCAGTGGAAAAGAGTGCAACCATTTTCGGAAACAGACTGAAGATCTCGACAAGCGAGGTTCGGAACAACGGAGTGACGCAGTCTCTGCATCGGATCTGGCGTAGAGGATGTCGTCGGAAAACACCGGAAAGCAAAAACAAGGAACAAAGAATGACACCACAGCAGACGGATTCATCAGGCAGCTTGAACACCGGACGGTAGAACACCGTTAGCAGAGGAGGAAGCGAAACCCTAAAGGTACGACGGAAACCCAACCACGAGAATTCCTGGACTCGAAGCAAGAGAAGAGAGCGGATTCAAAACACGTCGAGATAAGAGGAGAATAGCAGAGGGGTACGGAGTAAAATCAGACCTAATCAGAACTATCCAACCGATTTTCAAAATAGTTTTGACACTCTACTTCGGCCGTTAGCTAGGTTATCCTACAGGCTGGACTTGTGGGGTATCGCAACGCCGAGCTCGATACCACTCAGAACACCCTCAATCGGACCTATGCAAGTTTGGGCAAAGTTCACCAAACCCGCATAGAAACGATTCAAAGGTGCACCAGCACTTTCGTATGGTGGAAAACGAAGTAATAACATTACACAACAGTCCTCGATGGGACCCACAGAACAGATATATATAACAGCGACTCAGAGAGTCAAGAATACAGATATAATATACAAAGATCCAAATCACCTTGAAACGATATAGCGTCCAGCTACGGACAAGATGCAAATGGGGCTAAGAGCCCTGAAGAATAACCAATGGCGTCCATAACCCTGCCCAGGCCAAGCCGGAAGGGTAACCCTGCTAACGACGTCGATCCCAAAACCTGCTTAAACAAAAGGGGTGCCGACAAAGGGCAAAGCAGAAAACAAAGAAGGAGCGTCAGTACTGAGGCCAGTACACGGCGAGGCTAGAATTCGGCGGTCCTCGCCTACATAGGTATGGTGGACTGAAGCGGCAGCGGCAGCATGCACTAAACAACCTTTAGAGACTCACTACAACTGGCGGTTATCAGAGAGGGGTGAGAGAGACCTATTCGGATCCAACCTGAAGCTAACACCAAACAAACCCATCCTGGTGTTTCCCCCTCGAGACCAAACGAGGAAGTCAACCGAGGAACTCACGCAGTTGGCAGTTTTATTTATTCAGTTAGAGTTGCGACACTTTACTAGTCAGGTTTAGATAATCGTCCTGATAAAGTAAACAGTGGGCACTTTTAGTTAATCATTCCGTGATAGTTGCAACAATTACTAATCAGGTACAGATAGCATGAGATGAACCCAAAACCCAGCAGTTGTTGGTACTTTTATTCAGCCATTTCGTTGTAGTTGCAATACTTACTAGTCAGATACATTTGTCGCAAGCGACAACCAAACAAGCAATGGTGGCCAGTATTAATTAGACATTCCGTTATAGTGAAGCTGATTACTAGTCATTATAAGTCAAATTAATAGCAGTAAACTTTAGTTATGCTTGTCTATGATCGAGATACTGTGCTCCAAGTCGTCCATATCCGCGGACACGGCTTTCAGAAAGTTTTTACCCGGCCGGGGTGCACCAATAGCAACACACGCTCGATCAACCTCGAAAAACCAAATCAAAACCCAACGAGGCTTTCACGACCGAACAATCACAGGATTCAGAATATTTCAGGGGCCACCCTTAGAGTAGAATCCAACGGAGTAAGCAAGCTCCGAGACGGCCTCAAGGTTTGGCTAGACGGTCGTGAACGATCGGGAACCCCAAACGGGCTTGTCGACACCGCGGAATCGTGGTCCGATCCTAACAAGACAAAGTGTGCACTCGCACAATCGTAAATAAAGCGGTAAAGCATGGCATAAGTACAGATCGTAAATAAAACCTCAAACTAGTTTGTGGCCCCAAGAAATAAGAATGAATCAAGCTCGCTCAGGGGGTCCCATATACCTCCCGGATGTGGATAGCGCGCAAAATCAAGGAACAGGTATCAAGTACTCGGGGTCTTACGGGACACAAGTGGGCGTTCGGAAACCAAATATTATCTATCACCCACCGATGCCTCTGCTTATTTCAATTTTAGTTGTTAAACAGAAATTAAAGTGCCGATAAGTAAAACTAGAATCATCTCCAACATCAACATGCGGCAATACATCAGCAACTGTGGCACTTGACGACATGCAACAGCACTTGAGCAAGCGACTACGACGCGCAAGTCCAACTATCTACCAAACAACAGGTAATAGGATGTGTCCAAGGCAATATAAGGCTGCAAGGGATATCCCGGGTACGAAAACTAGAGCATCGCAACACAGATAGCAATAGATCAACAGGTGGGAATAAATACTATAAAAGTAAGATAGGTAGAAAGGGGGAGATGCTCGCCTGAAAACATTGTCGAAGGTTCAACCGAAGATCGGGGCGAAGCTCACATCAACTCAACGGCCTTATCCGCGAAGAACCAAAACACTAGAAGAAACACCGGATGCGATATTTAATACACGGTAGAAGATCGGCATGATGCATGTATGATGAATGACATGGCAAGGATGCAATGCAATTAGGTCATATTAAGTGGAACCGGGGTCCCGACAATTATTTAGATGGTTCAAGTGGTTGGAACCCCCGCATTTTAAATGTTGTTTAACAAGGCAACAGATGGAACCGGTTCGCTACACATGTTTAAATGAGGCCAATATAAGGCTAGGTTTGCCCGCATATGGCCCCATATTTAATTATTAGGTGAATCGGCATAAGGCCCCCAAACCAATGCTATGCATGCGGGATGTCAAATAACATGCGACAAGGTTATTATGTTATTATAAAATATGGGGTCGGGAAGGGTTCACACATTAGGGGTCTCGACGAGCTTGGGGGTTCCGGGGTTCGGGGTCGGCCTCAGGGTTCGACGGATCTGGGTCCAGGGTTCGACGGGAGCGTTCTCGGACTCCGGGGTAGATCTTGTGGAGTCCGGTAAGCCGGACTTGGTTTGGTGTCGGGGCGAAACGGGTGCTTCGGTGTCGTTCTTGGCCGCCAGATCTTGCCGGGTCCGCGCCATCGAGTCGGTCTTGGCATTCGTGATGAAGTACTTGTCGCTCGTGGCGATCTTGGCGTCGCCGGTCCGGCTCGGCGTCCGGGGGAAGGAGTACTTGTCGCACGGTGTCCGAGTAGGCAAAATTGTCGGTTCCGGCTTCGATTGTCGGTGTCGGACTTGAGTATCGGCGTCAGGAGATCTTGGCATCTGTGTGGCGAACTTCGGGTTCGGGGAATGGTCTTGCGATCCGTGAGGGAGATCTTGAGCGTTAAACTTCACCGGCCCGACATGAGTCCTCGGCGTCCCAAGATCTTCAAGTGGCAACGTGTCGAACTAGGTTCGGCGCCGGGGTCGTTCGAGGAAGTTCTTGTCGAGGTCCTCGGGTGCATGTGGCATCGGCGGTGGACGATCTTGACGGATCATGAGGTCTTGTCGTCAACGTAGATCTTGTCGAGGGGAAAGAAATATATGTAGTGCCATACTTGGTCGCGGAGACAACAATGCACGGCAGAAGGGCACAAGGCCAGCAAGAATGCAACAACTTAGCTAGGGACATGCCTCGTACGGCATATCGTCGAACAGCCGCCATACAAGGCTGCTCAACAACACCGCAGATAACAAGGATACGAGCGTCGTGAAGGGGTAAGGGACCTCGGAACCGCAGGGGCGGGCGGCCACGGACGGACGGCCGCAGCGGAGTGCCGGTGCCGAGGGCGGAGGGGCGGCGGCGCGCTGGGTCGAGGCCGCGGCGAGGTGGACTGACGGGCGGAGGTGTTGCAGGTCCGGCAATGGCGTTGAGCACGGCGCTAGCGGCGGGTCGCCCATGGGGAAGAGCGAGGTCGGGCCGGGCCGAGAGGCGGGCGATGCGTCTGAGGGGAGGAGCTCGGTGGCGGGCCGAGGAGGCGCGGAGGACGACCGCCAGGCGAGCTCGGTTAGAGACGGAGGAGAGCCGACGCGGCCGGCGAGGGGCAGCGAGGAGCGCCAGGTGGCGGCCTTCGCGTCCCGGAGGTGGGGCAGTCTGGCGCTGGTGAGGTGAGCCTGGCAAGCCTGAGAGGGAGAGACGACGGAGGAGGGGGAGACGGGGGAGGCGTGCAGGGTGGACGCGGTGGCGGTGGAAGGAGGCGGACGCGCGACGGCGAGCTGAGGGAGGGCGGCGCTGTGGCTCGGGGGGGCGCGCGCGGTTGGGGGCAGAGGAGGGAGCGACGGGGGGAAGAAAACAGAGGAGGAAGAAGCCAGGGGAGAGAGCGGGCCAGGGTGGGGCCTGCAGGGGCGGGTCCCAGGCAGCTGGCGGGGCGGGTGTGTGAACGCGCGGGGGGGTAGGATCGGATGAGGCCGGCGTGCGTGTGTGTGCTGGGAGAGTTTTGAGGGGGTTGGTGGGGTGAGAAAGGGAGGGACACGTGGCATGTTGGGGTTGGGTGAGGGATAGGGGTTAGCTGAGGTGGCGCACGGTTATTGGCCCGGGTGAGGTGGCCAGGGAGGGATGGGTAGAGAACTAGGTAGTTTTAGGATCAATAGGGCAGACTTGATGGACCGGTTTCGTTTTCACAGCGGTCGTCAATAATCGCCCGCTCGACCCCACTAAGATAATTTAATATTTTTATTTGTTTTCAAATAACTTTTTATAATTAGTTTTCGACAAACAAAATATCCGGAACTTCCGGGGGTTTGGCGTTTGAATAAAAGTTGGGGCGTTTTAGAAAACAAAACGGGTGTTGCGAGAATAGTTTTGGCAAACAATGCATGACGATGACGATGCAATGCACAAATTCAACGCGATTTTCTAGTAGTGGTTTTGCGGGATGCCACAAGGTAGGTGGTAATTCTAGAATTAGATATCATATATGGGAGTGTTGGAAGAGAATACGATCAATATGATAATTGATGGAGTTAACTCACTCCTGAATGGATAGAAGAGTTATCTGGAATATATAATTATATGGTAACAAAGAAGATCATAAGGATGAATTCTGAAGATAGTTACCAGGAATAATCCTATTGGATCAAGTAGGCATAGTCAATGAATAATATCTCTTAGTCCAAAAGAGATATTTAGAAGATAAGTATATACAACTGTACTATTGTATTGATGAAGGCCTTGATTAGCCAACTAGAAACCTAAGCCATAAATGACCAAAGGATTATAATGATCATGCTCAAGTCACTTAGTGATGGAAGATAAAGGAGAGTAGAATTTGATATATACATCCATTGGGGTAATATTAGTGATGGAAGATAAAGGAGGTGTGTGAATGAAGTTAGAAGTAACTACTTAATGTATTAGAGGTTATCATTAGTGAAGTAGATGATATAACCAAGTATAGATATGAGAAGTTTACGAAAAGCTTCAGTGACAAGCTTCTAAGATTTATAAGTGAGATTACAAAGTAATGTGTGAAGTAAGAGAGTAAACATTCAAGTGGACTTGGATTTGTACTAAGTATCCTAGAGATGAGAATTATATTTATGAGAAGATCATATTGAGCTTTAGTGTCAAGCTCATTGGATTTACTAATGGATTTGGAAGAAGAAAATATTGATAAGAATATTCTTGTGAAATTAGGCTCATCATGTTAACACATGATGATGGATATGAAGAAGTAGTATATCTAGGAAAGGAATTCCTTAGGTAGAAGTCAAGAATTCTGAAGTATGGGATAGGAATTCTTGGTAAACACTAAACCCTAAATCTATAACCAAACATAATATCCATTTCATATATTTGATCAATCATATTGTTTCCACAATGGATTATAGGAATATTTTCCTATAGCAAATCACTAAGCATATCTTTGTCACTTCAAACATTAAAATCATATGTGCCTAGAAACTATAATTATCAATTCTCTCTCATAATTCATTCCAGAGAATAACCTTATTATTTTAAAGTGGGATATCATTCATGATCACAAACATACGGGCAATATATCTTCATTCATAATGTTCATCCACATTTATAAAATAATATAGGTATATTAAATCTCCTGAAAATCATGGTAAACAATTACAATCCAAAACCATAACTTCTATTTCAATCATAATTATCAATGTATAACTAATGTCCTAACAAAGATTATTAAAACATTATTCACCTATTAGTGGAATTGGGATAATAGAATTTACCATTTTAAGAACTTTAATAATTAAAACATCGTATATAATGATTGTTATATAATAATAAATATGGATATATTCTATGCATATCCTTAGCTATCTTAAAACTTTACCATTACATTTGTTAAGAGGAAATAAAAATCATTTTATAAGATCTTATTATAAAAAATAAGTCCCTAAAACCCCAATTCCTATTTATATTTCATAATGAAAATAATCCTTTACATAACTAGGAATAGTGAAAATACTAAAAAGGAATGCCAAACCAACTAATTAAATTAACCATATTGAAACCTTGATTGATTTACTGAATTTGGAATATTTAAATCATTGAGGAAGTTTGAATTGAAAAAGAAAATTAAAAATGGAAAAGAATAAAGGAAAAAGAAGTAGTAGTCAGTTCTGGCCCAAGGCCCATTCCCTCACCTCTCTATATGTCTCTCACGTGTAGCAGCAGCAGACCTACCGCTCACTCTGCAAAGGCCTAGCAGCCAGCCCAGCTTGTCTTCCTATCTGGCTGACCGGTGGGACCGCCAAGGGACTGCAGATGGAGTCACAAGAATTTCTAGGGGGTTATCTGCAAAACATCACATTGTCATCTTCCTCCAGATGGAAGCAGCTCAGTGGCGATGCCGAGGCCGTCCGCCGTCGTATTTCCGTCAAGATGCAGGCCGCCGTCACCCGGAGAGGATAAGGAGGCCACAGCGACGTCCCTTCTCATCCTCATCTCTTTATTTCGCCCTCTCCCGAGCTCTAGCACCCCCTCTTCCCCAATTTCTCCTTTGGCCCGAACCCTAGCTTTAGAGGACGACGAATGAATGTCGTTCTGTATCACCCCAGGAACCACCGAGCACACTCGCTCCTCCACCTCGTCTCCCTGGTCCTTAATACCAAAACACACAACCTAAAATGGTCCTTGTACCATGAATCGAGACATCCTTCCCGAGGTCAGGCCGCCGTCGTCTTCCTCAATTCTTGTCATGAATCGCGTCATCGACCCTCCAACGAGCTTTGTGGTGAGCTTCTGAAACTCTGGCACCCTTCCAAACCCCTAATTGCTGTCTGGTTGGCTCTGCCATCGCGTACTGCATGCCGCCATCGTAGTTGCTCGCCGTAGAACTGGTCCTGGTGACCAAGGATGGGCGGCGCCGCCACTATTATGCTCAGCGTATTCCCCTGCCTCAAAAACCCCTAGCTGCGCTTCCCACGACTCTCTCTGACGCCGTTCCGGATGCCACTCCGGTGAAGCTCCGGTGAGCCCGCATGGCAGCTGATGTGGCCACGGGCCCACCTGTTCGTGTCTCTGGCTAGATTAGCTAGGAGTGTAAAAAAGATTATTGGTTCGTGCTGATGTCATCGTGGCGTCACGCGTGCTTCACCCTTGACCAGGTCCACTGTGGACTAGTCTACTGCCCATGTGGCATCCAATATGGCCACTGGCCCACTATTCAGTGACTAGGGTAGGTTTAGGCTGGGTAAGAAATGTAATTCCTGTTTGCAATATTATTTAGAAAATGATTTAGTAAATGATTAAATCTTGTTAAATTAATAACTTTTGTTTTATAATTTAGAAAAATATATGTAATATATGAAAATGTTTATAAAAATACAATCTACAACTTAATTAAAACTATTATCAAACATTATTATGTTAGTTATTTAAATAATTATTATTTAATAAATATTTTATAAGTAATAAAACTTTGATAATTCATATTTTAATAATGGTAAATCATAAAAATATAAATAATATATCAAAATTCTTAGAAAAATAATAAATATAACTTAATACTATAATCATGTAATATTATTTCACCTAATTAAATAATTATAATTTATTAAGTGTTTATAAAGTAGTAAATCTTATAAAAATCATATCTTATTATTTATAAATCACAAAAATAAATGTAATATACCAAAATGATCCCAAAAATAGTACCTAAATGATAAAAATATAATATTCCACTTTTGAGGTAAATAAAAATTTAAACACTTTAATAACTTGAATTTAAACCTATTTCCTTAGTTGATAATTCATATAAGGGTAAATAAAATTTGCTAATATTTCTAAAATTAGCCAATTAAGTCTAATAAATAGTATTAATCTCAAATATTGATAATATGAAGTCAAAATGGTTGAACACATTTTAAATGCAATCTTATTGAATTATCATTCAACCATAAGTGTAGCTTATTTTCTAAAAAGATCCTTATCAAATGTAAAATCCTCAAGGATAATTTGTGACTAAATAAAACCTTTTTCCCTTACTTCAACCACAAGTTATAAACATACCAAAACACTATGATTCTATTGTGGGATTCGAGTGCGGTAGGCATAGGGATAGACGGACGGGCGTTGCATGGACGAGTCTAAACATGTAACTTCAAAGAACTAGGGCATTGCAGATAAATAATAATAAGCATACAAGTACTAAACAATCCTAGGCATGTGCTCCAAATATAGTCGTACGTGCTTGCAATGAGAACTTGCACAACATCTTCTGTCCAGCCAGCCCGTGGCAGCGAGGCCTCTAGGGAACTACTGGCAATTAAGGTGCTCCTTTTAATAGAACACCGGAGCAAAGCATTAACACTCCGTGAACACATGTGATCCTCACACCACAGCCATCCCCTCCGGTTGTCCCAATTATTGTCACTTTGGGGCCTTTGGATCCAGATAATGATATGTGTACACAACTTGCAGATAAGATCATAAACAATACTATCATAATGATTCAATAATAAGTTTAGATCTGACATCATGGCACTCGGGCCCTAGTGACAAGAATTAAGCACAACAAGTTGCAACAAAGTTAAATAGCACTAATAGAGATACTAGGCACTATGCCCTAACAGATCTTATTCGATTACATGATAGAACTCATCCAATCCCTATCATCCCCAAGCCTACATCGGGGGATTACTCACTCATGGATGAGGTAAACATCGGTGGTTGATGGAGATGCGTTGGTGATGACGATGGCGATGATCCTCTCCAAATTCCCCGTCCCGGCAGGGTGCCAGAACAGAGTTTCCGGATCCGAATCTTGGTTTCTGGTGGCGGCGGCGGAGTGGAACTCTTTTTGGAAAACTATCGAACCCCCCTCTATTTTTAGGTCAGAAGGCAACTTATAGACGTGGAGGGAGGCCGAGAAGCTGCCTGGGGTGGCCAAACTTCCCCAGTGGGTCGATGGGCCCTGCAGGGTGGTCTGCCCCCAGCCTCCTCTCAGCTCCCCTTTTGGCTCCGTGTATCTTCTGGTGAAATATAATTTTTGGCACATTTTCTGGGATTTTTCCTGATAGTTCATTTTCTGCACAAAAACAAGACACCAAAGTAATTCTGCTGAAAACAGCGTCATTCCGTGTTAGTTGTATCCAAATCACACAAGTTTAGAGAAGAAACAATAGCAAAGTGTTTGAGAAAGTAGATACGTTTTGGACGTATCAACTCCCCCCAAGCTTAGCTTATTGCTTTTCCTCAAGCAATTTAGTTGAAAACTGGGTGCAATAAAAGAACTTTCACGAACACTTTCCTTGATATGATGTAAATATTCTCAACACAGGAGTAGATGCTTAGACAATTCATAATAAGGAGTATGCAACTAAGTGTACTCAATATTCATTGCAAGCTATGAAGAGAAACCAACTCAAGAATAATAAGTAGCATGAAACATAAACATAAGCAACATTGCAATGCTCATAATAAGGTATGATAGAGTGGTATCTCGCTTGCCTTTTTTTAAGAGCACAATATAAATATTGAGGCACCTCTGAATTTCACATGAAGACTAGAGATAAAGATATCAGAGATACAAGCATCAAATTCATGACATAATTAACCAAGTTTTGGAACAAACACAAGAATGACAACTATGCTCTCAAGAAGGTGCTCATAGAATAAGTGGTGACTCAACAAAATTGAGAAAACGGTTTTTGTGAAGGTTTGAAAGGATTCCTAATGCTGAAATCCGTAATGGAGAAACTAACCTTGGATGTGCAGCAGGAGAAATCCGTGGGGAGTAAATGCGGAAGATTTTTTTCAAGGGGGAGTGAGGGAAAGCTACGTGGATTGAGGTACCGAAATCAAGTCCTAGACCGACAGCATTTGCTACGCCGACGGCCAGAAGTCAGGGCGTCAGTGGCCAGCAAGGATTAGGAAAAAGAAAACAGCGACTCCCCACCTCCGCTCCCAAAGCTCCTCTCCCTGCCATCCCATCCCTCGTCGTCGCTGCTGGCAGCCGCCCGCCGGCCGGTGGCGGCGGTGGGGCCTCCACATTTCCTCCGGCTGCAACCCTGCCAAACTTTTCCCTCCTCCATGTCCCCCATGTGACCCAACTCTCCCCAACGGCTACGAATTAGAGGCGATCTTCAGCAGTTGAGGTAGTGGGCGGCTAGATCCAGCCATTTGCGAGCTCAAGCACGGCTAGGGTGCCTGTGTGTGGTGTTGTCCGACGGTTCCCCTATAACGAGATCTAGATCGATGCAGAGAAATCAAATCCAGATCGATAGATCCTCACACGGCTCGGTGCCGTTCGGGGCTGTCTCTCCTGGCAGGCGGGCTGCTCCTGTGCATCTTACATCGTTCGTTTGGGAGTAGTAAGGTGGTACGTGTATTGGCGAGATGGACTTGGGCAGGTGGTCGTGGAGCTGTGCTTGCTTCACTGGCCGGCCTCTCATCTCTCTCTCTCTCTCTCTCTCTCTCTCTCTCTCTCTCTCTCCTCTCTCTGTCTTGCTGCATATCATTGCTGCCAAGATGTTAACCAAGTTGTGGAAGGCACTGCAAGAGATGTATGCGGCTCGATCTTGTGCATACACCACCAAAACCCGCATCGCCCTTTGCAGAAAAAATTGCATCACCCTCGCCATTGCGGAGAAGGGTACCAAAACCATGGGAGTACGTTGCCACGATGAAGTCGTTGGAGAACGAGATGATCCGCTGGAAAGGTACTCAAAGATGAGGACATGGTCTCCTACATCCTTGCTGACCTACGTGACCTCGTTTACGACTCCCTCTTTGCTTCCATACTCGCTAGGACCGCTCCCATCACAGTGAGTGAGATTTATTCAGAACTCTTGTCTTATGAGAGCCGCTAGTAGATGCTCCATGGCACCGGCTCCTTGCAATCTTATGCCAATGCCGTCATGTTCAGTGGTCGCAGCCACTCCAGTGGCCGTGGAGGAGGTGATCATGCAGCCAAGGCCTTGTACGTCTTGTGTTTCTTCTCTTCCGGCTTCTCCCACGCGTGGGAGAACTAACATGTTGGGTCGTTCTATTCCCTCGCGTACGGATCCGGTGCTATAGGAGGTGGTACCGGTCGTGCAGGAGGTCGTCTTTGGGTCTTTGGCGCGGAGGCTGGCCCAGGTGGGGCTCGCCGACCGCGGGGCTGTCGGGTTGGCTGCCGGGGCACAGGGTGATTCACCTATGTCCCTGGCGGTGCAACCTTCTTCGACTCTGATGCGGGATGCTGGAGGCCCTCCCACGGTGCTTGTCCGGAGGACATGGAGGGGCGCTCTAGCTCGGATGGTGGACCTGTGACCGGGGGGATTGACCTGACCCAGGAGGGGTTGGGTTGTCCCCTGTCGCAGAAGGTCCTAACTTTGTAGCTGGGACCCCAGCTCGCTGGAGTTCTCGTCATGGTGTCGACGCTCTGGGGGGCTCAGCCACAGATGAGGACTCCTTGGGCAAGGCCATGCGTAGGAAGGCGGAAAATAATTTGGACACCCCGGGTATATCTTCTAAATCCTTTCTTTCTTTTTCCAACAACTCTATTATGGATAAGCTGGCTAACGTTGGTGTTAGTTTGGGGAGATCTGTAACTGAAGTTAATCTTTCTAGTTCTATTTTGAGACATATGGAGGTTGACCGTCTAACGATTACTCCTAAAATCTCTGTTGTTCCTGACTCTTCACCAATGGAGGAGGAGGAGTTGCATGCCACAGTAGATGGTCAACTCTTATCTCACTTATTTGGTAAAGTATCAGATGCGGTGGATTTGATGAGACTGGACTGGATTCATTATATGATCTTACAGCTTCTGGTCGGAAATCAAAGAGCCAACAGTCCCGTAAGAGGTCACGTGTATCCAAATCTCCAATTGTTTCTCAATGAATAGCATGTTCTCAAATAGCAGAGGTCTTCGTGACTTGGCTAAACATTTGTTCTTTGCCGATTGTGTGAGAGACTATAAGTTGGATTTTTTGGATATTTCTGAGACTGGTAGACGTGATTTCTCACAAAGTCAACTCAATCGCCTCTCTGGTGGAGTAGATTTTACATGGGTATCACGTCCACCGCGGGGGAGATCCGGGGGAATCCTTTTAGGCGTCAGAGATGAGACTATGGAAATCTTAGCTAGTTTGGTTGGAGATTTTTTTTATTAAACTCCATATCCGAAACAAGGCTGATGATTTCGTTTGGTCTGTAGTCGCTGTATACGGGGCTGCCCAGGATGTTTACAAAGCTAACTTTTTATGTGAGGTGGTAAATATAGCTAAGGACAATCCCTATCATATCCTTATAGGTGGGGATTTTAATTTGCTAAGATTCCCTCATGAGAAAAGTCAACTCAATCGGTTTGATGAACATTGGCCTTTCATGTTTAATGTTGTCATTGACAGCTTGGACTTAAGAGAGGTTACAATGTTAGGAAGACAATTTACTTGGGCTAATAGTCTTCCGGAGCCTACATATGAAAAATTAGATAGGGTTCTTATGGATACCGAATGGCAAGATAAATTTCCTATGGTAACTATTAGTGCTCTAGAGCGTGTTGAGGCTTTGTCGGATCATGCTCCATTACTGTCATCTGTCAGAACCCCACCACAAAAATCCAAAAACAGCTTCAAGTTTGAACTGGGATGGATTGAACGGGATGGTTTTTATGATCTAGTGAAGGCTATTTGGGAAAAACCTGTTAGTGGTCGCACACCTATACAACGTTGCAACAAGAGAATACAGCTACACATACTGCTGGTATTCTTAAAAAGGAAAAAATATGGCTTTTTGCTATTATTAATGACTTGGAGGCTTCAGCGGAGGTTAGGTTATTGACTGCACAAGAGATTGAGCTTAAAAACCAATCGAATGCAGAAATTGCCAGGCTTCTGCGTGAGAAAGAACTCAAGTGGTACCAACGTTCTAAAGCTAAATTCATTTTTGAAGAAAACACGAATACAAGATAATTCTATGTTGTTGCAAATGGCAAGCATAAGAATAAACTTATTCACTCTCTAATTCGGATGAAGGGACGATTGAAGGACAACAACATCTTAAGTCTTATATTACCAATTACTATAAATCCTTGTTTGGGGCACCAACAGAAAATTCCTTTTCGTTGGATGAGTCCCGGACGGAGGATATTCCTCAGGTTTCTATTGAGGAAAATAATTTTTTGACTGCTCCTTATGCTGAGGAGGAGGTTAAGAAGGTTGTCTTCCAAATGGAACATAACAAGGCAACAGGGCCTGATGGCTTTCCAGCAGAGTTTTCTCAAAAGTTCTGGGAAGTTATCAAGGTGGACTTTATGCGCTTGTTTGAGTTTTTGCAAGTTGGTCAGCTGGACCTCGTCAGGTTAAATTTTGTCAACATAATTTTACTACCTAAGGTTAACAATGCAGAACGTATACAACAGTATCGTCCAATATACCTCCTTAACGTTAGTTTTAAATTTTTTACAAAGGTTGCTATGATTAGACTGAATTTAGTGGCTGATCATGTTGTTCGCCCTTCTCAAACTGCTTTCATGCAAGGGAGAAACATCTTAGATGGCGTTGTAATCCTGCATAAAATGATACATGAACTACACACAAAAAAACTAAATGGTGTATTGTTCAAGATTGATTTTGAGAAGACTTATGATAAAGTTAATTGGTCTTTCCTACACCAAACATTCCGTATGAAAGGTTTTTCAGAAGAGTGGTGTGCTCTCATATAGTCTTTTGTGTCTGGTGGAAGTGTTGCCATAAATGTCAACGATGACACAGGTAATTACTCCAGACCAAAAAAGGGATGCGACAAGGGGATCCGCTATCGCCTATATTATTTAATATAGTGGCGGATATGCTGGTTATCCTTATTGAGACAGCAAAGGCTGATGGCCAAATTGAAGGATTGGTTCCACATCTTGTTGATGGTGGACTATCTATTCTTCAATATGCCGACGATACAATACTATTTATGGAATATGATATGGGGAAAGCCAAGAATCTGAAGTTAATACTATCAGCATTTGAGTAGCTCTCTGGATTAAAAATAAACTTCCATAAGAGTGACTTGTATTGTTTTGGCGAGGCTAAAGACGAGGCCCACATGTATGCCGATCTCTTTGGCTGTGGTCTGGGGAAATTTCCAATCAATTATCTAGGAATACCGATACATTATTGACGTCTCATGATTGCCGAATGGAAACTCTTTGAGGAAAGACTTTAGAAACATCTTAATAGTTGGAAAGGTAAATTGCTATCCCTCGGTGGAAGACTGGTACTTATTAATTCAGTACTCACCAACATGGTACTGTATATGATCTTATTCTTCCATCTACCAAAAGGTGTCTTGTCAAAAGTGGACTATTTCCGCTCAAGATTCTTTTGGCAGGGGGATAGTGAGAAAACGAAATATCGACTGGACAAATGGAATGTCGTTTGCCGACCCAAAGAATATGGTGGATTGGGAATACATGATTTAAAAGTCAAAAACACCGCATTACTGGGTAAATGGTTATTCAAACTTCTTACCGAAGAAGGGGTCTGGCAAACCATTCTATGGAGGAAATATGTTGGCTCAAAAGCGGTGTCTCAACTGGTTTGGAAACCAAGTGATTCATACTTTTGGGCTGGGCTAATGGCTTCCAAAAATAATTTCTTCCGGTTTGGCAATTTTAATATTAGGGATGGTTCGAAGATTAGGTTTTGGGAAGATAAATGGATTGGCCAAACTTCTCTCCGTGAACAATATCTGGCTCTATATTCGATCGCTAGGCACAAAGGGGATACTCTCGCTGAGGTAATGGAAACAAATCCTCCTAATGTGTCTTTCAGAAGAAGTCTCTTAGGTCCTAGGCCCGTGTCTTGGAATAATATTTTAATAAGATTATCTAGGATACAGCTATCTGAGGGCATGGACGAACTCAAATGGAAATTACTACATGGTTGTAAATTTTCTATTGATTCACTTTATAGAGCTTTGATCCAACCTAATATTCCAGTTGATGACAATAGTAAAATTTGGAAGATGAGGATATCCCTTAAAACGAAGATATTCACTTGGTATCTCCGTAAAGGGGTGATTCTCACGAAAGATAATATTGTTAGGAGGAATTGGCATGGTAGTACTCAATGCGTATTTTGTCACCATAATGAGACAATACGCCATTTATTCTTCCATTGTAAATTTGCTTGTGCTATATGGTCACTCATCCAAATAGCCTCTGGTTTATCTCCTCCTCGATCGGTAATCAATATATTTGGCAACTGGATGAATGGGATTGATGATAAATATGGGACTTTATTTAGGGTGGGAGCGCTTGCCATTATTTGGTTGCTTTGGCTATGTAGAAATGACAAGATTTTTAATAACGTTGTATCTTCTCCCTTGTAGGTTATCTACCGAGCCACGGCTGTCCTCCTATCATGGACTTCTCTACAGCGTATGGAGTTCCACGACTTGTTTGCAGAGGGCTGTAGGCGGTTGGAGCATATAGCGTGAGATATCTTCTCCCGGCATGGATGGCAACAAGCGCTGCTGATAGATCTTCCTTAGCTACTTTGGAGAACTATGTTCTGATATACATTATTTTGTAATTCTGTTTTTATTGCTTTGGTTCGAGACTGTGTGGTTGATCGGCTGTGTGCATCCTAGTTATGCAGAGACCGGGTGTAAACTTACTGTTAAGTAATAAAGCGCCCATTTCCAAAAAAATGCAACCAAGGCCGTGAAAATCCCCAAGGAAGCGGCAACGGTGGCCAAGGAGGCTACCACAACGGTGGCAACAATGGTCATGGCCGCGTCATCTACAACAACAATGGCCGCCTTCGTGGCAATGACAACGGTTATCGTGACCGCCCTCGGTGCGAGCTCTGCAACATCAGGGCTATGTGGTCAAGGACTATTGGTACTTGCTACAACAAGGACTTCATCCCAAAGGAGAGGACTTCCACCAATGTCAACTACAACAGCAATCGCAACTAAAACCCCAATGGTGGCTGGATCATGGATACCGATGCGACCAATCACATAATCAGCAAGCTAAACATGCTCCATGATCATGATCGATATCACGGCAATAACCAAGTTCACACTGCAAATAGTGCATGTATGAACATTAGTCACATTAGTGATTCTATTATTCAAACCCATGATCAAAGTCTTCATCTAAAATAAGTTCTCCATGTTCCTGATGCTAGTAAAAATCTTATTTTTGCTCATCGATTCCCCCAATGATAATAATGCCTTCCTTGAGATTCATCCAAAATTCTTTTGCACCAAGGATCATGCCACGATGAAAATTCTGCTTGACGGACTGTCTAAAGGCGGCCCCTATCCTCTACATGAGTCACCATCCTCGCAATCACCCAAAAAAGTCTTTGGAGTCTCCAAGCCATCCCATCATAGATGGCAGTGTCGTTTAGGCAACCTAGCATCCCCTATCATTCAAAGAGTCATTAGAAAAACTAAACTTTCATGTTTTAGTTAAAATGATAAGATGGGTGTGTGAAGCATGTCAAAAGGAAAATATACATCAATTGCCTTACTCTAGATCAACCCGTGTCTCATATCATTCCTTAGAATTAATCTTTTCTTATGTATGGGGCCCTGCCCCTGATTATTTTGGTCATAAGAAATATTATGTTAGCTTCATTGATGATTTTAGCAAATTTAGATGATTTTACTTGTCAGACATTGTTCTGAAGTTTTCAATAATTTTCATCAATACCAAGCACTTGTTGAAACAAGTTTTGAACAAAAACAATCATTACCTTGCAATTTTGATTGAGGAGGAGGATGTGAGCATTTAAATTATTTTGTTAAAAAAGTTAGAATTACTCACCATGTCGCATGTCTATATGCTCATCAGAAACATGGCTCCGCTGAAATAAAACATTGCCACATTGTTTTAGTTGGCATATCTCTTCTTGCTCATGCATCCATGCCACTCAAATATTGGGATAAAACCTTCATTGACACTGTATATTTGATAAACCGTCTCCCTAATAAATTGCTTAAATTTTCTACTTCCTTAGAGGTTCTTGAGAAAATTAAACCATATTGCAATTCTATGCACATACTTGGATGTGCTTGATATCCTAAAATCCTTCTCCTACCATCACATCATCTTAATACTCCAATTATTAGGGTGAAAATAATACTGATCCAATTATGACTAACGTACAACCAATAAGATCATGGGGTGAAAAAATAAGTATATAACCAAGAGGTTATAAGTCATAAGACAACTCTGGGAATATTTGATACAAAGTCTATGAGCGACTCTATGAATCCCACATAGACTCGGGGACTAATGTCGGGGATGTAACCCCATATACCCCAGATTTGAGGTATAAAGAGACACAATAACGAGCGCAACAACTCAATATCAAGGGAGACAAAGGGAACATTATGCTGGATAAGAGACGTATGGAAAATAGAAAATAATAAGAGGGAAAAACTACCTGGGCCGAGCTATATCAATCTCGGCCTAGTTCTTGGGCTACCAGGCCGAATTAGACCCAGAGGAGGACATAACCCGGACGGGCCTTACCTCAGAACGGCCCACCTAGCTCCCCACCGGGTCAACCCGCCGAGTCAACGCCACCTCGGCACCCTTCCTCGTCGAACCAAGACGCCTCGACGCCAGCGCTCACTCCCACCAAGACCCCCTGCTTCCTCGACCGAATACCGCATCGCCCACCTCGACGCACTGGGCCGGCGAAGTCTGCTCGCCTCAACAACGTCACCCGGGTGGGCCGGCTCAGAGCATGTCGGCCCACAGCGGGAATGCTTCGCTGCGCCACCGTCCATTGACCGAGTAGCTCGGATGGGCGGCAGGGGCATCGACCATTGCTCCGGCGCTCCTTCGGGCAGCGGAAGAGAGACCCGGTGGGCCTTATTCCTCCGGCCCGGAGGAGTTGGTTTCCAGGCCGAGTCAAGCAGGGTATCCTGGTTGGGCTGCCTCCACTTTGGGCCGACTAAGGAGGAAAGCCGGTTGGGCCCTCAGTAATTCGGCTGGGCTGCTTTATCACCCCAGGCCGAATTAATTCCTTCCCAGGCCGAATTTCCACTACGCCCTGAGCTCTTCGGCCAAGTTATAACAACCTGTACGCCCTGTTATTCATCTCCAGATGCCTCCACAGTCTCTATAAACACACGCCAGCGGATCAATAAAAGACCAAAAAGTATTGTGCCAGTCATGGGAGTTCACCAGCTCAGACTGGAACATGACGTATGGAATATGCCCATGGCATCTAACAAGATTCTAGGGATATGCTGTTAGCATCAAATAAGATGCTAGGGAATATGCATGGCATCTCCAAAGATGCCAAGGCATATACTCAGCATCTCTCGAAGATGCCCGGAATATGCCATCTAGATGCTAAGATTGAAGCACAAGACTTGTCCCCTGGGCTCCCCTTTATAAGGAGCACCAGGGGGATCGTCCTAGGGGAGGCCCCGAAGGGCTCTTCCCCTCTCTGCTCACTAGGATCTCTCCTTCTTCCTCTTCCTCCACTCTCAGAGAGAGATCTAGATAGAAGCATAGGAGATACAGCTCAAGGAGCATGATTGTAGCCACAAGTATGGCAAGATTATACGAGATTAGATGTATAGAATGAGGTGTTATCTCCACTTTAGAGCTTCAATCCAATATACATTGTATTTATCTTTGTTCATACGAGTGCGGTCTTCACTGCATCATCCCTCCCCGGATTCCTCCACGTCCATCGGCCCCAACTTTAGCCTACCCATGGAATATGCCGTGATACCACCACGACATTTGGCGCCCACCGTGGGGCCTCTTTGTGGCGTTGGTTGGGTTTCCATCCGGACGGGAGCATCTTCATCAACCTCTTCCTCATAAAGCTCTTTCAGTTCCTCCAAGCAAACAGAGAGCAGAGAGGTAAGCGCAGAGGCACTCTAAGTCTGACTCGTCAAAGCAGGTAAGACTCAGCAAGAAGGACCCAAGCACTACTCCAAGCTTACTGTAAGTACCAAGTAACTCAGCAGGGCAGATAAGGCTTAGCAAGACTCACTCAAACACTTCTCCAAGTATGCTGTAAGTGCCAGATAACTCAGCCACCTACACTCAATCCTTCATCCCGGGGAGAAAATAGCTTAACCCGGGGACTAGCTAACTTATCCGTAGAGTCACCTTTGGATTAAGAGAACATCTTATGGATTCAGATCTGTGTTTGAGTCAGCTAATTTATAACTCGGATAGAAGTTGATTCAGCTTGTTTATGATTCAGATAGATTTTGAGTCAGTTTATTTATGTTTAGAATTGACTTATAACTCAGCTCACAAGCCAGCGTATTGATGATTCAGACAGAATTTGAGTCACCTTATTTATAACTCGGATAGAATTTGAGTCAGCTTATTTATGATTCAGATAGAGTTTGAGTCAGTTTATTTATGCCTTGGATTATCCTTTAACTCAGCTCACCAGCCAACTTATTGTTGATTCGGATATAATTTGAGTTAATTTATTTATGCTTCGGTTTAACCTTAAACTCAGCTTAGTAGTTTGTATCTGATTCGGACTAACTCTTGATTCAGCTTGCCAGGGTATATTATGATTCGGATTTGTATTCGGACTCGGCGTACTAAGCATATCTCTGACTCGGGCCGAAGCTTGATTCAGCTCACCGGATTGCCAGGTTATGTTATGACTCGGATTGATATTGGACTATCTGGCCAGATCATCCCATATCTCGAATGACTATTTGCCCGCACATCGTGTCTTGAATCTATATCTCGGATCTACATCTCGACTCACATATCTCAATGATTGACCCTATTATCATATCCCAAAGCTTTATCCCGCATCCATATCTCAGATCAATATCAAGGGCAAGTTACCGTCTTCTCGTCAGATCAAATCATATCTCAGGAATCAGATGACCCGGATTTGAGTCATATACCTCGGATTTGAGTCAGATGACTCAGATTTGATAGGTAAGTCAATTTTGAGTAAAGTAACTCGGATTTGGAATCAGATGACTCGGATTTGAGTAATATAACTCGGATTTGAGTCAGATGACTCACACTTAAGACATAAGTCAATTTTGAGTAAAGTAACTCGGATTTGGAATCAGATGACTCGGATTTGATTCATATACCTCGGATTTGAGTCGGATAACTCAGATTTGAGATGTAAGTCAATTTTGAGTAAAGTAACTCGGATTTGGAATTAGATGACTCGGATTTGAGTCATATAACTCAGATTTGAGTCAGATGACTCAGACTTAAGACATAAGTCAATTTTGAGTAAAGTAACTCGGATTTGGAATCAGATGACTCGGATTTGAGTCATATACCTCGGATTTGAGTCAGATGACTCAGATTTGAGAGGTAAGTCAATTTTGAGTAAAGTAACTCGAATTTGGAATCAGATGACTCGGATTTGAGTCATATAACTCGGATTTGAGTCAGATGACTCAGACTTAAGACATAAGTCAATTTTGAGTAAAGTAACTCGGATTTGGAATCAGATGACTCGGATTTGAGTCATATAACTCGGATTTGAGTCGGATGACTCAGACTTAAGACATAAGTCAATTTTGAGTAAAGTAACTCGGATTTGGAATCAGATGACTCGGATTTGAGTCATATAACTCGGATTTGAGTCGGATGACTCAGACTTAAGACATAAGTCAATTTTGAGTAAAGTAACTCGGATTTGGAATCAGATGACCCGGATCACAACTTACCCAAAGAGGTTAAAAGAGCAGTGCCCAAGAAGGCCAGAACTCATAACTTACCAAAAGAGGTTAAAAGAGAAGTGCCCAAGAAGGCCAGAACGCATAACTTACCAAAAGAGGTTAAAAGAGTAGTGCCCAAGAAGGCCAGAACTCATAACTTACCAAAAGAGGTTAAAAGAGCAGTGCCCAAGAAGGCCAGAATTCATAACTTACCAAAAGAGGTTAAAAGAGCAGTGCCCAAGAAGGCCAGAACTCACAACTTACCAAAGAGGTTAAAAGAGCAGTGCCCAAGAAGGCCAGAACTCACAACTTACCAAAAGAGGTTAAAAGAGCAGTGCCCAAGAAGGCCAGAACTCACAACTTACCCAATGGGGTTAAAAGAGCAATGCCCAAGAAGGCCAGAACTCATAAATTATCAAATGGGGTTAAAAGAGCAATGCCAAAGAAGGCCAGACCTCATAACTTACCCAATGGGGTTAAAAGAGCAATGCCCAAGAAGGCCAGAACTCATAACTTACTCAATGTGGTTAAAAGAGCAATGCCAAAGAAGGCCAGAACTCATAACTTACCCAATGGGGTTAAACGAGCAATGCCCGAGAAGTCCAGAACTCATAACTTACCGAAAGGGTTTATGACCAATGCCCAAGAAGGACAGAGGTCCAAAAACTTACCCAAAGGGGTTATGATCAGAGCCCATGAAGGCTAGAAGTCCAGAAACTTACCCAAAGGGTTTATGGCCAATGCCCAAGAAGGCCAAAGGTCCAAAACCTTACCCAAAGGGATTATGACCGGTGCCCATGAAGTCCAGAAGTCCATAAACTTACCTAAAGGGGTTATGACCTGAGCCCAAGAAGGCCAAAGGTCCAAAAACTTACCCAAAGGGGTTATGACCAGTGCCCAAGAAGGCCAGAAGTCAAGAACTTACCAGAAAGGGTCATGAGCAGTGCCCAAGAGGCCAGAAGTCTATAACTTGCCCAAAAGGGTTGTGTGAAAAAGAAGTATATAACCAAGAGGTTATAAGTCATAAGACAACTCTGGGAATATTTGATACAAAGTCTATGAGCGACTCTACGAATCCCACATAGACTCGGGGACTAATGTCGGGGATGTAACCCCATATACCCCAGAGTTGAGGTATAAAGAGACACAATAACGAGTGCAACAACTCAATATCAAGGGATACAAAGGGAACATTATGCTGGATAAGAAACGTATGGCAAATAGAAAATAATAAGAGGGAAAAACTACCTGGGCCGAGCTATACCAATCTCGGCCCAGTCCTTGGGCTACCAGGATGAATTAGACCCAGAGGAGGACATAACCCGGACGGGCCTTACCTCAGAACGGCCCACCTTGCTCCCCACCGGGTCAACCCGCCGAGTCAACGCCACCTCGGCACCCTTCCTCGTCGAACCAAGACGCCTCGATGCCAGCGCTCACTCCCGCTGAGACCCCCTGCTTCCTCGACCGAATCCCGCATCGCCCACCTCGATGCACTGGGCCACCGAAGTCTGCTCGCCTCAACAACGTCACCCGGGTGGGCCGGCTCAGAGCATCTCGGCCCACCGCGGGAATGCTTCGCTGCGCCACCGTCCGTTGACCGAGTAGCTCGGATGGGCCGGCACAGGGCATCAGCCAGCTGCTCCAGCGCTCCCCTTCTGGGTCGGCAGAAGACAGACCCCGGCTGGGCCTTATTCCTGCTCCAGGGAGGAGTTGGTTTCCAGGCCGAGTCAAGCAGGGTATCCCGGCTGGGCTGCCTCCACTTCAGGCCGACTAAGGAGGAAAGTCGGCTGGGCCCTCAGTAATTCGGCTGGGCTGCTTTATCACCCCAGGCCAAATTAATTCCTTCCCAGGCCGAATTT
The DNA here is from genome assembly GCA_030063025.1 of Avena longiglumis. Taxonomy (NCBI): domain Eukaryota; kingdom Viridiplantae; phylum Streptophyta; class Magnoliopsida; order Poales; family Poaceae; genus Avena; species Avena longiglumis. The sequence continues at coordinate 18,162,429 of CP125978.1, read as the reverse complement.
CCACTACGCCCTGAGATCTTGGGCCGAGTTATAACGACCTGGACGCCCTGTTATTCATCTCCAGATGCCTCCACAGTCTCTATAAACACACGCCAGCGGATCAAGACAAGACCAACAAGTATTGTGCCAGTCATGGGAGTCCACCAGCTCAGACTGGCACATGACGTATGGAATATTCCCATGGCATCTAACAAGATGCTAGGGATATGCTCTTAGCATCAAATAAGATGCTAGGGAATATGCCTGGCATCTCCAAAGATGCCAAGGCATATACTCAGCATCTCTGGAAGATGCCCGGAATATGCCATCTAGATGCTAAGCTTGAAGCACAAGACTTGTCCCCTAGGCTCCCCTTTATAAGGAGCACCAGGGGGATTGTCCTAGGGGAGGCCCCGAAGGGCTCTTCCCCTCTCTGCTCACTAGGAGCTCTCCTTCTTCCTCTTCCTCCACTCTCAGAGAGATCTAGATAGAAGCATAGGAGATACAACTCAAGGAGCATGATTGTAGCCACAAGTATGGCAAGATTATAAGAGATTAGATGTATAGAATGAGGTGTTATCTCCACTTGAGAGCTTCAATCCAATATACATTGTATTTCTCTTTGTTCATACGAGTGCGGTCTTCACTGCATCATCCCTCCCCGGATTCCTCCACGTCCATCGGCCCCAACTTTAGCCTACCCATGGCATATGTCGTGATACCACCACGACAAGAAGTGTCTCGATCATGTCCGCATAATTCACGAACCGTAGGAAGACACACTTAAGGATTCAATGTTGTTGAGTAGTTATGGAATAATGAGTAAGAGACTGAATGTTGTTCGGAGTCTCGGATGGGATCCGGGATATCACGAGGAGATCCGGAATGGTCTGGAGAATAAGATTCATATAAGGAAAGTCCTGTTTCGGAGTTGGGGAATGATTCCGGTGTTTTCATCGGGAATGTTCTAGAAGGTTCCGGAAGGTGCGACACTCTGGAGAGGAAGGGTACATGAATGTGTCATGACAATGTGGGATGGTTGCATCATGTACTAGGTATCATGGCTGATAAAAATAAAGGGATAAATCAAATCCTAGTTTGAAAAGTCAAACGCCAATTTGAAAAGTCAAACGACAAGTTTGCTTGGTGGAGGGAGAGTAGGAAACCTACTTGGGGAGGAAGTCCACCTCCCTCCACCGCCGGCCAAGGAGGCCGACTTGGGGGAGGACTCCCTCCCCCTGGCCGGCGCCCTCCCACCTACAAATGAAGGGGCAGGGGTGCCCCCTCTAGCCTAAACCTCTCTCCACCAAAACCCTAGCCCTAGCCGCCAGCCACCACAAGTTGTCGCCGCCCTAGGGTTTGCCCTAGCCACCGAGTTGGGGCTCTCCCCAAGCCCTAGCCGCCGGCCTATCCTCCTCCCTTGGTGCCCTCTAAACCCTAGATCGCCAAGGCCTCTCTCATAGTCCACCATACTCGCTTCGGCTTAAGGCGAAGCCCTGCGTGATCTCCCCTCTACTTCCGGTACCACGCCATCGTGCTGCCGGAATCACGAGGAGAGTGCTACAACCTCTGATGCCTGCTAGAACAAGGGAGAGGAAAGTCTTCATCGAGTATCGAACGTGTGACCGACCGCGGAAGCGCTGCCGGAACGCAGCGCCGGAAGGATAGTCTACACGATCTTGAGATCGGCAAGAGTACGACTACATCACCCACGAGAATCCGCTCTCGTTAACCACTTTGGAATCTTCGAGGGTGAGTTCCTCTATCGACTCGTTGCTACAATCTAGTAGATAGATCTTGGTTTGTTTGTTTGCATGCGGTAGAATTTTTTTTCCATGCTACAAACCCCTACAGTGGTATCAGAGCCGTGTCTATATGTAGATCTGTTGCACGAGTAGAACACAATGGTCATTGTGGGCGGTGGTGCTTTTATTATCAATTGCTTCTTGTGTACTTTGCATCTTGCGGTATGATGGGATGAAGTGGCCCGGGCTAACCTTACATGAGACTGTTCATGAGACTTGCTCCACGCTCAACATGCAACTTGTATTGCATAAGTGGCTTTGCGGGTGTCTGTCTCTCCCATTATAGTATAGATACAATTTACAACGGGCACTTGATAGTTCAAACATCAACGTTGTGGTTCTTGTTCGTAATTTAGATCGACACTTATTGAAAGCTCCAAACCACGTAAAATATGCAAAGAAAATTAGAGGCGTCTAATTACATTTTGCGAGGGTGTCTTTGTGATGTGATATGGCCATGATTGTGATTATATTTGATGTATGCAATGTTCCTTATTGTAAGTTGGCAACTGGCAGGAGCCATATGGTTGTCTTTAAATTCTGTTAAGACCCCGTGTCTATTCAAAGTAGTTGTAATAGTTGGAGCTGGTGGACGAAAACCATGAAGCGGCGCCATTGACCTTGACGCCATACCGGTGATGATGGAGATAATATTCGTGCTTGAAGATGGATATCGGAAGCACAAGAAGAAAGGCCATATCATATCACATATTATGAATTGCATGTGATGTTAATCCTTTATGCATCTTGTATTGCTTAGTTAACAACGGTAGCATTATAAGATGATCCCTCATGCACATAAATTTCAAGTTTTAAAGTGTTCATCCTTAGTAAGCACCGTTGCTAAAGCTTGTTGTTTCGAAGCACCACGTGATGATCGGGTGTGTTAGATTCTGCAAGTGTATACAACGTGAGCAAGCCATATTTGCTCATGCGGAAGCTAAGGTTTGATCTTGACGAGCCTAGCATGTTGATTGTTCGCCATTGAAGCATGAGTCATATAGAAGCTATTGAAGCTACATCTACTCTCGTGATGATCGATTTTGATGTGGTGGATTTGGTTCGTGTGATCACTGAAACAATGTGAGGGATATTGTTTTGAGTGGAAGTTCACCTAGATTAATTTAACTATTAATTAGAACTCAATTTGTCATAAACTTAGTCTAAACTATTGCAAATATGTTGTAGATCAATGCCGGCCCCTACCATCAATTTAATGCGTTCCTAGAGAAAGAAAAGTTGAAAAACAATGGAAGCAACTTCACGGATTGGTTCCGCAATTTGAGGATTGTCCTCAATGCTGGTAATTTGACCTATGTTCTGGATGCACCGCTGGGTGACCCGCCTGCAGCTGATGCTACCGATGAAGTAAAGAACGTTTACCTCGCTCGGAAGAATCAGTACTCCACAGTTCAGTGTGCTATCTTGTATGGTTTGGAATCGGAGCTTCATAAAAGGTTTGAGAACCATGACCCACATGATATTGTCCGTGAACTCAACTTTATATTTCAGACTCACGCGGCAGTTGAGAGTTATGAGGCTTCTGAAAAGTTCTTTAACTGCAAGATGGAAGAGGGCAGCTCCGTCAGTGAACATGTGCTTAAGATGTCTGGGCACGCAAACAAACTCCAAAGCTTGGGTATAGTGATTCCTAATGCTTTGGGGATTTACCATGTCCTCCAATCACTGCCACCAAGTTACAAGAACTTTGTGATGAACTACAATATACAAAGCATGAACAAGCAGTTGCCAGAACTCTTCTCCATGTTGAAATCTGCAGAAGTGGAGATCAAGAAAGAGCACCAAGTGTTGATGGTCAATAAGACCACCAAATTCAAGAAAGGCAAGTCTAAGCAAAAGGGAAACTTCAAGAAGGGTGGTAAGAAAGTTGCCGCACCGGCGAAGAAGACCAAAGCTGGACCTAAGCACAATCTTGAATGCTTTTCTTGCAAGGGAGAGGGTCCTTTGAAGCGGAATTGCCCAAAGTACTTGGCGGATTTGAAGAACGACAACATCAAGAAGAAAGGTATATCCGATATACATGTTATTGATGTGTATCTCACTAGTACTCGTAGTAGTGCCTGGGTATTTGATACTGGTTTGGTTGCTCATATTTGTAACCCGAAACAGGTGCTACAGAATAAACGGAAGCTAGCGAAGAACGAGGCGACGATGCGCGTTGGAAATGGATCAAAGGTTGATGTGATCGCGGTCGGCACGTTACCTCTTCATCTACCATCGGGATTAGTTTTATACTTAAATAATTGTTATTTGGTGCCTGCGTTGAGCATGAACATTATATCGGGATCTTATTTATTGCGAGACGGTTACTTGTTTAAGTCCGAGAATAATGGTTGTTCGATTTATATGAGTAATATGTTTTATGCACATGCACCTTTGATAGATGGTCTATTCTTATTGAATCTCGATAGTGGAAATACACATACTAATAACATTGAAGCTAAACATTTGAAATTGAGCGATAACTCGACCTATATGTGGCACTGTCGTCTTGGTCACATTGGAGTGAAGCGCATGAAGAAAATCCATTCCGATGGACTTCTTGAATCACTTGAAAGATGCGAAGCATGTCTGATGGGTAAAATGACTACGACTCCATTTTCTGGTATGATGGAGCGAGCTACGGACTTATTGGAAATCATACATACCGATGTGTGTGGTCCAATGAGTGTAGCATCGCGCGGTGGTTATCGTTATGTTCTTAGCTTAACAGATGACTTGAGTAGATATGGTTATATCTATTTCATGAAACATAAGTCCGAAACTTTCGAGAAGTTTAAGGAATTTCAAAGTGAGGTAGAGAATCGACGTAACAAAAAGATTAAATTTCTACGTTCTGATCGTGGAGGTGAATATCTAAGTTACGAGTTTGGCGAGCATTTGAAGAAATGCGGAATACTTTCACAATTGACACCGCCGGCAACACCACAGCGTAATGGTGTGTCCGAACGTCGTAATCGAACTCTCTTAGATATGGTTCGTTCTATGATGTCACTTACAGATTTACCGCTATCATTTTGGGGTTATGCATTAGAAACATCCGCATTCACTTTAAATATGGCACCATCTAAATCCGTTGAAACGACACCGTATGAATTATGGTTTGGGAAGAAACCTAAATTGTCTTTCCTTAAAGTTTGGGGTTGCGAAGCCTATGTAAAGAAGTAACAGCCGGACAAGCTTGAAACCAAAGCGGAAAAATGCGTCTTCATAGGATACCCGAAGGAAACTATTGGGTATACCTTCTATCATAGATCCGAAGGCAAAATATTCGTTTCCAAGAATGGATCCTTTCTAGAGAAGGAATTTCTCTCGAAAGAAGTGACTGGAAGGAAAGTAGAACTCGACGATGTTGTTGAAACTTCTCTCGAACTTGCGAGTAGCGCAGCACCGGAAGAAGTTCATGTGGTGCCTGCACCAATAAGAGAGGAAGATAATGATGATGATCATGAAACTTCGGTTGAAGTTGCTACAGAGCCTCGCAGGTCAACGAGAACTCGTACCACTCCTGACTGGTATGATCCCGTTATGAGTGTCATGTTTGTGGACAACACTGATGACCCTGCGACATATGAGGAAGCGATGATGAGCCCAGATTCCAATAAATGGCAAGATGCCATGAAATCCGAAATTGGATCCATGTATGAAAACCAAGTATGGACTTTGGTGGACTTACCGGATGGCCGGAAGGCTATAGAGAACAAATGGATTTTCAAGAAGAAAACAGATGCTGATGGTAATGTTACTGTCTATAAAGCTCTACTTGTCGCAAAAGGGTTTCAACAAATTCAAGGAGTTGACTACGATGAGACTTTCTCACCAGTAGCGAAGCTAAAGTCTATGAGGATTATGTTAGCAATCGCTGCATATTACGATTATGATATATGGCAGATGGATGTCAAAACGGCATTCCTTAATGGAGACATTGCTGAAGAATTGTATATGATGCAACTCAAAGGTTTTGTCGATCCTAAAGATGCTAACAAGGTGTGCAAGCTTCAACGGTCCATATATGGATTGAAGCAAGCATCCCGAAGTTGGAATCAACGTTTTGATAAGGTAATCAAAAGTTTTGGTTTTATACAAACTTATGGAGAATCTTGTATTTACAAGAAAGTGAGTGGGAGCTCTATAGCATTCCTAATACTATATGTAGATGACATATTGTTGATTGGGAATGATGTAGACCTTCTTAATAGTGTCAAGGAATATTTGAATAATAGTTTTTCAATGAAAGATCTTGGCGAAGCAGCTTATATATTATGCATAAAGATTTATAGAGATAGATCGAGACGCCTAATATCATTGTCACAAAGTACATATTTGGACAAAGTTATAAAGAGGTTTGGAATTTAAGATAGCAAGAAAGGGTTCTTGCCCATGTTGCCCAATACGACGTTGAGTAAAACTCAAAGTCTAGCAACGGCAGAAGATAGAGAAAGGATGAGTAAGACTCCCTATGCCTCAGCCATAGGGTCTCTAATGTATGCCATGCTATGTACTATACCCGACATTGCATATGTTGTTAGTTTGACTAGCAGATATCAAAGTGATCCAGGAGTGGATCATTGGACAGCGGTCAAAAACATCCTTAAGTACTTGAGAAGAACTAAGGATATGGTTCTTTCTTATGGAGGTGATGAACAACTCGTTGTTAATGGTTACACCGATGCTAGTTGGAACACCGATCTAGATGATTCTAAATTACAATCTGGATACGTATTTACTTTGAATGGTGCAACAGTTAGCTGGAGGAGTGCAAAGCAAAGCGTTGTGGCGAGATCTTCAACTGAATCGGAATACATAGCTGCTTCGGAGGCTTCGCAAGAGGCGATATGGATGAAGGAGTTCATTACAGAGCTCGGTGTGGTTCCAAGTGCGCTGGACCCAATGTCTATCTACTGTGATAACATGGGCGCCATAGCCAATGCGCAAGAACCAAGGTCACACTAGAAGTTGAAGCACATCAAGCTACGTTTTCACGCTATTCGAGAACATGTCCAAGATGGTGACATAAAGATTTGCAAAGTACACACAGATCTGAATGTGGCAGATCCATTGACTAAACCTCTCCCGAGGGCAAACATGACCAACACCAAACTGCCATGGGTGTTCGGTATATTACCATGTAATCTAGATTAGTTGACTCTAGTGCAAGTGGGAGACTGTTGGAGATATGCCCTAGAGGCAATAATAAATGTGTTATTATTATATCTTTGTGTTTATGATAAATGTTTACATTCATGCTATAACAGTATTAACAAGGAAACATTAATACTTGTGTGATTTGTAAACTAAATAAGAGTCCCTAGTAAAGCCTCTTCATAATACTAGCTTGTTGGTTAATAGATGATTGTGGTTTCCCTATCATGAACATTGAGATGTTATTAACAACAAGATCATATCATTAGGAGAATGGTATGAAGGACATACTCCTATAGATAAGCGTAGCATAAAGATCAAGTCATTTTAATAGTTCAATTGCTATAAGCTTTCTGATACATAGTAACCTAATTCCTTCGACCATGAGATCATGATTATCACCATCACCGGAAGGATGCTTTGATGACATCAAACACCACACCGTGCGGGTGGCTATAAAGGTGGCATTGAGTGTTGGAAAGTATGGGTTGAGACACATGGATCAAGTGGAATTTTTCCATCCATATGACGGATAGATATACTCAGGCCCTCTCGGTGGAATGTCATCCAATTAGTTTGCAAGCATATGGTGGCTCACAAGGGATCACATATCACGGAGCGAGAAAAGAGTACTTATCAGTAACAAGGTTGAACTAGGTATGCAGAGATACCGACGATCAAAACCTCGGATAAGTAAACTATCGTGAGACAAAGGGAAATTGGTATCGTATGTAAGTGGTTCATTCGATCGCAAAGTAATCGTAGAAATATGTGGGAGCCATATGAATTTCCAGATTCCTCTATTGGTTATTGTTCGAAGAAGTGTCTCGATCATGTCCGCATAATTCACGAACCGTAGGGAGACACACTTAAGGATTCGATGTTGTTGAGTAGTTATGGAATAGTGATTAAGAGACTAAATGTTGTCCGGAGTCTTGGATGGGATCCAGGATATCACGAGGAGATCCAGAATGGTCCGGAGAATAAGATTCATATAAGGAAAGTCCTGTTTCGGAGTTGGGGAATGATTCCGGTGTTTTCATCAGGAATGTTCTAGAAGGGTCCGGAAGGTCCGACACTCCGGAGGGGAAGGGTACATGAATGTGTCATGACAATGTGGAATGGTTGCATCATGTACTAGGTATCATGGCTGAGCAAAATAAAGGGATAAATCAAATCCTAGTTTGAAAAGTCAAACGCCAAATTGAAAAGTCAAACGGTAAGTTTGCTTGGTGGAGGGAGAGTAGGAAACCTACTTGGGGAGGAAGTCCTCCTCCTCCACCCGACCAAGGAGGCCGACTTGGGAGAATCCTCCCCTGGCGCCCTCCCACCTATAAAAGAAGGGGCAGGGGTGCCCCCTCTAGCCTACACCTCTCTCCACCAAAACCCTAGCCCTAGCCGCCAGCCACCACAAGTCGCCGCCGCCCTAGGGTTTGCCCTAGCCGCCGAGTTGGGGCTCTCCCTAAGCCCTAACCGCCGGCCTAGCCTCCTCCCTTGGTGCCCTCTAAACCCTAGATCACCAAGGCCTCTCTCATAGTCCACCATACTCACTCCGGCTTAAGGAGAAGCCCTGCGAGATCTCCCCTCTTCCGGTACCACGCCGTCGTGCTGCCGGAATCACGAGGAGAGTGCTACAATCTCCGCTGCCTGCTGGAACAAGGGAGAGGAAGGTCTTCATTGAGTACCGAACGTGTGAACGACTGCGGAAGCGCTGCCAGAACGCAGCGCCGGAAGGATCGTCTACACGATCTTGAGATCGGCAAGAGTACGACTACATTACCCACGAGAATCCGCTCTCGTTAACCACTTTGGAATCTTCGAGGGTGAGTTCCTCTATCGACTCGTTGCTACAATCTAGTAGATAGATCTTGGCTTGTTTGTTTGCATGCGGTAGAAATTTTTTGTTTTCCATGCTACGAACCCCTACAGTCACCTGCGGCAAGCTATACCGAGACGATCGGATCCGCCGCAGAGGACGCCGATCCCAAAGCAGATTCTTAGAGGGATATCGGGACTGATTTCCCTGCGATGCTAAGTGTCAGATCCTCTGTTCTATCAGCGCATGATGTCCTTCTTATGCCGCGTATGAGTACAAGGCAACAAACATGTAAAATACATCCCAAACAGTATAACAACATGGTCAGGTATGCAAATCTTACCACTCCAGAAGAGCCTAATGAATTAGAAGAATCTCTAAAAAATAGAAGTTGAAAAATTTCATGGATGAAGAATATCTAGCTCTTATTGAGAATAAAACTTGGCATTTAGTTCTCCACAAAAAGTAGGTAAAAATGTTATAGATTGCAAGTGGGTTTATAAAATTAAGCATAAAGTCTATGGTAGTATAGATAGGTTTAGTTGCAAAAGGTTTCAAATAAATATATGGTATTTACTCACTACATGAAAGAACTAAGACGCCGACGGCCGACCGGCTTTGGCCGTCGGCGTAGCTGCCTTCCCTGGCCAGCCGACCAGCCCGGCCGTCGGCGTAGATGACTACGCTGAGGGTAGCCCTCGGCGTAGTGTGGCCGTCGGTGTAGTAGCGAGGTCTGTGCCGACGGTGGCCCTCGGCGTAGATATAGACCTCGGCGTAGCCCCAGTTCAGACACGATGACGGAAACAGCGTTAGGCAGCCAAGCTGTGCCGACGGCCTAACTGTCGGCACAGCTCTTTGAAAATTTTTGTTTGGTCTATGCCGACGGCCAGGCCGTCGGCATAGGCCTCCAGATTTTTTTCCTTTTTCATTATTTTTTGAAAAATCATAACTAAATCACTCTAATTTATGTAAATACAAATAATATATCAAAATTTTCAGAAAAAAATCTATCTATCTACACTCAAATATTACACATTTATAAACAAAAATTAAGTAAAATATAAAACATTATATATAGTTTAAAACGGGCATTATAAATTCAAAAAAGATCCAAACAACATGAAATCTTCACGTGGTGTCATATTATATGACATAGTTAGAAGGAAAAATATCAAACTTCGTATATTGATTATGTCTCAAAAAAACCTTCACGAAATGACCTATCTCGTTCGAGGTTTCTTGAATTTTGGGTCAAATGACCAATGTGATGGCTATAATGAAGGCATAGTTTGTGATAATGTGTCCATATTATGCATAAGTATGCATCATGGGATGGCGAACAATGTTTCAGGAGGAAGTTTTCCTTTTCGTCGCACCAAAAAGCCGTTTTCCATTTACCGAGTGCAAAAAACGGACGGTTTTGTGAAGCAACCACCAAATGGCTAATTCAAAATGCTACCGTCACATTTTTAAAAATACTAGACCACCTTACATGGATAATGTCATAACAGGGGATCTCAAACAAAACATTTCCGTCTATCCCTGGTGAAAATGACAAATTCCTGCCGAATCAGTAGGAAGTGGGTCAGATATGAACTACATGTACATGATCGGATGCTCATGATTTTTTACAAAAATCATTTTTAGGTTCAAAATATGTTGTTTCATCATAGATCCACTTCAAGTTTAGCGAGTCTCAGCCCCGATCTAAGAATCTTCATGCCCACCCTTCGACAAAGTATAACGATGGTTTAAAACGGGCATTATAAATTCAAAAACGATCCAAACAACATGAAACCTTCGCGTGGTGTCATATTATGTGACATAGTTAGAAGGAAAAATATCAAACTTGGTATATTGATTATGTCTCAAAAAAAACCTTCACGAAATGACCTATCTCGTTCGAGGTTTCTTGGCTTTCGGGTCAAATGACCAATGTTTTGGGTAAAATAAAGGCATAGTTTGTGATAATGTGTCCATATTGTGCATAAGTATGCATCATGGGATGGCGAACAATGTTTCAGGAGGAAGTTTTCCTTTTCTTCGCACCAAAAAGCCGTTTTCCATTTACCGAGTGCAGAAAACGGACGGTTTTGTGAAGCAACCACCAAATGGCTAATTCAAAATGCTACCGTCACATTTTTAAAAAATACTAGACCACCTTACATGGATAATGTCATAACAGAGGGATCTTAAACATTTCCGTCTATCCCTGGTGAAAAAGACAAATTCCTGCCGAATCGGTAGGAAGTGGGTCAGATATGAACTACAGGTACATGATCGGATGCTCATGATTTTTTACAAAAATCATTTTTAGGTTCAAAATATGTTGTTTCATCATAGATCCACTTCAAGTTTAGCGAGTCTCAGCCCCAAGCTAAGAATCTTCATGCCCGCCCTTCGACAAAGTATAACGATGGTTTAAAACAGGCATTATAAATTCAAAAACGATCCAAACAACATGAAACATTCGCGTGGTGTCATATTATGTGACATAGTTAGAAGGAAAAATATCAAAATTGGTATATTGATTATGTCTCAAAAACACCTTCATAAAATGACCTATCTCGTTCGAGGTTTCTTGGCTTTCGGGTCAAATGACCAATGTTTTGGCTAGAATGAAGGCATAGTTTGTGATAATGTGTCCATATTGTGCATAAGTATGCATCATGGGATGTCGAACAATGTTTCAGGAGGAAGTTTTCCTTTTCATCGCACCAAAAAGCCGTTTTCCATTTACCGAGTGCAAAAAACGGACGGTTTTGTGAAGCAACCACCAAATGGCTAATTCAAAATGCTACCGTCACATTTAAAAAAATACTAGACCACCTTACATGGATAATGTCATAACAGGGGGATCTCAAACATTTCCTTCTATCCCTGGTGAAAAAGACAAATTCCTGCCGAATCGGTAGGAAGTGGATCAGATATGTACTACAGGTACATGATCGGATGCTCATGATTTTTTACAAAAATCATTTTTAGGTTCAAAATATGTTGTTTCATCATAGATCCATTTCAAGTTTAGCGAGTCTCAGCCCCGAGCTAAGAATCTTCATGCCCACCCTTCGACAAAGTATAACGATGGTTTAAAACGGGCATTATAAATTCAAAAACGATCCAAACAACATGAAACCTTCGCGTAGTGTCATATTATGTGACATTGTTAGAAGGAAAAATATCAAACTTGGTATATTGATTATGTCTCAAAAAAAACCTTCACGAAATGACCTATCTCGTTCGAGGTTTCTTGACTTTTGGGTCAAATGACCAATGTTATGGCTAGAATGAAGGCATAGTTTGTGATAATGTGTCCATATTATGCATAAGTATGCATCATGGGATGGCGAACAATGTTTCAGGAGGAAGTTTTCCTTTTCGTCGCACCAAAAAGCCGTTTTCCATTTACCGAGTGCAAAAAACGGACGGTTTTGTGAAGCAACCACCAAATGGCTAATGCAAAATGCTACCGTCACATTTTTCAAAAATACTAGACCACCTTACATGGATAATTTCATAACAGGGGGATCTCAAATATTTTCGTCTATCCCTGGTGAAAAAGACAAATTCCTGCCGAATCGGTAGGAAGTAGGTCAGATATGAACTATATATACATGATCGGATGCTCATGATTTTTTACAAAAATCATTTTTAGGTTCAAAATATGTTGTTTCATCATAGATCCACTTCAAGTTTAGCGATTCTTAGTCCCGAGCTAAGAATCTTTATGCGTGGCGTTTTAAACGGGCAAATGAAATTATGATAAGAATCATGGCATAGTTTGTGATAAGTTGATATTGATATCTTATTTTGATTCCTCTCATTTTTCTAATCAATTTAGACATATTATTTGCCAAATTCCGATTTACAGATTTAAAGATATTAATTATTCCATATTAAATAAAAAAATACAAAAAATCATTATATTTTTATTTGAATTCAATAATATTTTTACTTATTCATTGTTGTTTACTTAAATAATTGCTTGTAATTTCACAAAATACAACCATATGACATGATGATACAAGAGTTAATAGGAATGATATCCTAGTACTGACAAAAACGAGTAAATTGCTTTGTGGGAAGATATTCTGAAGGAACGAGAAAGTTAAGCGTGATAGAGCTGGAGTAGTGCTAAGATGGGTGACCGAACGGGAACTTTGACTAAGACTGTAATTTAATTAATTATTAACTATAAATAGTGTTAAAATGATTAAAGCGGGAGATTAAGGAGTCAAATAATTCAAAGATTTAAAAAAATAAAAAAATATTTTAGGCTATGCCGACGGCCTATTGCCGACGTCTTAGCCGTCGTCATAGCTCCAGGCTGAACCGTTAGCCAAAGCGTTGGTCGACAAGCGGGCCCATTGGAAGGACGTTGTGCCGAGGAGGCTGTCTTGACGAGGGCGTATGCCGAGGGCTACGCTGATGTACCGTCGGCCTGACGGAAATTTGTTGCCTGGCAAGCCGGCCGTCGGTGTAGCAATTATTTCCCGTAGTGACTATGAGGACACTTTTAGTCCCGTAGCCAATCCAACTACTATTCGTCTTGAGCTATCCATTTCAGTATCCAAAAGATGGAGTCTACTATAGCTAGATGTGAAGAACGCGTTTCTCCATGGTTTTCTGGAGGAGAGTGTCTAGATAAGGCAACCACCCGAAATGATGTTAAAGGAAGGTCTTAATATATCTGCAAACGTTTGACAAGGCCTTGTACAGATTGAAACAGGCCCCACAAGCATGGTTCTCAAACCTAAGAACAAAGTTACAAGCACTTGGTTTCTGTCCTTCCAAGGAAGACACCTCATTATTATTCTACTCTAAATGGAATATTTCTATTTTTATGCTTATTTATGTTGATGACATAATTGTTGCTAGTTCTTGTCACAATGCAACAATATCTCTTCTTCGAGATTTTCAAGATGAATTTGTCTTAAAGGATCTTAGCTATGTCCATTAATTTTTTGGCATAAAAGTGAATAAGATGAGGGACTGATTATTCTTAACAAAACAACGGTACACCAAGGATGTACTAAAAAGAGTAAGTACGTTGAAATGTAAGCCTACTAATACACCCATGTAAACAAGTGAAAATGTACCTACACATGAAGGAGATCCTCTTGGGGTAGAGGATACCATAAGGTATAGAAACATTGTTGGTGCATTATAATATTTGACTCCTAGAAGGCCAGACATTTCCTTCCATGTTAATAAAACATGTCAATTTATACATGCACCAACCATATTATATTAGACTGATGTTGAAAGGATATTGAGATATCTTAAGGATACACCTAACCTTAGGTTAAGATTCAACAAGTCCTCTTCCATGCTTGTCAGTTCCTTTCTAGATGTAGGCTGAGCAGGGTGTCCATATGATAGAAGATCTATATGTGGTTCTTATATCTTTCTTGGCCCAAATTAATCTCATCGAGTGCAATAAAACAAGCCACACTTTCGAGATCAAGTACAAAAGCATAGAACAATTCTCTTGCCAATGCTACAATTATCTCCAATGCTACAATTATCTTGCCAATACTACAACTGAAGTCATGTGGGTGCAAACCCTTCTTTATGAGTTGAGAATTCCACATCCTCCAGCAGCCTGACTATGGTGAGACAACATGGGTGTAAATTATCTTTCAGCTAATCCAGTTTTTTATGCTATAACTAAGCATATTGAGGTTGATTATCATTTTGTTCAAGAACGAGTAGCTTAGATATTAAATTTTTTCCAATAGGAGATCAAGTTGTAGATGGGTTCACTAGCGAGCTGTCATGTATGTAACATGTTGTGTCAGTCCTTGTAAATCATGAACCCATGATTGATAAGGATCGATGGTTATCTAATCTCTAGAGTCTGTTGTATAAAAACTTGCATGTAAATCCTTTTGCGGTTATTGGTTAAACCCCCTATATTAACATGCATGGTGTGCCTCTAATGAGGTAAGTCACCTTTACGTATTTCTACACCCTTTCTAGGTACCTTGCCACCGACAATGTTGCTAGTGTTGCTCCTCTTACCGCATATGGAGAGGGCTTGTTGCTTGTATGGGTCAAGTGCAATGACAGTGGAGGATCCAACGAAGAATTAAAAGATGGTGACGGTGTTGGCTGAGGGGCTAGATTTGGCGGGAACGGTGATCTATCCGAGTAACAAGAATGCGGATGAGAATCTCACTAGGGACATGTAGTATGATGGCGGGTTCAACAACTAATGATGGATATTAGAAAGCATAGAAATGTATTCGATGATTGCAATATTTTCTCAGAATATATGCGTATGTAGTTCTTTGAGAAGTTGGATAAAATGAGCCTGGATACCTTTTCGACTCCTGAGACGATCAAGAGGCGATTAGGTTTTCCAGTGAAAATGACAGAGCTCACAGGTCTCCGACAGCGCGCAAGGAAGGTTTGGGGGTGAACAGGCCCCTCGTTGGCCTATCTACAACCTTCTCAAGCCGGTTCATGTTTCCCACTCGAGATGACCAAGCAGATACCTTTGCGTCTCTACACACCCTCGGCAGTAGAATGTAGATTGATTTGAGATTGAGGTCTGGGTGTGTGCAGCCATCGCAGCAGCAAACAGTGCTCTTGTTGGAGTAGCAGCTAGAACTGAAGGCAGGAAAAGGCCCTACGGTGCAGGAGGAATCAATCGAGTAATTTATTGGCCGCATGAAATTAACAGCGGCGGAGTTTTACACCAATCTCGGCGTTCGCGGGCAAGTTTCAGGTGCCAAAACCAAGGGTCTTCCGTATTCGCAGATGCATGGGGACAACCCAAAGGGTCTTGCTTGAGGCATTGTTCTGAAAGCGTGGACTTTCTCTAGAATTAAAACTTAAAATCTATGATCGGACGACGAAGATGCCTATGCAGTGTTTTCTTTTAGGGATGTCGTTTTTGGAGAATTTGGACCCCAATTGCTGTCTTGGCAGGGTTTGTGTTGCAGCTATAAGGTTTTGATCCTATAGCGGGATCATTTATTTATTTTTTTATTTTTGTTGTTATAGGTTGTGTGTATCCGTAATGCCTTTAGGACATTTTATTGTTGCAGGAGATCGGGTGTAATAGTATCTCAGCCATATTAATAAATTCTCTTTGTTGTGCTAGTGCCTGACGGTTGAGTTTCTTTGTTTATATTGTTATATGTCGTACAGGTAAAAGAATATGATATTGCAACGTCTGAGTTGAATTTGAATCTGTTCACTACTTTAGCATGCTTTTTCTTGATTCTTTCAGGTGATGGGAAGAAGGTTATTCAGTTAACTTGATAAGAAATATATTGTGTCTCTTCTCATCGAAAAAAGACTAAAGAAACTAGCCATCGATAGGCAAATTGAAAGCAAATTTAACATCATCTCTTAATCCGCCGCATCCACAGAAGTGGTACATGCGGAGGCCAAATAGCCTTTGTTTTCATTATTGCCGCTACAAATCATAGCCGTGCAACATCTCATACAATCCCATGATCGACAGACAAGCCTTTCAGAGAGTGCTTTTTTGATCAATTCAGGCTCGTTTGCTTCTTGCAGTTTACTTCGCAGGCCGCCAGGTCTGCTGCCTCTGCAGGAACAACAAAAATCATCAGATCGAAATACGAAATTCTTCTACCGTGTTTGTGTCAAAAGAAGATGGAAATACAGTGCAGGTAAGATCGATGGTCTGAGCGTCGTCTTACCGGCCGGCGGGTCAGACTGGCCGCAGATCTTGACGGCGGCGCAGGCTCCAATGCACGGGTCGCCGCCCCCGACGGCGGTGGCGGAGGCCTCGCTGGGGCTGCACTTGTTGGCGCAGAACGGGACGCACAAGAACCGCGCCACGTGCACCCTGCACGCCGGGTAGCAGTCATCGAAGCACGCGCAGAACTTGGACAGGGCGGCCGCCTGCTGCACCTGCCCGGACAGCGTCACCAGGAGGAGCACGCACAGGGCGGCAGCGGCGGCGGCGGATCTCGACCTCTTCGCCTCCATCCTCTCGCCGACGATCGAACGGAGAAGAAGGACAAGTGAGAGATCGAAGACAAAATGTGTGTTTTGCGGTGAGGTTCTACGTAGGGACCCTCACCTATTTAAACTAGGAAGCAGGGGCAGCTATGGTAAGAGATCAATCACCGGCAGCTGGCTAATTAGACTCTCTGCAAATGCGGTAAAAGATCAATCACCGCGGCAGGTAACTGATCTCTGAAAATCCGGTAGTTTCCTGGATACACGAGATGCGCGGAGGATACGTTGCTGTCATGTCACCGGCTGCCGGAGATGCGCGGAGGATATTTAACCTTGGATGTGCAGCAGGAGAAATCCGTGGAGAGTAAATGCGGAAGATTGTTTAGTTGTTTCCGCAACATATTTTTTCAAGGGGAGTAAGGGAAAGCTACGTGGATCATTATGGAAAAATATATAGTTGCCGTGTGCCAAATAGACCGGAATATGACAAAGTTTATCTTTGCCGTGTGTAACCAAGAAAACACACGGCAAGTACACGAACACAGAAAATTTCAAAAAAAGAACACGGTAAAGAAATATACATGGCAAAGACCCACAAAGAAACACGGCAAAGAAAAAATACTCGGCAAAGTCGACAGCGACACACTGTATAGGTGTCGTCACGGCAATGAGGTGGGACCCGTGACCCCACAGGTCCACTTGATGGGGAGGAGCTAACGGTTGCAGACGATGGTCTCTTTGCCGTGTGCCATCATCCGCCCGTGTGTATTCTGCAGTATACACGACAAAAGACCTTTGCCGTGTGTATTCCACAGAATACACGGCAAAGTCATTTTTTTTCTTTTTTTCCCTTTTATCACATTACTTTTAGAAAAATCAGAAAAAAAATCAATCTAATTCAGAAAAATACAAAGAATCTTTATGCTCGTTGTTTTGACCATAGTTTAAAACAGGCATAAATAATTCAAAAATGGTCAAAACAATGTAAAATTCCTGTCGAATAGGGGGATCTCAAACCCTTTCGTCCACCCCAGGTAAAAAGGACAAATTCTTGCCGAATCGGCAGAAAGTGGATCAGATAAGAACTACAGGTACATGATCTAATGGTCATGATTTTCACAAAAATCATTTTTAGGTTCACACTATGTTATTTCATAAGATATCCAATGCAAGTTTGGAGAGGCTCGGCTCCGAGCGAAGAATCTTCACACCCGTCGTTCGACAAAGTTTGTTGATAGTTTAAAAGAGGCATAAAAAATTAAAAAATGATCGAAACAATGTAAAACCTTTATGTGGTGTCATATTATGTGACATAGTTGGAAGGAAAAATATAAAACTTGGTATACTGAATATGTCTCAATTTTTTTCACAAAATGACCTATCTCAGTCGAGGTTTTCTGGCTTTCAGGTCAAATTACCAATGTTATGGCTAGAATCAAAGCATAGTTTGTGATAATGTGCACATATTATGCATGCATGTGCATCATGGGATGGCGAACAATGTTGCAGGAGGAAGTTTTTCTTTTCACCGCACCAAAAAGCCATTTTCCACTTTCCGATCGCATAAAACGGGGGATTTTATGAAACAACCACCAAATGGCTAATTCAAAATGCTACCATCCCATTTTTCAAAAATACTAGACCATCTTAAATGTACAATGTCCCAATAGAGGGACCTCAAACCTTTTCGTCCACCCCAGGTGAAAAAAGACAAATTCCTATCAAATCAGTAGGAAGCGGATCAGATATGAACTACAGGTACATGATCTAATGGTCATGATTTTTCACAAAAAATCACACAATATGCTATTTCATGAGATTACCAATGCAAGTTTAGAGAGGCTCAGCTCCGAGCTAAGAATCTTCATACTCGTCGTTCGACAAAGTTTGTCGATAGTTTAAAAGAGGCATAAAAATTCAAAAACGATCGAAACAATATAAAACCTTCGCGTGGTGTCATATTATGTGACATAGTTGGAAGGAAAAATATAAAACTTGGTATATTGAATATGTTTCAAAAACACCTTCACGAAATGGCCTATCTCATTCGAGGTTTCCTTGCTTTTGGGTCAAATGACCAATGTTATGGCAAGAATCAAGGCATAGTTTGTAATAATGTGTCCATATTATGCATGCATGTGTATCATGGGACAGTGAACAATGTTGCAGGAGGAAGTTTTCCTTTTCGCCGCACCAAAAAGCCATTTTCGATTTTCCGAGCACAAAAAACGAGGGATTCTGTGAAGCAACCACCAAATGGCTAATTCAAAATGCCTCCACCCCATTTTGCAAAAATACTAGACCACCATAAATGGACAATGTCCCAATAAGGGGATCTCAAACCTTTCCATTCATCCCAGGTGAAAAAGACAAATTCCTGCCGAATCGGTAGGAAGTGGATTAGATATGAACTACAGGTACATGATCTAATGGTCATGATTTTTTATAAGTTTAAAAGAATTCATTATTTTAAAAATTACTTTCAGAAGTACGTCTGGATGAAAGATCGAAGTTTACTTCAAGATAGTAGGACTCAAACCTTAAGGTAATTAATAAATGGAAGTTGCAGAAGTACTTAAGGAAATAACAAAAGAGTTTCTAAAGCTTGATAAGGTAAAAGCTTGAAGTAATAAAATAAATTAATCCTTACAGACTAATTCTATAGGAAACAACTTTTAAGTAATCCTTAAGAGGTAATAAAGCATATCCAATTGGACATGTGTAGGGAAACAAGAAATTCCGATGGATATGGATTAAATGTGTGTAACACCCTCGGAATCGGCCCTATGCAAGTTTTAGCGAATCCCGCCAAACCCGCATAGAAACGATTCAAAGGTGCCCACCAGGCACTTTCGTGCGGGTGGAAAACGAAGTAATATCATTACAAAATAGTCCACGATGGAACCCACATAACAGATATATATACAACACGACTCCATGAGTCAAGAATACGAATATCTGAGACAAAGATCCAAATCACCTTGAAAAGCGATAGGCGTCCGACTACGGACAAGATGCAAATGGGGCTAAGAGCCACGAAGAATAACCAATGGCGTCCATAACCCTGCAGGCCAAGCGGAAGGGTAACCCGCTAACGACGTCGATCTCAAAACCTGCTTAAAAAAGGGGTGCCGACAAAGGGCCAAGGAAAAGAGAAGCGGTCGATCGAGGCCGATGCAGCGAGGCTAGAATTCGGCGGTCCTCGCCTACATAGGTATGGTGGACTGAAGCGGCAACGCAGCATGCACTAAACAACCTATAGAGATTCGATACAACTGGCGGCTATCAGATAGGGATAAGAAAGACCTATTCGGATCCAACCTGAAACTATCACCAAGCATACCCATCCTGGTATTTCCCCCTCGAGACCAAACGAGGAAGTCAACCGAGGAACTCACACCGTTGGCAGTTTATTTATTCAGTTATCGTTGCAGCAATTACTAGTCTGGTATAGATAGTCATCCTGATATAATAAGCAGTGGGCAGTTTTAGTTAACCATTCCGTTGTAGTTGCAACACTTACTAGTCAGATACAATAAGTATGAGATATCCCCAAACCCAGCAGTTGTTGGTACTTTTATTTAGCCATTCCGTTGTAGTGAAGCTGATTACTAGTCATATCGGATACAAGTCAAATTATAGCAGTAAACTTTAGTTATAGTTGTCTATGATCGAGAACTGTGCTCCAAGTCGTCCATAACCGCGGACACGGCTTCTCGAAAAGATTTAACCCTGCAGGGGTGCACCAAAGTTTCCACACGCACCTACACCCTTGTTGTCGGATCAGGTAGGTACAAGATCACAAAACATACACCCAACGGTATGTCGACGGGGTTTCGGACACGACGTTTCCCAGACCCAAAGCAAGCACGGGGGGCCACCCCACTAAGCTACCCGCAACGAAGTTGGCCGGCTCCGAAACGGACCCAGGGTTTGCGTCAGTGGCTGTAAACGACTGGGAACCCGAAAGTGTGACTGGGCTTGTCGATACCGCGAAAACACTCCGCTTACCTAAACAGTACAGGTGCTCCTCGCACAATCTTAAATAAAGCAGTAAAGCATGGCATAAGTACAGGATAGTAATAAAGCTCCAAACTACTTTGTGGCCCCAGTACAGTACTTGGAATCAGGTACTAAATCGATGGGGGTGCCCATACACCCCACCTGTGGTTAGCGCGCTCGATCTCGGAACAGGTGTCAAGAACTCGGGGTCCTACGGGACACCAGTGAGCGGTTAAAAACCAAATATTGTCTATTACCCACCGGTGCCTCTGCATTTACCTACTTCAATTTTAGTTATTAAACAATAATTAAAGCCGTGATCATCTCCAACATTAAACATGCGCCAATACTCTAACAACTGTGGTACTGGAAGACACGCAACAGCACTTGAGCAGACGACTACGACGCGCAAGTCCAACTATCTACCAAACAACAGGCAATAGGATGTGTCCAAGGCAATATAAGGCTGTAAGGGATATCACGGGTACGAAAACTAGAGCATCGCAACACAGATAGCAATAGATCAACAGGAGGGAATAAATACTATAAAAGTAAGATAGGTAGAAAGGGGGAGATGCTCGCCTGAAAACATTGCCGAAGGTTCATCCAAAGGTCGGGGCGAAGCTCACATCAACTCAACGGCCTTATCCGCGAAGAAGCAAAACACTAGAATAAACACCGGATGCACTATTTAATACTACAATAGAAAATCGGGCATGATGCATGTATGATGTATAACATGGCAGGCATGCGATGCAATTAGGCCATATTAAGCGGAACCGGGGCCCCGACAACTAATTAATAGGTTCATGTTGTTTAGATACCCCGCAATTTAAGTGTTGTCTTAACATGGCAAAAGATAGCACCGGTTCGCTACACAAATTTAAATGGAGACAAACTAAGACTAGAATAGCCCGCATATGGTCTCCATATTTAATTATAAGGTGAATCGGCTATTAACCCAACCCACCAGGTGACATGTATGCAAGCATGATGATTTAATGATGCGACAGGTATATGTCATATTATAAAAATAGAGGCTTAGGGTCACACATCTGGGTTCAGAAGATCTTGGGTTCTGGGGGTCCGGGGTCCGGTCTCAGGGTTCGGGGGGGGGGGGGGGGGGGAAGGTCTCGAACAACGGAAGGAGATCTTGGCGTATACGGGATGGAGAGCTTGCCGTTCCGTGGCGATCTTGGCGGTCTTTGGATCCGGGTCTCGCATACGGGAAGGAGGTCTTGTCGTACCGAGGTCTCGGCGTCCTCGGATTCCGATTGGAGATCTTGGCGTTGCATGTCGACGCTCTTCGGGTACAGGGCCTTAGGGTTCCCACGTAGGAGATCTTGGTGTCCCGGGGCGAAGTGCTCGAGTGTCGGTGGTGAACTCGGGTTTCGGTGTCGAGGCACGCATCTTCTGAAGATCTCATGATGTACTGACACGGACCAACGGAAAGCCACATCGACAGCCAAAACCAAACTCAGCAGGGAAAAATACCAGCACGCACCGTAGTGCCAGAGCAGACAAACATTAGACATGGGCCTAGCACTAGCCCGCAAAGAAAAACACTGCCTCGAATACGTTCAGAGCACAAGAGAAGAACTCCAACCAGAGGATCCCGTGAGCAATATGGCAACGTCCAGAAGGACAGAACCCGGTGAACAGGGATGTACGCGGCTTAGATGGAGGAGTCCGACATGGGCTGGGGCCATTGGAGGTCGGCACACGACGGCGAAGGCGGCCAAGGCGCGGCCGACGAGGAGGAGGGCGCTCATGCGGAAGGCGAGAAAGGTCTGGCGGCGCCAGCTGCGCTTCAGCGAAGGCGGCGGCCGAGGCTCGGGGGACGGGCGCCTGCGATCCGGGGAGCTGGGGTGGAGTAGGCGGACGGAGCAGGGGAGTTGGTGGGCGACGCGCCCGGGCTCGGGTAGAGGCGGCGGAGGGCGCAGGGGCTCCGGCGAGAGCGGGCTGGAGGCGGTGCGACGGGGTGAGGACGGGCGGAGCCAGGGTGACACGCGGGGAGGGGAGATCGGCCCTGGCGGCGGCGGCATGGGGCTCGACGCGGGCCAGAGGCGACAAGGTCTAGTCGGCGTCGAGGAGGGCACGCGCGGGGGTGGACGGCCGCTGCTCGAGGGGACCGACGGGGGGGGGGGGGCCTGCATCGGGGCGGGAAGGGGCAGCGGCCAGGAGGGCAAGGCGGCGGGGCAGCGATGCAGTGTGGCGCTGGGCTGGAGGCGGAGAAGGTCACGGGTTGCCTCATGGCCGGCGGGGGATCTGAGGCCGCGTTCGGAGGAGATGAGAGAGGGGGGTCGTGGGAAAGAGGACGGGGGTCTCGCGGTGGGTGCCTGCTTGGGTGGGGTCACGGGATTTCTGGGGAGGTTGGTGGTGGGTGGGACCGGGGGAGGAGGAGAGAGACGGGGGCGGTAGGTGGGGAACGCGCCCCGACTGACGGGTGGGACCAGGCGGCGGGGCTGATGTGGTGTGTGCGTGGGTGAGGGAAGGTGGGGCCAGGAGGAGAGATGAGGTAGAGGGGCTCGGTGAGGTGGAAAGCCGGGATTGGATGGGGGAAAGGGAGAGGTGAGGTGTCGACATGGGATTGGAGGGGGTGAGGTGGAGGGGGCTGGGTAGATTAGGTTGGGGTAGGAAAAGGGTTTAGGTAGTCTGGTTTTTGTACTGGGGGTGGCCGACTGGGTCGGATCGGCCCGGTACGGCTGCCCCTAAAAATAAAGTAAATATTTTATTATTTTAAAACGGGGCTTTTGAAATCCATTGGTAGACGAAACAAAATAATCCGGAGACCCGGGTTTTGGATTTTGAAATAAAGGCGGGGTATTTAGAAAACAAAATATGTTTTTCGAAAATAGTTTCAGACAAACAAATGCATGATGATGACGATGCTCAAATGCAATGTGGCATGATGACATGAGCATGCGGTCATGATGATGCAATGCACAAAAACAACGCGATTTTCTAGTAGCGGTTTTTGCGGGGCGCCACAATTCGACACCACTAACAATGGATCTCGCCCTCGAGATCCGCCTCATGGTACCGGGAAGAAGGGCGGCGATCTGAATCTTCTCGCATCGTGTAGATCCTCGCGACACCACTAACAAGAGGTCGTTGTCCGTGATCGTCGAGAGAACACTCCGGGAAACAAAGGCGAAGGTAGAGGTATCAACCCATCAATCCACCTCTAACTTCGATAGAAAGAAAGAATCGATGCATTCTCATCCACTTCAATGTACACAAGCGAATAGAGTGAGTAGTCGGCATGGGGGCCAATCCATCACGCACCCAAACTATTACTCTGCACAATCAGTAGAAAAGCGTGCAACCATTCTCGGAATCAGACTGAAGATCTCGACAATCGAGGTTCAGAAACAAAGGAGTGATGCAGACTCTGCATCGGATCTAGCGTAGATGATGTCGTCGCGTCGGAAAACACCGGAAGGCACGAGAAGGAACAAAGAGAAGTCCACCAGACGAAGGATTCCTCGGATAGCATGAAGACCAGATGTAGCAACACCGTTACCAAAGGAGGAAGTGAAACCCTGAAGGTACGATGGAACCCAACCACGAGAATTCCTGGACTCAGAGAAAAGATAAGATGGCAGATTCAAAACACGAAGAGATAAGAGGAGAATAGCAGAGGGTAAGGAGTAAAAGCAGACCTAATCAGATCTATCCAATCGATTTTCAAAAATAGTTTGGACACTCTACTTCGGCCGTTAGCTAGGTTATCCTACAGGCTGGACTTGTGGGGTATCGCAACTGCTGTGCTCTGATACCACTCTGTAACACCCTCGGAATCGGCCCTATGCAAGTTTTAGCGAATCCCGCCAAACCCGCATAGAAACGATTCAAAGGTGCCCACCAGGCACTTTCGTGCAGGTGGAAAACGAAGTAATATCATTACACCATAGTCCACGATGGAACCCACAGAACAGATATATATACAACACGACTCCATGAGTCAAGAATACAGATATACAGTACAAAGATCCAAATCACCTTGAAAACGATAGAGCGTCCGACTACGGACAAGATGCAAATGAGGCTAAGAGCCCTGAAGAATAACCAATGGCGTCCATAACCCTGCCTAGGCCAAGCCGGAAGGGTAACCCTGCTAACAACGTCGATCTCAAAACCTGCTTAAAAAAAGGGGTGCCGATAAAGGGCCAAGGAAAAAGAGAGAGCGGTCGATCGAGGCGATTGCAGCGAGGCTAGAATTCGGCGGTCCTCGCCTACATAGGTATGGTGGACTGAAGCGGCAGCGCAGCATGAACTAAACAACCTATAGAGATTCGATACAACTGGCGGCTATCAGATAGGGATAAGAAAGACCTATTCGGATCCAACCTGAAACTATCACCAATCATACCCATCCTGGTATTTCCCCCTCGAGACCAAACGAGGAAGTCAACCGAGGAACTCACACCGTTGGCAGTTTTATTTATTCAGTTATCGTTGCAGCAATTACTAGTCAGGTATAGATAGTCATCCTGATATAATAAGCAGTGGGCAGTTTTAGTTAACCATTCCGTTGTAGTTGCAACACTTACTAGTCAGATACAATAAGTATGAGATATCCCCAAACCCAGCAGTTGTTGGTACTTTTATTTAGCCATTCCGTTATAGTGAAGCTGTTTACTAGTCATATCGGATACAAGTCAAATTATAGCAGTAAACTTTAGTTATAGTTGTCTATGATCGAGAACTGTGCTCCAAGTCGTCCATAACCGCGGACACGGCTTCTCGAAAAGATTTAACCCTGCAGGGGTGCACCAAAGTTTCCACGCACCTACACCCTTGTTGTCGGATCGGTAGGTACAAGATCACAAAACATACACCCAACGGTATGTCGACGGGGTTTCGGACACGACGTTTCCCGGACCCAAAGCAAGCACGGGGCCACCCCACTAAGCTACCATAGCGAAGTTGGCGGCTCGAGCGGACCCGGGGTTTGCGTCGATAAACGACTGGGAACCCGAAAGTGTGACTGGGCTTGTCGATACCGCGAAAACACTCCGCTTACCTAAACAGTACAGGTGCTCCTCGCACAATCTTAAATAAAGCAGTAAAGCATGGCATAAGTACAGGATAGTAATGAAGCTCCAAACTACTTTGTGGCCCCATTACATTACTTGGAATCAGGTACTAAATCGATGGGGGTGCCCATACACCCCACCTGTGGTTAGCGCGCTCGATCTCGGAACAGGTGTCAAGAACTCGGGGTCCTACGGGACACCAGTGAGCGGTTAAAAACCAAATATTGTCTATTACCCACCGGTTCCTCTGCATTTACCTACTTCAATTTTAGTTATTAAACAATAATTAAAGCCATGATCATCTCCAACATTAAACATGCGGCAATACTCCAACAACTGTAGTCTTTGGGCGACACGCATAGACTTGAGCAAAGCGACTCTGACGCAAGTCCAACTATCTACCAAACAACAGGTAATAGGATGTGTCCAAGGAAATATAAGGCTGTAAGGGATATCACGGGTACGAAAACTAGAGCATCGCAACACAGATAGCAATAGATCAACAGGAGGGAATAAATACTATAAAAGTAAGATAGGTAGAAAGGGGGAGATGCTCGCCTGAAAACATTGCCGAAGGTTCATCCAAAGGTCGGGGCGAAGCTCACATCAACTCAACGGCCTTATCCGCGAAGAAGCAAAACACTAGAATAAACACCGGATGCACTATTTAATACTACGGTAGAAAATTGGGCATGATGCATGTATGATGTATGACACGGCAGGCATGCGATGCAATTAGGCCATATTAAGCGGAACCGGGGCCCCGACAACTAATTAATAGGTTCATCTTATTTAGATACCCCGCAATTTAAGTGTTGTCTTAACATGGCAAAAGATAGCACCGGTTCGCTACACAAATTTAAATGGAGACAAACTAAGACTAGAATAGCCCGCATATGGTCTCCATATTTAATTATAAGGTGAATCGGCTATTAACCCAACCCACCAGATGACATGTATGCAAGCATGATGATTTAATGATGCGACAGGTATATGTCATATTATAAAAATAGAGGCTTAGGGTCACACATCTGGGTTCGGAAGATCTTGGGTTCTGGGGGTCCGGGGTCCGGTCTCAGGGTTCGAGGGGGAGGGGGGGCGGGCGAAGGTCTCGAACAACGGAAGGAGAGCTTGGCGTATACGGGATGGAGAGCTTGCCGTTCCGTGGCGATCTGGGCGGTCTTTGGATCCGGGTCTCGCATACGGGAAGGAGGTCTTGTTGTACCGAGGTCTCGGCGTCCTCGGATTCCGATTGGAGATCTTGGCGTTGCATGTCGACGCTCTTCGGGTACAGGGCCTTAGGGTTCCCACGTAGGAGATCTTGGTGTCCCGGGGCGAAGTGCTCGAGTGTCGGTGGTGAACTCGGGTTTCGGTGTCGAGGCACGCATCTTCTGAAGATCTCATGATGTACTGACACGGACCAACGGAAAGCCACATCGACAGCCAAAACCAAAGTCAGCAGGGAAAAATACCAGCACGCACCGTAGTGCCAGAGCAGACATCCATTAGACATGGGCCTAGCACTAGCCCGCAAAGAAAAACACTGCCTCGAATACGTTCAGAGCACAAGAGAAGAACTCCAAGCAGAGGATCCCGTGAGCGATATGGCAACGTCCAGAAGGACAGAACCCGGTGAACAGGGCTGTACGCGGCTTAGATGGAGGAGTCCGACATGGGTTGGGGCCGTTGGAGGTCGGCACACGACGGCGAAGGCGGCCAAGGCGCGGCCGACGAGGAGGAGGGCGCTTGCTTTCATGGAAGGCGCAGAGGCGAGGAAAGGGTCCTGGCGGCGCCGACAGCTGCGCTCGGCAGGAAGGCAGGCGGCCGAGGTTCGGGGGAAGGGCGCCTGCGATCCGGGGAGCTGGGGTGGAGCAGGCGGACGGAGTAGGGGAGTTGGTGGGCGACGCGCCCGGGCTCGGGTAGAGGCGGCGGAGGGCGCAGGGGCTTCGGCGGCCGCGGGCTGGAGGCGGGGCGATGGGGTGAGGACGGGCGGAGCCAGGGTGACACGCGGGGAGGGGAGATCGGCCCTGGCGGCGGCGGCATGGGGCTCGACGCGGGCCAGAGGCGACAAGGTCTAGTCGGCGTCGAGGAGCACGCTGGGGTGGACGGCCGCTCGAGGGACCGGCAGAGGACCCATCGGTCGGGAAGGGGCAGCGGCCAGGAGGTCAAGGGGAAGGCGGCAGGGGCCGGCGATGCAGGTGGCGAGCACTGGCCGGAGGTGGAGAAGGTCACGGGTTGCCTCGCGGCGGCGGGGACAGGATGCAGAGGCCGCGTTCGGAGGAGATGAGAGAGGGGGGTCGTGGGAAAGAGGACGGGGGTCTCGTGGTGGGTGCCTGCTTGGGTGGGGTCGCGGGATTTCTGGGGAGGTTGGTGGTGGTGGGACCGGGGGAGGAGGAGAGAGACGGGGGCGGTGGGGGGGGAACGCGCCCCGACTGACGGGTGGGACCAGGCGGCGGGGCTGGTGTGGTGTGTGCGTGGGTGAGGGAAGGTGGGGCCAGGAGGAGAGATGAGGTAGAGGGGCTCGGTGAGGTGGCAAGCCGGGATTGGATGGGGGAAAGGGAGAGGTGAGGTGTCGACATGGGATTGGAGGGGGTGATGTGGAGGGGGCTGGCTAGATTAGGTTTGGGTAGGAAAAGGGTTTAGGTAGTCTGGTTTTTGTACTGGGGGTGGCCGACTGGGTCGGATCGGCCCGGTACGGCTGCCCCTAAAAATAAAGTAAATATTTTATTATTTTAAAACGAGGCTTTTGAAATCCATTGGTAGACAAAACAAAATAATCCGGAGACCCGGGTTTTGGATTTTGAAATAAAGGCGGGGTATTTAGAAAACAAAATATGCTTTTCGAAAATAGTTTCAGACAAACAAATGCATGATGATGATGATGCTCAAATGCAATGTGGCATGATGACATGAGCATGCGGTCATGATGATGCAGTGCACAAAAACAACGCGATTTTCTAGTAGCGGTTTTTGCGGGGCCCCACAATGTGTCCAACACCACTCTTCAAAAGGAATACCAGTATAAATCAAAAGTTAGTCTTTTGGCCATAGTTATTGCCTAATAAAATTTAAAACCCTGTTTTAGTGAGACTTCCTAGACCTTACATAGTATAGTAAGGAAGCTCTATGATCAAGTAAAGGAATTGGATTAGGATACCTAATCAGAGAAATGAACTAAAGAAGGGATCCCAATTTAAGGATTTTATAATATGGACTTATCCCTAAGGGATGGAAGTAAAATGAACTTTGGGATATTGGAGATGAAAAGTTAGAGGTTGTCACGAATGAAAAAAATTAAACAAAAAGATCTGGATATGGGATACTACAATTATTCCCATTTGAGGTTATCATGGAGTTGAAAATTGTTGCGATCAATACAAGTAAATTCCTCATTCCGAAACGTGAGAGCATACAAACTTCGAGGACGAACTTTATTTTAAGGGAGAGAGTCTGCCAGCATTAGAGCTAAGAAATAAGCTGGACCCAGATGTGTGCATTGCATTCATGCATAGAAAAACCAAATAATTTTCACGCTTTTGATTAAAACTTGTCAAAGTGATTGGAGCTTCTTTCAATTTGATGGAATTGAAATAGATCATCAAGTTGACTGCGATAAGTTTCAATATGACCTTTGTTAAAACCTTATTTTGGGTAAACATGATTTGATCTATCAATTTGATGGAATTGAAATAGATCATCAAGTTGACTGCGATAAGTTTCAATATGACCTTTGTTAAAACCTTATTTTGGGTAAACATGATTTGATCTAAGGATAAATCAAATGTAATAAAACTAAGCCCTTGCATATTACTTAATGCTTGATACCTGATGTTTTAGAGATCATACCATAGTATTCATTACACAACTCATAATACTAATTTATGAATATAACTCAAGTAACAAGAATTTAGTAATTATATCTTGATCTATCTTAATCATATCTACTTATACCATGAGTATCATGGTAATACCTAACCTTAACTCTTAAGTGAGGCTGAGTAGGAAAGAACCAAGACAAGATCATCCACCATATATCTTTCTTTCCATACCAAGCCTTATTATTTCTACTGAATCATATTCAAATATCTGTTGTTCATCAATGTTGAGTAATCAACTATTGATTCACCAATTCTTAACCTATGAATTCTTGATCTATCAACTCTTGTCCATATCATAGCATTCACTTTAAGCCTATAAATAAAGAAGTAAGAAGAGGTAGGTGGTAATGCTAGAATTAGATATCATCTATGGGAGTGTTGGAAGAGAATAAGATCAATATGATAATTGATGGAGTTAACTCACTCCTGAATGGATAGAAGAGTTATCTGGAAGATATAATTATATGGTAACAAAGAAGATCATAAGGATGAATTCTGAAGATAGTTACCAGGAATAATCCTATTGGATCAAGTAGGCATAGTCAATGAATAATATCTCTTAGTCCAAAAGAGATATTTAGAAGATAAGTATATACAACTGTACTGTTGTATTGATGAAGGCCTTGATTATCCAACTAGAAACCTAAGCCATAAATGATCAAAGGATTATAATGATCATGATCAAGTCACTTTGAGTGAATGATTATATCTTGCATAAGTGACATTGTTGGATAGAATTGATTAAACCCTAGTATAGTTATGTTGTTCTAGGTGCAACATGACAAATCACAATGTTATAATGTGAAGTTGGAAAACGAGATATTGGATCCAAGTAGAGATAATATGTTAGGAATAAGATTATGCTTGTAAGCATTGGGTTATTGAAGTAGTAATATTCCTCTTAAAGAATAGTAAGCACTAGAGGAGAGTAGAATTTGATATATACATCCATTGAGGTAATATTAGTGATGGAAGATAAAGGAGGTGTGTGAATGAAGTTAGAAGTAACTACTTAATGTATTAGAGGTTATCACTAGTGAAGTAGATGATATAACGAAGTATAGATATGAGAAGTTTATGAAAATCTTCAGTGACAAGCTTCTAAGATTTATAAGTGAGATTACAAAGTAATGTGTGAAGTAAGAGAGTAAACATTCAAGTGGACTTGGATTTGTACTAAGTATCCTAGAGATGAGAATTATCTTTGTGAGAAGATCATATTGAGCTTTAGTGTCAAGATCATTGGATTTACTAATGGATTTGGAAGAAGAAAATATTGATAAGAATATTCTTGTGAAATTAGGCTCATCATGTTAACACATGATGATGGATATGAAGAAGTACTATATCTAGGAAAGGAATTCCTTAGGTAGAAGTCAAGAATTATGAAGTATGGGATAGGAATTCTTGGTAAACACTAAACCCTAAATCTATAACCAAACATAATATCCATTTCATATGTTTGATCAATCATATTGTTTCCACAATGGATTATAGGAATATTTTCCTATAGCAAATCACTAAGCATATCTTTGTCACTTCAAACATTAAAATCATATGTGCCTAGAAACTATAATTATCAATTCTCTCTCATAATTCATTCCAGAGAATAACCTTACTATTTTAAAGGGGGATATCATTCATGATCACAAACATACGGGCAATATATCCTCATTCATAATGTTCATCCACATTTATAAAATAATATAGGTATATTAAATCTCCTAAAACTCATGGTAAACAATTACAATCCAAAACCATAACTTCTATTTCAATCATAATTATCAATGTAAAACTAATGTCCTAACAAAGATTATTAAAACATTATTCACCTATTAGTGGAATTGGGATAATAGAATTTACCATTTTAAGAACTTTAATAATTAAAACATCGTATATAATGATTGTTATATAATAATAAATACGGATATATTCTATGCATATCCTTAGCTATCTTAAAACTATACCATTACATTTGTTAAGAGGAAATAAAAATCATTTTATAAGATCTTATTATAAAAAATAAGTCCCTAAAACCCCAATTCCTATTTATATTTCATAATGAAAATAATCCTTTACATAACTAGGAATAGTGAAAATACTAAAAAGGAATGCCAAACCAACTAATTAAATTAACCATATTGAAACCTTGATTGATTTACTAAATTTGGAATATTTAAATCATTGAGGAAGTTTGAATTGAAAAAGAAAACTAAAAACAGTAAACAATAAAGGAAAAAGAAGTAGTAGTCAGTTCTGGCCCAAGGCCCATTCCCTCACCTCTCTATATGTCTCTCACGTGTAGCAGCAGCAGACCTACCGCTCACTCTGCAAAGGCCTAGCAGCCAGCCCAGCTTGTCTTCCTATCTGGCTGACCGGTGGGACCGCCAAGGGACTGCAGATGGAGTCACAAGAATTTGTTGGGTTCGCAGCATAGAAAACAAAAATTTTCCTACGATGGGAACAACTATGTACCAAGATCTATCTACTAGATACAAACAACGGGCGGATGTATATCCGTAGAGAACATACCCTTGAAGACCGACAAAGCTTAACGAGTCCAAACTCGTGGTTGATGTAGACGATCTCTTGCCGATCTCAAGATCGAGAGGAAGTCCTAGAGCCATAAAGCAGATCCGCATCGTGCTCGCACACACGAGGCACCGAGCAACCTCCGCCTCCTCGCTCCAGCGATGCAGCGGAAGCACAACTCTTTCTTGAAAAGCCACGGGAACATGTATCTCGCTAGTCCGAGACCATGGGGAATAAATTCTAGAGGGGTAGAGAGATCCTTCACGAGGAGGTGTGTTGTGAGGAGGAGGAGGGCCTTTTATAGGGAGAGTGGGGCACCCAAGGGCATGGCGCCCAGCCATGGAGCTGCCCCACCTCTTCCACATTCATGTGGGTGGAGCTCCCACTCAAAATGAAAAGCCTCCACTCCCATTAAAAAGCCTCCACTCAAAAATCCACTCACATGCATTAAATTTCCACCAAATTTAATGCAAGCTCTCATTAAATAAAACTCTTTTATTTATTTATTCAGAATTTTGTTAATTACTTTAATTAACAAACATTCACATAAAACCCTTGCTAGTATTCCATTTCACATGCAGAACCAGTTTCAAGAATTTCAACCAAAAGCAGTTTGGTGTCTAGTGAAATAAATTCCTGCGCTTTCCTTTTCTTTTCGGCATGAAACTTTTGCTCCAATTGGATGTCGGTGTCTCTTAAGTGTGTCACCCTACGGTTCGCGAATAATGTGGACATGATCGAGACCCTCTCGGATCAATAATCGAGCGGGATCTGGAGACCCATCGACTCCCACACATTCAACGATGACTTTCTTGTGATCGTCGGAACCTTTTACGCTAGTATCTTAATCCTTTTGTTTCGCGATATATTACATGTCCAAGATTCGATCATCGGTATCTCCATACCTAGTTTGATGTCGTTACCGACATGCACTCTTTTCTCGTTCCCGTGATATAACATTCTAGTGATCAAATCACTTGCTTGCAAGCTAACCAATGTGATATCAACGAGAGGGCCCAGAGCATATCTATCCGTCATCGGGATGAAAAAATTCCACTCTCGATCCATGGGCCTCAACATAACACTTTAGTAGTTCTGAATCCATCTTTATAATCACCCTGTTACGGTGTGACGTTTGATGTTATCAAGAAACTCTTCCGGTGTTAGTGATTGACATGATCTCATGGTCTAAGGATTAGGATCACTTCGTAAGATGTTATAGCAATATAAACTCAATGACTTTGATCGTAAT
Organism: Avena longiglumis; assembly: GCA_030063025.1. Classification (NCBI taxonomy): domain Eukaryota; kingdom Viridiplantae; phylum Streptophyta; class Magnoliopsida; order Poales; family Poaceae; genus Avena; species Avena longiglumis. The sequence goes on along the minus strand of CP125978.1, from coordinate 18,129,016 downwards.
TCTATACTTCGGATGAATGTTCATCACACCATTACACTAATGTTGTGACCTCGTTATTAACAACATCCAATGTCCATGATCAGGAAACCTATGATCATCTTGTTAATCAACGAGCTAGTTTATAAGAGAGGCATAACTAGGAACTTTATTTTGTTTATTAAACACACATGTATTAACGTTTCCGTATTAATACAATTATAGCATGTAAAATAAACATTTATCATAAATAGGAATACGATAATAACCACTTTATTATTGCCTCTCGGGCATATTCCTTCAGTCTCCACTTGCACTAGAGACAATAATCTAGTTTGAAAACTTTGTGTATTGAACACCTATGGCTTTACGGTGTTCCAAATATAATTGCAAGTGGTTAACATAATCTCTGGATCGGCGCTTCAGTCCGTGTGTATTGCATGTCTTTGCGTCTCCACGCATCACTCATTCTCCAATGAGATGGTATTGTATAAATTTGGTCTTTTGGTGAGACCTTTAGTTCCTTGGGGTTAAAACACATCGATACTATTGTCATACAATATATCTTTAGTGTTAGCCCGTTGCGAACCACACCTTAGTTTGATAACAAACTACTTGACACAAATTCCCTCCTTTGCTGCTACTATAGCAGTCATATACTTAGCCTTTTGTTGTAGTATTCGTCACAATGTCTTAACTTTGAAACTCTTCCAAATCCATCATGGAATCTCCTTTCCATTACATTGTGCCACCCATATTTTAAACTGAGATAAACTTAATTTGTATCTTGTGACAAAACTAGTATCAATGTAACGCTTTACAATGAACTATTTGTAATTGTTTGTCACCTCTACACAAATATATTCTTAGTTCTTCCAAAAGATCATAAGAATATCCTCACTATCGTCCAATGATCATTTTATGATACATTCTGGTATATGCTCATAACACTTAGAGCATAGAACATATCTGGATGTGTACATATCATGGTATGATTGATCAAAACATTCTCGTGATTGCACTCATCAAGTGTCAAAGCACTTGAATCTTGTTTCACTTATCAAGTGTCGATACACTTGAATCTTGATTCAATTCCTTTCCATGCAACAAGACTTTCTTGTCGTTTCTATATTGAACTCCTTCAATATCTCATATATGTACATTTGGCATAAACATATTAGCGTTACAGTCTATCCACTATAGACATTCATGCTAAATATTCGGGTTTTGCCTAAGTCTTTCATCGAAATGAAATTCTTAACCTTTGTCAATAAAAGATACATCATTTCTAATCAACAAGATGTACTTCACATAATGTATTAGAAATATGTCTCAGCGCTCCCACTTAATTTCTTGAAAATGCAAGCATCTTCATCGTCTCCAGATGAAAAACTCATTTTTCATCATGGTGAAGATTCCAAATCCGTGATGCTTACTTAAACCATTGAAGTTTGCATGCCCTTTTAGCATCCTTTAAATTTAACAAAACCCTTTGGACCGTGTCATGTACACGTCCTAGGTAACCATTCTATTAGAAGAAATTTGTTTTGTTTATTCATCTACCATATACCAAATTATATGTAGTGGTTGCTACTTTAATCCGTTCAGACTAAATATCGCTATGAAAGATCAAATCTTTTCATAGTCAACTCTTTGAACATTGTCATAAAATACTTTACGACATGTCGAATATTTCATAGATGTGAGACATCCATGTCTGTTTCTTTATAGATCCAAATACGACCGATAGGTTTTTACACCTTTCAGGAGGGTCTTCCAAGTTCAAAACTTGATTTCTCGTATATGGAACTATCACGGATTTTATGGCTTCAAGCCATTTGACGGAGTCAGGGCCCATCATCGCTTCTTTGTATGTATTCGGTTCATCATTGTCAAACAATAATGATTTACTCTCAAATCTTAGCATTTGATTGTTTAACCGACCTTCTTGGTTCAATAGGAACTTTAGACCTCCGTGACCACAACCTTTGAGGCACATAAGCTATGAGCATTATGACAGCCTCGAGCGATTTCCTCGTTGCAACTCAGCACATTTAGCTAAGGTTCGTTAACCTTATCAAAGTTCTATTGTCCTCCCACTTAACTTTTGCGAAAAATTCCTTTTTCAAGAAACTTCACATTTCAAGCGACAAACCCTTTTGTCCTCGGTGTTATGGAGGAATAACCAATTGTTATTCGGAATAACCTACAAAGACATGCTCATCCGAATTCGGTTGTAAACATCTTACTTATGTTTAGCATACCAAAATTTAAGAAATGACAACTTGGGTTTTACCCCAAACCATAACTTCCATGGTGTCATTTCAACGGATCTAGATGGAGCTCTTTTCAGTGTAAAAGTGGTAGTCTCTAAAGCTTTAATCTTTTAAAACACAATGGCAGTTTTATAAATAACACCTTTGATCCAACCATGTCTCACAAGGTTTCATTACAAATCTCAAACACTCCATACTCCTATGGTGTTTCGGGATATGTAAATCTAGGTGTTTTGCTAAACTTGCAACTCAAATAAATCCCTTTATGATAAAATCATAATTCATTTATTTTCTTGTTACACTTGTAACTCAAATAAATCCCTTTATGATCAAATCATAAATCATTTATTTTCTTGTTACAATGATTTTGCACTTCATCTTGAAAGTCTTTGAAACGTTTTCAAATATTTCATACTTCTTTCTCATTAAGTGAATATTCACTCAAATTTCCGGAGAAAGTATATGAAGTTGAAACCCATCGCTTACGACTACACATAATGGACTACATACATCGATATGTATAAATTCCAATATTTTAGTCGTTCGTTCTTCTTGGCCTTTGAGCGAAGTTTTAATTATCGAGGAAAGTCTCACAAGCGTCACTTGATCAAATCAAAGACTCCAAAATCCATGAAAATGGAGTTTCTTCATGTTTTGTTTCTAATATAATTTAAACGGCGATGTCACTGTAAGTGATCTTCAAATCATTTGTCTTATGCGACATTTTAGCATTAGGCTTTATGGATGTGATTTCTCCAACTAGATTTGTAAATCATCCATCTTATATGGAATACGGTAATTATTTGAACAACCTTTGTTCTCATAATACCTGATTTAAATAACAATTATTAAAACAAATCTTGAAGTCAAGCTTTGATGTCAACGAGAAATACAAACAACGGTTTGTTTGTTTTCGATGAACATAATCACATATTCTCTTGCTAGTTACTTAGGCCATTGTGGTTCATGAATTGCATTGTTCCGTATGAAATTTCATACCAACCAATTCGGTATCCAATACCCAAGAACCACATTGTTTAACAAGCAAAGAATACAACCATAACATGTATATCATATATATACCTAAATTGGATATTTCCAATCTTTTCTTTTCTGCCAAATATATTTTATAGATTCTCTTTCAGCATTTCCTTTTCCTTTTAAAAGAAACTATCAACATCAATAGTGGCGCCATATACATGACACATAGTACAAAGCATGTATATTCAAATAATAATACCTTTGGACTTGCACTTTGAAGTAGATCACCATCATCAAAATGATCGGTATTCTTTCAAAATTCATTCTTTAGTAATCTTTTAGTGTAGTAAACATTTTACATACATATTCTATTCACCCTTATCATGACGACTTTCATGATCAAGCTACTTTAGCTTATAAAGGCGAATCGTGAGTATAACATTACTCTCCAAAACCCTTTTGGATGATTAGGATGTCTAGCATCTCCAACCTTCAAATTCTCATCCAATATGAGAACATATATTATACTCTATCATATTGCAACAAACATTGTTTGAGATATCGTTATATCTCGCCACACATGATGGTTTCGAAACAATTCTTTCAGCTCCTAGATAAACTTGATATTAAAACAATCAAGAATCATGGAGGCAAACATGATACTTAAGATACTAACATCGAATTGTTACTCTCGATTTAATACCAATTATTAAATTTCACGGAGTAAATAGAGTTTGCTAAAAGTTTGCAATAGGACTTTAAACTTTGATTGACACTCAACACAATACGATACCAGTTAGAAGTATATATCCGAATTCTATAGTTCTATTATCTCAATTACAACTATGCATATGGTGGTGAACGAATGCCAATGACTACAACAAATTATGCAAATTCACTTTGATTTAATTTATGATAAATTGAGTTCTACTAATCCAAATTAGAAATGAACTCCCACTCAAAAACGACATCCCTCGTGCCTTTTTGGTGATTACATGAACCAAATCCACTACACCAAGTCCGATCATCACGTGAGTCGGTGTAGCTTCAAAGGCGAGCATCAAATGGGCATCATATCTACTATATGACTCATGCTTAACCTTTCGGTCCGTGTTCCGAGGCCATGTCTGTACATGCTAGGCTCGCCAAGTAAGAACCTTAATATTCGCGTGTGTGTCTTACACCCGAAATATGGTCGTGGATCCAAAAACACCCGATCATCACGTGATGTCTTGGAGCGACGAGAACATAATCGGTGCATACTAAAGGAAGAACACATTCTTATCTTGATATTTAAATGAGGGATCATCTTATTATGCTAATAAAACGCCAAACAAGCAATATAAGATGCTATCAAACATCACATGTTTATTAGTGGAATGATATGGTTCCCGCATATGATCTCTATCATGTGCACCGTGGTATGATCACTATCATACCTATATGTGTAAGTCCAAGGTCTATGGAGATTACACGTTATGTGTGTTGTAAGAGTATCATCTCATACTTCTACTTACAACATCACCATATCATAACACTAGCCCAGCAACAATCTAAACTAGACGCCTCTAATTTATCCATTGCAAATTTTACGTGGCTTAGGGCTTTCGAGATATAACCGTTCTTACCTACGAACATGAACAACAACGAGGATAACCAAATTGTTGACAACTCGTTGCAAATTAGATATTGACTATAGTAGGAGAGACAGACACCCACTAGCCACTTATGCAAAACTAGTTGCATGTCAAGCGTGGAACAGGTCTCATGTGCGAGGACATGTAAAGTTTGTCCGGGCCGCTTCATCCCACTATGCCACCAATATCCAAAGTACAACTAAGAAGCAATAAAATGATCATCATCGCCCACATACTCATATGTGTACTACCCGTGCAAAGTATCTACGCTTAGATCCGGCTCTGATACCACTTTGTTCGTTCAAGATAGAAAACAAAAATTTTCCTACGATGGGAACAACTATGTACCAAGATCTATCTACTAGATACAAACAATGGGCGGATGTATATCCGTAGAGAACATACCCTTGAAGACCGACAAAGATTAACGAGTCCAAACTCGTGGTTGATGTAGACGATCTCTTGCCGATCTCAAGATCGAGAGGAAGTCCTAGCGCCAAAACAGCCAAGCATCCGTGCTCGCACACACACGAGGCACCGAGCAACCTCCGCCTCGCTCCAAAGGATGCAGCGAAGCACAACTCTTTCTTGCCGAAAATCCACGGGAACATGTATCTCGCTAGTCCGAGACCATGGGGAATAAATTCTAGAGGGGAGAGAGATCCTTCACGAGGAGGTGTGTTGTGAGAGGAGAGGGGGCCTTTTATAGGGGAGAGGGGGCACCCAAGGGCATGGCGCCCAGCCATGGGGCTGCCCCACCTCTTCCACATTCATGTGGGTGGAGCTCCCACTCAAAATGAAAAGCCTCCACTCCCATTAAAAGCCTCCACTCAAAATCCACTCACATGCATTAAATTTCCACCAAATTTAATGCAAGCTCTCATTTAAATAAAACTCTTTTATTTATTTATTCAGAATTTTGTTAATTACTTTAATTAACAAACATTCACATAAAACCCTTGCTAGTATTCCATTTCACATGCGTAACCAGTTCAGCAATTTCAACCGAACAGCTTTTAGGTGTCTAGTGAAATAAATTCGCGCTTTCCTTTTCTTTTCGGCATGAAACTTTTGCTCCAATTGGATGTCTGTCTCTTAAGTGTGTCACCCTACGGTTCGCGAATAATGTGGACATGATCGATACCCTCTCGGATCAATAATCGAGCGGGATCCGGAGACCCATCTCGACTCCACACATTCAACGATGACTTTCTTTTGATCGTCGGAACCTTTTACGCTAGTATCTTAATCCTTTTGTTTCGCGATATATTACATGTCCAAGATTCGATCATCGGTATCTCCATACCTAGTTTGATCTCTTTACCGACATGCACTCTTTTCTCGTTCCCGTGATATAACATTCTAGTGATCAAATCACTTGCTTGCAAGCTAACCAATGTGATATCACCGAGAGGGCCCAGAGTATATATATCCGTCATCGGGATGAACAAATTCCACTCTCGATCCATGGGCCTCAACATAACACTTTAGTAGTTCTGAATCCATCTTTATAATCACCCTGTTACGGTGTGACGTTTGATGTTATCAAGAAACTCTTCCTGTTAGTGATTGACATGATCTCATGGTCTAAGGATTAGGATCACTTCGTAAGATGTTATAGCAATATAAACTCAATGACTTTGATCGTAATGCTATACTTCGGATGAATGTTCATCACACCATTACACTAATGTTGTGACCTCGTTATTAACAACATCCAATGTCCATGATCAGGAAACCTATGATCATCTTGTTAATCAACGAGCTAGTTTATAAGAGAGGCATAACTAGGAACTTTCTTTTGTTTATTAAACACACATGTATTAACGTTTCCGTATTAATACAATTATAGCATGTAAAATAAACATTTATCATAAATAGGAATACGATAATAACCACTTTATTATTGCCTCTCGGGCATATTCCCTTCAGAATTTATAGGGGGTTATCTGCAAAACATCACATTGTCATCTTCCTCCAGCTGGAAGCAGCTCAGTGGCGATGCCGAGGCCGTCCGTCGTCGTATTTCCGTCAAGATGCAGGCCGCCGTCACCCGGAGAGGATATGGAGGACACAGCGACATCCCTTCTCATCCTCATCTCTTTATTACGCCCTCTCCCAAGCTCCAACACCCCCTCTTCCCCAATTTCTCCTTTGGCCCGAACCCTAGCTTTAGAGGACGACGAATCAATGTCGTTCTGTATCACCCCACGAACCACCGAGCACACTCGCGCCTCCACCTCGTCTCCCTGGTCCTTAATGCCAAACCACACAACCTAAAATGGTCCCTGTACCATGAATCGAGACATCCTTCCCAAGGTCAGGCCGCCGTCGTCTTCCTCAATTTTGGTCACGAATCGCGTCATCGACCCTCCAACGAGCTTTGTGGTGAGCTTCTGAAACTCTGGCACCCTTCCAAAGCCCTAATTGCTGCTTGGTTGGCTCTGCCATCGCGTACTGCATGCCGCCACCGTAGTTGCTCGCCGTAGAACTGGTCCTGGTGACCAAGGATGGGCGGCGCCGCCACTATTATGCTCAGCGTATTCCCCTACCTCAAAAACCCCTAGATGCGCTTCCCACGACTCTCTCTGACGCCGTTCCGGATGCCACTCCGGTGAAGCTCCAGTGATCCCGCATGGCAGCTGATGTGGCCACGGGCCCACCTATTCGTGTCTCTGGCTAGATTAGCTAGGAGTGTAAAAAAAGATTATTGGTTCGTGCTGATGTCATCATGGCGTCACGCCTGCGTCACCCTTGACCAGGTCCACAGTGGACTAGTCTACTGACCATGTGGCATCCAATATGGCCACTGGCCCACTATTCAGTGACTAGGGTAGGTTTAGGCTGGGTAAGAAATGTAATTCCTGTTTGCAATATTATTTAGAAAATGATTTAGTAAATGATTAAATCTTGTTAAATTAATAACTTTTGTTTTATAATTTAGAAAAATATATGTAATATATGAAAATGTTTAGAAAAATACAATCTACAACTTAAAACTATTATCAAACATTATTATGTTAGTTATTTAAATAATTATTATTTAATAAAGATTTTATAAGTAATAAAACTTTGATAATTCATATTTTAATAATGGTAAATCATAAAAATATAAATAATATATCAAAATTCTTAGAAAAATAATAAGTATAACTTAATACTATAATCATGCAATATTATTTCACCTAATTAAATAATTATAATTTATTAAGTGTTTATAAAGTCGTAAATCTTATAAAAATCATATCTTATTATTTATAAATCACAAAAATAAATGTAATATACCAAAATGATCCCAAAAATAGTACCTAAATGATAAAAATATAATATCCCACTTTTGAGGTAAATAAAAATTTAAACACTTTAATAACTTGAATTTAAACCTATTTCCTTAGTTGATAATTCATATAAGGGTAAATAAAATTTGCTAATATTTCTAAAATTAGCCAATTAAGTCTAATAAATAGTATTAGTCTCAAATATTGATAATATGAAGTCAAAATGGTTAAACACATTTTAAATGCAATCTTATTGAATTATCATGCAACCATAAGTGTATCTTATTTTCTAAAAAGATCCTTATCAAATGTAAAATCCTCAAGGATAATGTGTGACTAAATAAACCCTTTTTCCCTTACTTCAACCACAAGTTATAAATATACCAAAACACTATGATTCTATTGTGGGATTCGAGTGTGGTAGGCATAGGGATGGACGGACGGGCGTTGCATGGACGAGGGTAAACATGTAACTTCAAAGAACTAGGGCATTGCAGATAAATAATAATAAGCATACAAGTACTAAACAATCCTAGGCATGTGCTCCAAATATAGTCGTACATGCTCGCAATGAGAACTTGAACAATATCTTCTGTCCAGCCAGCCCGTGGCAGCGGGGCCTCTAGGGAACTACTGGCAATTAACGTGCTCCTTTTAATAGAGCACCGGAGCAAAGCATTAACACTCTGTGAACACATGTGATCCTCACACCACATCCATCCCCTCCGGTTGTCCCAATTATTGTCACTTTGGGGCCTTTGGATCCAGATAATGATATGTGAACACAACTTGCAGATAAGATCATAAACAATACTATCATAATGATTCAATAATAAGTTCAGATCTGACATCATGGCACTCGGGCCCTAGTGACAAGCATTAAGCACAACAAGTTGCAAGAAAGTCAAATAGCACTAAGAGAGATACTAGGCACTATGCCCTAACAGATCTTATTCGATAACATGATAGAACTCATCCAATCCCTATCATCCCCAAGCCTACAGGGGGATTACTCACTCATGGATGAGGTAAAAATCGGTGGTTGATGGAGATGCGTTGGTGATGACGATGGCGATGATCCTCACCAAATTCCTCGTCCCAGCAAGGTGCCAGAACAGAGTTTCTGGATCCGAATCTTGGTTTCTGGTGGCGGCGGCGGAGTGGAACTCTTTTTGGAAAATTATCGAACCCCCCTCTGTTTTTAGGTCAGAAGGAAACTTATAGACGCGGAGGAGGCCGAGAAGCTGCCTGGGGTGGCCAAACCTCCCCCAGGCGCGGGGGTCAGTGGGCCCTTGCCTGGGGTGGGTCTGGGCCTCCCCTCTGGCTCCCCTTCTGGCTCCGTGGATCTTCTGGTGAAATATAATTTTTGGCACATTTTCTAGGATTTTTCCTAATAGTTCATTTTCTGCACAAAAACAAGAAACCAAAGTAATTCTGCTGAAAACAGCGTCACTCCGTGTTAGTTGTAACCAAATCACACAAGTTTAGAGAAGAAACAATAGCAAAGTGTTCGAGAAAGTAGATACATTTTGGACGTATCAACTCCCCCCAAGCTTAGCTTATTGCTTGTCCTCAAGCAATTCAGTTGAAAACTGGGTGCAATAAAAGAACTTTCACGAAGACTTTGCTTGATATGATGTAAATATTCTCAACACAGGAGTAAATGCTTAGACAATGCATAATAAGGAGTATGCAACTAAGTGTACTCAATATTCATTGCAAGCTATGAAGAGAAACCAACTCAAGAATAATAAGTAGCATGAAACATAAACATAAGCAACATTGCAATGCTCATAATAAGGTATGATAGAGTGGTATCTCGCTTGCCTTTTTTTGAAGAGCACACTATAAATGCTGAGGCACCTTTGAATTTCACATGAAGACTAGAGATAAAGATATCAGAGATACAAGCATCAAAGTCATGAAATAATTAACCAAGTTTTGGAACAAACACAAGAATGACAACTATGCTCTCAAGAAGGTGCTCATAGAATAAGTGGTGACTCAACAAAATTGTGAAAAAGGTTTTTGTGAAGGTTTGAAAGGCTTCCTAATGCTGAAAGGAAGGTACTCATTAGCTTTGAGCTCTCATTTCCCCTATCATAGGCATCTTCATGTGGTTAAGGTGAAAGTGAGGTCCACTCTGAATCATATGCTTGACAGACCATATACTAAAAATCCCAAGTCCCTTGAGTGTGAGGGCCACTTCGCATACTACTCAACTTTGGGTCCAGGCAAGTTCTTGTCATTGTAAGTATTTGCATATCATCGAGAACCACCAACGGGGTACCCCTTGCATATGGTACAGGAGCTTTCCCATAACCAAAATGACAAGGCAAGCAGACAATGAGCATCTCAGCAACCTTTTATTTACTATATGCATAGTTTTTTTTATTGAGGATGCTTCATAGATGACTCACTATGGTGATGCTGCATGTTTCCACCATGATTAGGCATGGATTAGGCTAGCGGCCCAGGCGTTTCTCTAACACAGAATACAAACTCCATGGACTCACAAGTCCCCTTCTCATTTCGCATCGTTGACATCCGCAAACAAAAGAGCAAGGTATCAACTAGATATAAATGTATCTAAAAGGTGTTGAAAGTGTTCCCCGTGACAGCACGGTTCTGCTAACTCCCAGCATATAACTTTCATGGACTAGTCATAATGGTTCAGGATTATTAAGTGCACAAAATAAAGTGTGCCATCAAGTTCGTGAGAGCTTTACTAACTAACTTCCTCAACACGGACAAACATTTTATTTTGGAAGAAAACACGGCATATAGAATATGCACTAAAATAGCAAATGATGCTAATAGGTAGATATGGTGGACGCAGCTGGCAATATTGGTTTTGGGGAGTTGGAAGCCCAGGTAGAGCACATACTCAGTGCAAGTGAAGGCTAGAAATAGAGAGGGGCGACAAACGAGAGAGCAATAACTGTCATAATCATGCTTGCAACAAAACATGACTAATTATGGCATGAAAGTGATACAAGAACTCTGAGGCAAAATAAATCATCGAGGCTTCTGACTATTGATTAGTCATATGCGTGCGTGAGCATGTGACAAGTCGATTCACATGAACAATCAGAGGAGGATGCCACAATATCATACCAAAGAATGAATAAAACAATGCAAGCAAACATTCACATGACATGCTACAAACTATTAGCAAGTTGGAGCTAATCATCGACAAGAAAGAACTACTAAGCATCCATAATGACATACACCTTACACAAACAGGCTAAGCATGCTCGCAATGATGAGTATATGTACAAAAATGAAACAAATAGAGTTTGTTACCAGCCTCTTACCACACCTCGAGTTGTCTTAATCTTCATTATTTCCCTTCACTTGTGTGACTTGAATAATTAACATGAAAACCAATATCCACTGAGGACAGTTGAACCCTGCAAGGAACTCACAAAACCAAAGAAGAAGAACAAATATTTTTGGTGTTTTCGATTTTTTAGAAACAAGCAAACAAAGAGAACAAACCAAACAAGAAGCAAACAAAGAAAAACAAACCAAACAAAGCAAAATCTTTTTGGATTTTTCTTTTAAGGCAAACCAAATCAAAGAACAAAGAAACAAACCAAGAGAAACAATGAAAATATTTTTGGTATTTTTGTGTTTTTGAGAAAGAAGCAACAAGAACAAAAAGAAAGCGAAACAATGGATATACAAAGAACCGACCGAACATGATATATATATGAGTGTGACTTCGGTGTACCTCCCCCCAAGATTAGGCTTTTGGCCTAAGTGGGGCTCAAACCCATGGTGCCCAAGTAGATGCACCTCCGTAGTATGTCGAGGAAACTCCCTCGTCCTGGTACAAGCTCGAGGCCTCCCCTGTGTAGTGCACAGCGGGGTCATATGCAGGCGCTTCCTCCTGATAGTGCCCGTGGAAGTTGAGAGAGAGCAACTTGTCATCCATCTCCCCCTTCGTGTGTGACCAAGGTCCCTGATAAATACTGAGCAAAGTGGTTTGGGGTAGATGGATCTCTTTCTCTTCCCCGTTAGTAAACAACATTCTATAAACCAAGTTCTCAAGAGTAGAGCTACAGGTGACAAAGTGGTGCGCCTTCATGGCAGCAAGATTAAGCCTCAGAGGAGCCAAAACTGTATCATATGGATCAACAGCAATGCCCAAGGCAGCAGCAATACGAATAGCAATAATTCCCCCATAAATGGGTCCCCTAGCAGCTAAATGATGAGCAATGAGGGAACCAAGATTATACTTATCATCACCGTAGAGCGTAGTGGCTAAGAAAGCCAATTTATAGTTCTCCCTACCAAGAACACTGGTGGTAAGATGGTAGGTGAAGTACCTGATGGCTGGAATTTGAATGTTCTTTATCTTCCCTCATTGAGCTCTACGGTCATCATCATTGGTTATTCCTCGGTATACTTCCAACAAATCAGCGGGAAGAGCTGTAATCTTATTTGATGACCCCTTTGTGCCAAGTCCCAAGTCCTTGCAAAATTTCTTCAAAGGCATAGAATGAGCCCTGTCATACAGTCTGAAAGACACAGAAGGATTGAACAAACTATTGGTGAAGGAGAAACTCTCCACAAATTTTTTAGTAAGTGAAGCATATTGTGCATTCTCATCCTGCATGAAACTTGTTAGTCCAGCCCTCTCAATCAAAGCCATGAAATCGGTAAGAATCACAGCAGCTCGCAAGAAAGTTTGACAAGGAAAGGTGGAGCGGTGAGCATCCCCTTCATCTCCCTCGTCACCAAACCGCGGAGTGATGAGATCCTCATTGTATGAGGGTCTGGAGCTGGTAGATGACCTTGGGAGCCTTGCCCTTCTAGGTGCATCACTCTCAAATATGTCACCAAAGGTGTGGTGGTCCATGACTTCTCTTTGCTGAAATTTTAAACAACCATCAAACCAAGTGATTTCTAAGTTGATAAATGATAAGAAACTACTATAGGAACTTGCTAGAGGACTACACATGCATCAAAACAAAGTTTATAAGCATAGAACAAGCCTGCAAGCTCAAACAACCTGTCACCTACAGTAGCAAAATACTCAAGATACAATCTACCAATCACAAATCTAATTGGACAAGTGGAGGAGGCACATACCAAGGAGCAAACCCTCAAAAAATCAGCACTTGAGATGGGCTGAACAAGGAGATCGAAAATCACGAGCAAGAACAGCAAGAACTAGAGCTTGAGCAAGTTTCCGGTGTTTTCAAGAGAGAGAAAGAAGGTGGCTTTGAGGAGGCAGCATGGAGGGGACAGGTCGGCCAGACCCCCCTCCTAGGCGCCACCACTAGGTAGGCCACGCCTACCATGGGTGTTGGGACTAGGGGTGGCCCCCTAGGTCATCTCAGGTGCCACTCTGCCTCTTTTTTCGAGGAAAAATTTATTTTGAATTTTCTGAGATTTTTCGGGAAACTTTATTTTTGGCCAATTTTCAGGGTATGAAAATTGATTTTCTCGCAGAAACAATTTTTTCAAAAGAAGCAAAAGCAAACCAAAATCCAAACTACATGAGCTCTAAGAAACTCAAACAAGTAAAAAACTAGCAAAACTAAAGCTAAATCAAAGACTAGGAGGGAGAAGGGAAAAAGAAAGCAAGTATAACCAAAGTGGAAACATTATTTTGTTCATAAAAATCCTTTTGTTAACAAGGTTGATCAAGTCTTGTTACCAAAACAATCTTAAATGAGACAAAACTTTGTATTCCACAAGGTGATTATGTTACCTCATACTTGATAGCAATTGTCCCAATCATAATAGTTTCAATATTTTCTTGTGGAATGGGGCAATATATTTCTCCAACCTTGATGCCTTCAATATTTTCAATAGAATTCAGGAAATAGCTCTTAACAACCTTCTTGGGTAAATAGACAGTGTGCTCTTTTTCATTAATATTCAATGTTACTTTTCCTTGATTGCAATTGATGACAGCACCTGCAGTATTAAGAAAAGGTCTCCCAAGAATAATAGACATATTATCATCTTCAGGCATTTCAAGCACAACAAAATCAGTTAAGACCATGCAATTATGAGCAACTTGAACATGAACATCCTCACATATACCAACAGGAACAGTAGTTGCCTTATCAGCCATTTGCAAAGATATATCAGTTGGTATCAACTTTTCTAGCTGGAGTCTCTTATAGAGATAAAAAGGCATAACACTAACTCCAGCTCCCAAATCACATAAAGCAGTTCTAACATAATTATTCTTAATGGATCAAGGAATAGTTGGTATACCTGGATCACCAAGTTTCTTTGGAACCTTACCATTGAATGGGTAATTAGCAAGCAAAGTAGAAATATCCTCATTAGGAATCTTCCTTTTATTAGAGACAATATCCTTCATATAATTTGAATAAGGACGCAATTTAATAGAATCGGTCAAAGGAATTTGCAAGAATAAAGGTTTCATCCACTCACAAAACTTGTTGTAGTGTTCTTCCTCCTTTGACTTGTGTCTCTTAACTGGAAAAGGGATAGGTTTCGGCACTCAAGGTTCTCTCTCTTTACCATGTTTATTAGCAATAAAATCTTCCTTTGTGTACCTAGTGTTCTTAGTGTGTTTTTCAGGTTCTTCCTCAACTTCCTCCTTATCAGGAGACTCATCGATATTACCACTCTCAGTTTCAGCATCAGAGACAGATATACTATTAGGATCTATAGCAGGTTCAAGTGGTTCCTCAACTTTCTTATGTTTATTCCTCTTACGAGGACTACCACTATATTCTACTTGTTGGGAATCCTCTTCTATTCTTTTAGGGTGCCCTTGGATATAAAGGATCTTGGGTAGTTATACCACTCCTAGTTTTAATTCCATAAGCATGTTTATCTCCTGAGGCATTAACTAGCATATCCTTTTGTACTTTAGCAAGTTGATCAAGTTGAGTTTGAACCATTTGAAAGTGTTTACAAAGCATTTTAATTTCATTAGAAGTTATTTCCACAATATCTTTCAACTCATTGATAGCTCTAGAGTTTTCCAATAAATGATTCTGAACTTGATTATTAAAATGACCTTGTTTAACAATAAAAATGTCAAGTTCCTCTAAGCATTGATCGGGAGGCTTACCATAAGGAATATCACCTTCATCGAAGTGTTGGAGAGAGTGTACCTCAATTGTATATGAGTGGGGAATTGGCTTACATAATTCTTCTATAGGAGGTAGATTATTCACATCTTTAGTTCTAATACCTTTCTCCTTTCGACACTACTTAGCTTCCTTCATCACTTCATCATTTAATGCATTAACTCCCCTCTTCTTTGTTGTTGGTGTTGGAATTGGTTCAGGAACAACTGGTTCAGGAGTAATAGGCTTAGGTGTATTCAGCTCAGTTGAAGTCCAATCATCATAATTCTTGCTGATCTTGTTCATTAATTCTTCAGCATCTGTAGGAGTCCTTTTCCTGAAAACACAATCAGCAAAGCTATCTAGGTAGGTCCTAGAATCATCAGTTAGTCCATTATAATAAATATCAAGCAACTCATTCTTAGGTAATGGACATCCAGGATATGCATGAATCAAGGAACATAATCTTTTCCATGACTCATGAAATTTCTCTTCTTCCTCCTGTTTAAAATCAAAAAGTCTCCGCAGAGCAGCATGTCTAGCACTGGGAGGAAAATATTTATGGAAGCAAGAAGCAATCAAGAAATCAGGGCTATCAATGGAACCATGAGGTAATCTATTAAACCAAGCCCTAGCTTCTCCTTTTAGTGAAAAAGGGAAGATCTTAGCAACAAAGTACTTGCGCATCTTAAAATCATCAGAGAACAAAGCACTCATAGTAGAAAGCTCATTCATATGAGCCACAACACTGTCATTTTCAGTACCACAAAAAGTTTCTTTCTCAACAATATCTAAATAAGATAAATCAAGAGAGAAATCATAATCTTTATCTTTAATATCTATGGGAGAGGTTGCAAACTTAGGATCATAGGACTTCTTAGGTATAATAGTATATATAGCAAGGAGACTCTTAATAGCACTAGCACCATGTGTATTTCGGCACTCTTCAACAAATTCATCAGTGAGCTCAATGTAACCATCATTAATATCAAAACTCTCACTAGACTCAGGTGAGATAACAGGTGTAACAGTGTATTCACTAGGAGTTTCGGTATTTCCTAGACTAGCCATAGTAGCATCTAGAAAAGGACCTAATGAACCACTCGCATCAAGCACAGTAGAAGTAACATCACGAGTATCAAAAGCAGTTTCAGATTCAGCAGTAGTAACAGTGTGTGTAGCATGAGCATGTGGTGGTGGTGTGACAAGCTTACTTATAACAGATGGTGAATCAAGAGCAACCGAGGTGTTTAGGACTGTACCTCTTCTTGTAGTGGATGGTAAAATAGGGACCTTTCCATCACGAGACTTCCCCATGATGAAAGGAGTCGCAGTGAACAATAATAGATCCAAGTGAACTTACAAATAAAGCTATGCTCCCCGGCAACGGCGCCAGGAATAGTCTTGATGACCCACAATTATAGGGGATCGCAACAGTCTTCGCGGGTAGTATTACCCAATTTATTGATTCGACACAAGGGGAGACAAAGAATACTTGCAAGCCTTAACAACTGAGTTGTCAGTTCAGATGCACCTAGAAATAGTTCTTGCTCACAGAAGTTTATCAGTAGCAACAGTTTGGTAGTAGCAATGACGATACTTGACAACGATGAGTAATAATGCTGTGATAGCAGATTGGGATTCGAGTGCGGTAGGCATAGGGATGGATGGACGGGCATTGCATGGACGAGTCTAAACATGTAACTTCAAAGAACTAGGGCATTGCAGATAAATAATAATAAGCATCCAAGTACTAAACAATCCTAGGCATGTGCTCCAAATATAGTCGTACGTGCTCGCAATGAGAACTTGCACAACATCTTACATCGGCCAGCCATTTTGGAAGCGGGGCCTCTAGGGAACTACTGGCAATTAAGGTGCTCCTTTTAATAGAGCACCGAAGCAAAGCATTAACACTCCGTGAACACATGTGATCCTCACACCACAGCCATCCCCTCCGGTTGTCCCAGTTATTGTCACTTTGGGGCCTTTGGATCCGGACAATGATATGTGTACACAACTTGCAGATAAGTTCATAAACAATACTATCATAATGATTCAATAATAAGTTCAGATCTGAGATCATGGCACTCGGGCCCTAGTGACAAGCATTAAGCACAACAAGTTGCAACAAAGTCAAATAGCACTAATAGAGATACTAGGCACTATGCCCTAACAGATCTTATTCGATTACATGATAGAACTCATCCAATCCCTACCATCCCCAAGCCTACAACGGGGGATTACTCACTCATGGATGAGGGAAACATCGGTGGTAGATGGAGATGCGTTGGTGATGACGATGGCGATGATCCTCTACAAATTCCCCGTCCCGGCAGGGTGCCAGAACGGAGTTTCTGGATCCGAATCTTGGTTTCTGGTGGCGGCGGCGGAGCGGAACTCTTTCTGGAAAACTATCGAACCCCCTCTGTTTTTAGGTCAAAAGGCAACTTATAGACGCGGAGGGAGGCTGAGAAGTTGCCTGGGGTGGCCAAACCTCCCCTAGGCGCGGGGTCAGTGGGCCCGCGCCTGGGGTGGGTCTAGGCCCCCCATGCCTCCCCTCTGTCTCCCCTTCTGGCTTCGTGGATCTTATGGTGAAATATAATTTTTGGCATATTTTCTGGGATTTTTCCTGATAGTTCATTTTCTGCACAAAAACAAGACACCAAGGTAATTCTGCTGAAAACAGCGCCAGTCTGTGTTAGTTGTATCCAAATCAAACAAGTTTAGAGAAGAAACAATAGCAAAGTGTTCGAGAAAGTAGATACGTTTTGGACGTATCACTACTATTTCACTGTTGTTGTTGCTTTACTGTTGCTACTACCAAACTATTGCTACTGATAAACTTCTGTGAGCAAGAACTATTTCCAGGTGCAGCTGAACTGACAACTCAGTTGTTAAGGCTTGCAAGTATTATTTGGCTCCCCTTGTGTCGAATCAATAAATTGGGTAATACTACCCAAGAAGACTGTTGCGATCCCCTATACTTATGCGTCATCAAGACTATTTTCTAGCACCGTTGCCGGGGAGCATAGCTTTATTTGTAAGTTCACTTGGATCTATTATTGTTCACTGCTACTCCTTTCATCATGGGGAAGTCTCGTGATGGAAAGTTCCCTATTTTACCATCCACTACAACAAGAGGTACAGTCCTAAACACCTCTGCTACTCTTGATTCACCGTCTGTTATAAGTAAGCTTGTTACACCACCACCACATACACATGCTACACACACTGTTATTACTGCTGAGTCTGAAACTGCTTTTGATACTCATGATGTTACTTCTACTGTGCTTGATGTGAGTGGTTCATTAGGTACTTTTCTAGATGCTACTATGGCTAGTCTAGGAAATACCGAAACTCCTAGTGAAGACACTGTTAGACCTATTAGCTCACCTGAGTCTAGTGAGAGTTATGATATTAATGATGGTTACATTGAGTTCACTGATGATTTTGTTGAAGAGTGCCGAAACACACATGGTACTAGTGCTATTAAGAGTCTCCTTGCTAGACGTACTATCATGCCTAAGTTGTCCTTTGATCCTAAGTTTGCCACTTCTTCCATAGATATTAAAGATGAAGACTATGATTTCTCTCTTGATTTATCTTATTTAGATATTGTTGAGAAAGAACCTTTTTGTGGGACTGAAAATGAGAGTGTTGTGGCTCATATGAATGAGCTTTCTATTATGAGTGCTTTGTTCTCTGATGATTTTAAGATGCGCAAGTACTTTGTTACTAAGATCTTCCCTTTTTCACTAAAAGGAGAAGCTAGGGCTTGGTTTAATAGATTACCTCCTGGTTCCATTGATAGCCCTGATTGCTTGATTGCTTCTTTCTTCCATAAATATTTTCCTCCCAGTGCTAGACATGTTGCTTTGCAGAGACTTTTTGATTTAAAACATGGAAAAGAAGAGAAATTGCCTGAGTCATGGACAAGGTTATGTGCCTTGATTCATGCACATCCTGGATGTCCATTACCTAAGAATGAGCTTCTTGATATTTATTATAATGGACTAACTGATGATTCTAGGACCTACCTAGATAGCTTTGCTGATTGTGTTTTCAGGAAAAGGACTCCTATATATGCTGAAGAATTCATAACTAAAATAAGCAAGAATTATGATGATTGGACTTCAAATGAGCTAAATACACATGAGCCTATTACTTCTGAACCAGTTGTTCCTGAACCAATTCCAGCACCAACAACAAAGAAGAGGGGAGTTATTGCATTAAATGATGAAGTGATGAAGGAAGCTAAGAAGTGTCTAAAGGAGAAAGGTATTAGAGCTGAAGATGTGAAGAATCTACCTCCTATAGAAGAATTATGTAAGCCAATTACCCACTCATCTACTATTGAGGTACACTCTCTCCAACACTTTGATGATGGTGATATTCCTTATGGTAAGCCTCCTGATCAATGTTTAGAGGAACTTGACACATTTATTTTTAAGAAAGGGTATTTTAATAAACAAGTTCAGAATCATTTATTGGAAAACTCTAGAGCTATCCATGAGTTGAAAGATATTGTGGAAAGAACTTCTAATGATATTAAAATGCTTTGTAAACACTTTCAAATGGTTCAAACTCAACTTGATCAACTTGCTAAGGTGCAAAAGGATATGCTAGTTAATGCTTTAGGAGATAAACATGCTTATGGAATTAGAACTAGGAGTGGTATAGCTACTCAAGATCCTTTATATCCTGAAGGACACCCTAAAAGAATAGAGCAGGATTCCCAACAAGGTGAAGATATTGGTATTCCTCATAAGTGGAAGAAAAAGAAACATAAGATAGTTGAGGAACCACTTGAAACAGCTATAGATCCTAATAGTATATATGTCTCTGATGCTGAAACTGAGAGTGGTAATGATAAAAATGAGTCTCCTAATAAGGAGGAAAGTGAGGAAGAATCTGCGAAGCACACTAAGAACACTAGGTACACAAAGGAAGATTTTATTGCTAATAAACATGGTAAAGAGAGAGAACCTTGGGTGCAGAAACCTATGCCTTTTCCAAGTAAGAAACACAAGTCAAAGGAGGAGGAACACTACAACAAGTTTTGTGAGTGGATGAAACCATTATTCTTGCAAATTCCTTTGACTGATGCTATTAAGTTGCCTCCTTATTCAAAGTATATGAAGGATATTATCTCTAATAAAAGGAAGATTTTCTAATGAGGAGATTTCTACTTTGCTTGCTAATTACTCCTTCAATGGTAAGGTTCCAAAGAAACTTGGTGATCCAGGTATACCAACTATTCCCTGCTCTATTAAGAATAATTATATTAGAACTACTTTATGTGATTTGGGAGCTGGAGTTAGTGTTATGCCTTTTTCTCTCTATAAGAGACTCCAGCTTGAAAAGTTGATACCAACCGATATATCTTTGCAAATGGCTGATAAGTCAACTAATATTCCTATTGGTATATGTGAGGATGTTCCTGTTCAAGTTGCTCATAATTGCATGGTCTTAACTGATTTTGTGGTGCTTGAAATGCCTGAAGATGATAATATGTCTATTACTCTTGGGAGACCTTTTCTTAATACTGCAGGTGTTGTCATCAATTTTAATCAAGGGAAAGTAACATTCAATATTAATGACAAAGAGCATACTGTCTATTTCCCCAAGAAGGTTTTTAAGAGCTATTGCCTGAATTCCATTGAAAATATTGAGAGCATCAAGGTTGGAGAAATATATTGTCCCATTCCACAAGAAAATTTTGAAACTATTATGATTAGGACCATTGCTATCCAGTATGAGGTAACATAATCACCTTGTGGAATGCAAAGTTTTGCTTCATACAAGATTGTTTTCGTAACAAGACTTGATCAACCTTGTTAACAAAATGATTTTAATGAACAAAATAATGTTTCCACTATGGTTATACTTGCTTTCTTTTACTTTCATCCTTCCTAGTCTTTGCTTTAGCTTTAGTTTTGCTAGTTTTTTGCTTGTTTGAGTTTCTTAGAGCTCCTGTAGTTTGGCTTTTGGTTTGCTTTTACTTCTTCTGAAAAAACTGTTTCTGCGAGAAAATCAATTTTCATACCCTGAAAATTAGCCAAAATTAAAGTTTCCAGAAAAATCTCAAAAAATTCAAAATAAAATTTTCCTCGAAAAAAGGGGCAGAGAGGCACCTGAAGTGACCCAGGGGCCACCCCAGGCCACCACATCCATGGTAGGCACGACCAACTAGGTGGCGGCGCCTGGGGGGTGGGTCTGGCCCACCTGGGCCCCTCCAGGCTGCCTCCTCAAAGCCATCTTCTTTATCTCTCCCGAAAAACACCAGAAAACTTTCTCAAGCTCGAGTTCTTGCTGTTCTTGCTCGTGATTTTCGATATCCTTGTTTAGCCCATCTCAAGTGATGATTTTTGGAGGGATTGTTCCTTGGTATGTGCCTCCTCCATTTGTCCAATTAGATTTGTGATTGGTACATTGTATCTTGAGTATTTTGCTGCTATAGGTGTCAGGTTGTTTGAGCTTGCATGCTTGTTCTATGCTTAGAAACTTTGTTTTGATGCATGTGTAGTCCTCTAGCAAGTTCCTATAGTAGTTGCTCATCATTTATCAACTTAGAAATCACTTGGTTTGATGGTTGTTTAAAATTTCAGAAAAGTGAAGTCATGGACCACCACTCATTTGGTGATATATTTGAGAGTGATGCACCTAGAAGGGCAAGGCTTCCAAGGTCATCTACCAGTACTAGACCCTCATACAATGAGGACTCATCACTCCGCGATTTGGTGATGAGGGAGATGAAGGGGATGCGCACCCCTCCACCTTTCCTTGCCAAACTTTCTTGCGAGCTGCTGGGATTCTTAACTATTTTATGACTTTGGTTCAGAGGGCTGGACTAACAAGTTACATGCAGGATGAGAGTGCACAATATATTTTGCTTACTAAAACATTTGTGGAGAGTTTCTCCTTTACTAACAGCGTGTTCAAGCCTGCTATGCCTTTCAAAATTTATGGCAAGGTGTTTAGTATCTACTTTGATTTACTTGTCTACACTTTGAGGTGATTTTTACATGTTTTCTGGTACTAACCTATTAACAAGTTGCAACAGTGCCAGATGCTTATTTTCTACTGTTTTTGGTTTTAGAAAAGTTAGTAAATAAATATTCTCAGAATTGGACGGGACGAAGGACAAAGTCAATAACTTTCCGTGGGGAACAAGAAGTCCAGAGGATTGCCCGAGGGGCTGGCCAGAGGGGCCAGACCCCCCAGGCACGGGTGGGCCCTAGCCCGCGCCTGGCTAGGGTTTGGCCGCCCTGGTGGCCGCCTCGGTCTCCCCCTTAGCCTATAAGAAGCCCCCGATGTAGAAACTCTTAGGACCCGATCAATATTCCACGAAACCGTCTGTAGCCGCCGCCACCATCATCCCTAGATCGGGGGGATCTGAAGCTCTTCCCGGCACCCTGCCGGAGGGGAGATCATCTCGGATGCCTTCTCTCCGGTATGATTTGTGACTAGTTCCACCTTGGACTATGGGTCCATGTAGTAGCTAGATGGTTGTATCTCCTCCTTTGTGCTTTCATGTATAGATCTTGTGAGCTCCGTTCATGATCAAGATCTAATCTATTTGTAATCATGCATGTTGTTTTTGCATGGGTTCTGATGGATATTGAGATTATTATGTTAGTTTTATTAATGGTTCTATCTTTATTATTCTATCATGTATGTGTTGTTTGTGATCTTGCATGCTCTCCGTTGCTAGTGGTTATCTTGGCCAAGTAGTTGCTAGTGACTCCAAGAGGGAGTATTTATGCTCGATAGTGGGTTCATGCCTCTAGTTTCCAAGGGAAGTGACAATAATCTCTTCGGTTGTAGATGTGCTGTTACTACTAGGGAGAAAACAACGCTCGCTTGTTCATGGAACATGTGGACTGTTTACCTTACACACTTTGCTTAAAGCAGTTGTCTGTTGCTTGCAACTTAATACTGGAGGGGGTTCGGATGATAACCTGAAGGTGGACTTCTAGTCATAGATGCAGTTGGATTACGGTCTATGTATATTGTTGTATTGACCAATCAACCTCATAGGATCTTTCTGGCTAGTAATTGCATTGTTATGCCTTGCTCAGTTCCTGCCAATTGCCCCGCTGTAATTCGTTTACCCTTCGTGCCATGTTTTTTATCTAAGGAGACAACCTCTAGTGAACTATGGACCCCGATCCAATCTTTACCATTTATACATCTTCCACTGTTACTTGTTTACTTGCTGCAAACCATTACCTTCCACACCATACGTTTAATCCTTTGTTACAGCAAACTGGTGAGATTGACAACCTCACCGATTCGTTGGGACAGAGTCTTGAGTTTGTGCTGTGCAGGTCTCGACGTTGCTTCCAACACCTGTGTGACGTTTCCTTCCTCCTTCTGGTTCGATAACCTCGGTTTCTACTGAGGGAAATCTTGCTGTTGTACTCTTCATACCTTGCTCTTGGGGTTTCCAACGAAGCACTCTTCCTCCCTGTTGAGTGTAGCATCAAGTAATTTCTGGCGCCGTTGCCGGGGAGGCTAAGGACGTCTTCACAAGGGGAGTCCTTCACTTCCTTTCTCTTTACTTTGTTTTTAGTTTGCTTTGTTTCTTTTTGCTTGGTTTTGTTTGCCTCTTTCCAAAAAAAAACCAAAAAAATTAGTCTGGCTTGGTTTGCTTTCTTTATTCAAAAACACAAAAAAATAGTTCATGCTCTAGCTGCTGCTGCTGTTTTTGGCTTGCCCACCTTTGCCAAAATGAACTCTGCTGAGAACACCAAGTTGTGTGACTTCACTAGCACCAACAACAATGATTTACTAAGCACACCTATTGCTCCACCTGCTCATAATGCTACTTTTTATGAAATTAAGCTTGCTTTGTTGAATTTTGTGATGAGAAAGCAATTTTCTAGTGCTGGTTCTGATGATCCTGTTGCCCATCTTAATAGCTTTGTTGAACTTTGTGAGATGCAAAAGTATAAGGATGTAGATGGAGATATTATTAAGCTCAGGCTTTTTCCTTTCTCCTTGAGGGGAAAAGCTAAGGAATGGTTGTTATCTTTGCCTAAAAATAGTATTGATTCTTGTACTAAGTGCAAAGATGCTCTTATTGGAAAGTAATACCCTCATGCTAAGATTATTGCTATGAGAAGTGATATTATGAAATTTAAACAGCTTGATGGTGAACATGTTGCTCCTGCTTGGGAAAGAATGAAATCTTTGGTTAAAAATTGCCCTACTCATGGACTCACTGCTTGGATGATTATCCTAACTTTTTATGTAGGTTTGAACTTCTCCTCAAGAAACCTGTTGGATTCTGGTGCTGGAGGTACTTTTATGGGACTCACCTTGGGTGCTGCAACAAGGCTCCTTGATAATATGATGGTTAACTACTCTGAATGGCATGTTGAGAGAGCTCCACATGGTAGTAAGGTAAATTCTGTTGAGGAAACTTCCTCTTTGAGTGAAAAGATTGATGTTATTATGGCTATGCTTGTTAATGGGAAAGCTCCTCTAGAACCTAATAGTGTTCCCTTAGCCTCTTTGGTTGCTCAAGAAGAGAAAGTTGATGTTAACTTCATTAGAAACAACAATTTCAACAACAATGCCTATAGGAATAATTTTGGTAGCAACAACAATTATAGGCCTTATCCTCCTAATAATGGCAATTCCTATGGAAGCTCTTACAATAATGCTAGAAGTGCCCCCTCTGAACTTGAAGTCATACTCAAGGACTTTATTAGTAAACAAACCACTTTCAATAAGACTATAGAGGAAAAGCTTTTAACTGTTGAGAAAAATATATCCTCTTTGTCTGAAGCTCAAACTTCCTTGGATAATAAAATGGCTGCTAAACCTGAAACTATGGAAAACACCTTTTCTAATTCTCATGCCATACAAGTTACTATTGATGAAAATGTTAGGTTGTTAGCTCAACTTCATGCTAGGTGGGAAAGGAAAGCTAAAATTGATAGAAACAATAGTGTGTGCACTATCACCACTAAACCACAAGTAGCCCCTATTCCTCCTCCTACTATGCCTAAGCCTGTTGATCCTACTACTAGTGATGCTAAGTTTGATTTTGATATTGATGGTTGCAATATTTCTTAAGTGATTATGTTCCTACAAAAGCTTGCTAGAAGTCCTGATGCTAGTGATATGCATGTTGCCTTTACCAAACACATTATAGATGATCTTGTTAAGATTAAGGAAGAGAAACTAAAACACAAAACTTCTATTCCTAGGAAAGTAGAAGATAGTTGGGAAACCATTATTAATATGCAAGTGAATGACTTTGATCTCAAAGCTTCATGTGATCTTGGTTCTAGTATCTCTATTAATCCTAGGAAGATTTATGAAATGCTTGATTTACCACCATTAGAAGATTGTTATTTGAATGTCCCACTCAATGATAATGCTAAGAAGAAACTCATGGGGGGTATTAATAATGTTCTCATTATGGTTAACAATGCTTATGTCCTTGTGGATTTCTATGTTTTGGATGTTGAATACAATGCTTCTTGTCCTATTACTTTGGGAAGACATTTTCTTAGAACAGTTGGTGCCATCATTGATATGAAAGAAGGCACCATCAAATATCAATTTCCATTCAAGAAAGGTGTTGAACACTTCCCTATGAGGAGAGATAAGTTGCTTTTTTCTCCTCCTTTGAAAGCAAGATTTGATGTTAATGCTTCTTCATTTGAAAATACTTGATTCTTCTTGCTTCTTGTGCCTAACTTAAAGGCGTTAAAGAAAAGTACTTGTTGGGAGATAACCCAAGAGTTTTCTTGAGTCTTGGAAGTTATTACTTCTGTAATAACCTCTACTTATCCTTTTTGTTTGCTTTTTGTGCCAAGAATGACCTCTAATGAGAGGGAAGTAAGATTTGGGGAGTTGCTGTCCCGAAACAGATTTCTGTCCTCCACCAAAAAAAATCGTGAGGAGGCTCTGTAACTCGTATTGAGCTCAAAATTTACGAATAAATCCCCCAGCATGTTGCATAACTTTCGTTAGTTCAACACTTTTTGATTTGAGCAACAGAAGATGTTCGAAAAAAATCGTTTCTACCTGCTGGTCTGTTTTGATAGATTTCTGCCATTATTTGCATTTGCTTCTTATTGATTCCTTTTTGAGCTCTCTTCAGGTAAATTGAGTTGCTTTGAAGGAGTTACTTCAGTAGATTTTTTTTAGTGAAAAGCCTTGCTGTTCCAAAGCTTTCCCAGCAGTCTAATATCTTTTGAATAAGGTAATGTTGCTAATGAAGATTGTGTGAAGTTTTGTATGAAGGAAAAATTTCAGGTGTAGAGAGAGAGTGATGCAATGAGATGAAGAATGGACAAAATCTCAAGCTTGGGGATGCCACCATGGTTTCACCCCAAGAAATATCCAAGAGGTACAAGCTTTAAAGCTTGGGGATGCCTTGGGCATCCCCTTCTTCATCAATAAAAAGCTCGGGTCTATCTAGACACTTTGTTTTTATTGTTTCATACATAGTTGTGTTGTTATTGGAGCGTCTTAGTTTTCGTTTGCTTTGCTTAGGTTGTTTAGTTTGCTTGAATAAAGTAGTTTGGACCCCCGTTCTCGCTGTGTTATTTTGCAAATAAGTTTGCTTGGTGTTTGGAAAGGAGTAGTAAGTTCTTGCTTGAAGTGCAAGGGGAGCTTGCATTGACCGTGACTTAGACTTTAGCATGACATTCTAGGTGTTGTTTTAGCATTATGCTTAGTGATTATTGTTGTATCATGTCTTGTTCCAAACAATTGGGATTTCTTAGTGTGCCTTGAAGAAATTATGTGTTGTTTTAGCATGCAAAAGCGTACTATTGTGGTATTCTCCTTATATGTTTTTCTTGGGTTGACTTGGCACATGCTTACACCATGTTATGACTATGAAAAGTCACCATTAGCCTCTATGATGATTTAGTACTTGACTTGTAGTACCACTCTTTGCTTTGATTAGTTTGCTTTGTTGCATTGCATAATTTTGGCCATTATTGCTCTCTTAGTTGGTTGCTCCCAGTCTTTTGCTAGCCTCCACTTGTATGAGTAAGTTCTAATCATGCTTCCAACTCCCAAGAAACCAAGTTATTCAAAAATGTCCACTATAAACTCCTATACATGATGTGTTACACCAGTCCAAGTATATTTTTGTTTTCAACTATCTTCCAATTAAAAACTATTTTGTTATTTGAAAACTTAGTGATTAAATCCCTCACGAACTTGATGGCACATTTTATTATTTGCCCCTAATAAACTTGAACCATTGAGGCAACTTTGTTGTATATGCTTGCACTTATAAGTTGGGATTAGCAGAACCGTGTTGTCACGGGGAACGTTTTCAACATTGTACTTGTACTTTTTGTACTCCGTTGATATCATGCTCTTTTGTCTATGGATGTTACAAGTGTGAAATGAAGTGGGAACTTGTAAGTCCATGGAGTTTGTATTATGTGTTAGAGAAACGCCTGGGCCGCTAGCCTAAGCCATGCCTAATCATGGTGGAAACTTGCAGCATCACCATAGTGACATCTATGAAGCATTCTTCTTATGAAAAAAGAGAGACACAATGAGAAAAGAGGAAAGAGAGAAAAAGGCAACTTATTCCCATGGTGCATAAGAAGAATTGCTGAGATGCTCATTGTCTTCTTGCCTTGTCATTTTGGTTATGGGAAAGCTCCTGTACCATGTGCAAGGAGTACCCCATTGGCGGTTCTCAATGATATGCAAATAATTACAGTGACAAGAACTTTCCTTGGCCCTAAGTTGAGTATCCATGAGGTGTAGCCCTCATAGTCAAGGGACTTGAGATTGCCAACTTATACTTTGTCAAGCATATACTCCAGCTTTGCCACTTTAACCTTAACCACTTCAAGATGCTTATGATAGGGGCAATGAGGGCTGAAAGCTAATAAGTACTATAATTTTTGGAAACTCTTTTTGAAACTTGTAATCCCTGCTTCCTTTACAAAAAGGCCTTTCTTCCATCATTATTGAGTCTCCACCTTCTACCTTTAGGCACCATTAAGGGAGCATAGTTTTCATTCTGTGTACAGTGTTCCAAAGCTTACTAATTGATGCATATTGTGTTATTACTTGTTCATGTGCTATCTGTTTCTAGTCACCCTTGTGAACTTTGCAGGTGTCCTATGCATTATATTGCTACTCTATGAGGGACAAGCTGATTGCCACTATGCTATGTTTTCTGCATGTGAAACAAACAAACGTTTTTCAATGCATATTATTCATGATATTTGTTGTAGCTTGCCATGTTGCATGCATAATTACTATGTCCTATTGTTAGAACTCCATCTTTCATGCACATGTTTAGAGTTCTCTGATCTCAGCTTTCAATGTTTGCAAATGGTTGGATCTTTATTGTGAGGGTGCATGTCACCTAAAAAAATATTCTTTTTATCACTTACCTACTCGAGGACGATCAGGATTTAAGCTTAGGGATGCTGATTCGTTGGAAACGTATCTATAATTTTTGATGCTCCATGCTTGTTTAGTATCTACTTTGCTTTACTTCTCTACACTTTGAGGTGCTCTTTACATGTTTTTTGGTACTAACCTATTAAAAAGAAGCAATAGTGCTAGATGCATGTTTTCTGCTATTTTTGGTTTCAGAAAAGTTAGTAAAGAAATATTCTCAGAATTGGACGGGACGAAGGACAAAGTCAATAACTTTCCGTGGGGAACAAGAAGTCTAGAGGAGAGCCCGAGGGGCCGGACAAAGGGGCTAGACCCCCCCCCCCCCAGGCGCGGGTGGGCCCTAGCCCGTGCCTGGCTAGGGTTTGCCTGCCCTGGCGACCGCCTCGGTCTCCCCCTTCGCCTATAAGAAGCCCCCGATGCAGAAACTCTCAGGACCCGATCAATATTCCACGAAACTGTCTGTAGCCGCCGCCACCATCGTCCCTAGATCGGGGGGATCTGAAGCTCTTCTCGGCACCCTGCCGGAAGAGAGATCATCCCGGAGGCATTCTCTCTGGTATGATTTGTGAGTAGTTTCACCTTGGACTATGGGTCCATGTAGTAACGAGATGGTTGTATCTCCTCCTTTTTTGCTTTCATGGATAGATCTTGTGAGCTCCGTTCATGATCAAGATCTAATCTATTTGTAATCATGCATGTTGTGTTTGCATGGATCCGATGGATATTGAGATTATTATGTTAGTTTGATTAATGGTTCTATCTTTATGATTCTATCATGTCTGTGTTGTTTGTGATCTTGCATGCTCTCCGTTGCTAGTGGTTATCTTAGCCAAGTAGTTGCTAGTGACTCCAAGAGGGAGTATTTATGCTCGATAGTGGGTTCATGCCTCTAGTTTCCATGGGAAGTAACAATAATCTCTTAGGTTGTAGATGTGCTGTTGCTACTAGGGATAAAACAACGGTCTCTTGTTCATGGAACATGTGGACTGTTTACCTTACACACTTTGCTTAAAGCAGTTGTCTGTTGCTTGCAACTTAATACTGGAGGGGGTTCGGATGATAACCTGAAGGTGGACTTCTAATTATAGATGCAGTTGGATTACGGTCTATGTATATTGTTGTATTGTCCAATCAACCTCATATGATCTTTCCGGCTAGTAATTGCATTGTTATGCCTTGCTTAGTTCCTGTCAATTGCCCCGCTGTAATTGTTTACCCTTCATGCCATGTTGTTTATCTAAGGAGAGCACCTCTAGTGAACTATGGACCCCGGTCCAATCTTTACCATTAATACATCTTCCACTGTTACTTGTTTACTTGCTGCAAACCATTACCTTCCACACCATACGTTTAATCCTTTATTACAACAAACCGGTGAGCTTGACAACCTCACTGATTCGTTGGGATAGAGTCTTGAGTTTGTGTTGTGCAGGTCTCCACGTTGCTTCCAACACCTGTGTGACGTTTCCTTCCTCCTTCTGGTTCGATAACCTCGGTTTCTACTGAGGGAAATCTTGTTGTTGTACTCTTCATACCTTGCTCTTGGGGTTTCCAACGAAGCACTCTTCCTCCCTGTTGAGTGTAGCATCACAGGGCTCATTCTATGACTTTGAAGCAATTTTGCAAGGCCCTGGGACTTGGTACAGCTGGGTCATCAAAGAAGATTCCAGCTCTTCCCGCTGATTTGATGGAGCTTTACCGAGGAATAACTAATGATGATGACCGCAGAGCTCAACGAGGAAAGATAAAGAATATTCAACTCCCAGCCATCGGGTACTTTGCCTACTATCTTGCCACCAGTGTTCTTGGTAGGGAGAACACTAGTAATATTTCCAACTATGAATTGGCCATCTTAGCTGCTGCGGTCAGCAATGAGGATAAGTATAATCTTGGTTCTCTCATTTCTCGTCATTTAGCTGCTAAGGAACCCATTTATGGGGGAATTATTGCTACTCGTGTTGCTGCTGCCTTGAACATTGCTACTGATCCACATGATACAGTTTTGGCTCCTCAGAGGCTTGATCTTGCTGCCATGAAGGCGCACCACTTTGTCACCACTAGCTCTACTCTTGAGAACTTGGTTTATAGAATGTTGTTTATTGACGGGGAAGAGAGAGAGATCCCTCTAACCCAAACCACTTTGTTCAGTATTTCTCAAGGACCTTGGTCTTGCTCGAAGGCGGAGATGGATGACAAGATGCACTCTCTTAACTTCCACGGGCACTATCAGGAGGAAGCACCATCATACGACCCCTCTACGTATTACACAGGGGAGGCCTCGAGCTCGTACCAGGATGAGGGAGCTTCCTCGACATACTACGGAGGTTCATCCTCTTGGACACCTTGGGATTGAGCCCCACTTAGTCCAAAAGCCTAAGCTTGGGGGGAGGTACACCGACAACACAATCATCTATATATCATGTTCGGTCGGTTCTTTGTATATCCATTGTTTTCGCTTTCTTTTTGGTTTTTTTTGCTTATTTCTAAAAACACAAAAATACCAAAAATATTTTCGGTGTTTCTGTTGGTTTGTTTCTTTGCTTTGGTTTGCCTTAAAAAATCCAAAAAGATTTTGCTTTGTTTTTGTTTGGTTTTTGTTTGTTTGCTTGTTTCTAAAAAATTCGAAAACACCAAAAATATTTGTTGTTCTTCTTTGGTTTTGTGAGTTATTTGCAGGGTTCAGCCATCCACAGTGGATTTTGGTTTCATGTTAATTATTCAATTCACACAAGTGAAGGGCAATAATGAAGATTAAGACAACTCATGGTGTGGTAAGAGGCTGCTAACGAACTCTATTTGTTTCATTTTTGTACATATACTCATCATTGTGAGCATGCTTAGCCTGTTTGTGTAAGATTTATGTCATTATGGATGCTTAGTAGTTCTTGCTTGTCTATGATTAGCTCCAGCTTGCTAATAGTTTGTAGCATGTCATATGAATGTTTGCTTGCATTGTTTTGTTCATACTTTGGTATGATATTGTGGTATCCTCCTCTGACTGTTCATGTGAATCGACTTGGCACATGCTCACGCATGCATATGACTAATCAATAGTCGGTAAGCCTTGATGATTTATTTTGACTCAGAGTTCTTGTATCACGTTCATGCCATAATTAGTCATGTTTTGTTGCAAGCATGATTATGACCGCTATTGCTCTCTCGTTTGTCGCTCCCTGTCTATTGCTAGCCTTCACTTGCACTGAGTATGTGCTCTACCTGTGCTTCCAACTCCCCAAAACCAATATTGTCAGCTATGTCCACCATACCTACCTATTAGCATCATTTGCTACTTCAGTGCATATTTTATATATGTCGTGTTTTCTTCCAAAATAAAATGTTTGTCTATTTTGAGGAAGTTAGTTAGTAAAGCTCTCATGAACTTGATGGCACACTTTATTTCTTGCGCTTAATAATTTTGAACCATTGTGACCTATCCATGAAAGTTATATGCTTGTTAATTATATGCTGGGAGTCAGCAGAACCGTGTTGTCATGGGGAACACTTTCAACAAAAAAATTGGATATCTCATCAAGTTGATACCTTGATCTTTTTTTTATGGATGTCGACGATGTGAAATAAAAGGGGAGCTTGTGAGTTCATGGAGTCTATACATTGTGTTAGAGAAATGCCTAGGCCGCTAGCCTAAGCCATGCCTAATCATGGTGGAAACTTGCAGCATCACCATAATGAGAATCTATGAAGCATCCTCAATAAAAAGCTATGCATATGGTAAATAAAAAGATTGATGAGATGCTCATTGTCTGCTTGCCTTGTCATTTTGGTTATGGGAAAGCTCATGTACCATGTGCAAGGGGTACCTGATGCAGCACTAGTCCAAGTGGGAGCGCTTCGTCGGGAAAACCCAAGAGCAAGGTGTGAAGCAGCACAACAACAAGTTTTCCCTCAGTAAGATACCGAGGTTATCGAACCAGTAGGAGGAAGGAAACGTCACACAGGTGTTGCAAGCGAACCGGAGACCTGCACAACACAAACTCAAGACTTTGCCCCAACGAATCAGTGATCTTGTCAAGCTCACCGATTCGCTGTAACAAAGGATTAAACGTATGGTGTGGAAGGTAATGGTTTGTAGAAAGTAAACAAGTAATAGTGGAAGATGTATCAATGGTAAAGATTGGACCGGGTTCCATAGTTCACTAGAGGTGCTCTCCTTAGATAAACAACATGGCATGAAGGGTAAACAAATTACAGCAGGGTAATTGACAAGAACTGAGCAAGGTATAACAATGCAATTACTAGTCAGAAAGATCCTATGAGATTCGATTGGGCAATACAACAAGATACATAGACCGCCATCCAACTGCATTTATGACAGAAAGTCCACCTTCAGGTTATCATCCAAACCCCCTCTAGTATTAAGTTGCAAGCAACATACAACTGCTTTAAGCAAAGTGTGTAAGGTAAAAAGTCCACATGTTCCATGAACAAGAGACCGTTGTTTTCTCCCTAGTGGCAACAACACATCTACAACCAAAGAGATTTCTGTCACTTCCCTTGGAAACTAGAGACATGAACCCACTATCGAGCATAAATACCCCCTCTTGGAGTCACTAGCAACTACTTGGCCAAGATAGCTACTAACAACGGAGAGCATGCAAGATCACAAACAACATAGACATGATAGAATCATAAAGACAAAACAATTAATCAAACCAACATAATAATCTCAATATCCATCGGATCCCCGCAAACACAACATGCATGATTACAAATAGATTAGATCTTGATCATGAACGGAGCTCACAAGATCTATACATTAAAGCACAAAGGAGGAGATACAACCATCTAGCTACTACATGGACCCATAGTCCAAGGTGGAACTACTCACGCATCATATCGGAGAGAAGGCCTCCGGGATGATCTCCCCTCCGGCAGGGTGCCGAGAAGAACTTCAGATCCCCCCGATCTAGGGACGATGGTGGCGGCGGCTATAGAAGGTTTCGTGAAGATTTGATCGGGTGCTTAGGGTTTCTGCATCGGGAGATTCTTATAGGCGAAGGGGGAGGCCGAGGAGTCTGCCAGGGCAGCCAAACCCTAGCCAGGCACGAGGCTGGCCCCACTCGCACCTGGGGTGGGTCTGGCCCCCCTGTCTGTCCCCTTCGGCTCTCCTCCGGATTTCTTGTTCCCCACGGAAAGTAATTGACTTTGATAGTTGTCCCGTCCAATTCAGAGAATATTTCTTTACTAACTTTTTTGAAACCAAAACAGCAGAAAACAGGCATTTGGCACTGTTGCAACTTGTTAATAGGTTAGTACCAGAAAACATGTAAAAAGCACCTCAAAGTGTGGAAAAGTAAAGGAAAGTAGATACTAAACAAGCATGGAGCATAAAAAATTATAGATACGTTTCCAACGTATCAGCATCCCCAAGCTTAACTCCTGCTCGTCCTCGAGTAGGTAAGTGATAAACAGAATATTTTTTTAGGGGACATGCACCCTCACAATAAAGATCCAACCATTTGCAAGCATTGAAAGATGGGATCAAAGAACTCTAAACATGTGCATGGAAGATGGAGTTCTAACAATAGGACATAGTAACTATGCATGCAACATGATAAGCTACAAACAAAGATCATGAATAACATGCATTGAAAAACGTTTGTTTATTTCACATACAGAAAACATAGCATAGTGGTAATCATCTTGTCCCTCATAGAGTAGGAAATAGATGCATAGGACACCTGCAAAGTTCACAAGGGTGACTAGAAACAAGTAGCACAAGAACAAGTAATAAAACAATATGCATCAATTAATAAGCTTTAGAACACTGCACATAGAATGACAAATATTCTCTCTTAATGGTGCCTAAAGGTAGAAGGTGGAGACTCAATAGTGGTAGAAGAAAGGCCTTTTTTTGTAAAGAAAGCAGGGATTACAAGTTTCAAAAAGAGCTTCCAAAACTTATGGTACTAGTTAGCTTTCAACCCTCATTGCCCCTATCATAAGCATCTTGAAGTGGTTAAGGTTAAAGTGGCAAAGCTGGAGTATATGCTTGACGAAGTATAAGTTGACAATCTCAAGTCCCTTGAATACGAGGGCCACACCTCATGCATACTCAACTTTGGGTCCAGGTAAGTTCTTGTCACTGTAATTATTTGCATAATATTGAGAACCGCCAACGGGGTACCCCTTGCACATGGTACATAAGCTTTCCAATAACCAAAATAACAAGGCAAGCAGACAATGAGCATATCAGCAATCTTTTTATTTACCATATGCATAGCTTTTTATTGAGGATGCTTCATAGATAGCTCATTATGGTGATGCTGCAAGTTTCCACCATGATTAGGCATGTCTTAGGCTAGCGGCCCACGCATTTCTCTAACACAGAATAAAAAATCCATGGATTTACAAGTTCTCTCTTTATTTCACACCGGTGACATCCATAGACAAAAGAACATGGTATCAACTGAGTACAACAAAATACAAGTGCAATGTTGAAAACGTTCCCCGTGACAGCACGGTTCTGCTAATTCCAACTTATAAGTGCAAGCATATACAACAAAGTTGTCACAATGTTCAAGTTTATTAGGGGCAAAGAATAAAGTGTGCCATCAAGTTCGTGATGGCTTTAATCACTAAGTTTTCACATAACAAAATAGTTTTTAATTGGAAGATAGCTGAAAACAAGAATATACTTGGAATGGTGTAACACACCATGATTAGGAGTTTATAGTGGAAACTTTGGAATAACTTGGTTTCTTGGGAGTTGGAGGCATGAGTAGAACTTACTCATACAAGTGGAGGCTAGCAAAAGACTGGGAGCAACCAACTAAGAGAGCAATAATGGCCAAAATCATGCAGTGAAACAAAGCATACTAATCAAAGCAAAGAGTGGTACTACAAGTCAAGGACTAAATGATCATAGAGGCTAATGGTGACTTGTGAGAGTCATAACATGGTGTGAGCATGTGCCAAGTCAACCCAAGCAAACCATCAAAGGAGAATACCACAATACTAAGCTCTTGCATGCTAAAACAACGGATAATTTCTTCAAGGCACACTAAGAAATCCAAATTGTTTGGAACAAGACATGCTATAGCAATAATCACTAAGCAAAAGGTCAAAACAACACCTAGCATGTCATGCTAAAGTCTAAGTCACAGTCAATGCAAGCTCTTCTTGCACTTCAAGCAAGAAATTTCTATTCCTTTCCAAACACCAAGCAAACTTATTTGCAAAACAACACAGCGAGAACGGGGGTCCAAACTACTCAAGCAAACTAAACAAACTAAGCAAAGCAAACGAAAACTAAGACGCTCCAAGAAAAACACAACTGTGCATGAAACAATAAAAACGATGTGTCTAGACAGACCTGAGCTTTTTATTGATGAAGAAGGGGATGCCCAAGGCATCCCCAAGCTTTGACGCTTGTACCTCTTGGATATTTCTTTTGGTGACACCATGGTGGCATCCCCAAGCTTGAAATTTTATCCATTCTTCATCTCATTGCATCATCCTCTCTCTACACCTGAAATTTTTCCTTCATACAAAACTTCACACAATCTTCATTAGCAACATTAGTTTATTCGAAAGATATTAGACCCCTGGCAAAACTTTGGAATAGCAAGGCTTTTCACAAAAATCACAAGCTACTGTAGTAACTCCTTCAAAAATCTCAATTCACCTAAAGAGAACTCAAAAAGGAATCAATAAGAAGCAAATGCAAATAATGGCAGAAATCTATCAAAACAGACCAGCAGGTAGAAACCGATTTTTTCGAACATCTTCTGTTGCTCAAATCAAAAAGTGTTGAACTAACGAAAGTTAGCTAACATACTGGCGGATTTATTCGTAAATTGTGAGCTCAATAAGTGTAACATAGCTTCCTCACGAATTTGTTTGGTGGAGGATAGAAATCTGTTTCGGGACAACAACTCCCCAAATCTTACTTCCCTCTCATTAGAGGTCATTCTTGGCACAAAAAGCAAACAAAAAGGATAAGAAGAGGTCATTACTGAAGTAATAACTTTCAATACTCAAGGAAACTTTTGGGTTATCTCCCAACAAGTACTTTTCTTTAACGCCTTTAAGTTAGGCACAAGAAGCAAGCAGAAGTATTTTCAAATGAAGAATTGCCCCTCTTGTTCCTTCCTTTCTTACCTTTCTTTTTCTCTTTAGGGAAGATATGATTGCTTACCGGAGGAGCAAAGTGCATACTGCCTTTTCCCACATCTATTACCGCTCCAAGGTGCTTCAGTAGGGATCTTCCAAGTGTGATCTGTCCTTTGCCTACACATTCAATAACAAGATAGTCAGTAGACACCATTTTCCCTGAGATTTTTGTAAACACACCTTCAGCTATTCCAATGGGAAATATAGTGGCATTGTTGGTAAGAGAGATTTCCTCTCCTCCTTCATTAAGCCCCCAAAGACTCAAGGAATCATAAATATCTTTAGGCATGAGGCAAAATTCAGACATGATATCACAGTAAGCATCAAAAAGTGTAGTATTTATAGAGACTTTGATTGTGGGAAACCACTTTGAAGGCTCAGAATTTATGGGAACATAATCATGGTAAGCTCTAAGTGTGTGATAGCAACTATTCATAGCAGCAATACTAGTGTCAAGAGTGTTCAACCTGGCAAAAATATTTATGAAAGAGGAATCAGACCTGCCAGGTGTACCATAGATCATGATTAATTTCCTTATGGCATCAAAAGCTTCATCCTCAGTACATAGCAAAAAATCTTTCTCAGCCACAACATCCAAAGAATATCTATAATGAAGAGCTACCGCGATAGAAACTATCAATAACCAAGCTAAGGCTTACCTCAGGCTCAGTTTCCTTCTGGAAAGCAGAGATTCTAGACCAAGCTTCTTTAAAACTTTCTTCACTTTTTTTCTTAAAAGTGGAGATTTCTACCATTGGGGAAATAAAGGTTTGTTCAAAACCCGACATGGCAGCAACTAGAGAAGGAACTAATTTTTTTTTATTTTTTTGAATAAAGCAAGCAAACCAAAATAGACTAATTTTTTTTTGTTTTTTGGAAAGAGGCAAACAAAACCAAATAAAAGAAACAAAGCAAACTAAAAACAAAGTAAAGAGAAAGGAAGTGAAGGACTCCCCTTGTGAAGACGTCCTTAGCCTCCCCGGCAATAGCGCCAGAAAAAGCTTGATGCAGCGATAGTCCAAGTGGGAGCGCTTCGTCGGGAAACCCCAAGAGCAAGGTGTGAAGCAGCACAGCAGCAAGTTTTCCCTCAGTAAGAAACCGAGGTTATCGAACCAGTAGGAGGAAGGAAACGTCACACAGGTGTTGCAAGCAACGTGGAGACCTGCACAACAAAACTCAATACTTTGCCCCAACGAATCAGTGATGTTGTCAAGCTCACCGGAAACAAGTAATAGTGGAAGATGTATCAATGGTAAAGATTGGACCGGGGTCCATAGTTCACTAGAGGTGCTCTCCTTAGATAAACAACATGGCATGAAGGGTAAACAAATTACAGCAGGGCAATTGACAGGAACTGAGCAAGGCATAACAATGCAATTACTAGTCAGAAAGATCCTATGAGATTCGATTGGGCAATACAACAAGATACATAGACCGCCATCCAACTGCATCTATGACTAAAAGTCCACCTTCAGGTTATCATCCGAACCCCCTCTAGTATTAAGTTGCAAGCAACAGACAACTGCTTTAAGCAAAGTGTGTAAGGTAAACAGTCCACATGTTCCATGAACAAGAGACCGTTGTTTTCTCCCTAGTGGAAACAACACATCTACAACCGAAGAGATTTATGTCACTTCCCTTGGAAACTAGAGACATGAACCCACTATCGAGCATAAATACCCCCTCTTGGAGTCACTAGCAACTATTTGGCCAAGATAGCTACTAACAATGGAGAGCATGCAAGATCACAAACAACACAGACATGATAGAATCATAAAGACAAAACCATTAATCAAACCAACATAATAATCTCAATATCCATCGGATCCCCACAAACACAACATGCATGATTACAAATAGATTAGATCTTGATCATGAACGGAGCTCACAAGATCTATACATGAAAGCACAAAGGAGGAGATACAACCATCTAGCTACTACATGGACCCATAGTCCAAGGTGGAACTACTCACGCATCATACCGGAGAGAAGGCCTTCGAGATTATCTCCCCTCCGGCAGGGTGCCAGGAAGAACTTCAGATCCCCCCGATCTAGGGACGACGATGGCGGCGGCTACAGACAGTTTCATGGAGATTTGATTGGGTTCTTAGGGTTTCTGCAGCAGGGGCTTCTTATAGGCGAAGGAGGAGGCCGAGGAGGCGGCCAGGGCAGCCAAACCCTAGCCAGGCTGGCCCCTCCGGACTTCTTGTTCCCCACGGAAAGTAATTGACTTTGACGTTTGTCCCGTACAATTCCGACAATATTTCTTTACTAACTTTTCTGAAACCAAAAAAGCAGAAAATAGGCATCTGACACTATTGCAATTTGTTAATAGGTTAGTACCAGAAAACATGTAAAAATCACCTCAAAGTGTGGACACGTAAAGCAAATTATATACTAAACAAGCATGGAGCATCAAAAATTATAGATATGTTTCCAACATATCAGTACCCCGTTGGTGGTTCTCGATGATATGCATGTATTTACAATGACAAGAACTATCAGGTGACCAAAGTTGAGTAGCATGCGGAGCGACCCTCATACTCAAGGGACTTGGTATTTCCAGTCTATGGTCTATCAAGCATATAATTCAGAGTGGACCTCACTTTCACTTTAACCACATGAAGATGCCTATGATAGGGGCAATGAGAGCTCAAAGCTAATGAGTACCTTCCTTTCAGCATTTGGAAGCCTTTCAAACCTTCACAAAACCATTTTCACAACTTTGTTGAGTCACCACTTATTCTATGAGCACCTTCATGAGAGCATAGCTGTCATTCTTGTGTTTGTTCCAAAACTTGGTTAATTATGTCATGACTTTGATGCTTGTATCTCTGATATCTTTACTTCTAGTCTTCACTTGAACTTCAGAGGTGCCTTGGCATTTATATTGTGCTCTACAAACAAAGGCAAGCGAGATACCACTCTATCATACCTTATTATGAGAATTGCAATGTTGCTTATGTTTATGTTTCATGCTACTTATTATTATTGAGTTGGTTTGTCTTCATAGCTTGCAATGACTATTGAGTAGACTTAGTTGCATACTCCTTATTATGAATTGTCTAAGCATCTACTCCTATGCCGAGAATATCGCACTCAGTTTTCAAATGAATTGCTTGAGGACAAGCAATAAGCTAAGCTTGGGGGGAGTTGATACGTCCAAACCGTATCTACTTTCTCGAACACTTTGCTATTGTTTCTTCTCTAAACTTGTGTCATTTGGATACAACTAACACGGATAGACGCTGTTTTCAGCAGAATTACCTTGGTGTCTTGTTGTTGTGCAGAAAATCAACTATCAGGAAAAATCCCGGAAAATATGCCAAAAATTATATTTCACCAGAAGATCCATGGAGCTAGAAGACAAGACGGAGAGGAGGCCTGGGGGTCCCACACCCACCCTAGGCGCGGGCCCACCACTAGACGCGCCTGGAGGGGGTGCAACCACCCCAGGCACCCCCTCGGCCTCCATCTGCGCCTATAAGTTGTCTTTCGACCTAAAAACCGAGGGGGTTTCGATAGTTTTCTAGAAAGAGTTCCACTCCATCTCCGCCCCCAGAAACCAAGATTCGGATCCATAAACTCTGTTCAGGCACGTTGCCGGGACGGGGAATTTGGAGAGGATCATCGCCATCGTCATCACCAACGCATCTCCATCAACTACCGATGTTTCCCTCATCCATGAGTGAGTAATCCCCCGTTGTAGGCTTGGGGCTGGTAGGGATTGGATGAGTTCTATCATTTAATGAAATAAGATCTGTTAGGGCATAGTGCTTAGTATCTCTATTAGTGCTATTTGAATTTGTTGCAACTTGTTGTGCTTAATGCTTGTCACTAGGGCCCGAGTGCCATGATCTCAGATCTGAACTTATTATTGAACCATTATGATAGTATTGTTTGTGACCTTATCTGCAAGTTGTGTACACATATCATTGTCCGGATCCAAAGGCCCCAAAGTGACAATAATTGGGACAACCAGAGGGGATGGCTGTGGTGTGAGGATCACATGTGTTCACGGATTGTTAATGCTTTGCTCTGGTGCTCTATTAAAAGGAGTACCTTAATTGTCAGTAGTTCCCTAAAGGCCCCGCTGCCATGGGTTGGCTGGACAGAAGATGTTGTGCAAGTTCTCATTGCGAGCACGTATGACTATATTTGGAGCACATGCATAGGATTGTTTAGTACTTGGATGCTTATTATTATTTATCTGCAATGCCCTAGATCTTGAAGTTACATGTTTAGACTCTTCCATGCAACGCCCGTCCATCCATCCATATGCCTACCGCCTCGAATCCCACTGTTATCGTTACTGTTACTATTGCTACTTTTTCACTATTGTTGTTGCTTTACTGTTGCTACTACCAAACTATTGCTACTGATAAACTTCTGTGAGTAAGAACTATTTCCAGGTGTAGCTGAACTGACAACTCAGTTGTTAAGGTTTGCAAGTATTCTTTGGCTCCCCTTGTGTCGAATCAATAAATTGGGTAATACTACCCACGAAGATTGTTGCCATCCCCTATACTTGTGGGTCATCATGCATCAAACACTCCTTTTTAGTGAACTTGCTGAGTATGCTCGTACTCAACATATCTTCTTAACCCTTGCTAGATTCTGAAGCCAATACAGACGACGTCTACATCAAGTTGTGTTCCAGGAATCATCATCAAAAGCTAAAGCTCTTAAAGGAAATCAAGAAAGTCAACATATATATCAACTCAAGTGAAGACAAAGTTGCTGATTAGATAGGATTATAATCTCTAGCCATAGAACCTACTTTTGTAGAATATTGCAATCGCAGCAATGTCAGCCCCAATAGTTAAGATACTAGTCTATTAGTATGTTAGTGATGAGTTGATTATTCCTGATTCTTCTTTGTAAGAAGTTTCTTTTTCTCTCTTTAACCTAGAGTGTTCGCTGGATCTTTTGTAAAGAGTTGAGTTGTAACCTATAGTCATGTCTTGGACCTGCTGTGTTTCTGTTGTACCACTCTGAGGGATGTAATACTAGTGAACGGTGTTTCATTGGTGTTATGTCAACGACTATAGTGTACTACATCATGCAGTGGTATGCTGGGTCACCACAGGTACCCTGCCACTGGCAATGTTGTTAGTGTTGCTCCTCTTACTGCATATGGAGTATGCTTGTTGGCTTGTATGGGTCAAGTGCAATGATGGTGGAGGATTTAGCAAAGAATAAAAAGATGGTGATGGTGTTGGCGATGGGCTAGATTTGGTGGGAAGGATGATCTATCTGAGTAAGGAGAATGTGGATGAGAATATCACTAAGGTCATGTAGTATCATGGCGGGTTTGACAACTAATGATGGATATTAGAAAGCATAGAAATGTATTCGGTGACTATAATCTTTTCCTAGAATATATGCAGATATTGTTCTTTGAGAAGTTTGATAAAATGAGCTTTCTGGATACCGTTTTAGCTCATCAGGCGATTAGTTTTTTATAGTGAAAATGATAGAGCTTGTTGGTCGCCGAAAGTGCGCAAGGAAGGTTTGGGGGTGGTCAAGATACTCTGGTTGGCCAGTATACACCCTTCTCTAGCCGGTTCATGTTTCCCACTCAGAGTAACCAAGAGGACACCTCTGCGTCTCTACCCACCCTTAGTGGTAGAATGTAGATCGATCTAAGATCAAGGCATGTGTGTGTGCAGCCATCACAATAGTAAATAGTGCTCGTACTGGAGGAGAAGATAGAACTGAAGGGCAGCGTAAAGGCCCTACGGTGCAAGAGGAATCGATCAAGGAATTGGATGGCCGCATGAAATTAACATCAGCATCTGGGCGATGTCGGGCAAGATTCTAGTGCCAAAACCGAGGGTATTCCATATTCAAACGATCGCAGATGTGTTATAGCCTGCATGGGGCAACACAAAGGGACTTGATTGTGGCATTGTTTAAAGAGCGTGGACTTTATCCAGGTTAAAAACTAAAATCTTTGATTGGACAGTGTCCAGGGTGAAAACCTAAAATCTATGATTGGGCGGTGACAACACTTGTGTAGTGTTTTATTTCGGAGGTTTTGATTTTGGAGAATTTGGACTTCGACTCCTGTTTTGGCTTGGTTTCTGTTGCAGCTACAAGGTTTTGATCACTCACTGTCGCACACAGGCTCTTTGTTGTGTGGCATCTGCAGATGGCAAAGCCTTTGCCGTGTGTTTTCTAAAAAGACACGACAAAAACTTTGTCGTGTGTATTACGCGTAGACATGGAAAAGTGAAGTGAGATGACGGTTCCCGTGGAGATGACAGTGTTCATTATTTGCCGTGTGTCTATTCTTTGTTGTGTCTCTCATCTAAAAGTACACGGCAAAGAGGCTGCATTTTCAAAAAAAAATCAATTTTGTTTCAAACTTTTTTGAGAGTTTGGTGTTATGATGAGTGTGTGCACGCACGGTGAGGGCGAGGCGCGGCGTACGCGAGCTGTTCGGGTGCGGCGCTCTGGCGCGCTCTCGGCACGGCGCAGAGAAACTGTGTGCAGCGTTTCCTCTATGGTCCAGGGCCTGGCTGCGTGCGAGGGCTGGACAGGGGGTGGCGTGATGGCACTGCGTCAACATGCAGTGCTTTGTCGAGAAACTCCAAGAGAAAGGTGTGATGCAGCATAGCAGCAAGTTTTCCCTCAGTAAGAAACCGAGGTTATCGAACCAGTAGGAGGAAGGAAATGTCACACTAGTGTTGCAAGCAACGTGGAAACCTGCACAACACAAACTCAAGACTTTGCCCCAACGAAATCAGTGAGATTGTCAAGCTCACTGGTTTGCTGTAACAAAGGATTAAACGTATGGTGTGGAACGTGATGGTTTGCGGCAAGTAAACAAGTAACAGTAGAAGATGTATCAATGGTAAAGATTAGACCGGGGTCCATAGTTCACTAGAGGTGCACTCCTTAGATAAACAACATGGCATGAAGGGTAAACAAACTACAGCAGGGAAATTGATAGGAACTGAGTAATGCATAACAATGCAATGCCAGACAAAAAGATCCTATGATATTCGATTGGGCAATACAACAATATACATAGACTGCCATCCAACTGCATCTATGACTAGAAGTCCACCTTCAGGTTATCATCCGAACCCCCTCCAGTATTAAGTTGCAAGCACCAGACAACTACTTTAAGCAAAGTGTGTAAGTTAAACAATCCACTTGTTCCATGAACAAGAGACCGTTGTTTTCTCCCTAGTGGCACAACACATCTACAACCGAAGAGATTTCTGTCACTTCCCTTGGAAACTAGAGGCATGAACCCACTATCGAGCATAAATACCCCATCTTGGAGTCACTAGCAACTACTTGGCCAAGATAGCTACTAACAACGAAGAGTATGCAAGATCACAAACAACACAAACATGATAGTATCAAATAGATAAAACCATTAATCAATCTGACATAGTAATCTAAATATCCATCGGATCCTCGCAAACACAACATGCATGATTACAAATAGATTAAATCTTGATCATGAATGGAGCTCACAAGATCTATACATGAAAGCACAAGGAGGAGATACAACCATCTAGCTACTACATGGACCCGTAGTCCAAGGTGGAACTACTCACGCTTCATACCGGAGAAGAAGGCCTCCAGGATGATCTCCCCTCCGGCAGGGTGCCGGGACGAGCTTCAGATCCCCCCGATCTAGGGACGATGGTGGCGGCGGGTACAGAAGGTTTCATGGAGTTTTGATCGGGTGCCTACGGTTTCTACATCGGGGGCTTCTTATAGGCGAAGAGGCGACGCTGGGAGGCGGCCAGAGGGCCCACACCCTTCCCAGGCGCGGGGTTGGCCCACCCGCGCCTAGGGGGTGTGGCGGACCTGGCTTGCCTCTCCGTCTCTCCTCTGGACTTCGTATGCGCACGGTAAAATATTGAATTTGGCTTTTGTCCCGTCCAATTCCGAGAATATTGATTTTCTGCCTTTCTGGAACCAAAAATAGAAGAAAACAGGCAAATGGCACTATGGCAACTTGTTAATAGGCTAGTTCCAAAAAATATATAAAAACACCTCAAAGTGTAGACAAAGCAAAGCAAAGTGGATACTAAACAAGCATGGAGAATCAAAAATTATAGATACGTTTTTGACGTATCAAGCATACCCAAGCTT
Source organism: Avena longiglumis (assembly GCA_030063025.1). NCBI lineage: Eukaryota > Viridiplantae > Streptophyta > Magnoliopsida > Poales > Poaceae > Avena > Avena longiglumis. The sequence continues at coordinate 18,084,134 of CP125978.1, read as the reverse complement.
AACTCCTGCTCCTCCTCGAGTAGGTAAGTGATAAAAGAATAATTTTTGAGGTTACATGCACCATCAAAACCAAGATCAAACCATTTGCAAGCATTGAAAGCTGGGATCAAAGAACTCTAAACATGTGCATGAAATATGGATTTCTAACAATAAGACAAAGTAACTATGCATGCAACATGAAAGGATACAAACAAAGATCATGAATAACATGTATTGAAAAACGGTTGTTTGTTTCACATATAGAAAACATGGCATAGTGGCATTCAGCTTGTCCCTCATAGAGTAGCAAGTAGATGCATAGGATACCTTCAAAGTTCATAAGAGTGACTAGATACAAAAAGCACAAGAACAAGTAATATCACAATATGCATACATCAATAAGTTTTGGGACACTACACACAGAATGGCAACTAATGCTCTCTTAATTGTGCCTAAAGTAGAAGGTGGAGACTCAAATAATAGTGGAAGAAAGGCCCTTCATAAAGGAAGCGGAGATTTCAAGTTTCAAAAAGAGCTTCCAAAAATTATGGTACGTGTTAGCTTTCATCCCTCATTTCCCCTATCATAAGCCTCCTGAAGTGATTAAGGTTAAAGTGAACAAAATATGGAGTATATGCTTGACAAAGTATAAGTTGGAAATCTCAAGTCCCTTGAATACGAGGGCCACACCACATGCTACTCAACTTCAGTCACCTGTAAGTTCGTGTCATAGTAAGTACATGCGTATCATAGAGAACTGCCAACGGGGTACCCCTTGCACATGGTACAAGAGCTATCCCATAACCAAAATGACAAGGCAAGCAGACAATGAGCATCTTAGCGATCTTTTTATTTACTATGTGCATAACTTTTTATTGAGGATGCTTTATAGATAGCTCATTATGGTGTGCTGCAAGTTTCCACCATGATTAGGCATGGCTTAGGCTAGCGGCCTAGGCGTTTCTCTAACACAAAATACATAACTCCATGGACTTACAAGATCCCTCTTTATTTCACACCGGTGACATCCATAGACAAAAGAGCATGATATCAACTGTGTACAAAGTACAAGTGCAATTTTGAAAATGTTCCCTGTGACAGCATGGTTCTGCTAATTCCAATGTATAAGTGCAAGCATATACAACATAGACGACGCAATGGTTCAAGTTTATTAGGGGCAAAGAATATAAAGTGTTCCATCAAGTTTGTGAGGGCTTTAATCACAAAGTTTTCACATAAAAATACTTTTAATTAGAAGATAGCTGAAAATAAGAATATACTTGGAATGGTGCAACACACCATGCATAGGAGTTTATAGTGGACACTTTGGAATAACTTGGTTCCTTGGGAGTTGGAAGCATGAGTAGAGCTTACTTATAAAAGTGGAGGCTAGCAAAAGACTGGGAGCAACCAACTAAGAGAGCAATAATGGCCATAATCATGCAGAGCAACAAAACATTACTAATCAAAGCATAGAGTGGTACTAAAAATCAAGGACTAAATGATCATAGAGGCTATGGTGACTTGTTCATAGTCATAACATGGTGTGAGCATGTGCCAAGTCAACCCAAACAAAGCATCAAAGGAGAATACCACAATACTATGCTTTTGTATGCTAAAACAACGCACAATTCTTTCAAGGCACACTAAGAAATCCCAATTGTTTGGAACAATACATGCTACAGCAATAATAACTAAGCATAAGGTCAAAACAACACCTAGAATGTCATGCTAAAGTCTAAGTCACAGTCAATGCAAGCTCCTCTTGCACTTTCAAGCAGGAACTTCCTACTCCTTTCCAACACCAAGCAACTTATTTGAAAACAACACAACGAGACGGGGGTCCAAACTACTTTATTCAAGCAAACTAAACAAACTAAACAAACCAAACAAAAACTAAGACGCTCCAAGAACAACACAATAGTGCATGAAACAATAAAAACGAAGTGTCTAGACAGGCCTGAGATTTTTATTGATGAAGCAGGGGATGCCTTGGGCATCCCTAAGCTTTGACGCTTGTACCTCTTGTATATTTATTGGGGTGACACCGGAGTGGCATCCCCAAGCTTGAGCTTTTTTCCATTCTTCATCTCATTACATCATTCTCTCTCTACACCTGAATTTTTTCCTTCACGCAATCTTCATTAGCAACATTAGTGTATTAAAAAGATAATAGACCTTTGGGTTTAGCTTTGGAACAGAAAAACTTTTCACTAAAAACACATGCTACTGTAGAAACTCCTTCAAAAAGCTCAATTCCCCAAAAGAGAACTCAAAAAGGAATCAATAAGAAGCAAATGCAAACAATGGAAGAAATCTGTCAAAACAGACCATCAGGTAGAAACCGATTTTTTCGAAAATCTTATGTTGCTCAAATCAAACAGAGTTGAACTAACGAAAGTGAGATAACATACTGGAGGATTTATTCGTAAATTTTCAGATCAATCTTACATATAGAGACTCCTCACGAATTTTTATGATGGAGGACAGAAATCTGTTTCGGAACAGCAACTCCCCAAATCTTACTTCCCTCTCATTAGAGGTCATTCTTGGCACAAAAAGCAAACAAAAAGGATAAGGAGAGGTCATTACTAAAGTAATAACTTCCAATACTCAAGGAAACTCTTGGGTTATCTCCCAACAAGTACTTTTTTTAACGCCTTTAAGTTAGGCACAAGAAGGAAGAAATCAAGTATTTTCAAATAAGGAATTGAGATCAATACTTGCAAAATCTTCAACTATGAGTGGTATCGCATCCAAATGAGTCTTGGAGGATCCCTTATCATATATCTTTGGTTTACTACTTTCATCAAAAGGATTTTCAGGAACAATCCAATCAAAATTATTTTTGTAGGGGTTTGTAGCATGGAAAACAAAAAAATTCTACCGCATGCAAACAAACAAGCCAAGATCTATCTACTAGATTGTAGCAACGAGTCGATAGAGGAACTCACCCTCGAAGATTCCAAAGCGGTTAACGAGCAGATTCGTGGGTGATGTAGTCGATTTCTTGCCGATCTCAAGATCGTGTAGACGATCCTTCCGTGGCCAAGCGCTTCAGCTGGTCATCACGTCGGTACTCGATGAAGACCTTCCTCTCCCTTGTTCCAGCAGGCAGTGGAGGTTGTAGCACTCTCCTCGCTATTCTGGCAGCACGACGGCGTGGTACTGGAAGTAGAGGGGAGATCTCGCAGGGCTTCGCCTTAAGCCGGAGCGAGTATGGTGGAGTATGAGAGAGGCCTTGGTGATCTCGGGTTTAGAGGGAACCAAGGGGAGGGTGTAGCCGGCGGATAGGGTTTGGGAAACACCCCAACTCGCCGAGTTGGAGGTGCCCTAGGCGGCGGCACAAGGAGGTGGTGGCGTCGGCGACTTGGAGGAGAGGGCTAGGGTTTTTTGGGTGTGAGGGGTAGGGGAGCCCTACCCCTCCTTATATAGGTGGAGGGTGGCCAGTTGGGAGGAGGAATTCCTCCCCCAACTCGGCCTCCTTGGCCAGCGGGTGGAGGGAGGGGAAGTCCTCCCCAAGTAGGTTTCCTACTCTCCCTCCACCAAGCAAACTTGCCGTTTGACTTTTTCAAATTGGCGTTTGACTTTCAAACTAGGATTTGATTTCTCCCTTTATTTTGCCCAGACAAGTGACCTAGTACATGATGCAACCATTACATATTGTCATGACACATTCATGTACCCTTCCCCTCCGGAGTGCCGGACCTTCCGGACCCTTCTAGAACATTCCTGGTGAAAACACCGGAATCATTCCCCAACTCCGAAACAGGACTTTCCTTATATGAATCTTATTCTCCAGACCATTTAGGATCTCCTCGTGATATCCCGGATCCCATCCGAGACTCCGAACAACATTCGGTCTCTTACTCATCATTCCATAACTACTCAACAACATCGAATCCTTAAGTGTGTCTCCCTACGGTTCGTGAATTATGCGGACATGACCGAGACACTTCTCCGATCAATAACCAATAGAGGAATATAGAAATTCATATGGCTACCACATATTTCTACGATTACTTTGCGATCGAATGAACCACTTACATACGATACCAAATTCCCTTTTTCTCACGATAGTTTACTTATCCGAGGTTTTGATCGTCGGTATCGCTGCATACCTAGTTCAACCTTGTTACTGATAAGTACTCTTTTCTCGTTCCCGTGGTATGTGATCCCTTGTGAGCCAGTCACATGCTTGCAAGCCAATTGGATTACATTCCACTGAGAGGGCCCAGAGTGTATCTATCCATCATATGGATGGACAAATCCCACTCTTGATCCATGTGCCTCAACCCATACTTTGCGAACACTCAATGCCACCTTTATAGCCACCCAGTTATGGTGTGGTGTTTGATGTCATCAAAGCATCCTTCCGGTGATGCTGATTAGCATGATATCATGGTCGAAGGAATTAGGTTACTATGTATCAGAAAGCTTATAGCAATTGAACTATTAAAATTACTTGATCTTTATGATACGCTTATCTATCGGAGTATGTCCATCATACCATTCTCCTAATGATATGACCTTGTTATTAACAACATCTCAAATGTTCATGATCAATAAACTATGATCATCTATTAATCAACAAGCTAGTATTATAAAGAGGCTTTACCAGGGACTCTAATTTAGTTTACAAATCACACAAGTATTAATGTTTCTGGTTAATACTGTTATAGCATGAATGTAAACATTAATCATAAACACAAAGATATAATAATAACTACATTTATTATTGCCTCTAGGGCATATCTCCAACAGTCTCCCACTTGCACTAGAGTCAACTAATCTAGATTACATGGTAATATACCGAACACCCATGGCAGTTTGGTGTTGGTCATGTTTTTCCCTCGGGAGAGGTTTAGTCAACGGATCCGCCACATTCATATATGTGTGTACTTTGCAAATCTTTATGTCACCATCTTGGACATGTTCTCGAATAGCGTGAAAACGTAGCTTGATGTGCTTCAGCTTCTTGTGTGACCTTGGTTCTTGCGCATTGGCTATGGCGCCCATGTTATCACAGTAGATAGACATCGGGTCCAGCGCACTTGGAACCACACCGAGCTCTGTAATGAACTCCTTCATCCATATCGCTTTTTGTGAAGCCTCCGAAGCAGCTATGTATTTCGATTCAGTTGAAGATCTCGCCATAATGCTTTGCTTTGCACTCCTCCAGCTAACTGCTGCACCATTCAAAGTAAATACGTGTCCATATTGAGATTTAGAATCATCCGGATCGGTGTTCCAACTAGCATCGGTGTAACCATTAACAATGAGCTGTTAATCACCTCCATAAGAAAGAACCATATCCTTAGTTCTTCTCAAGTACTTAAGGATGTTTTTGACCGCTGTCCAATGATCCACTCCTGGATCACTTTGATATCTGCTAGTCAAACTAACAGCATATGCAATGTCGGGTCTAGTACATAGCATTGCATACATTAGAGATCCTATGGCTGAGGCATAGGGAGTCTTACTCATCCTTTCTATATCTTCTGTTGTTGCTGGACTTTGAGTTTTACTCAACATCGTATTGGGCAACATGGGCAAGAACCCTTTCTTGCTATCTTACATTCCAAACCTCTTTAGAACTTTGTCCAAATATGTACTTTGTGACAATGATATTAGGCGTCTCGATCTATCTCTATAAATCTTTATGCCTAATATGTAAGCTGCTTCGCCAAGATCTTTCATTGAAAACTATTATTCAAATATTCTTTGAATCTATTAAGAAGGTCTACATCATTCCCAATCAACAATATGTCATCTACATATAGTATTAAGAATGCTACAGAGCTCCCACTCACTTTCTTGTAAATACAAGCTTCTCCATAAGTTTGTATAAAACCAAAGTTTTTGATTACCTTATCAAAACGCTGATTCAAACTTCGGGATGCTTGCTTCAATCCATATATGGACCGTTGAAGTTTGCATACCTTGTTAGCATCTTTAGGATCGACAAAACCTTTGGTTTGCATCATATACAACTCTTCATTAATGTCTCCATTGAGGAACGTCGTTTTGACCTCCATCTGCCATATCTCATAATCGTAATATGCAGCGATTGCTAACATAATCCTCACAGACTTTAGCTTTGCTACTGGTGAGAAACCCTTTTGCGACAAGTCGAGCTTTATAGACATTAACATTACTAGCAGCATATGTTTTCTTCTTGAAAATCCATTTGTTCTTGACAGCCTTCCGGTCATCCGGTAAGTCCACCAAAGTCCATACTTGATTTTCGTACATGGATCCAATAACGTATTTCATGGCATCTTTCCATTTATTGGAATCTGGGCTCATCATCGCTTCCTCATATGTCACAGGGTCATCGGTGTTGTCCACCAACATGACAATCATAACGGTATCATACCAATCAGGAGTGTTACGAGTTCTCATTGACCTGCGAGGTTATGTAGCAACTTCAACCGAAGTTTCATGATCATCATCATTAGCTTCCTCTCTTATTGGTGTAGGTGCCACAGGAACTACTTCCGGTGTTGCGCTACTCGCAAGTTCGATAGAAGGTTCAACAATCTCGTCGAGTTCTACTTTCCTTCCAGTCACTTCTTTCGAGATAAATTCTTTCTGTAGAAAGGATCCATTCTTTGCAACGAAGATTTTGCCCTCGGATCTATGATAGAAGGTATACCCAATAGTTTCCTTCGGGTATCCTATGAAGATGCATTTTTCCGCTTTGGGTTCAAGATTGTCCGGCTATAACTTCTTTACATAAGCTTCGCAACCCCAAACTTTAAGGAACGACAATTTATGTTTCTTCCCAAACCATAATTTATACGGTGTCGTTTCAACGGATTTAGATGGTGCCCTATTTAAAGTGAATGCGGCTATTTCTAATGCATAACCCCAAAACGGTAGCGGTAAATCTGTAAGTGACATCATAGAACGAACCATATCTAAGAGAGTTCGATTACGATGTTCGAACACACCATTACGCATTATTTTATTCTTTTAGTTTTAGGAACAAAATTTGCATCATGGGGTTAAGGCTAACAAACCTAGCCTCCAACATATGAACTAAATATGCTGTAGAAATTTCATAATTAGGAGCAAGTTCTGCTATAGATTTATTCTCAATATCCTCATGCTTGCTAACATGATTAAAGAATTCTTCAATATTGTGTTTCCCAATTATGGAGCCACTACCTATAGAAAGGTACTTCAGGGTGAACTTGGGGAGCAACATGGTGGGCTAGTACAAGGTGGCAACTAGAGTAGGAACTCATTTTTGTGTTTTTGAATAAAGGAAGCAAACCAAACTAAACTATTTTTTTGAAGTTTTTGATTAAAAGAGACAAACAAAACTAGGCAAAATAAACTAAGCAAACTAAAAACAAACAAAAGAGAAAGGTTGAGGAGGACTCCCCTTGTGAAGACGTCCTTAGCCTCCCCGGCAACAGTGCCAGAAAGAGCTTGATGGCACTGCGTCAACATGCAGTGCTTCACCAGGAAACCCCAAGAGCAAGGTGTGATGCAGCACAGAAGCAAGTTTTTCCTTAGTAAGAAACCGAGGTTATCGAACCAGTAGGAGGAAGGAAACGTCACACAGGTGTTGCAAGCAACGTGGAAACATGCACAACACAAACTTAAGACTTTCCCCAATGAATCAGTGAGGTTGTCAAGCTCACCGGTTTGTTGTAACAAAGGATTAAACGTATGGTGTGGAAGGTGATGGTTTGCAGCAAGTAAACAAATAACAGTGGAAGATGTATCAATGGTAAAGATTGGACCGAGGTCCATAATTCACTAGAGGTGCACTCCTTAGATAAACAACATGGAATAAAGGGTAAACAAATTACAACAGGGCAATTAACAGGAACTAATCAAGGCATACCAATGCAATACTAGACAAAAAGAACCTATGAGATTCGATTGGGCAATACAACAATATACATAGACCGCCATCCAACTACATCTATGACTATAAGTCCACCTTCAGGTTATCATCCGAACCCCCTCTAGTATTAAGTTGCAAGCAACAGACAACTGCTTTAAGCAAAGTGTGTAAGGTAAACAATCCAATTGTTCCATGAACAAGAGAGCGTTGTTTTCTCCCTAGTGGCAACAACACATCTACAATCGAACATATTTCTGTCACTTTCCTTGGAAACTAGAGGAATGAACCCACTATCGAGCATAAATACCCCCTCTTGGAGTCACTAGCAACTACTTGGCCAAGATAGCTACTAACAACAGAGAGCATGTAAGATCACAAACAACACAGACATGATAGTATCAAATAGACAAAACCATTAATCAATCTGACATAGTAATCTCAATATCCATCGGATCCCCGCAAACACAACATGCATGATTACAAATAGATTAGATCTTGATCATGAACGGAGCTCACAAGATCTATACATGAAAGCACAAGGAGGAGATACAACCATCTAGCTACTACATGGACCCGTCATCCAAGATGGAACTACTCACGCTTCATACCGAAGAAGAAGGCCTCCAGGATGATCTCCCCTCCGGCAGGGAGCCGGGAAGAGCTTCAGATCCCCCCTCGATCTATGTACGATGGTGGCGGTGGCTACAGAAGGTTTCGTGGAGTTTTGAATGGGTCTCTAGGCTTTCTGCATCGGGGGATTCTTTTAGGCGAAGAGGCGAGGCTAGGAGGCGGCCAGAGGGCCCACACCCTACCCAGGCGCGGGGTGGGCCCACCCACACATAGGGGGGTGTGGTGGCCCTGGCTTGCCTCTTCGTCTCTCCTCTGGACTTTGTGTCGCCCACGGTAAAATATTGACTGTGGCTTTTGTCCCGTCCAATTGCGAGAATATTGATTTTCTACCTTTCTGGAACCAAAAACAGAAAAAACAAACAACTGGCACTATGGCAACTTGTTAATAGGTTAGTTCTAGAAAATATATAAAAACACCTCAAAGTGTAGACAAAGCAAAGCAAAGTAGATATTAAATAAGCATGGAGCATAAAAAATTATGTATACGTTTCCGACGTATCATGGCGGTGGACGGTGTGCTGCCTCCTGGACATCATGGCTGGGCGCGGCGTTCGCTCCAGCGTGCTGGCCATGGTCGCTCAGCAGCATCAACCGCAGTTAACTGGAGCAAATACACAGCAACTAATGCTACCGCCTCCTCCCCCGAGGTATGATAACTCCGATCGGAGGGATGCAGTACATCAAGTAATGAACCAGGTCCAGGATGGAAGGACGAATCCGGCAAATACTGGACGTAATGATTACAGAGAACATCACCAGTCTTATTGTGTGTTCACAACGAAACAGCAAGACAAGCAAAGTGTGTAGCGCCGGCATATGGAAGTAAATGCGATTATGCCGGTAGTACCAAGATACGTGCCATGGTCTGATCAGGAGGTGACCTGGAGCATAAAGGACCACCCCAGAATAATGCCGAGTCCAGGATCATATGCGCTCGTGTTGGATCCGACATTCGTTGGACCAAACATCAATGTGAAATTTTCAAAAGTGCTCATTGACAATGGAAGCAGTATCAACATCATGTACAAAGATACCATGCACAAACTCAGAATATCGCAGAACATGCTGCAATCCACGAGAACCACTTTCCATGGGATAGTGCCGGGGCTTTCATGCGAGCCCATCGGTAAAGTCCGAGTGGACGTGTTATTCGGTACAAGAGATAACTGCAGAGCAGAAAATTTAGAATTTGAAGTGGTGGATCTGGAAAGTTGTTATCATGCTCTACTCGGACGGCCCGCACTGGCCAAATTCATGAGCAGCTGTCATATAAATTATCTGAAGATGAAGCTACCCGGACCACAAGGAGTGATAACAGTTGCAGGGGATTACAAGAAGTCAATGGAGTGTGCTTCAGCCGGGTCAAATTTGGCCGAGTCATTGGTTATAGCAAGAGAAAAGAGAAGGATTCAAGAAGTAGCAGCCCTCGCTCAGTCGGCACAGCTGAACATGCCGGCGCTGGCCAACCCACATGGCAGTGTCTCTTTTCAGCCGACTAAAGAGACGAAGAAATTTCAGATTGATGAGCAATTCCCAGAGCGTACTGTTACTATTGGTGCAGGCCTGGATGCTAAATAGGAAAGCGAGCTCACCAACTTCCTCCGTGAGAATCGGGACATATTTGCATGGTCAACTCAAGATCTGCAAGGTGTTCCGAGGGAGTTGGCTGAGCACTCTTTGAACGTAAGACCAGGAGCAAGGCCGGTGAAGCAACCTCTCCGCCGCTTCGCCGAAGACAGGAGAAAAGTAATAGGAGATGAAATAGCTCGGCTCCTCGCGGCCGGGTTCATTATGGAGGTGCTATACCCGGATTGGTTATCGAATCCGGTTCTAGTAGAAAAGAAGAAAGATGATCCCAATGTAGCCATTGTATGTCGAATGTGTATCGATTACACCAACCTGAACAAGGCGTGTCCAAAAGATCCTTTTCAGTTGCCCAGAATAGACCAAGTCATTGACTCGACCGCTGGTTGTGAGCTATTATCGTTTGTAGACGCGTATTCTGGTTTCCACCAGATACCGTTAAATCCGGCCGATCAAATAAAGACTGCATTTATTACCCCGTACGGGGCTTATTGTTATCGCACAATGCCATTTGGCCTGCGAAATGCAGGAGCGACATATCAGAGATGCATGCAAAAATGCCTGCATGATCAGATAGGAAAAAATGTACAAGTATATGTAGATGACGTGGTCATCAAAACTAAGGAAAGCAAAACATTACTAGAAGATATACGGCAGACTTTTGCGAACCTGAGAAGGTTCCGAATGAAGCTTAATCCAGAGAAATGCACATTTGGCGTGCCGGCAGGAAAATTACTCGGTTTCCTTGTATCTAGCCGAGGTATCGAGGCTAATCCAACAAAGATAAAAGCAGTAGAAAGAATGGAATTGCCAAAATGTTTGAATGATGTACAAAAATTCACGGGCTGTCTGGCCTCGCTTAGTCGATTTGTATGTCGGCTAGGAGAGAAGGCACTGCCGCTCTATCAGCTGATGAAAAAATCAGATAAATTCATTTGGACTCCACAAGCAGACCTCGCATTTCGTGGGTTGAAAAAGATGTTGGTTACGGCACCCATTTTGGCTTCTCCATTATCAAAAGATCCTATGTTACTCTATGTAGCGGCTACCAATAGAGTAGTGAGTATAGTAGTCGTGGTGGAACGACTTGAAGATGGTAAGTCGATCCAGAGGCCGGTGTATTATCTAAGTGAGGTGTTATCCACTTCAAAGCAGAATTATCCGCATTATCAGAAGATGGCTTATGGAGTATATATGTCGGCGAAAAAGCTTAAACATTACTTCGAAGAGCATCCCATCAAAGTAATCTGCGAGGCACCCATAGCCGACATATTGAGCAACAAAGACGCAAGTGGCCGAATAGCAAAATGGGCGATCGAGTTATCACCATACACTCCACAATTTGATAGAAGAGATGCAATCAAATCTCAGGTTGTCGCCGACTTTCTCGTGGACTGGGCCGAGGTGCAGTATGAGCCACCATTGCCAGATCCAAATTACTGGACTATGCATTTCGATGGTTCCAAACTAAGGAATGGTTTGGGAGCGGGAATAGTGTTAACCTCGCCTAAAAAAGACCAATTGAAATATGTATTACAAATACATTTTGCTGCGTCCAATAATGTAGCCGAATATGAAGCACTAGTCCATGGATTGAAAGTAGCAAAAGAAATTGGCATACGCCGAATCTTATGCTATGGTGACTCGGATCTAGTGGTATAGCAAGTATCAGGCAGTTGGGACGCATTAGATGCTAATATGGCTTTATACAGATTACATGTGCAAAAAATCAGTGGATACTTTGAAGGATGTGAATTTCACCACATACCTCGGGCAGAAAATGATTCCGCCGACATATTGTCAAAATTAGGATCAACCCGGCAATCAATTCCTCCAGGTATTGCCCTGGAGCACCTCAGGAAACCATCAATAATCCCATCACCAGAATCCGAATCTATCTTTATCCCAGCAAATTCTGCAGAAGATCACACGCCAATGGAGGTAGATCCGCAGTATAACTCGGAACCCCCCAAGAGGAGGACAGCCGAGGTAAGCGCAATCATAGGAATGGCCGAAATATATATGTCGGCAGAGAACATGGAGATAGACAGTGAGATCACATCAGAAAAAGTAACACCGTTATGGGCACAACCCATATTTTCTTACTTAAAAGACGCGATGTTGCCGAGTAATGAGGTATTAGCTAGACAAACCGTAAGGAGAGCAAAATCTTATACAATCATAAACAATGAGCTATATAAAAGGAGCGTCACAAATGTGTTGCAGAAGTGTGTAAGTTCGGCAGAAGGTCAGGAGATCCTTCTAGACATACACCAAGGAGAATGTGGGCACCATGCCTCATCTCGTGCCTTAGTAGCCAAGGCATTCAGGCATGGATTTTATTGGCCGACGGCATTGAAAGAAGCAAAATAATTAGTTAAGAAATGCAACGGATGTCAGAGATACGCAACCAAAATACACATGCCATCGGCCGAGTTAAAAACAATACCCATCACTTGGCCATTTTACATGGGGTTTAGATATGGTGGGACCATTCAAGCCGGCACGAGGAGGAATGACCCACATATTAGTTATGGTGGACAAGTTCACAAAATGGATTGAGGTGAAACCAATAAAAAAGTGCGATGGGTCCACGGCAGTGAAATTTCTCAAGGATATTATATTAAGATATGGGTATCCGCACAGTATTATTACAGATAATGGCACAAACTTTGCAGAAGGAGCTTTCGCCAGATTTTGCCGAGAGAAGCACATAAGACTAGATATTGCCTCTGTGGCTCACCCAGCATCCAATGGGCAAGTGGAAAGGTCTAATGGACTGGTGTTAACAGGAATAAAACCACGACTCGTCGAACCATTGCAAAGGTCGGCAGGATGTTGGATTGAGGAACTCCCAGCCGTACTGTGGAGCCTCAGGACTACTCCAAATAGATCAACAGGTTATACACCATTCTTCTTGGTTTACGGGGCAGAGGCCGTACTTCCAGCCGACATAATATATGACTCGCCAAGAGTTACTCAGTATACAACCTCGGAGATAAACGAGATAGCTCGGCAAGATGCTGTAGACCTGCTAGAAGAAGCCAGAGAGTTGACATTGTCACGATCAGCTATTTATCAGCAGAACCTGCGACGATATCACAGCAAGAAGGTGAATCCAAGAGTATTCAAAGAAGGAGATTTAGTCCTCCGACTGGTGCAACGTACGTACGGCATGCACAAGTTGTCACCTCCATGGGAGGGACCATTCATTGTGAGCAAAGCGTTGCACAACGACGCCTATTATCTAGTCGACGTTCAGTATCCCGGAAAGAACAGGGCGGACAAAGCCGGCGAAGAAAGCGGCGTCCATGGAATGTAGCTTTACTTCGACCATTTTACTCATAACATTGTATCTCAAGGTCAAGATCCAATGATGTATTTAAACCTCGGCGCCCAGAGCAGTGACTCGGGGACTGCCATATGTTATTTCAGTTTCATGTCATGTATCTGAACCTCGGCACCCAGAGCAGTGTCTCGGGGACTGCCATATGTTATCTCAATTTCATGTCATGTATTTGAACCTCGGCACCCGGAGCAATAACTCGGGGACTGCCATATGTTATATCTATTTCGTGTTATGTATTTGAACCTCGGCGCCCAGAGCGGTGACTCGGGGACTGCCATATGCTATATCAATTTCATATTAAATATTTAAACCTCGGCATCCAAAGCAGCGACTCGGGGACTGCCATATGCTGCCTCAGTCTTACGCTGAGCGCACTCGTGTTAGTCTTGTACTACTTCTGAAATTTGATTTACATATCGAGGTTTCGTACAATAAACAATAATTCATCGATTGCCATATATTGTCACAACGAAGTAGTCAATCCCTGTTCCGAACATATCAATATTATATGATATTCAGAGCTCACGCCTAGATAAACCATAAAAAATAAAGGCAAAGGTAAATCCTAAAAGGTCAGGAAATAGAGGGCCAACAAAGTAAGAATTCGGGCGGACACCCACTTAACCAAATGGTAACAACTACAAGCGTATATGTCACAGCAGTACACAGCAAAAGAAGTTTGAATCATACAGAGAGTGGACAAATGCTTACCTACATCATCGCCCGGCATGCGAGGATCAGAAATAACTTAGGCGTTGTTCGTTGGGGAGGCAGCAACTTGGTCAGGTGCGGGGCACTCCGACGTAGGAAGAACTTCGGCTGAGGTTGCCTCGCCCTCCGCGGACCCAGGTGCAACTTCAGCGGAAGCCCGAGGTTGCTAAGGAGCATCAGTCCGCGCGGGAGAATGCCCGGTACCCTTGGAGGAGGACCGCGCATCGCTGTTGCTGTCCGAGCTTGAACTAGAGCTGTCAGATGCGGCCGAGTCATCCTCCCCTTCCCCTTGCTCAGCCGAATTATTATCCGAGGCATCCTCAACCACAACCTCCTCATCCGGGTCTGGAAGAAAACTCGGCCCTTCATTCCAAGTGTGCACGTCGGCATACTCGACGAGTTGGAAGGCGCGAGCTTGCTGAAGAGCAACAAAAGTGGGATCCTCAACCCAGCGGGAACCAGTGCGCAAGTTTCTCAGGATGTCAAGAGAGATGTCTTCATACCATGACATGATAACAGTAAGGGCCATATCAGCACCAAGGCCAGTGGATTCCTCAAAGACTTAATTGCCTCTCAGATGCCATTAGTCTTTTCACCAGTAATTTGACCTCGTTGATATCAGGAGTCCCCGAAGTATTCGGCCAAATTACATGGTAAGCTCGGATAGCGGCTTGCACCAAGTCCCGGCCCATAATCTTCATCGGACCAACTGCGGAACCAACGGCAACCAAGTAATCCTCCATTGAATACTCCGAATCAGCGGTAACAGGATCACCTCGGCGCACGCGAGCTGCAAGAACAGCTTTAGAGCTCACAGGCTTGGCTTCGGGAAAATGATCTGCGCAAAGCATGAACATGTCAGGTGGCAGCGGGAACAAAAAAGAAAAATATAATTCGGCTATGCTAAGTAGCTTACGATGAATGTAACTCATCATTATCTGAAGGTCTTTGGCCCAATCGACCTTGCTCTTCTCAAAACGAGAAATTTCCTCGCTCAACCCCTGGGTTTTCAGTTCGGCAGCCTCGAGGAGTTCTTTGTTCTTTTGCAGCTCCAAAGTTAGCCGATTCTTCTCCTCGGAAAATTCTTGGTTGACCTTTTCTAGTTCGGATTTCTAAGAGAGCTTAAGGATATCCAATTCGGCTCGCAGGCGAGCTATTTCATCATCTTTTTCTTGTAATTGCGCCGAATGAATAGCGTTTTGCTCTAAAAAATGCAGCATCACGTCAGGCATGGGCGTACAATCTTGGTGTGACGCTGCAAAGGTTTGTAACTCGGCTTTACCAGAGCCAAACGCGGTAAGGAAGCTTAGCACACATGTTAAAAGAGAAAAGATGTAAGATAAAAGGGAAACTAACCTTCAAAGCTCTTGACCTTCTTCTCAAGGCGAATATTGAGGTTATTAATGTTACCTGTTCACCAAGAAAGTAAGCCGGCATCTCGCGGACAAATAAATAAGAACGTTGGAAATAAGGAAAAGGAACTATCGACATACCAGCCTTCTTCACCACTGGAAGAATTTTCTCGTACTTTTCTTCCAGCTTGCGGTGCGAAAAAAGCAACCTCTGGAATTCGGCGGTCCGCCGGTCATGTGCAACCTGAGCAATGAGGCAAAACGATAAATCGACAGTAAAAGCTAAATCAGATCCGAGTCAAGCAGGACTTAACTCAGATCTAGGTGGCTGGATATTCAAAGCTAAATCAGATCCGAATCAAGCAGAGCTTAATTCGGATCTAGGTGGCTGGATATTCAAAGCTAAATCAGATCCGAATCAAACAGGACTTCACTCAGATCTAGGTGGTTGGATATTCAAAGCTAAATCAGATCCAAGTCAAGCAGGACTCAACTCAGATCTAGGTGGCTGGACGTTCAAAGCTAGATTAGATCCAAATCAAGAAGAACTTAATTCGGATCTAGGTGGCTGGATATTCAAAGCTAAAGCACATCCGAATCAAGCAAAACTTAACTAGGATCTAGATGGCCGGGTTCCCGAACCCTAGAAATAAATTTAAATTAAGCCAAAGATCATTAAACTTCCAAATATATAACTAGTTATTTCCTTGCAAGTTTCGGGGACTAGAGAATATAGTAACATCTGAGGACTAATTTAAAACTCAGAGAAACAGTAATTACCTCATTCATCTTGTTAGTATCAACGATGAACTTGGCAGCATGGTCAAAACGGCCGCTGATGTCGGAAAGCTGAAAGGGCTGGTTGATAGGATTACCCTCAAACTGATCAGCGGCGTTCCAATTATTGGCATACTCCACCAGCGCACCGAGGCTGTTCCCACTGGCTGTCCGAGTTAAGACCTTACCCCGGACAGGCTGTTCGACCACGGCGGCCGCAGGGCTCTTATGAAGAGCAAGCTGGGTGCTGGCGTCCGAGGAGACGGGGGCTTTAGTAGGCGCAGCTCCTTTACGCAGCACGTCGGCAATACTCGGCTGAGAAGAGCCGACAAGACCTTTCTGAGAAGAGGAAGTCTTGGCGGCAACAGCTTTTCTCGCCTTAGAGGAGGCATCAGCAGGAAGTGACACCTCGGAAGTGGGGACGGCGTCTTTAGGAGCAGCAGGGGTTATGGTCGCAGAAGGCGCCGAGATAACGACCTTTTCGGCCGAGGCTGGAATGGCTGTAGAAACTGCCGGGGTAGATAGAGGCTCAGTAGCAGCGCTGGGACCCATAGAAGGGGCGGCGGGTTCGACAAAAACCTCGGAGGGCCGATTCGAATCCATGTCAATAGAAGGGGTCTCAGGCACGTCGCGACGAAGAGGCGACGTATTCGGAGCTGGAGGAGAAGCAGGACGAGTAGGACTAGGAATCCTGGTATCATCGACGGGCGGAGGAGACGGCTGCCGAATCGGGCGGCTAGTCATGCTAGGACCGCCAGGTTTAACAGAAAGCGGAGCACTGCAAAAATAAGAAAGAAAAATCGTCAGTATGAAAAACAGAAAGAGAGAAACAAGAAATATAAGCAAAATGAACTTACCCGGCAACCCCAGGCATATTCTTGCGCCTGGGAGGATTCGGAGCGGATTTCTTCATTCGTTTATTGGGAACCGCTTCCGAGGCACTAGCAGGAGCCCCGCGTTTCCCCAAGGTAACAGGAGGTCGAGAAGCAATAGGCTCGGCGTCGTGAACCTGACCGGACGGATTAGCTGGGAAAGTAGAAGCCGGAAATGCATAAGAAATAGGCATGGCGGCAACTACCTCGAGAATTTGGACCTCGTCCGAATCACCTTCCTCCTCGTGCGCCGAAGTCTTGCCACGAGCTCGAGCCGGGGCAGTATCCGACTTAGGGACGAACTCCTCGGAGTCCGGCTCACCAGTATCCGGGGTGCTCCGGTCCGCGGGCCACGAGAGCAGCAGAACTTCGGCGTCCTCATTTTTCTGCTCTGCGAACCTCTGCAAGACGAGGAAAAAGAGAGTTAGATGAACCCATTACGAAAACAATGGAATAGCAGAGCGTTATTGATTAAGCTCACCTCGGGAGGCGGATGATCGCGGGTGAACGGTTTCAATCCCCAAGCCCAATCCTCAGGCATCTCTGTCTTAAAGATAGCTCGGACGCGCTTATAGATAAGGTAGTTGTCCAGCTCCACGGTCGAGACTCGATTAGGATCAAGGGGACCACTCATGTAGCACAGCTTGTGAGTCCTCTTCTGGAATGGGCAGATCCGGCTACTAATGAAAGTAGCCATCAGGTCTTCGCCGCATAACCCGGCGCGGATCAACTCTTTAAGCCGAATTTCAAAAGCCTCGGCCAAGGCATGAGTTTTCCTCGGATTGTAGAGCCAGTTCACTTTAGAAGGCGGACCAATTGAGAATGCAGGGAGCCGAATCTTGTCCTCTGCCCCTCTGTTCTTGACATAAAAGAACGATTTGTGCCACTTTTTGCACGACTCTAACCAGGTGACACGAGGAAACACGGACTTCCTCCGAGGTGTAATAGACGCTGCCCCACATTGGGTAAGCGACTTCTCGGAAGGGTGCAGAGATTTGTCAGGGACTACGTTGGAGCGAATCTGGAAGAACTTCGACCAGACGTGCACTGACGGCCACAGGCCGAAGTATCCTTCCGATGCGGAGATGAAAGCAGAAAGAGAACCGATGGCATTCGCGGGAAGATGATGCGGCTGAATGCCGAAATAGTCGAGAAATTCTCTAGCGAAATCGCTAAGAGGGAGACCGAAGCCACGCGCGAAGTGCGACATAAAAACCACATACTCGCCCTCCCTAACATCCGGAGAGGACTCGCTGCCGGGTAAGTGGCAAGAGACCTCGGCAGGAATTCTTTGAGTTCGGATAAGCCACTCAATCTCTATGGCGTGTAACAGAAGAACCCTGCCACGAACCCCGCTCGGGCCCAGAGCCAGCGTCGTCATCCTGTACCAGAGCGCCGCTAAACGAACTAGACATGAGTGCGCCGGAAAGATCGCCGGAAGAAAAGCTGGCGGCGGAGGGGAGTTTAGAGCTGCAAGGCCCCGTCGGGACTTTGCACGAGAACAATGGCAAAGAACCAGAGGAACCGCCGCACGAGCACGAAATCGAAACAGGGGAGTCTAGGGAAAAATCTAGGCAATACGACCGGAGAGGACTCACCGGTGACGGAGCCAAAGCCGCAGCGAGGCAGCGAGCAATGGCGGAGTCCTCGCCGACGGTAGCTCTGGTGAGCGCGCGGTGGCGGAGCTGCGAGAGGATGCGCAAGCAGAAGGAAAGAGGAGGACGGAGACGAGCGAGAAGGGGAAAAGTAAATTCCCAAACACCGTCCCCCTCTTTATAATCGAGCCACGAATAAGGTAGTGGGATCGTGGGTGTAGCGGTTGACCGTGTATATCGTGGGTGCGGCACGAACGCACGACGATAAGTGGAGCCACACCAGCGGCCACACAGGAAGGAAGAACGTTACGATCCCCTGTGGAAGCAGCGTCGCGGCGCCAGCAGGTACAAAGTTAAGCGTAGAATGTCGATGAAATCGTAGACGGACCAAAAAACTAGAAGAACGATGATGGGGGTGACACGTAGGACAAGGTGTACAAGAGAAGGAACAAGGATACCTCGGACGAGGAAGAGATAACTCGGAAACAAAACTGAAGAATATGATGAAGCTGATACGACCCGGCCTAAGCTATCGACAGGGCCACACCAGCTTCGGGGACTAATGTCGGGGGGTTGACCTTGGATAGGTCAAAGACGGGGAAAGACAGAGGTACAATCCCCGTCTGGTTTCCGAGTTACGGTCTAGGTTGGCCGAATCATGAATAAGTCGGCCGAGGTACGATGGCGAGAAGCCCGTATATGTATATTAAGGCGTAACCCGGCCGAGTTACTGCGAGGGTCGGCCGGGTTAGCCCGAGTAATCTCGATGCAGGTGAAGGACAAGCCGAGCTACGCGAGGTAAGGCCGAATGATCTGAAGCTTGCAGGAGAAGGAGAAACCCAAGGTCAAACTCTAGCTGCAGGCTAGAAGGAATCTGAGCGGAGCCAAGCACAAGAGACAAAGATGCAGAGCGTCAGAGGGGCAGAAGGAGGTCACAGAGGTGACAGTCCTGAAGCCCGAGGCACGCAGGAGGGGTCCTCTAGAGACTTGCCGTTGTTAGAAGGGCGACAGGGAAAGGAGGCCGCCGAACTACTATTTTGGGACAAGCATATTCCTCGAATATGCTTGCCCCGTCAGCCCTAAAGGCACCCAAGGCTCTCCTTTATAAGGGGAGGCTTGGACCCTGAGGAGGGGATCGACTCATTTTTGGTACCGTTAGGCTGGTGAGATTCATCTTTTCTCCCTGTACACAGCTCGAGGAGCACTTGTAGCCCAAGAGAAAAGAAATAAAGATCTTTCCCTAACCTCTTGAGTGTAGAATCAGTTGCATCTTCCCTCCCCAGATCCCACTAGCATCCATTGGCCCCATACTTTAGCCTACCCATGGCATCTGCCGTGCCACCACCACGACATCATGGCTGGGCGCGGCGTTCGCTCCAGCGTGCTGGCCATGGTCGGTTGGCAAGGGGGGCTCGGGTGGCATGACATGGTGCAAAGGGGTAGATGGCTAGCTGCTTAATTGTACTGGTAGTCACTAGGGAGACAAAGGGAGTGAGATGAGAAAGATTGTTTGATCAAACACTGCTCTAAACAGTATAAGTTAGGCAGTTTGATTTGTGTTTGCCAAGTGTTTGATAAAATGGCCGAAACAAAATTAGTTTAGAATTTTTGGATGAAGTTTGGTGAGTGTACTGGTCACATTCTTGGTAGTATATGGCTGCTTGGTTTGTCAAGGTGAACTGGTTTGAGTGGTTTTTAAGAAATGGTGATCTTAGTACCTACACTTGATTCAATTTTGAATTGTCATTTGAACAGATTTGAAATTTGTTTCTATTGGTTTGCAAAGTGGGCTTGGGTTCACTTGTACTTGTTCTAGCAAGGGGTGAAAAGAATTGGATTTGTTTCTGTTAGAAAACTTGGACTAGAAACACCCAAAGTGGTCTAGTGAACAAGTTTGGCCAAAATGACCATTTGCTCATAATGTTTATATTTGAATTTATCTTGATTTGATTTTTCTTGGAAATGATCTAGATGATGTTGTTTTCATATTTTAAACCAATCCTTGCCATTCATAGCAATCAAACATGGCAATACAGGCATTCATGCATTCATCACATACACACATGCATTCATATTGATTTAAATTAACAAAAGTTTTTGTTAACCCTAAACTTGGGTGATTAGAACTTGATAATCTTGATCAATATTTTTGGGATGTTCCAAAAACTTCCTCCTGCAACATTGTTCCTCATCCCATGATGCATATGCATGCAGAATATGGACACATTATCACAAATTATGCCTTGATTCTAGCCATAACATTGGTTATTTGACCCGAAAATCAGGAAACCTCGAATGAAATAGGTCATTTTGTGAAGATTTTTTTGAGACATAATCAATATACCAAGTTTGATATTTTTTTTCTTCCAACTATGTCACCTAATATGACACCACGTGAAGGTTTCACATTGTTTGGATCATTTTTGAATTTCTTATTCCTGTTTTAAACTATAGTTGAACTTTGTCGAACGATGGGTATGAATATTCTTAGCTCGGGGCTGAGTCTCTCTAAACTTGCATTGGATATCTGATGAAATAGCATATTGTGAACCTAAAAATGATTTTTGTAAAAAATCATGAGCATCATATCTAACCCACTTCCTATCGGTTCGGCAAGAATCTCTCTTTTTCACCAGGGATGGACGGAAAGGTTTGATATCCCCCTATTGGGACATTGTCCATTTAAGGTGGTCTAGTATTTTTGAAAAATGGGGTGGTAGCATTTTGAATTAGCCATTTGGTGGTTGCTTTACAAAACCCCCATTTTTTAAAAATGGGGTGGTAGCATTTTGAATTACCCATTTGGTAATTGCTTCACAAAATCCACGGTTTTCTACGGTCGGAAAATGGAAAATTCCTTTTTGGTGCGACAAAAAGGAAAACTTCCTCCTGCAACATTGTTCGTCATCCCATGATGCACATGAATGCACAATATGAGCACACTATCACAAACTATGCCTAGATTTTAGCCATAAGATTGATCATTTGACCCGAAAGTCACGAAAGCTCGAATGAGATAGATCATTTTGTGAAGGTTTTTTTTGACACATAATCATTATACCAAGTTTGATATTTTTACTTCCAACTATGTCACATAATATGACACCACACGAAGGTTTTACATTGGTTGAATCATTTTTGAATTTATTATGCCCGTTTTAAACTATCGTCAAACTTTGTCGAACGGCGGGTGTATGAAGATTCTTAGCTCGGGGATGAGCCTCTCTAAACTTGCATTGGATTTCTGATGAAATAGCATATTGTGAACATAAAAATGATTTGTATAAAATAACATGAGCATCAGATCATGTACCTATAGTTCATATCTGACCCACTTTCTACCAATTTGGCAGGAATTTGTCTTTTTCACTAAGGGTGGACGAAAATGTTTGAGATCCCCATGTTGGGACATTGTCCGTGTAAGGTGATCTAGTATTTTTTTAAATGGGGAGGTAGCATTTTGAATTACCCATTTGGTGGTTGCTTCACAAAATCCCCGGGTTTTTACGCTGGAAAATGGAAAATGGCTTTTTGGTGCGACGAAAAAGAAAACTTCCTGCTGCAACATTGTTCGCCATCCCATTATGCACATGCATGCATAATATGGGCACATTATCACAAACTATGCCTTGATTCTAGTCATAATATTGACCATTTGACCCGAAAGTTATGAAACCTCGAATGAGATAGGTCATTTTGTGAAGGTTTCTTTGACATATAATGATTATACCAAGTTTGATATTTTTCCTTCCAACTATGTCACATAATATGTCACCACACAAAGATTTCACATTGTTTCGATCATTTTTGAATTTATTATGTCTGTTTTAAACTATCATCAAAACGGCAAGCATAAAGATTCTTATTTAACATAAATATCTAATATCTTAGTGTAGATAGATAGATCTTATTTTCTGCAAATTTTGATATATTATTTATATTTTTCTGAATTAGTATGATTTTTTATGATTTTTCCTAAGAGTAATGTGATAAAAGGGGAAAAAAGAAAAAAAAGGACTTCGCCGTGTCTGCTGCGGAATACACAGGACAAAGATCCTTTGTCGTGTATACTGTGAAATACACACAGCAAAGGACCGCCAAGGACACACTCCTCCCGTCAAGTGAACCTGTGGGGTTGCGGGTCCCACCTCGTTGCCGTGACGACACCTACGCCGTGTGCCGCTGTCGACTTTGCCGAGTGCGTTTTCTTTGACGTGTTCCTTTGCGGATCTTTGTCGTTTATTCTTTGACATGTTTCTTTTCAAAATTTTATCGTGTTTGCATACTCTGTCGTGTGTTTTCTGGGTTACACACGGCAAAGACAAACTTTGACGTGTTCCGGTCCATTTGACACATGGCAAAGCAGTGTCTACACGACAGCGACATTTTTCCCGTAGTGACTATAGCGGGATTTTTTTATTCCTTTTTTCTTTTTATTGTAGATTATATGTATCCGTAATGTCATTAGGATATTTATTGTTGGAGAGCAGAGACCGGGTGTAATGTTATCTCCGCTATATTAATTTATTTCCTTTGTTGAAAAAATGTCACATGTGCTAGTGCCTGTCAGGTTGAGTTTCTTTGTTTATATTGTCATGTCATACAGATAAAATAATATGATATTGCAGCGCGCGTCTGAGTTGAATTTTTATCTGTCCGCTACTTTAGGATGTTTTTCATTGATTCTTTCAGGTACTAGGAAGAAAGCTATTCAGTTATCTGGATAAGAATATAATGTGTCACTTTATCGGAAAAAATACTATGGAAAACTATTCATCGACAGGCAAATTGAAAAGCCAATTTAAGATCATCTTAATCCGCCGCATCCACAGAAGTGGTATATGCGGAGACCAAATAGCCTTTGTTTTCATTATTGCCGCTACAAATTATAGCCGTGCAACATCATACAATCCCATGATCGAAAGACAAGGTATTAAGATCGTGCCTTTTTTAAAGTATAAACAGATGATCAATTCTGGCTCGTTTTCTTCTTGCAGTTCTCCTCGCAGGCCGCCAGGTCAGCCGCCTCTGCAGGAAAAACAAAAATCATCAGATCAAAATATGAAACGATTCTTCTTCCTTTTGTGTCAAAAAAGAAGATGGAAATACAGTGCAGGTAAGATCGATGGTCAAAGCGTCGTCTTACCGGCCGGCGGGTCAGACTGGCCGCAGATCTTGACGGCGGCGCAGGCTCCAATGCACGGGTCGCCGCCCCCGACGGCGGCGGCGGTGGCCGAGGCCTCGCTGGGGCTGCACTTGTTGGCGCAGAACGGGACGCACAAGAACCGCGCCACGTGCACCCTGCACGCCGGGTAGCACTCATCGAAGCACGCGCAGAACTTGGACAGGGCGGCCGCCTGCTGCACCTGCCCGGACAGCACCACCAGGAGGAGCACGCACACGGCGGCAGCGGCGGCGGATCTCGACCTCTTTGCCTCCATCCTCACGCCGACGATCGAACGGAGAAGGACAAGTGCTGCGTAGTGAGAGATCGAAGACGAAATGTGTGTTTTGCGGTGAGGTTGTACGTAGGGATCCTCATGTATTTATACTAGCAAGCAGTGGCGGCCATGGTAAGAGATCAATCACGGGCAGCTGGCTAATTAGACTCTCTGCAAATGCGGTAACAGATCAATCACCGGCAGGTAACTGATCTCTGAAAATCCGGTAGTTTCCTGGATAGACGAGATGCGCGGAGGATACGTTGCTGTCATCTCACGGCAGCTCCTAATGGTAATAGATCATTTCTTAATTAGCATGATTTTATTTTTTGAGGATTCATTATTTCTTGACAAATATATATGGGATGTGACTCGCTCGACTCCTTGCTGTCACTGGCTCGTAATGGTGAAATTAACCTTGGATCTGCAGGAAGAGAAATCAGTGGGGAGTAAATGAGGAACTTTACAATGCACCTAAGAGAAGGATCCAGCCTTTATGTGGAGTACGTGCAAATTTTATATATTTAGGACACGTACAATGCAATGACGTCAACCTTTCCTTATGACCGTCACGTTGGATATTTGCTAGGGCCCTCGACAAGGTTGACATCGACCTTGTCAAGCTCATGGTCAGGGTGAGGTGCTCGAACTGGACGACGTGCTCGCCGTGCATTACACCATGTTGGGCTTCCTCTTCAAGGGCGTCGTGCCGGGGCTCACCCACATTGAGTCCAACAAGCTCAGTTTGTGCCTTGAGCTTGTGCAATCAGCGATCATGAATGGTTACGTGCTATGTCAGCGAGGCTAGTGGAAGTGGCAGCGACAATTTCGCTCATGGTGACGCCGCCGACATCCTGATGAACCTAACCATGACCTCCACGCTCATGTACCATGTTACACGATGACAAAGGTCTCGGTGCTTGGCACCGCAGTCGCTCTTCGTCGAGTATGCTCGTCATCGAGTTGACTTGCTTGATGTCACACTGGCTCGTGACCCAAGTTGTTATCACTATCGTTGCATGGCGCCCATGATCTATTCTACGGCTCGGCCAGTCCTTGTACACGCGCGTACCAGAGCACCTCACCTCCTTGACCGTTGTGTGCTCAAGGAAATGTTTCCTGGTATGTCGTGGAGTACTAAGAATCCAATGGCTCCATCCTCCGCATGCTCCTGCAGAACGGGTACTTGTAGTTGTCAGGTGCTGCTCCAGGACGGTGCTCCATGATGTCGTCCTCTATAGAGTCATTGGCGCCATTGACGCGCTCGCTCATGACCGCGCGCCTTGGCTAGCTGGAGATCCTGCAAAAGTTCATGGATAAGGGTTGAGACGTGAAGACGGGAGCAAAAAGTGGCGATGTCGCTGTCATACTGGCCATGCGCCACAAGTGCGGGGATTGCCTTGGGACATCGCGCCGAAGAAATCGCCTGGTGAGTCTGCGGTCTCTGTCGCGCATAATTTGGTGGCTGAAAGACGTGCTTTGAACATGCCGCTCTTGGTGCGATTCGGTCAGGGAACAGAAAGGTGCATGCTGTCGCCGACAATATTTACGATGCAATAATGCAGCAATGCTTCTGTGCTTGAAGTGCTTCTCGCTCTACTCAACTGGACGAGCAGGGTGCGGCAGAGCGGCGTGGACGGCGAAGGCAGAGCAGGCCAGTAACATGCGTGTAGAAAATGGAGGAGGGTAGCCCATGTTGCTACTGAATTCGGGGCGATTTTGTACCAATCTGTACCACGAACAATTTTATATACCGATGGATCATGAATTTCAACTTCTGTTTTACCAATTTGCATATGATGGACAAGTTTTTTAACCACCGGTAGTATTACCTCAATTCCAAATGACTATGGATTTTTTACTTGCATGCGACGTGTTACTAAGTCCCATTTTTCTCTTGATATAAAAAAAAGAGCCCCGTTTTTCTCTCCATGCAATTAAACTTGGCCGTGATTAAAGTTGTCGTCTAATCTCCAAGCCAATGCGTTCCTTGCTCGTTCATTGAAACTATTTTAACATATTGATTGCTAATTCTAGCCTAATTCATCTTGCATGCAAATCTCGTATTAATTACTAATTGGCCTAATTAAAGGTATTTTATTAGATCCATTAGGGGGCTAATAACACTTTTAATTGTGGCATTTAATCCTTGGTTTTTGGTTTGCATGGTGGTTTTGATGGTTTGGATGTGCCTAAAGCTTGATGTTATCATTGGATGGTCTGGATGCTTCCAATGTTTGACCCCAAAGTGAGCCACCAACTCGAATTTAATAGTAAAGATGAGTTGTCTTCACTTAGCTAAGGGATGATCTCTTAGAAATAAGGGAAGGCTAATTTCTTGGTTGTACCATATGTTTTCCCTTAGCAAATTGATTTATTACTAAAAATAGAAAATTCTCATTAATTGGTAGAGATGGCACTAAGGAATAATACATTGTATGATTTATCTCTAATGACTTCTCTAGATGATGTGGAGGATTAAGAGAAAACATACCCTCTCTAGCATTGTACATGCCCTTAGGCTACCTTTCGAGTTTCGACCCTCTTTAATTCAATCATGTGAATTGTATTTTCAAAAATGGTGTCATTTTTTTTGGGAAACTTAGTTTATTTTGACCGAATTCACGAGGACCAGGAGGTAGGGTGGGCAGCAAAACCGAAAATCGATTTCGAAAAGACCGAGACCAAAACCCAATAGACCAGACCAGACCGAAAAGACCGATCAAAAATTGGGTAGCAAAATTTATGGACCAAATATCACTATTTCTCAGTAACCAAATGGACCGAACCGACCGAACTTTACGTTAGGGTGGCCCAGTCCCAAGACCCTTGTCACCATCACTGTAGATTCATCGTGTTGACCCATCTGAATTTGCTATTGTTAGTGTTTATTCTTGCCAATTGATATGAATATATAGATGTATATTTAATTCCATACTATAGGTGCTACCAAATATTTTACCAGTGGCGGAGCTTGGCAAGATTCCATGGGGGCAAAACTCAAAACTTCATTGTCTTGGGGGGAGGGGCAAAAGGCTAAAAAAATTCTACTCAGCCTTGTGAAAAAAACCCGCATAGTTGGGTTGAAACAGAACCCAAATTATTAGGTACCAAATTTGTTGGGCAGTAAAATTCGATCTCATCCGATGCACACAAGCAATCAGCCGAGTAAAGAACCTTTCCCTCTACATCTTGCTTCCTTGAGCTTGTACATTCCAGGGAAGAATGGCCAACAACTCCACACGAGTAGTAATAATGTGGGAGATTCTCGTATTGGACATCAAACCAATCACTTGCCTTCCGACTACATCCGAGTCACTTATTTCTCTACAGAGAGAGTGTTTGAAATTCCTATGGGACTTTTAGAAGGGCATGGCTACACCGAGGTCGACCTCGGTCTTGCATACAACAAGGTCACTCGGACAGGTTTAAACTTTCCTTTTTAGGAAGCGATACCTTTCCCAAAATAGGTCGACGCCTAGGTGGGAATCGTCGCAGGTAGTGCCCACCCCAAAGCAAAACTCCTACGCAGCCCTAGCATATCCCATCCCAATCTGATGTCCAGCAGACCTTGAAAATTACCGTAGAAAAATCATAAGAAAATCCCATCCAGATCTCACCCCAAGTCCCAAATGTTTTAAGAATGACTCTTACATCCAGTCCCTAATCTGCCTCCATTGTCTAGGGGAAACCACATCTCACCCCAAGCTTGACCGCACAAAGTTACCTTTTTGTTCTTTCTTCCTTGCCCTTACTCTCCCTGTTCCACAATATAAGCCCCTAAAAAGGCAGTAGGAGCAAAATTACATTAGCAGTAGAGAAAGATAAACACAAAGTTACACGATCAGGATACTTAAGTGCATCTAACAGACCGGATGGAACACTGGATAAGGTACAAAAAAGGGAAAACAAAAAGCTCACAGGTTACATTGTGCTTTACTAAAAAAGAATCACTGGTTAGGGTTTGACTTATTAGGAGTCAAATCATAAGTAGGAGGCACTGGACAACCACTTTTTGACTATAAAATTATTATGAATTACATCAATTTGCATTGAGAGGGTAAAAACTGATTCATGCAAATTTACCATCAAGTACATCTATTGATCAGTGCGGGTAGATGATTGAACCATAAAATTGCTACTGCATTATGTCAATTTCAGTAAGAACAAAAACAAAAAAGTTACATGCAACTCTTGACAAGGGTTCTTAAGTGCATGTATCATTTGTTGGATGGAGCTAGATTAGGTACATCAAAACTTGGTACATCTGATGAAGATAATTACATGTTATTGAACTTGATACATTAATGAAGATAACTCAGATGGAACTTGGTAAACCGATGTACATTCAGTCTAATTTATAAAAGATATGTAACATTAATGATTAGATGGAACTTGGTAAACTAGTGTACATTTAGTCTAATTTAAAAAAGATATGTAATATTTCAGACACAACAGGACCATTTGGATCGTGTCGCTAGAGATTCCTATAAAACTAGGTGGACTGATAGTTAGATTCCCGTTTTTTGTTGCATGGGTTTTACCGTAGTCTGTAGTTGTAGTGGGCCTCTCTTAGTTTAGCTATCATGGACTCTTACTCCCTCCCAAAAGATAGTTACGGGCTCAAAATCGAGGACTCTTAGTTTATCTTGAGGGATAGCTAGCACTCAAGGTCTCATTAGTGCCAACCAGCCCTCCCCGGATAAGGAAAATTCCATCCGACCCACCCAAAACCAAAAAGGAAAGGCACACATGCGGTGACCCAGCATACCACTTCATGTGTAGTACACTATAGTCGTTGACATGACATCCACAGAACACTGTTTCGTAAAAATCATATCCCTCAAAGTGGTACAACAGAAACATTGCGGGTCCATATTACAAACATATACACATTATTATTACAATACCAGAAGTTCAAGACTTCAAAAGATTCAACTTACAAACCAAATATAAAGTGTTTCAGCGGAAGTTTTAAAGTGACAACTTAAACTCCAAATTGAGCTCAACAACTTATTGTTATATATTATTCATGTTGCTCGGCTCAATTGGTTCCTAGAACTACAGTAATTATTCTGACTCATGGTGCTCTCCTCCGTAGACGACATTGTAGGCTACCCCTTCTACGGCACCGTCATATTGGGCTCTTCATAGAAGAGCTCCTCTTGACTTTCAGTTGCATACATTGGGGTATCTTCTGGATCCTCAGAGTCTAAGCAGGGGGATCAAAGGAAAAGGTGAGTAACAGCATTACCCAACAAGTTTATTATATGCAAGGTGGGAAGTTTGATGCTCTATCTACCACCTCGGACTATGAGTCCTTGGCACTATGTAGTTTTCATAAACCTTTCTTCAAAGATTGATTTTATTTTGAAAATCTATGCCCATCAGCCTTCACAGGTTTACCAGAACTTTCATGGACTTCCTTTCCTGCCGCGTATGTAGATCCTTACCGGAACAGGGAGTAACAAGTTACAATTTTGTACACTCTGCAGAGGTGCGTTACTTTACCCATGTGAGATCAACTCCTTGTTGCACAACCGGGCGTACTTTCCCGTCCACAATTCCATGATGTGGGGCCTAGTAGGTGATCCAAGTCAATCACTGCCCCTTCCGCGACCCCATATGTCTGCACGATCCTTCGGGGTTGGCTCACCTCCGTTAAGCCCCCATTTGGGCAGGCTAAAACCCTGATGAGTTCCCGAAGACTCCATGAGCTGGTGGTGCCCTGGTAAGTACCTTATAGGTCCGGCTAAACCTCTGGCAGCCACTCATAGATAATCTAGATACCAAAAACGTGGGTCCTAAGGGTGCCCACACATATGTTGGATCCGCACAAGGAATCATAACGTCACGTTAAGGTAGTTTTGCCTCCATACGAAAGAAAAAGGATACAGCTGACTTCTCTGTCCCATTCCAAATCTCATGGCTAACGCGTTATATACGGCGCTAGAATCACTGATGTCATGGGTTGTTAAATTCCTAGATGATTATCATTGTTGCAAATAGAAACCTAAGTTCTATTGCTCCATTATATCATCACTTAGGATGATATCAACAATTTATTTATTTGCGAAAATAATATTTTCTTTCCTTGAAACATAGATGATAACACACAATTTGCAGATACTTTGGTAAAGACTCTTCAAAGGACATGACCAAGTGATGAACTTGCCTTGTGATTGCAAGGTAGTGAAGTCGGATGCTTGCACTAGACCTTGAGCTTCTATGTCTACAAAACATCATTATTGCCCGTTAAGGACAATATTTAAAGAAGCAAAACGAATATGCATAGTAATGTAATGCATTATTTCTTATTTATATTCTTTGTGTGTTTTACCCAATATTTTAGTTTCAGGAATTTCTTTAAGTAATAAAGAAATTTATTTTAAAGAATAACCTTTTAATGTTTTATAAATATTACATTCACTATTTTTATAATTTAATAAATTATTAATAGAGTTAAAACTAAAAAATCTTTATTAAATATAAACTCTTATATTTATTTGTTTAATAATTACTTTTAAGCATTAGCATTTAAATAAAAGGGAATTTATTTTGGGAACTCTAAATATTTATTTAGTATTTTTCTAAAATACTAGAATAAAAAACTATAATAAAAGTGATTTTTATTTATTTTTATCCTCTTTCTTTAATTTTATAAAATTCCTTAAGGACTATACATATTTATCATAAAATTCTTGACCAAAAATTATATACACAAAAATTATTTCGTAATTTAATTAAGTAGGTTGGATTATTATGAATCTAAAAATATATTATTTGCAATTTTTAGACTTCTATTCTATTTTCTAGAATTTTATTTAGTTCTAGGGGTATTTTGGTCTTTTAATAATTATTAAAAGTTCCTTTTAAGTTTTTGGGCTAACCTTTTGGGATTATTGGGCCAAACTGGCCCAAGTAACTTGGCCAAAAGATCTTCCCGAAGGGCTCTGGCCCTATCAGCCCATTCTCTCTGTCTCTCCCTCTCTCGACCTTACCTCTTCTCCTCCTCGACCCCTTGGTCGCTAGCGCCGCCGCCGTGCGCTGCCCACCGCTATGGCCTTCCCTGGCCACCGCCGTGGTGTATGGAGAGGTTGTCGGTCATGCTCCTTCATTTGCTCCGACTCGATTTGGTTGTAGGTCCCTCCTGTGGCCAGGCTAGCCCCGTCCCGAACCCTAGGTTTGGGGTGGTGCTGTTAACGCCGCCGCCGATGCTCCCGTGGTGACGTGCGGTGCTTGTGCGCCCTCGTTTGCTGCTGAGGCCGCCTCCATGGTTGGGTGCGCGTTGCAGCGCCCTCTGGGTGTTCCCCGTGCCGTCGCGAGCTCGTCGGCCCCTCTGCTTCCTCTTCAATTCTCCAGCGAGGACCACAAGTGAGTTGGTTCTCTGTTATCTCCCGTGCCTCTGTCTACTTCGAGTATCTCTGTGTGTAACTAGTGGCTATCCTTCAATAGGGTTTGTACTGGTTCTAGGGTTCATCCCTCTGTGTGCTTGTATGATAATGATTTGATCAAGCAGTGATGCTTAGTATGAATTGTGCTCACTGTAATTTAAGGCTTATTGTCATGATTTGATTGTCTGGTGCCACTGTGAATATGATGCTATTGGTTAGATGATGTTGCCTCTGATTGGTGATTAAGCTGGTTAACCTCATGGCATAATTGTGAAATCTGTTGGGTGAGACTGATGCTTAGTGTGTTCACTTGCTGTCATTACTTTGATACTGACAGTAACACTGTCAGTGGTTGTTCACCGCATCAGTGGGTGTTGGCTTGTATGTTTATCAATAGACATAACTTAATCATTAGAGTCTAATGATACTTTGAAGATAGATGGATATATTAGATGATCTCTGAGTGTAATCTCAGGGAAATGATAATTATTGGCTTACTGGTTTATTCATGAAAGCTAAAATATTTGTTTGGCTTGGTGGTAGGATTTGTTCTTGTGCCACCATCTTAGAATGGCACACAAGTTGATTCTACTTACTGGCTTTACTATGGTCAGTACTTGAGATTGGATAGATGCCTAAAAATAAGTTGAAACCTTCTATTGATATCTATGCCTATGATGTTGGTCTGAGGCTATAGGAACTAGATTCCTATTTTGCTGTCCCTTTCAAATATGCTAAAGTATCATAGTTGCTCACTGGATCTTGGATCCTAGTTGGTTAAGTTAATTGGTTTGTTTGTAGCTTATGAAATCTGAGGTGCTACTCTTTCTTGGAGATGTGCCAAGATTTTATAAGAACAAATGATGAAATATA
The DNA here is from genome assembly GCA_030063025.1 of Avena longiglumis. Classification (NCBI taxonomy): domain Eukaryota; kingdom Viridiplantae; phylum Streptophyta; class Magnoliopsida; order Poales; family Poaceae; genus Avena; species Avena longiglumis. Next base: position 18,051,713 of record CP125978.1, on the reverse strand, counting down.
TGAGTTGTTTTTGGTATCACCGGATCTATGATGTTGGTCTGAGATTTTGGTGTGTTTAGTAGAGTTTTATTCTGGCCTTTATATTTCAAATCCTCTAGGATAGGTTCACCCCACTTGGGTGATCACTGAGAGGTTAATCCTAAAATAACACATGCTCTTCTGTTTGGATAAGATGAACAGAATATGTGGATGTTTTATGATGCTCACCACACAATTGATGATTTGTGATGGTTGTTGGTTGATCTGTGGCTTGATCTTTCTAGATTGATCTTGCCCTTCACCTCCTGGTGCTGCTCTTGCTACTTCTGGTTCCTATGCTTGGCCTTGATTAGCCCAGCACCTCCTAGCTCCTGTGAGCTTGACCTTGCTGTCCACCTGATTCTCCCGCTGCTTATATCACCATCTTGTGATGCTTGGATGGTTTGGTATGAGGTTTTGGCTGGTGGTTTGCTTGGCTTTGCTAAGCTGAGTGTTCTTGGTGTGGTGTTGAAAATACAGAGATGCACTAGTGGCTTCCCACGGCTGTGCTTGGTCCTTTTACTTGGTGAGCTGTTGTGGCTGTGTCGACAGCACACCCCATGCAGTTTGGTGATTGAGCTGCCTGTGTTTGTTGCATGGTTGTGGATGAGATCAGTGAGGTGTTTTACCCTTTGATCTTTTTACTGTTATCCTGCTTGGTGAAACTTGCCCCTTTTACTTGATGTGATCATTTGACTTATGGCTTATTTATTATGAAAGATCAAATTCTTTCATATTGGTGAAACTTGCCCCTAAAAGATTTACTCAATGATGTAAACTTGAGTAGTGCAACTCACTACTCTCTACTAAGAGTAAAATTAATAATTTAACTTTCATTTTCCTTTTTGTTTGTTCTTTATTTTTGCAGGTAAAAGATCTGAAGATTCAAGATTAGTATAGGTTTACTTTTAGACAAATAAATTCCTTTGTAATTTTTATTTCATTCTTTTGTAAGAAATATGGAATAGTTTATTAATATATATATATTTATGTTTTTCTAATTTCCTTTATGTAAAGATTCTTTATTGTCTCAATGAGTTACTCTTTGTAACTATTCATGGAATAAAGATAAGGAATAAAATATTCATTTCTTTATTGGATTTATTATTTAGAGTTTCTATTACTATATATTATTTCTTGATTGAATAATATTACTAAATCATTTTAGAATTCATTTAAAATATCAATTCCTAACTTTAAAATATAAACTCAAATTTCAAATTTGAATTCAAATTATTCCCCCCAAAACACTCTAATTCATAAAGATCATGTCAAAATTTATAACGATTACTCTTCCAAAGCTATTCCTACACTTATAGAGTGAAAGAAACTCTGATCACTTTAAGTTTTTATTTGGCGAAAAATTTACCCATATTTTATAGATGAATGCATGCATATGCACAAATTCATAAATCTACCCTTCGTTGGTTCCTAAATGCTAGGATGTTACAGACTTCCTCCCTTAAATTAAACTTCGTCCCGAAGTTTGCTGAAGTGTACCTGAATAGTTCTGGATAGGCTTCTCTTAAGTCATCCTCTTTCTCCCATGTGGCTTCTCTCTCGGGGTGATTCTCCCACTGTACCTTACAGTACTTGATTGCCCTATTTCTTAAACTTTTCTAGTTCTCTTCTAGAATTTTACAGGGTTTCTCAACATAAGTCAAGTATACTTGTAATTATATCTCTTGATGTGTGATTGCATCATCAGGAACTTTAAGACATTTCCGGGGTTGTGACACATGGAAAGCATTGTGAACTTGAGCCAATCTTGATGGTAATTCTAAAGCATAAGCTATGGTCCTGTTCTGACTTAGTACTTTGAATGGTCCTATATATCTTGGACTCAATTTTCCTTTAACTCCGAACCTATTAACTCCTTTCATTGGGCTTACTTTGAGATATACCATATCTCCTATTTCAGGATGCCATGATCTTCGACTTTGGTCAGCATAACTTTTGTGCCTACTTTGAGCTATTTTTAATCTATTCTTGATTATATCGATGATATCTTGCCTTTCCTTGATATAGTCTGGCGCAAATTCTTTGCTACTCCCAGGCTCATACCAACATATAGGTGATCTACATTTCCTTCCATAAAGTACTTGATATGGAGCTAGCTGTTATTGTAGGAAAATTCTGCCAACGGTAGATGATCTTCCCACGAACCTCCAAAATCTAAGGCACAAGCCCTAAGCATGTCTTCCAGTATTTTATTGGTTCTTCCAGTTTGACCCCCGGTTTCTGGATGATAGGCTATGCTGAAATCCAACTTTGAACCAAGTGCTTCATGTAATTGCTTCCAAAATGCTAAAGTAAACACAGATCCTCTATCAGTTACGATTTTCTTCGGCACTCCATGCTTACTTACTATCTCCTTGATGTAAACTTCTACTAACTTCTCGGCATTATATTTCTGATTCACCGGAATAAAATGTGCACTTTTGGTGAGTCTATCAAAAATCACCCATATCATATCATTCCGTTTTGGTGTCATGGATAATCCTGTGATGAAATCTATACCAATTTCCTCCCATTTCCACTCGGAAATTTCCAAGGGTTGTAACGGTCCTACTGGACTTTGATGTTCGTCTTTTACCCTTTGACAAGTATGGCATTCTGACACATATTTTGCAATGTCTCTGTTCATGTTGTTCCACTAGAATAATTCTTTCAAATCCATGTACATCTTAGTACTTCCTGGATGAATGGAATATGGTGTCTCATGTGCCTCTCGAAGTATCACTTCACGAATCTCTGGCACATCTGGAACACAAATACGATCTTGGAACCATAAAGATCCATAATCTCCTAAGCGAAAAAACTGATGCTTGTCCTTGAGATATCCTCCGAATTTCTTCAGCAATAAAAGGATCTTCTGCTTGATGTTCTGCAACTGCCTGCATATTAGCTAATCCTCCAATATTCTCTGCTCTTATGAATTGAAGCTCTAATCTTTCCAAATCCATCTGTAGCTCTTTTGGTAGCTCCCGATTACTAGGCTGAATATCTGCACTTTTACGACTTAAAGCATCTGCTACAACATTTGCCTTTCTAGGGGTATAATTGATTGTCAAATAATAATCTTTGATTAGCTCTAACCAACGCTTTTTTCTCATATTTAATTCCTTTTGAGTGAATAAATATTTGAGACTTTTGTTGTCAGTGTATAACTCACATCTGGCTCCATAAAGGAAATGCCTCCATCCTTTCAAAGCAAAGACTACTGCTGCTAATTCCAAATCATGGGTTGGATAATTGACTTCATGTGGTTTCAGTTGTCTTGATCCGTAAGCAATTACTTTACGATCTTGCATTAACACACAACCCAAACCTTCTTTGGATGCATCACAGTATACTATAAAGTCCTTCCCTGTTTCAGGAACTGCTAAGATTGGAGCGGTAGTTAATCTAGTCTTTAACTCCTGAAAGCTTGTTTCACACTTCTCATCCCAGATGAATGGTGTATTCTTCCTTAACAATTTGGTCATTGGTCCAGCTATCTTGGAGAATCCTTCAATGAACCTCCGATAATAACCATCCATTCCTAAGAAACCTCGAATTTGTTTCACATTGGTTGGTGCCGTCCATTCTAATACTGATTGAACTTTGGATGGATTTACAACAATCCCATATTTACTAATCACATGACCGAGGAATTCTACCTCATCTAGCCAGAATTCACACTTGATGAACTTAGAATAAAGCTGATGTTCTCCTAGGATCTGCAATGCTATTCTCAAATGATCAGCATGCTCTTCCTTATCCTTGGAATATATCAGAATATCATCAATAAACACTATGACAAACTTGTCCAAGTACGGCATGTAGATTTTGTTCATCAAATTCATAAATATTGTTGGTGCATTGGTCAATCCAAACGGTACGACATGATACTCATGGTGTCCATACCTTGAGACAAATGCTGTCTTTGGAACATCTTCCTGTTTGATTTTTATTTGGTGGTATCCGGATCTTAGATCAACCTTGGAAAATACTCCAGCTCCTTTAACTTGATCAAACAGATCCTGAATTCTAGGTAATGGATACTTATTATTGATGGTAACATTATTGATATTTCTATAGTCCCCACACATCCTTCTCCCTCCATCTCTTTTATCTACAAAAATCACCGGTGTTCCCCATGGGGATACACATTCTTGAATGAATCCTTTTCTAGCTAACTCATCAATTTGCTCTTTAAGTTCTTTTAATTCTTTTGGACCCATCTTGTATGGTGCTTGAGCTATTGGTGTTGTACCCAAAATTATATCAATAGTGAACTCTATTTCCCGATCTGTTGGCATTCCTGGTAGCTCTGCTGTAAAAAGATCTTGAAACTCATTTACTACAGGAATATCTTCCAACTTGACCTCCTTCATTGAGTTCAACTGAAGATCCACCATGATATGATTGTGCTTATCTACTTGATAAACTATCCTTGCTCCAATTGGAGTCTTGATTGAGACAGTTTTATCCTCACAATTGATTTGAGCCCCATGTTCAGTCATCCAATCCATACCCAGCACTACTGCAATTCCCTTCAAAGGAATCACATAAAGGTCCGCAAAGTAGGTACAACCATAGATCGAGATAACCTGATCTTATTTAATGTGGTGTACAACTACATTTCCCCCTGCCGTCACCACGGTCATATGGTTTTCTAACGTTGCCCTTCTAAACCTGAATTTATCACAGAATTCTTCAAAAATGAATGAAGTAGTTGCACCAGTATAAAATAGAACTTGGTAAGGATATTGAGCGTACCTATCAATGCATGCTCTGAGTTATCCACCTCCTCTAGGGTTGCGCAATTCAGCTTCCCGGTAGGTCTGTTCCTCTTGCCATTATTGTTCTTGACAAAATTTCCTCCTTTATTGGGTTGCCCATTGCCTCCACTGGTTTATCCTCCACCTTTAACAGGCCAACCACCTTGTGGTTTGCTCGGACAATTTGGCTTTATATGACCCCTCTGACCACAAGCATGGCAAACGATAATTGGTTTCTGGCAATCCCTGCTTATATGCCCTGGAAGTTTGCAATTGTGACATATAATATTCCTTCCGGTTGGATTTGCACTCCGGTTGGAATTGTTGTTGTTGTAAGGTCTATTCCTTGGATTGAATTCCATATTGGGCTTGGGTTTACTTGCCTGAATCCTCTTAGTTTCCTTCTTGGATCTCTTCCTTCTATCCTCTTAGACATTCTTGTAGTCATCTTCAAAAGTGATAGCTGCATCTAGTAACTGCTGATAAGTTTGTTTATTGTCCAACCTCAAGTACATCTTCACAAATGGATTTAATCCTCTCAGAAAACGCTTCTTCCTCTTTTCTTAAGTGCTGGCTGCTTCCTCTGCATAACGAGACAGTTGGCTAAACTCCCGGATGTACTTCATGACACTAGTATATCCTTGTTGAAGCTCTTCAAATTCTCTATGCTTCAACTCCATCACACTTTCAGGAACATGATACTCACGGAACCTCTGTTTGAACTCTTCCCAAGTATACTCTCTTCCTGGCTGTTGCATGGCTAACTGATTTTCCCACCATGATGCTATAGGTCCAGTCAAAAGATGAGTTACATACCTCAGCTTTTCCTCATCATTACAACCTATAGTCTTCAGCTTTCTCTCTGTATCTTCTAGCCAATCTTTTGCATCCATTGGTTCAGGAGCTGATGCAAAAGGTAACGGCCTTGCATTTTGGAAGTCGGAAAGACTCACTCCTCCGCCTTCAGGTGCTCTATGGTTTCCAGCTCGTCCCAAGAACTCTTCCATGAACTTGTTTTGGTTTTCTTGCATCATTTGCATATACTGTAGGGTTTCGTAGCATGGAAAACAAAAAATTTCTATCGCATACAAACAAACAAGCCAAGATCTATCTACTAGATTGAAGCAATGAGTCGATGGAATAACTCACCCTCGAAGATTCCAAAGTGTTTAACGAGAGCGGATTCTCGTGGGTGATGTAGTCGTACTCTTCCCGATCTCAAGATCGCGTAGACGATCCTTCCGGCGCTGCGTTCCGGCAGCGCTCTCGCAGTCGGTCACATGTTCGGTACTCGATGAAGACCTTCCTCTCCCTTGTTCTAGCAGGCAGCGGAGGTTGTAGCACTCTCCTCGCAATTCCGGCAGCACAACGGCGTGGTACCGGAAGTAGAGGGGAGATCTCGCAGGGCTTCGCCTTAAGCCGGAGCGAGTATGGTGGAGTATGAGAGAGTCCCTCGACGATCTAGGGTTTAGACACACCGAGGAGGGGGCTAGGCCGGCGGCTAGGGTTGCTAGGCGGCGGCGGTTTGCCCTAGGGCGGCGGCGACGGCAGCAGTGGCGGCCGACGGCTTAGGGTTTGGAGGAGAGGATCTGTGTGTCTCTAGGAGGAGCCATGCCCTCCTTATAGGTGGAGGGCCGGCCCAAGGGAGGGAGTCCTCGCCAACTCGGCTTGGAGGTGGGCCGGCGGTGGAGGAGGGACTCCTCCCCAACTCGGTTTCCTCCTCCTTCCCCACTTCCCAAAAATAGCCGTTTGACTTTCAAACTAGCCGTTTGACTTTTCAAACTAGGATTTGAATAAACCCTCTATTTTGTTCAGCGATGACACCGAGTACATGATGCAATAATACCAACTTGATATAACACATTCATGTACCCTTCCCCTCTGGAGTGCCAGACATTCTGGAACCTTCTAGAACATTCCCGATGAAAACACCGGAATCATTCTCCAACTCCGAAACGGGACTTTCCTTATATGAATCTTATTCTCCGGACCATTCCGGATCTCCTCGTGATATCCCGAATCCCATTCGAGACTCCGAACAACATTCGGACTCTTTCTCATCATTCCATAACTACTCAAACAACGTCGAATCCTTAAGTGTGTCTCCCTACGGTTCATGAAATATGCGGACATGATCAAGACACTTCCCCGATCAATAACCAATAGAGGAATCTGGAAATTCATATGGCTCCCACATATTTCTACGATTACTTTGCGATCGAATGAACCACTTACATACGATACCAATTTCCCTTTGTCTCACGATAGTTTACTTATCCGAGGTTATGATCGTCGGTATCTCTTCATACCTAGTTCAACCTCGTTACCGATAAGTACTCTTTTCTCGTTCCCGTGATATGTGATCCCTTGTGAGCCAGTCACATGCTTGAAAGCAAATTGGATGACATTTCACCGAGAGGGCCCAGAGTATATCTATCCGTCATATGGATGGACAAATCCCACTCTTGATCCATGTGTTTCAACCAATACTTTACGAACACTCAATGCCACCTTTATAGCCACCCAGTTACGGTGTGGTGTTTGATGTCATCAAAGCATCCATCCGGTAAAGGTGATATGCATGATCTCATGGTCGAAGGAATTAGGTTACTATGTATCAGAAAGCATATAGCAATTGAACTATTAAAATGACTTGATCTTTATGCTACGCTTATCTATAGTAGTATGTCCACCATATCATTCTCCTAACGATATGATCTTGTTGTTAATAACATCTCAATGTTCATGACAGGGAAACCACAATCATCTATTAACCAACAAGCTAGTATTATATAGAGGCTTTACTAGGGACTACAAATTAAGTTTACAAATCACACAAGTATTAATGTTTCCTTGTTAATACTATTATAGCATGAATGTAAACATTTATCATAAAAACAAAGATATAATAATAACTACATTTATTATTGCCTCTAGGTCATATCTCCAACAGTCTCCCACTTGCACTAGAGTCATCTAATCTAGATTACATGGTAATATACCGAACACCCATGGCAGTTTGGTGCTGGTCATGTTTTGCCCTCGGGAGAGTTTTAGTCAACGGATCCGCCACATTCAAATCTGTGTGTACTTTGCAAATCTTTATATCCCCATCTTGGATATGTTCTCGAATAGCGTGAAAACGTAGCTTGATGTGCTTCAGCTTCTTGTGTGACCTTGGTTCTTGCGCATTGGCTATGGCACCCATGTTATCACAATAGATAGACATTGGGTCCAGCTCACTAGGAACCACACCCAGCTCTGTAATGAACTCTTTCATCCATATCGCTTCTTGTGAAGCCTCCGAAGCAGCCATGTATTCCGATTCAGTTGAAGATCTCGCCACAACGCTTTGCTTTGCACTCCTCCAGCTAACTGCTGCACCATTCAAAATAAATATGTATCCAGATTGTGATTTAGAATCATCCGGACTTTGAGTTTTACTCAAGGTCGTATTGGGCAACATGGGAAAGAACCCTTTCTTGCTATCTTCCATTCCAAACCTCTTTAGAACTTTGTCCAAATATGTACTTTGTGACAATGATATTTGGCGTTTCGATCTATCTCTATAAATCTTTATGCCTAATATGTAAGCTGCTTCGCCAAGATCCTTCATTGCAAAACTATTATTCAAATATTCCTTGACACTATTAAGAAGGTCTACATCATTCCCAATCAACAATATGTCATCTACATATAGTATTAAGAATGTTACAGAGCTCCCACTCACTTTCTTGTAAATACAAGCTTCTCCATACGTTTGTATAAAACCAAAACTTTTGATCACCTGATCAAAAAGTTGATTCCAACTTCGGGATGCTTGCTTCAATCCATAGATGGACCGTTGAAGTTTGCATACCTTGTTAGCATATTTAGGATCGACAAAACCTTTGGGTTGCATCATATACAACTCTTCATCAATGTCTCCATTGAGGAACGCTGTTTTGACATCCATCTGCCATATCTCATAATCATAATATGCAGCGATTGCTAACATAATCCTCACAGACTTTAGCTTCGCTACTGGTGAGAAAGTCTCATCGTAGTCAACTCCTTGAATTTGTCGAAACCCCTTTGCGACAAGTCGAGCTTTATAGACAGTAACATTACCATCAACATCTGTTTTCTTCTTGAAAATCCATTTGTTCTTGACAGCCTTCTGGCCATCCGCTAAGTCCACCAAAGTCCACACTTGGTTTTCGTACATGGATCCAATATCGGATTTCATGGCTTCTTGCCATTTATTGGAATCTGGGCTCATCATCGCTTCCTCATATGTCTTAGGGTCATCAGTGTTGTCCACCAACATGACACTCATAATGGGATCATACCAATCTGGAGTGGTACGAGTTCTCGTTGACCTGCGAGGCTCTTTGAAACTTCGACCGAAGTTTCATGATCATCATCATTAGCTTCCTCTCTAATTGGTGCAGGCACCACAGGAACTTCTTTCGGCGCTGCGCTACTCGCAATTTCGAGAGAAGGTTCGACAACCTCGTCGAGTTCTACTTTCCTTCCAGTCACTTCTTTCGAGAGAAATTCCTTCTCTAGAAAGGATCCATTCTTGGCAACGAAGATTTTGCCTTCGGATCTATGATAGAAGGTATACCCAATAATTTCCTTCGGGTATCCTATGAAGACGCATTTTTCCGCTTTGGGTTCAAGCTTGTCCGGCTGTAACTTCTTTACATAGGCTTCGCAACCCCAAACTTCAAGGAACGACAATCTAGGTTTCTTCCCAAACCATAATTCATACGGTGTCGTTTCAACGAATTTAGATGGTGCCCTATTTAAAGTGAATGCGGCTGTTTCTAATGCATAACCCCAAAATGATAGCGGTAAATCTGTAAGTGACATCATAGAACGAACCATATCTAAGAGAGTTCGATTACGACGTTCGTACACACCATTACGCTGTGGTGTTCCCGGCGGTGTCAATTGTGAAAGTATTCCGCATTTCTTCAAATGCTCGCCAAACTCGTAACTTAGATATTCACCTCCACGATCAGAACGTAGAAATTTAATCTTCTTGTTACGTTGATTCTCTACCTCACTTTGAACTTCCTTAAACTTCTCGAAAGTTTCGGACTTATGTTTCATGAAATAGATATACCCATATCTACTCAAGTCATCCGTGAAGGTAAGAACATAACGATAACCACCGCGCGATGCTACACTCATTGGACCACACACATCGGTATGTATGATTTCCAATAATTCCGTAGCTCGCTCCATCATACCAGAGAATGGAGTCTTAGTCATTTTACCCATCAGACATGCTTCGCATCTTTCAAGTGATTCAAAATCAAGTGATTCAAGAAGTCCATCGGAATGGAGTTTCTTCATACGCTTCACTCCAATGTGACCAAGGCAGCGATTGCCACATATAGGTCGAGTTATCGCTCGATTTCAAACGTTTAGCCTCAATGTTATTAATATGTGTATTTCCACTATCGAGATTCAACAAGAATAGACCATCTATCAAAGGTGCATGTGCATAAAACATATTACTCATATAAATCGAACAACCATTATTCTCGGACTTAAACAAGTAACCGTCTCGCAATAAACAAGATCCCGATATAATGTTCATGCTTAACGCAGGAACCAAATAACAATTATTTAAGTATAAAACTAATCCCGATGGTAGATGAAGGGGTAGCGTGCCGACCGCGATCACATCAAACTTTGATCCGTGTCCCACGCGCATCGTCACCTCTTTCTTCGCTAGCTTCCGTTTATTCTGCAGCACCTGTTTCGAGTTACAAATATGAGCAACCGAACCAGTATCAAATACCCAGGCACTACTACGAGTACTAGTGAGATACACATCAATAACATGTATATCATATATACCTTTCTTCTTGATGTTGTCGTTCTTCAAATCCGCCAAGTACTTTGGGCAATTCCGCTTCCAGTGACCTTCTCCCTTGCAGTAAAAAGCACTCAGTATCAGGCTTAGGTCCATCCTTGGTCTTCTTCGTCGGCGTGGCAACTTTCTTACCACCCTTCTTGAAGTGTCCCTTCTGCTTAGACTTGCCTTTCTTGAATTTGGTGGTCTTATTGACCAACAACACTTGGTGCTCTTTCTTGATCTCCACTTCTCCAGATTTTAACATGGCAAAGAGTTCTGGCAACGTCTTGTTCATGTTTTGCATGTTGTAGTTCATCACAAAGTTCTTGTAACTTGGTGGTAGTGATTGGAGGACACGGTAAATCCCCAAAGCATTAGGAATCACAATACCCAAGCTTTGAAGTTTGTTTGCGTGCCCAGACATCTTAAGCACATGCTCACTGACGGAGCTGCCCTCTTCCATCTTGCAGTTAAAGAACTTTTCAGAAGCCTCATAGCTTTCAATTGCCGCATGAGTCTCAAAGATCAATTTGAGATCCTCGACAATATCATATGGGTCTGAATTCTCAAACCTTTTCTGAAGCTCCGATTCTAAACCATACAAGATAGCACACTGAACTGTGGAGTACTGAGTCTTCCGAGTGAGGTAAACATTCTTTACTTCATCGGCATCACTGCAGTGGGTCACCAATGTGCATCCAACACATAGGTCAAATTACCAGCTGTGAGGACAATCCTCAAATTGCGGAACCAATCCGCGAAGTTGCTTCCATTGTTTTTCAACTTTTCTTTCTCTAGGAACGCATTAAAATTGATGGTAGGGGCTGCCATTGATCTACAACATATTTTCAATAGTTTACACTAAGTTTATGACAAATTGAGTTCTAATTAATAATAAAATAAATCTAGGTGAACTCCCACTAAAAACAATATCCCTCACATTGTTTTAGTGATCACACGAACCAAATCCACCACATCAACACCGATCATCACGAGAGCTGATATTGTTTCAATGGCGAACAATCGACATGTTCATCATATCTACTATATGATTCATGCTTTACCTTTTGGTGATCCGTGTTCCGAGACCATGTCTGTACATATGATTCATGCTTTACCTTTCGGTGATCCGTGTTCCGAGACCATGTCTGTACATGCTAGGCTCGTCAAGATCAAACCTTAGTTTCCGCATGAGCAAATCTGGCTTGCTCACGTTGTATGCACTTGCAGAATCTAACACACCCGATCATCACGTGGTGCTTCGAAACAACAAGCTTTAGCAACGGTGCTAACTAAGGGTGAACACTTTATGACTTGAAATTCATGTGCATGAGGGATCATCTTATAATGCTACCGTCGTCTACTAAGCAATACAAGATGCATAAAGGATTAACATCACATGCAATTCATAATATGTGATATGATATGGCCTTTCTTCTTTGTGCTTCCGATCTCCATCTTCTAGCACGAACATGATCTCCATCATCACCGGTATTGCATCAAGGTTAATGACGCCTCTCCATGGTTGTCGTCCACCGGCTTCAACTATTACAACTACTTTGAATAGACACGCGGGTCGTAACATAAATTAAAGACAACCATATGGCTCCTGCCGATTGCCAACTTACAATAAGGATCATTGCATACATCAAATATAATCACAATCATGGCCATATCACATCACAACACACCCCTGCAAAACAAAGTTAGACGCCTCTACTTTCTTTGCATGTTTCACGTGGTTTGGGGCTTTCAATAAGTGTCGATCTAACTTACGAACATGAACCACAACATTGATACTAGTATTGTTAATCACCCGTTGTAAATTGGATCTTAACTATGCTAGGAGAAACAGGCACCCGCAAAGCCACTTATGCAATACAAGTTGCATGTCAAGCGTGGAGCAAGTCTCATGAACGATGTCATGTAAGGTTAGCCCGGGCCGCTTCATCCCAACATACCGCAATATGCAAAGTACACAAGAAGCAATCGACAATAAAAGCATCAACGCCCACAGTGACCATTGTGTTCTACTCGTGCAACAAATCTACATATAGACACGGCTCTGATACCACTGTAGGGTTTCGTAGCATGGAAAACAAAAAATTTATATCGCATACAAACAAGCCAAGATCTATCTACTAGATTGAAGCAATGAGTCGATGGAATAACTCACCCTCGAAGATTCCAAAGTGTTTAACGAGAGCGGATTCTCGTGGGTGATGTAGTCATACTCTTCCCGATCTCAAGATCGCGTAGACGATCCTTCCGGCGCTACGTTCCGGCAGTGCTCCTGCAGTCGGTCACACGTTCGGTACTCGACGAAGACCTTCCTCTCCCTTGTTCCAGCAGGCAGCAGAGGTTGTAGCACTCTCCTCGCGATTCCGGCAGCACAACGGCGTGGTACCGGAAGTAGAGGGGAGATCTCGCAGGGCTTCGCCTTAAGCCGGAGCGAGTATGGTGGAGTATGAGAGAGTCCCTCGACGATATAGGGTTTAGACATTCCGAGGAGGGGCTAGGCCGGAGGCTACGGTTTCTAGGCGGCGGCGGCGGTTTGCCCTAGGGTGGCGGCGGCAGCAGGTGGCGGCGCCGGCGGCTTAGGGTTTGGAGGAGAGGATCTTGTGTGTCTCTAGGAGGGAGCCATGCCCCTCCTTATATAGGTGGAGGGGCCGGCCGGCTAAGGGGAGGGGAGTCCCTCCCCAACCCGGCTTGGAGGTGGGCCGGCGGTGGAGGAGGGACTCCTCCCCAACTCGGTTTCCTCCTCCTTCCCCACTTCCCAAAAATAGTTGTTTGACTTTCAAACTAGCCGTTTGACTTTTTAAACTAGGATTTGAATAAACCCTCTATTTTGTTCAGCGATGACACCGAGTACATGATGCAATCATACCAACTTGATATAACACATTCATGTACCCTTCCTCCGGTCTTGGGACATTCCGGAACCTTCTAGAACATTCCCGATGAAAACACCGGAATCATTCTCCAACTCCGAAACGGGACTTTCCTTATATGAATCTTATTCTCCGGACCATTCCGGATCTCCTCGTGATATCCCGAATCCCATTCGAGACTCCGAAAAACATTCGGACTCTTTCTCATCATTCCATAACTATTCAAACAACGTCGAATCCTTAAGTGTGTCTCCCTACGGTTCGTGAATTATGCGGACATGATCAAGACACTTCTCCGATCAATAACCAATAGAGGAATCTGGAAATTCATATGGCTCCCACATATTTCTACGATTACTTTGCGATCGAATGAACCACTTACTGTAGGGTTCGCAGCATAGAAAACAAAATTTTTCCTACGATATGAACTATATACCAAGATCTATCTACTAGATACAAACAACGGGCGGATGTATATCCGTAGAGAACATACCCTTGAAGACCGACAAAGCTTAACGAGTTCAACTCGTGGTTGATGTAGACGATCTCTTGCCGATCTCAAGATCGAGAGGAAGTTCTAGCGCCGCAAATCAGCAGCGCATCCGTGCTCGCACACACGTTCGAGGCACCGAGCAACCTCCGCCTCCTCGCTCCAGCGATGCAGCGGAAGCACAACTCTTTCTTGCCGAATAGCCACCGGGAACATGTATCTCGCTAGTCCGAGACCATGGGGGATAAATTCTAGAGGGGGAGAGAGATCCTTCATGAGAAGGTGTGAGAGACAAGTGAGGAGGGGGGATCCTTTTATAGGAGGAGGGGGGAACCCCAAGGGGGTGGCCGGCGCATGGGGGCTTCCCCCTTGCCCTCCCCTCTTCATGTGGGTGGACACTCCACTCACAAATCTCCTTTAAATTCCCTCCACTCAAAAGTCCACACAAATTCCCATTAAATTTCCACCAAATTTAATGCAAACTCTCATTAAATAAAACTCTTTTATTTTATTCAGAATTTTGTCAATTACTTTAATGACAAACATTCACAAATAACCCCTTGCTAGAATTCTATTTCACATGCATAACCACTTTATGCAATTTCACCCGAAAACCTATTTCGGTATCTAGTGAAATAAATTCCTGCGCTTGTTCATTCTTTCGGCATGAAACATTTGCTCCAATTGGATGTCGGTGTCTCTTAAGTGTGTCACCCTACGGTTCGAGAATAATGCGGACATGATCGAGACCACTCTCGGATCAGTAATCGAGCGGGATCCGGACCATCGACTCCCACACATTCAACGATGACTTTCTTGTGATCGTCGGAACCTTTTACGCTAGTATCTTAATCCCTTTGTTTCACGATATATTACATGTCCGAGATTCGATCATCGGTATCTCCATACCTAGTTTTATCTCGTTACCGACATGCACTCTTTCTCGTTCTGTGATATAACATTCTAGTGATCAAATCACTTGCTTGCAAGCTAATCAATGTGATATCACCGAGAGGGCCTAGAGTATATCTATCCATCATCGGGATGAACAAATTCCTCTCGATCCATGAACCTCAACATAACACTTTATTAGTTACGAATCCATCTTTATAATCACCCTGTTACGGTGTGACGTTTGATGTTATCAAGAAACTCTTAGGTGTTAGTGATTGACATGATCTCATGGTCTAAGGATTAGGATCACTTCGTAAGTTGTTATAGCAATATAAACTCAATGACTTTGATCGTAATGCTATACTTCGGATGAATGTTCATCACACCATTACACTAATGTTGTGATCCCGTTATTAACAACATCCAATGTCCATGATCAGGAAACCTTGATCATCTTGTTAATCAACGAGCTAGTTTATGAGAGAGGCATAACTAGGAACTTTCTATTTGTTTATTAAACACACATGTATTAACGTTTCCGTATTAATACAATTATAGCATGCAAAACAAACATCTATCATATACTTGGAATACACATAATAAACACTTTATTATTGCCTGTCAGGGCATAATCCCTTCAGTCTCCCACTTGCACTAGAGACAATAATCTAGTTACATAGTGATAAATCTAACACCCATTGAGTTCTGGTGTTGATCATGTTTTGCTCTAGGGAGAGTTTTGGTCAACGGATCTGCTACATTGAGATCCGTATGTACTTTACAAATCTTTATATCTCCATCCTTAACATGCTCGCGGATGGAGTGAAACCGGCGCTTAATATGCTTGGAATGCTTGTGAGACCTTGGCTCTTTGGCATTGGCAATGGCACCATTGTTGTCACAATAGATCACCATTGGGTCCAATGCGTTTGCCACCATTCCTAGTTCGGATATGAACTCCTTCATCCAAACTGCTTCCTGAGCCGCTTCGGAAGCAGCAACATATTCGGCCTCCGTTGTTGATCCCGCTACCACAGGTTGTTTGGAGTTCCTCCAACTAACCGCTCCGCCATTCATGAGAAATACGTATCCGGATTGAGACTTAGAGTCATCCGGATTGGTGTCAAAGCTAGCGTCGACATAACACTTAGCGACGAGCTCTTATTCACCTCCGTATACAAGAAACATTTCCTTAGTTCTTCGTAAGTACTTAAGGATATTCTTGACCGCTATCCAGTGTTCCGAACCTGGATCCGATTGGTACCTACAAGTCAAACTAATAGCATGTACCACATCCGGTCTTGTACATAGCATGGCGTA
This sequence comes from Avena longiglumis, assembly GCA_030063025.1. Classification (NCBI taxonomy): domain Eukaryota; kingdom Viridiplantae; phylum Streptophyta; class Magnoliopsida; order Poales; family Poaceae; genus Avena; species Avena longiglumis. Next base: position 18,035,480 of record CP125978.1, on the reverse strand, counting down.
CATTATAGAGCCTATGGCTGAAGCATAGGGGACTTTGTCCATTATCTCTCTTTCTTCCGCCGAAGCCGGACTTTGAGTCTTACTCAATGTATTGCCTTGCAACATAGGTAAGAACCCCTTCTTACTTCCGTCCATTTTAAACTTCTTTAAAATCTTATCAAGGTATGTACTTTGCGATAGCCCTATTAGGCGCCTAGATCTATCTCTATAGATCTTTATGCCTAATATGTATGACGCTTCACCTAGGTCCTTCATTGAAAATTCTTTGTTTAGATAACTTTTAACCTGTTTAAAGATCTATATCATTTCCGATCAATAATATGTCAGCCACTTATAATATCAGAAATGCCACATTGCTCCCACTCACTTTCTTGTAAATACAAGCTTCTCCATAAGTTTGGACAAATCCAAACTCTTTGATCACCTCATCAAAGCGGAGATTCCAACTTCGTGATGCTTGCTTCAATCCATAGATGGATCGCTGAAGCTTGCATACCTTGTTAGCATCCTTAGGATCGACAAAACCTTTTGGTTGTATCATATACAACTCTTCTTCAATATTACCATTGAGAAACGCGGTTTTGACATCCATCTGCCATATCTCATAATCGAAATATGCAGCAATTGCTAACATAATACTAACTGACTTTAGCATCGCTATGGGAGAGAAAGTCTCATCGTAGTCAACTCCTTGAATTTGTCGAAACCCCTTTGCGACAAGTCGAGCTTTATAGACGGTCACATTACCCTCGGCATCCGTTTCCTTTTGAAAATCCATTTGTTCTCCACAGCCTTTCGGTCGTGAGGTAATTCCACCAAGTTCCAAACTTGATTTTCATACATGGATTCCATCTCGGATTTCATGGCTTCTAACCATTTGTTGGAATCCAGGCTCATCATCGCTTCTTCATACGTCGTAGGGTCATCATTTTCATCAACCATGAAATTCATGACAGGATTTCCGTCTGACTCGAGCTGCACGCGTCTGTTTGACTGCGAGGTTCGGTAGTACTCTCTTCGGAGTTTCATGATCATTATCATTAGTTCCCTCTTCAACAGGTGGAGCCAACTCGGAACAACTTCCGGCTGCGCTACTCGCCATACTTTGAAGAGAAGGTTCCAACCTCTTGAGTTCTACCTTCCGACTACTCACACCTTTCGAGAAACTCTTTCTCTAGAAAGGATCCATTCTTAACAACAAAAACCTTGCCCTCGGATGCATGATAGAAGGAATACCCAATAGTTTCTTTAGGGTATCCTATGAAGGCGCATTTTTCCGCTTTGGGTTCGAGTTTATCCGGTTGAAGTTTCTTCACATAAACATCGCATCCCCAAACTTTAAGAAATGACAGCTTAGGTTTGTTTCCAAACCACAATTCATCTGGTGTCTTTTCAGCGGATTTAGATGGTGCCCGATTTAAAGTGAATGCTGCGGTTTCTAGTGCATAACCCCAAAATGACAACGGCAAGTCCGTCGGAGACATCATAGATCGAACCATATCTAATAAAATGTACGATTCTGACGTTCCGACACACCATTTCGCTGTGGTGTTCCGGCAGGTGTGAGTTGTGAAACAATTCCACACTCTTTCATGTGAGTTCTAAACTCGTAACTTAGATACTCACCTCCACGGTCGGACCGTAGAAATTTGATCTTTCTATTACGATGATTTTCCACTTCATTCTGAAATTCCTTGAACTTTTCAAAGGTTTCAGACTTGTGTTTCATCAAGTAGATATAACCGTATCTACTCAAATCATCCGTGAAAGTAACAAAATAACGATATCCACCTCGCGCAGACACACTCATTGGACCACATACATCAGAATGTATGATTTCCAATAAATCTGTTGCCCGTTCCATTGAACCGGAAAATGGCGTTCTATTCATCTTGCCCATAAGGCATGGCTCACATGTATCAAATGATTCATAATCAAGTGATTCCAAAATTCCATCCGAATGGAGCTTCTTCATGCGTTTAACGCCAATATGACCTAGACGGCAGTGCCACATATATGCGGATATATCATCATTAAGTTTAATCCTTTTAGCATCAACATTATGAATATGTGTAATATTATCATCGAGATCTAATAGAAATAAACCATTAATCATCGGTGCATGACCATAAAAGATTTCATTCATATAAATGGAACAACCATTGTTCTCGGATTTAAATGAATAACCACTTCGCATCAAACACGATCCAGATACAATGTTCATGTTCAGTGCAGGCACCAGATAACATTTATTCAAGTTTATAACTAATCCCGACGGCAAGTGGAGAGGAAGCATTCCGACGGCGATCACATCAACGCTTGATCCATTGCCGACACGCATCTTGACCTCACCCCTTGCTAGCGGTCGCTTGTTTCGCCCACGATTCGAGTTACAAATATTAGCAACTGAACCGGTATCAAATACCCAGGTGCTACTGCAAGCACTAGTCAAGTACACATCAATAACATGTATATCATATATACCTTTGTTTGCCTTGCCGGCCTTCTTGTCTGCCAGATACTTGGGGCAGTTGCGCTTCCAGTGGCCAGTCCCCTTACAATAGTAGCACTCGGAATCAGACTTAGGTCCAACTCGGGGTTTCTTTTTAGGCGCGGCAACAGGCTTGCCGCCCTTACTTCCCTTCCGTTTTCCCTTCTTGTCTTTCTTGAAACCAGTGTTCCTATTGATCATCAACACTTGATGTTCCTTTTTGATCTCCACTTCTGCAGTTTTAAGCATTGACAGAAGCTCGGGGAGAGACTTCTTCATGCCTTGCATATTATAGTTCATCACGAAGCTCTTATAGCTAGGTGGCAGAGACTGCAGAACACGATGGATGCCTAAGTCAATGGGAATCGATATTCCCAAGGACACAAGCTTATCGGCGTAACCCGACATCTTGAGTACATGCTCACTAACGGAGTTGTGCTCTTCCATCATGCAGCTAAAGAACTTTTCTGAAGCGTTGTAGCTCTCTACAGCAGCATGTGTGTCGAAAATCATTTTCAACTCACCCATTGTATCAAATGCATTGCCGTTTTCGAAACGCTTTCGAAGTTCCGTCTCTAGCCCATACAATATGCCGCAATGAACTAAGTTGTGGTCCTCCTAACGAGTCTGATAGACATTCTTCTCCTCGTCAGAGGCATCATCAAAATGTAGGGGTTCGTAGCATGGAAAACAAAAAATTTCTATCGCATACAAACAAACAATCCAAGATCTATCTACTAGATTGTAGCAACGAGTCGATGGAATAACTTACCCTCGAAGATTCCAAAGTGTTTAACTAGAGCAGATTCTCGTGGGTGATGTAGTCGTACACTTCCGATCTCAAGATCGCGTAGACAATCCTTCCGGCGCTGCGTTCCGGCAGCGCTTACGCAGTCGGTCACACGCGTTAAATTTCGCGAAGACCTTCCTCTCCTTGTTCCAGCAGAGAGGAGGTTGTAGCACTCTCCTCGCGATTACAGCGACAACGCGTGGTACCGGAGTAGAGGGAGATCCCGAGGCTTCGCCTTAAGCCGGAGCGAGTATGGTGGAGTATGAGAGAGAGCTATTAGTGGTCTAGGGATTAGACACACCAATTAGAAGGCTCTAAACCGCAGGCTAGAGCAATTAGAAGCTCTAAACCAAAACGTTCCTAAAACGGAGATTAGAGGATAGGAACTTGTGTGTCTAGAGGAGGTCCTGCCCTCCTTTTATAGGTGGGAGGGGCCAAGGGAGGGAGTCCCTCCCAAGTCGGCCTTGGTTGGCCCGGCTTGGAGGACTCCTCCCCAAGTCGGTTCCAACAACCTCTTGCTTGTTTCCCATAGTTTCCTGTTTCCCACAGTTCTGTTTTCCACAGTTTCTGTTTAGCGTTTGACTTTCAAATGGCGGTTTGACTTTTCAGTTTTGGAACAGCAAGAACACTTAGTACATGATGCAATCATTCCAATATGTAATGACATTCATGTACCCTTCCCCCAGTGCGGACATTAGGAACCTTCTAGAACATTCCCGATGAAAACACCGGAATCATTCCCGAACTCCGAAACGGGACTTTCCTTATATGAATCTTATTCTCCGGACCATTCCGGATCACCTCGTGATATCCCGGATCCCATCCGAGACTCCGAACAACATTCCGTCTCTTTAGATTAACACTTCAAAACAATACGATACCAGTTCGTAAAGTAACTAACCAGAATTCTATAGTTCTATCATCTCAATTATAACTAAGCGCAAGGTGGTAAACGGATGCCAATGACTACAACAACTATGCAAATTCACTTTGATTTAGTTTATGATAAATTGAGTTCTAATTAATAATTAAATTAATCTAGGTGAACTCCCACTCAAAACAATATTCCTCACATTGTTTTAGTGATCACACGAACCAAATCCACCACATCAAAACCGATCATCACGAGAGTTGATATAGCTTCAATGGCGAACAATCAACATGTTCATCATATCTACTATATGACTCATGCTCTACCTTTCGGTAATCCGTGTTCCTGAGGCCATGTCTATACATGCTAGGCTTGTCAAGATCAAACCTTAGTTTCCGCATGAGCAAATCTGGCTTGATCACGTTGTATACACTTGTAGAATCTAACACACCCGATCATCACGTGGTGCTTCGAAACAACAAGCTTTAGCAACGGTGCTAACTAAGGGTGAACACTTTATGACTTGAAATTCATGTGCATGAGGGATCATCTTATAATGCTACCGTCGTCTACTAAGCAATACAAGATGCATAAAGGATTAACATCACATGCAATTCATAATATGTGATATGATATGTCCTTTCTACTTTGTGCTTCCGATCTCCATCTTCAAGCACGAACATGATCTCCATCATTACCGGCATTGCATCAAGGTCAATGACGCTTCTCCATGGTGGTCGTCCACCGGCTTCAACTATTACAACTACTTTGAATAAACACGCGGGTCTTAACATAAATTAAAGACAACCATATGGCTCCTGCCGGTTGCCAACTTACAATAAGGAACATTGCATACATCAAATATAATCACAATCATGGCCATATCACATCACTGCACACCCCTGCAAAACAAAGTTAGACGCCTCTACTTTCTTTGCATATTTTACGTGGTTTGGGGCTTTCAATAAGTGTCGTTCTAACTTACGAACATGAACCACAACATTGATACTAGTATTGTTAATCACCCGTTGTAAATTGGATCTTAACTATGCTAGGAGAAACAGACACCCGCAAAGCCACTTATGCAATACAAGTTGCATGTCAAGCGTGGAGCAAGTCTCATGAACGATGTCATGTAAGGTTAGCCCGGGCCGCTTCATCCCAACATACCGCAAGATGCAAAGTACACAAGAAGCAATCGACAATAAAAGCATCAACGCCCACAATGACCATTGTGTTCTACTCGTGCAACAGATCTACATATAGACACGGCTCGATACCACCGTAGGGGTTCGTAGCATGGAAAACAAAAATTTCTATCGCATACAAACAAACAAGCCAAGATCTATCTACTAGATTGTAGCAACGAGTCGATGGAATAACTTACCTCGAAGATTCCAAAGTGTTTAACGAGCAGATTCTCGTGGGTGATGTAGTCGACACTTCCGATCTCAAGATCGCGAGACGATCCTTCCAAGCGCGTGCTCGCACCGCTCTGATCGGTCACACGTTCGGTACTCGACAAAGACCTTCCTCTCCCTTGTTCCAAAGAAAACGGAGGTTGTAGCACTCTCCTCGCGATTCCGGCAGACAACGGCGTGGTACCTAAGTAGAGGGAGATCCCGAGGCTTCGCCTTAAGCCGGAGCGAGTATGGTGGAGTATGAGAGAGAGCTATTAGTGGTCTAGGGATTAGACACACCAATTAGAAGGCTCTAAACCGCAGGCTAGAGCAATTAGAAGCTCTAAACCAAAACGGCTCTAAACCGGAGATTAGAGGATAGGAACTTGTGTGTCTAGAGGAGGAGGCCCTGCCCCTCCTTTTATAGGTGGGAGGGGAAGCCAAGGGGAGGGGAGTCCCTCCCCAAGTCGGCCTTGGTTGGCACGCCGGCTTGGAGTGACTCCTCCCCCAAGTCGGTTCCAACCACCTCTTGCTTGTTTCCCACAGTTTCCTGTTTTAGCCGTTTGACTTTCAAACTGGCAGTTTGACTTTTCAGTTTTTGGAACAGCAAGAACACTTAGTACATGATGCAATCATTCCAATATGTAATGACACATTCATGTACCCCTTCCCCCCCGGAGTGCCGGACATTCCGAAACCTTCTAGAACATTCCCGATGAAAACACTGGAATCATTCCCGAACTCCGAAACGGGACTTTCCTTATATGAATCTTATTCTCCGGACCATTCCGGATCACCTCGTGATATCCCGGATCCCATCCGAGACTCCGAACAACATTCGGACTCTTTCTCATCATTCCATAACTACTCAAACAACGTCGAATCCTTAAGTGTGTCTCCCTACGGTTCATGAATTATGCGGACATGATCGACACACTTCTCCGAACAATAACCAATAGAGGAATCTGGAAATTCATATGGCTCCCACATATTTCTACGATTACTTTGCGATCGAATGAACCACTTACATACGATACCAATTTCCCTTTGTCTCACGATAGTTTACTTATCCGAGGTTATGATCATCGGTATCTCTGCATACCTAGTTCAACCTCGTTACTGATAAGTACTCTTTTCTCGTTCCCGTGATATGTGATACCTTGTGAGCCAGTCACATGCTTGCAAGCTAATTGGATGACATTCCACCGAGAGGGCCCAGAGTATATCTACCCGTCATATGGATGGACAAATCCCACTCTTGATCCATGTGTTTCAACCAATACTTTCCGAACACTCAATGCCACCTTTATAGCCACCCAGTTACGGTGTGGTGTTTGATGTCATCAAAGCATCCATCCGGCAAAGGTGATATGCATGATCTCATGGTCGAAGGAATTAGGTTACTATGTATCAGAAAGCATATAGCAATTGAACTTATTGAAATGACTTGATCTTTATGCTACGCTTATCTATAGGAGTATGTCCATCACATCATTCTCCTAATGATATGATCCTGTTGTTAATAACATCTCTATGTTCATGATCGAAACCATGATCATATATTAACCAACAAGCTAGTTTAACAAGAGGCTTTACTAGGGACTCTTATTTTAGTTTACAAATCACACAAGTATTAATGTTTCCTTAATACAATTATAGCATGGTATGTAAACATTTATCATAAGTGTGAAGATATGATAATAACCACTTTATTATTGCCTCTTGGGCATATCTCCAACAGTCTCCCACTTGCACTAGAGTCAATAATCTAGTTTCAAACCTTTGTGTATTCAACACCTATGGCTTTCCTGTTGTATGTACACGATTGCTAGTGGTCAATCGATCTCGGATCTGACACTTCCAGGTCCGTGTGTAATTGCATGTCTTTGCGTCTTTACGCATCACTCATTCTCTAATGAGATGGCTTTGTATAAATTTGGTCTTTCGGTGTGACCTTTAGTTCTTTGGGGTTAAAACATGTTGATAATATTGTCGCACAATATATCTTCATAGTATTATCCCACTGTGAACTACACCTAGTTTGATAACAAACTACTTGACACAAATGCCCTCTTTTGCTGCTAAAATAGCAGTCATATACTTAGCCTTTTGTTGTAGTATCTGTCATAATGTCTTAACTTTGGAACTCATCCAAATCCATTATGGAACTCACTTTCCATTATATTGTGCCACCCTTAGTTTAGATTGAGATAAACTTAATTTGTACTTTGTGACAAAGCTAGTATCAAGTTAGTACTTTTACAATGAACTAACCATCTATTTGTCACTTCTACAAATAATATACTCTTAGTTCTTCCAAAAGATCATAAGAATATCCTTACTATTGTCCAATGATCATCTTACGAATCATTCTGGTATATGCTCACAACATTTAGAGCATAGGACATATCTGGATTTGTACATATCACACTATGATTGATATAAATACTCTTTGTGATTTCATACATCAAGTATCAATCTATACTTGATTATTTGTTTCACTTTACCAAATGTCAATACACTTGAATATATATCATCAACATTGAACTCATTCAATCCTTTCTGTGCGACAAGAACCTCTCTTGTAGTTTCTATATTGAACTCATTCAATATCTTGTCTATGCACTTCTGGCACAACCATATTAGCGTCTATTGATGCCAAATATTTGGGTTTTGCCTAAGTCTTTCATCGGGATGAAATTCTTAATATGTGTCAATAAAAGATACATCTTTTCTAATCAACAATATGTCCTCCACATAATGTATTTGAAATATGTCTTAGTGCTCCCACTTAATTTCTTGCAAACGCAAGCATCTTCATTGTCTCTGATGAAATTAAACTCTTTTAACAGTTTCATCATAGTGAAGATTCCAACTCTGCGATGCTCACTTCAACCATTGAAGTTTGCATATGCTTTTAGCATCCTTTGAATTAACAAAACCCTATGGACCGTGTCATGCACACGTCCTAGGTAATGATTCTATTAGAATAACTTGTTTTGTTTATTCAACTACCATATAACAAATTATATGTAGTGGTTGCTACATTAATCCGTCTAGACTAAATATCGCTATGGAAGATCAGATCTTGTCATAGTCAACCTTTGAACATTGTTGTGAACTCTTTCCCAACATGTCGACTATTTCATAGATGTGCAACATCCATGTCTATTTATTTATAGATCCAAACACAACTGTAAGGTCTTACACCTTTCTCGAGGGTCCTTCAAGTTCAAAACTTGATTTCTCGTGTATGGAACTATCACGGATTTTATGGCTTCAAGCCATTTGACGAGTCGAGGCCCATCATCACTTCTTTGCATGTAGTCCGCTCATTATTCTCAAATAATGATTCAACCCTCAAATCTTGGTATTTGATTGTTTACTCGACCTACTTGTTTCAATAGGAACTTAGATCTCCGTGACCACAACCTTTGAAGCACGTGAGCCATGAGCATTGTTGCTGCCTACGAAACACTTTTCGCCAAGACTCTGCACATATAGATAAGGTTCTTTAACCTTATCAAAGCTCTATTGTCCTCCCACTTAACTTTTCACGAAAAATTCCTTCTCAAAGAAACTTGACGTTCTAAGCAACAAACACTTTTGTCCGGTGTTTATGGAGGAATACTTAAGTTTATACAAAGACAGTTCATCCGACTTTGGTTGCACACATCTTTCTTATGCATAGCATACCAATGTTTAAGAAAGGACAACTTGGGTTTTATCCCAAACCATAACCTTATATGGTGTCATTTCAACGGATTATGATGAAGCTCTTTTAGTGGAAAACGGTAATCTCTAAAGCTTTTAATCTTTAAAATATAATGGCAGTTTTATGAATTACACCTTGATCTTACCATGTCAAACAAGGTTCAATTACATATCTCGAACGCTCCATACTCTTATGGTGTTTCGAAAATGCAAATCCACTAACGATTCCTTAAATCTTAGGTATTATGCTAAACTTGTAACTCAAATATCTTCCTTTATGATCTTATCATAAACTATTTATATTCTTGTTACAATGATTTTGCACTTCATCTTGAAAGTCCTTGAACTTTTCAAATGTTTCACACTTCATCCTTATTAAGTAAATATTCATATATTCACTCAAATTTTCGGAGAAAGCACATGAAGTTGAAATCCATCGCTCTTGACTATACATAATGGACTTCATACAACAATATGTACAAGTTCCAATAAGCTAGTCTATCGCCCCTTTTGGCCTATGAACGAAGTTTTAATTATCTCTAGGAAAGTTTCACAAGCCATTTGATCAAAATCAAATAGACTCCAAAATTCCATCCATATGGATTTTCTTCATGTTTTCTTTCCAATATAATTTAAACGGCGATGTCACTTCCTAAGTGATCTTTCAATCAATTTGTCTTTCGACATCTTTAGCACTAGTTTTATGGATGTGATATCTCCAACGAGATTTGCAAATCATCCATCTTTTATAGATTACGCAATTATTTGAACAACCCTTTTGTTCTCATAATACCTGATAAAACAAATCTTGAAGGCAAGCTTTGATGTTTAACGAGCAACACAATAACCCTTTATTTTGTTCTCGATGAACATCATCACATATTCTTTTGCTAGTTAATTAGGCCATTGTAGTTCATGAATTGTGTTGTTTCGTATGACGATTCACACCAACAAATTCAGTATCAAATACTTAAGAACCACATTGTTTAATAAGCAAAGAATATAGCCATAACATGTATATCATCTATATACTTAAACTGAACAATTCTAGTCTTTTCTTTTCTGCCATATACTTATGAGATTCTCTTCAAGATTTCCTTTTACATTTGAAAGAATCTATCAACATCAATTAGTGGAGTCATTCATATGACACATAGTCCAAAGCGTGTATAGTTAAATACCAATGTCTTTGGACTTGCACTTTGAAGTAGATCACCATCATCAAATGTTTGGTGTTCTTTCAAATTCCTTTCTTTAGTAATCTCTTGGTGTAGTAAATATTTTACCTACATCAAATATTCACCCTTATCATGGAATTATCCATGATCAAGCTACTATTAGCTTGTAACGGTGAATCGTGAGTATAATGTTGCTCTCCCAAAAAATTTTGGAGGTTTAGGACAACTAGTGTCTCCAACCTTTTGCAAATTCTCATCAAATATGAGAACATGACTTTAGCCATATTATACTCTATCATGTTGCAACCAAAACTTTGTTTCAGATATCACAATATCTTCCACAAATCATGGTTTCTGAAACAACTCTTTCAGATCCTTAGATAACCTTGATATTAGGAGAATCCTTTGAATATCAAGAATCATGGAGACAAACATGATACTTATATACTAACACTTGGAATTGTTACTCTTGATTTAATACTAATTATTAAACTTCATGGAGTAACCGGAACTTACTGAAAGTTTGCAATAGGACTTTTAAACTTTAGATTAACACTTCAAAACAATACGATACCAGTTAAGAAAGTAACTAACCAGAATTCTGTAGTTCTATCATCTCAATTATAACTAAGCGCAAGGTGGTAAACGGATGCCAATGACTACAACAACTATGCAAATTCACTTTGATTTAGTTTATGATAAATTGAGTTCTAATTAATAATTAAATTAATCTAGGTGAACTCCCACTCAAAACAATATCCCTCACATTGTTTTAGTGATCACGCGAACCAAATCCACCACATCAAAACCGATCATCACGAGAGTTGATATAGCTTCAATGGCGAACAATCAACATGTTCATCATATCTACTATATGACTCATGCTCTACCTTTCGGTAATCCGTGTTCCTGAGGCCATGTCCGACATGCTAGGCTCGTCAAGATCAAACCTTAGTTTCGCATGAGCAAATATATGGCTTGCTCACGTTGTATACACTTGTAGAATCTAACACACCCGATCATCACGTGGTGCTTCGAAACAACAAGCTTTAGCAACGGTGCTAACTAAGGGTGAACACTTTATGACTTGAAATTCATGTGCATGAGGGATCATCTTATAATGCTACCGTCGTCTACTAAGCAATACAAGATGCATAAAGGATTAACATCACATGCAATTCATAATATGTGATATGATATGGCCTTTCTACTTTGTGCTTCCGATCTCCATCTTCAAGCACGAACATGATCTCCATCATCACCGGCATTGCATCAAGGTCAATGACGCTTCTCCATGGTTGTCGTCCACCGGCTTCAACTATTACAAATACTTTGAATAGACATGCGGGTCTTAACATAAATTAAAGACAACCATATGGTTTCGCCGTTGCCAACTTACAATAAGGAACATTGCATACATCAAATATAATCACAATCATGGCCATATCACATCACTGCACACCCCTGCAAAACAAAGTTAGACGCCTCTACTTTCTTTGCATATTTTACGTGGTTTGGGGCTTTCAATAAGTGTCGTTCTAACTTACGAACATGAACCACAACATTTATACTAGTATTGTTAATCACCCGTTGTAAATTGGATCTTAACTATGCTAGGAGAAACAGGCACCCGCAAAGCCACTTATGCAATACAAGTTGCATGTCAAGCGTGGAGCAAGTCTCATGAACGATGTCATGTAAGGTTAGCCCGGGCCGCTTCATCCCAACATACCGCAAGATGCAAAGTACACAAGAAGCAATCGACAATAAAAGCATCAACGCCCACAATTACCATTGTGTTCTACTCGTGCAACAGATCTACATATAGACACGGCTCTGATACCAGTGTAGGGGTTCGTAGCATGGAAAACAAAAAATTTCTATCGCATACAAACAAACAAGCCAAGATCTATCTACTAGATTGTAACACCCTCAGAATCGGACCTATGCAAGTTTGAGCAAAATTCGCCAAACCCGCATAGGAACGATTCAAGGGTGCCCACCAGGCACTTTCGTGCGGGTGGAAAACGAAGTAATAACATTACACAACAGTCCTCGATGGGACCCACAGAACAGATATATATATACAACAGTGACTCAATGAGTCAAGAACGCAGATATAATATACAAAGATCCAAATCACCTTGAAATGGTAGAGAGTCCGACTACGGACAAGATGCAAATGGGGCTAAGAGCCCTGAAGAATAACCAATGGCGTCCATAACCCCGCCTGTGCCAAGGGTAACCCTGCTAACAACGTCGATCTCAAAACCTGCTTAAACAAAAAGGGTGCCGACAAAGGGCAAAGGAAAAGAGGAGCGTCGATCGAGGCCAGTACACGGCGAGGCTAGAATTCGGCGGTCCTCGCCTACATAGGTATGGTGGACTGAAGCGGCAGCGGCAGCATGCGCTAAACAACCTATAGAGACTCGATACAACTGGCGGATATCAGAGAGGGGTGAGAAAGACCTATCCGGACCCAACCTGAAGCTAACACCAAACAAACCCATCCTGGCGTTTCCCCCTCGAGACCAAACGAGGAAGTCAACCGAGGAACTCACGCCGTTGGCAGTTTTATTTGTTCAGTTATTGTTGCAGCAATTACTAGTCAGGTTTAGATAATTGTCCTGATAAAAGAAGCAGTGGGCCCTTTTAGTGATTCATTCCGTTGTAGTTGCAGCAATTACTATTCAGATACAGATAGCATGATGTAAACCCAAAACCCAGCAGTTGTTGGTACTATTATTCAGCCATTCCGTTGTAGTTGCCATACTTACTAGTCAGGTACAATGGTCGCAAGCGACACTCAAAACAAGCAATTGTGGGCAGTATTATTTAGCCATTCCATTATAGTGAAGCTGATTACTAGTCATTATAAAGTCAAATTTATAGCAATAAACTTTAGTTATGCTTGTCTATGGTCGAGATACTGTGCTCCAAGTCGTCCATAACCGCGGACACGGCTTTCAGAAAGTTTTAACCCGGCCGGGGTGCACAAATAGCAACACACACATGATCAACCTCGAAAAAACCAAATCAAAACCCAACGAGGTCTTCACGACAGAGCAATCACAAGATTCAGAAATATTTCAGGGGGCCACCCCTTAAAGTAGAACCCGCAACGAATTTAGCTGACTTCGAGACGGACTTAAGGTTTGTGGGGCCGGCGGTAAACGACTGGGAACCCGAAAGTGTGGCTGGGCTTGTCGATACCACGTAAACGGGTCACAATTCCTAACAGACAAAGGTGCTCCTCGCACAAACGTAAATACATAAGTAGCATGGCATAAGTACATGACCGTAAATAAAACCTCAAACTAGTTTGTGGCCCCAAGAAATAAGACGGAATCAAGCTCTGGCTAAGGGGGGGCCCATACTCCCCATATGTGGATAGCGCGATAAATCAAGGAACAGGTATCAAGTACTCGGGGTCCTACGGGACACAAGTGGGCGTTCGGAAAACCAAAAATTATCTATCACCCACCGATGCCTCTGCTTACTTCAATTTTAGTTGTTAAACAGGAATTAAAGTGAACAATAAGTAAAACTATGATCAGCTCCAACATCAACATGCGGAAATACATCAACAACTATGGCACTGGACGACACGCATAAAGACTTGAGCAAGCGACTACGACGCGCAAGTCCAACTATCTACCAAACAACAAGTAATAGGATGTGTCCAAGGCAATATAAGGCTACAAGGAATATCACAGGTACGGAATCTAAAGCATCGCAACACAGATAGCAATAGATCAACAGGAGGGAATAAAGACTATAAAAGTAAGATAGGTAGAAGGGGAGATGCTGCTTTGAAAACATTGTCGAAGGTTCAACCGAAGATCGGGGCGAAGCTCACATCAACTCAACGGCCTTATCCGCGAAGAAGCAAAACGCTAGAATAAACACCGAATGCAATATTTAATACCACGGCAAAAAGATCGGCATGATGCATGTATGATGTATGGCATGGCGAAGGCGCGATGCAATTAGGTCATATTAAGTGGAACCGGGGTCCCGACAATTAATTAGATGGTGCAAGTTATTTAGATCCCCGCAATTTAAAATGTTGTTTTAACATGGCAAAAGTTAGCACCGGTTCGCTACACAAATTTAAATGAGGCCAATATAAGACTAGATTTGCCCGCATATGGGCCCCATATTTAATTATTAGGTGAATCGGCATAAGGCCCCCAAACCACAGACAAGGATGCATGCATGAACAAATAATATGCAACAAGTTGATATCATTTATAAAATAGGGTATCGAGGAAAAGGGTCACACATTGAGGGGTCTCGACGATCTTGGGGATCCGGGGTTCGGGGTTGGTCTCAGGGTCCAGGGTTCGACGGGGTCGTTCTCGGACTCAGGGGTAGGTCTTGGCGTTCGGAACGAAGCACTTGTCGCGCCGGGGTCTCGGTGTCCGGGGTGACGTTCTCAGCGTCTTCGAGTCGGTGGCCTTGACGGTATCGGGTTCGGACTCCGGATCCGGGCACGGTCTTAGCGCTCCGTCTTCAGTGTCGTTGGCGAACTCGGGTTCGATACCGGGGGTCCTTCGGAACCTTGAGGCGGTCTTGCGGTCGTCGGGTACGGGCTCGGCGTCCGAGGAAGGAGTACTTGTCGCACGGTTTTCGGTGTTCATGACCGTTTGAGACCTTGGCGTTCCAAGGGGATCTCGAGTTCGAGGAGGTGGCTTTGTGTGTTGTGGCGCACGGGGACAAAGGTACATCTTCGCCAGACAGCGGTGGCGACGGCGGAGGACCCGCGAGGCCACGGGTCCTCAAGGTCGTGGCACGCACACGCATGGCGCCATGGCAGAGGCGAAGGCGGCCGCAGAGAGGTGCTTGAGGCGACGGAGGGCGGCGGGCGGCTTCTGGCGGCATCGGAGGCGGCGAGGGAGGAGGAGAGACGAGGCGGCCGGCGACGGGTGGCTCGCGGCGAGCTTGGGCAGACGCAGCGGGCGCCTGCGAGGATGGCCGGAGGAGGCATGGCGGCGCGGAGAAGGCGCGGCCCGCGAGGTCCTGCGGGCCTCGAGAGGGCACCGGCCAGGCGCGGCGGAGGAGGGCGCGGCGAGCTCGCTGGCGACACCGGGCGCGGGAGGCGGGCGAGGAGACGGGGTCGCGCGGCGCGAGGAGCGGGCAGCCGGCGCGGAGGGAGGTCGAGGCGGCGGGCGCGCCTCGGGGCGGGCGGGGCGCGGCGAGACGGAGGAGCTCTGGGAGGGGCGGCGCGGTGTGGAGAACGCGAGGAGGAGGTGGCTTGGCGCAGCGGGAAGCGGGCGTGGAGCAGCGGGCGGGCGGGCCTGGCCGAGCGGGCCAGGCTGGGAGGACGGCTGGCTGAGCGGCTGGGGTGGTTGCGTGCGGGGGGAGAAGAGGAGAGAGGAGGGAGGAGGGAGGAGGGCCCGACAGGCGGTGGGGCCAGGTGGGCCAGGGGCAGTGGCAGGCGTGTGGGGTGTGGGATGGGGACAGCGGCAGGGCCTGGCTGGCGTGCGGCGAGTGTGTGCAGGGTGTGTGCGTGTGGGGGGAAACCAGTGGTGGGGCTGCTGGGGTTGGTTGTGTGGTGGGGTGGATTTAGCCTAGGTGGAGAGAGGGAGAGATGTGGCAGCACCTGATTGGGTGGGGGGGAGAGGAGAGGGTGAGGTGGCGCATGGCAATTGGCCAGGGTGAGGTGGAGGCTGGGTTGGGGTAGATAGAGGGGTAGGTTTAGGATTATGGGTGGGACTGGTTGGACCGATTCAAAAACCTGGGGGTGGTCGTTAGATCCGATCTGCTCGATCGCCCCACTAAAAATAATATAATATTTTATTTAATTCTAAATGCAACATTCGCAAACCGAAAGCAGGCAACAAAATATTTCGGAGACCCGGGGTTTACTATTTGATTAAAGATGGGGCGTTTGGAAAAAAAAATAGGTTTTCGAAATTAGTTTTTGACAAACAACATATGATGATGACGATGCAATGCACAAATTCAACGCGATTTTCTAGTAGTGGTTTTGCGGGATGCCACAATTCGACACCACTAACAATGGATCTCGCCCTCGAGATCCGCCTCATGGTACCGGAAGGAAGGTCGGCGATCTGAATCTTCTCGCTGCATGTAGAACCTCGCGACACCACTAACAATGGTTCATCCTCCATCTTGAAATCGGCGACACCACCAACAAAGGTTCGTTGTTCTTGATCGTCGGGAGAACACTCCGGGGAAACAAAGGACTAAGTTGAAGGTAAGGCCACCTCTAACTTCCATGGACGGAGTAAAACTGCTGGATCCGCTGATCCGACGTACAAGAGCGAATGATAAGAGCAGTGGTAGGGTAGCTACTCCATCCCGCACTCAAACCATTACTCTGCACACGAATAGGCGGATTAAGCAACCAACTCTCGGAATCGGACTGAAGATCTCGACAAACGAGGTTCGGAACAAAGGAGTGATGCAGACTCTGCTTCGGATCTGGCGTAGATGATGTCATCACATCGGGAAACACCGGAAGATACAACAGAAAACGTATGAAGGACACACTGATTAGGTTTCGTGATGGTTCCATTGGCATGAACAACACATGCTCAAGGTCGACTCCAACTTCACCAAAGCTCGTCCTTCTCATATGTTTTTCAACGACACGGATATCCAGCAAGGAACACATATGGATAAAGAGCTCAAGAACAAAAGATTGGATGAAGGATACAACAGACAAGTTGCAGATTGATGATCGTAGCACCTCCGTTACAAAAGGGAGAAAGCGAAACCCTGAAGGTACGACGGAAAACCCAACCACGAGAAATCCTGGACTCGAAGAAAAGATAAGAGAGCAGATTCAAACATGTCGAGATGAGAGAGGAATAGCAGAGGGGTAAGGAGTAAAATCAAACCTAATCAGAACTATCCAACCGATTTGCAAAAATAGTTTTGACACGCTACTTCGGCCGTTAGCTAGGTTATCCTACAGGCTGGACTTGTGGGGTATCGCAACTGCTGAGCTCTGATACCACTCTGTAACACCCTCAGAATCGGACCTATGCAAGTTTGAGCAAAATTCGCCAAACCCGCATAGAAACGATTCAAGGGTGCCCACCAGGCACTTTCGTGCGGGTGGAAAACGAAGTAATAACATTACACAACAGTCCTCGATGGGACCCACAGAACAGATATATATATACAACAGTGACTCAATGAGTCAAGAACGCAGATATAATATACAAAGATCCAAATCACCTTGAAATGGTAGAGCGTCCGACTACGGACAAGATGCAAATGGGGCTAAGAGCCCTGAAGAATAACCAATGGCGTCCATAACCCTGCCCAGGCCAAGCCGGAAGGGTAACCCTGCTAACGACGTCGATCTCAAAACCTGCTTAAACAAAAGGGGTGCCGACAAAGGGCAAAGGAAAAAGAGGAGCGTCGATCGAGGCCAAGACACGGCGAGGCTAGAATTCCGGTCCTCGCCTACATAGGTATGGTGGATCAAGCGGGCAAAGATGCGCTAAACAACCTATAGAGACTCGATACAACTGGCGGATATCAGAGAGGGGTGAGAAAGACCTATCCGGACCCAACCTGAAGCTAACACCAAACAAACCCATCCTGGCGTTTCCCCCTCGAGACCAAACGAGGAAGTCAACCGAGGAACTCACGCCGTTGGCAGTTTTATTTGTTCAGTTATTGTTGCAGCAATTACTAGTCAGGTTTAGATAATTGTCCTGATAAAAGAAGCAGTGGGCCCTTTTAGTGATTCATTCCGTTGTAGTTGCAGCAATTACTATTCAGATACAGATAGCATGATGTAAACCCAAAACCCAGCAGTTGTTGGTACTATTATTCAGCCATTCCGTTGTAGTTGCCATACTTACTAGTCAGGTACAATGGTCACAAGCGACACTCAAAACAAGCAATTGTGGGCAGTATTATTTAGCCATTCCATTATAGTGAAGCTGATTACTAGTCATTATAAAGTCAAATTTATAGCAATAAACTTTAGTTATGCTTGTCTATGGTCGAGATACTGTGCTCCAAGTCGTCCATAACATGACACGGCTTTGAAAGTTTTAACCCGCCGGGTGCACAAATAGCAACACACACATGATCAACCTCGAAAACCAAATCAAAACCCAACGAGGTCTTCACGACGAGCAATCACAAGATTCAGAAATATTTGGGGCCACCCTTAAAGTAGAACCCGCAACGGTTAGCTGACTTCGACGGACTTAAGGTTTGTGGGCGTAAACGATCGGGAACCCGAAAGTGTGGCTGGGCTTGTCGATACCACGAACGGGTCACAATTCCTAAAAAGTACAGTGTGCTCCTCGACAAACGTAAATACATAAGTAGCATGGCATAAGTACAGATCAGAATAAAACCTCAAACTAGTTTGTGGCCCCAAGAAATAAGACGGAATCAAGCTCATGGGGGGCCCATACTCCCCATATGTGGATAGCGCGATAAATCAAGGAACAGGTATCAAGTACTCGGGGTCCTACGGGACACAAGTGGGCGTTCGGAAACCAAATATTATCTATCACCCACCGATGCCTCTGCTTACTTCAATTTTAGTTGTTAAACAGGAATTAAAGTGAACAATAAGTAAAACTATGATCAGCTCCAACATCAACATGCGGAAATACATCAACAACTATGGCACTGGACGACACGCACAGCACTTGAGCAAGCGACTACGATGCGCAAGTCCAACTATCTACCAAACAACAAGTAATAGGATGTGTCCAAGGCAATATAAGGCTGCAAGGAATATCACAGGTACGGAATCTAAAGCATCGCAACACAGATAGCAATAGATCAACAGGAGGGAATAAAGACTATAAAAGTAAGATAGGTAGAAAGGGGGAGATGCTCGCCTGAAAACATTGTCGAAGGTTCAACCGAAGATCGGGGCGAAGCTCACATCAACTCAACGGCCTTATCCGCGAAGAATCAAAACGCTAGAATAAACACCGAATGCAATATTTAATACCACGGCAAAAAGATCGGCATGATGCATGTATGATGTATGGCATGGCGAAGGCGCGATGCAATTAGGTCATATTAAGTGGAACCGGGGTCCCGACAATTAATTAGATGGTGCAAGTTATTTAGATCCCCGCAATTTAAAATGTTGTTTTAACATGGCAAAAGTTAGCACCGGTTCGCTACACAAATTTAAATGAGGCCAATATAAGACTAGATTTGCCCGCATATGGGCCCCATATTTAATTATTAGGTGAATCGGCATAAGGCCCCCAAACCACAGACAAGGATGCATGCATGAACAAATAATATGCAACAAGTTGATATCATTTATAAAATAGGGTATCGAGGAAAAGGGTCACACATTGAGGGGTCTCGACGATCTTGGGGATCCGGGGTTCGGGGTTGGTCTCAGGGTCCAGGGTTCGACGGGGTCGTTCTCGGACTCAGGGGTAGGTCTTGGCGTCGAACGGCACTTGTCGCCGGGGTCTCGGTGTCCGGGGTGACGTACTCAGCGTCTTCGCGTCGGTGGCCTTGACGGTATCGGGTTCGGACTCCGGATCCGGGCACGGTCTTAGCGCTCCGTCTTCAGTGTCGTTGGCGAACTCGGGTTCGATACCGGGGGTCCTTCGGAACCTTGAGGCGGTCTTGCGGTCGTCGGGTACGGGCTCGGCGTCCGGGGAAGGAGTACTTGTCGCACGGTTTTCGGTGTTCGCGGACCGTTTGGAGACCTTGGCGTTCCACGAAGGGGATCTCCAGGTTCGAGGAGGTGGCTTTGTGTGTTGTGGCGTCGCTGCACGGGGACAAAGGTACATCTTCGCCAGACAGCGGTGGCGACGGCCGGAGGACTCGCGGAGGCCACGGGTCCTCAAGGTCGCATTTGGCACGCACACACGCAGGCCATGGCGGCACAGAGGCGCTACGGCCGCAGCGGAGGTGCTTGAGGGCGACGGAGGGCGCCGGGCGGCTTCTGGCGGCATCGTGGAGGCGGCGAGGAGGAGAGAAGGCGGCGCCGGGCGACGGGTGGCTCGGGCGAGCTTGGGACGGGCGGACGCGGCGGCTCTGCGAGGATGGCCGGGAGGAGGGGCATGGCGGCGGCCGGAGAAGGCGCGGCCGACGCGAGGTCCTTGCGGGGCCGGCGAGGGAGGGCACCGGCTAAGCGGAGGAGGGCGCGGGCGAAGCTCGAGCGACCGGGCGCGGAGGCGGGCGGAGGAGACGGCGCGCGGAGGGAGCGGGGCGAGCCGGCGGCGCGGAGGGTGTCGAGGCCCGGCGGCGGCGCGGCCTCGGCCGGGGGCGGGGAAGGCGCGGCGGAGACGGAGGAGCTCTGGGGAGGAGGGGCGCGGTGTGGAGAACGGCGAGAGGGAGGTGGTTACCTTGGCGCAGGGAAGCGGGGCACGGTGGAGGGCGGGGCCTGGCGGCGAGCGGGCTGGCAGGGCTGGAGGAGCTCGGCTGGAGCTCGGCAAGGGGCGCTGGGTGCGTGCTTGGGGAGAAGAGGAGAGAGGAGGGAGGAGGAGGAGGCCCGACAGGTGGGGCTGTGGGCAAAGGTGGCAGGCGTGTGGGGTGTGGGATGGGGACAGCGGCAGGGCCTGGCTGGCGTGCGGCGAGTGTGTGCAGGGTGTGTGCGTGTGGGGGGAAACCAGGGGTGGGGCTGCTGGGGTTGGTTGTGTGGTGGGGTGGATTTAGCCTAGGTGGAGAGAGGGAGAGATGTGGCAGCACCTGATTGGGTGGGGGGGAGAGGAGAGGGTGAGGTGGCGCATGGCAATTGGCCAGGGTGAGGTGGAGGCTGGGTTGGGGTAGATAGAGGGGTAGGTTTAGGATTATGGGTGGGACTGGTTGGACCGATTCAAAAACCTGGGGGTGGTCGTTCGGGTCGATCTGGCCCGTTCGACTGCCCCCACTAAAAATAATATAATATTTTATTTAATTCTAAATGCAACATTCGCAAACCGAAAGCAGGCAACAAAATATTTCGGAGACCCGGGGTTTACTATTTGATTAAAGATGGGGCGTTTGGAAAAAAAAATAGGTTTTCGAAATTAGTTTTTGACAAACAACATATGATGATGACGATGCAATGCACAAATTCAACGCGATTTTCTAGTAGTGGTTTTGCGGGATGCCACAATTCGACACCACTAACAATGGATCTCGCCCTCGAGATCCGCCTCATGGTACCGGAAGGAAGGTCGGCGATCTGAATCTTCTCGCTGCATGTAGAACCTCGCGACACCACTAACAATGGTTCATCCTCCATCTTGAAATCGGCGACACCACCAACAAAGGTTCGTTGTTCTTGATCGTCGGGAGAACACTCCGGGGAAACAAAGGACTAAGTTGAAGGTAAGGCCACCTCTAACTTCCATGGACGGAGTAAAACTGCTGGATCCCGATCCGACGTACAAGCGAATGATAAGAGCGGTGGTAGGGTAGCTACTCCATCCCGCACTCAAACCATTACTCTGCACACGAATAGGCGGATTAAGCAACCAACTCTCGGAATCGGACTGAAGATCTCGACAAACGAGGTTCGGAACAAAGGAGTGATGCAGACTCTGCTTCGGATCTGGCGTAGATGATGTCATCACATCGGGAAACACCGGAAGATACAACAGAAAACGTATGAAGGACACACTGATTAGGTTTCGTGATGGTTCCATTGGCATGAACAACACATGCTCAAGGTCGACTCCAACTTCACCAAAGCTCGTCCTTCTCATATGTTTTTCAACGACACGGATATCCAGCAAGGAACACATATGGATAAAGAGCTCAAGAACAAAAGATTGGATGAAGGATACAACGGACAAGTTGCAGATTGATGATCGTAGCACCTCCGTTACAAAAGGGAGAAAGCGAAACCCTGAAGGTACGACGGAAAACCCAACCACGAGAAATCCTGGACTCGAAGAAAAGATAAGAGAGCAGATTCAAACACGTCGAGATGAGAGAGGAATAGCAGAGGGGTAAGGATTAAAATCAAACCTAATCAGAACTATCCAACCGATTTGCAAAAATAGTTTTGACACGCTACTTCGGCCGTTAGCTAGGTTATCCTACAGGCTGGACTTGTGGGGTATCGCAACTGCTGAGCTCTGATACCACTCTGTAACACCCTCAGAATCGGACCTATGCAAGTTTGAGCAAAATTCGCCAAACCCGCATAGAAACGATTCAAGGGTGCCAGCACTTTCGTGCGGGTGGAAAACGAAGTAATAACATTACACAACAGTCCTCGATGGGACCCACAGAACAGATATATATATATACAACAGTGACTCAATGAGTCAAGAACGCAGATATAATATACAAAGATCCAAATCACCTTGAAATGGTAGAGAGTCCGACTACGGACAAGATGCAAATGGGGCTAAGAGCCCTGAAGAATAACCAATGGCGTCCATAACCACCTGAGGCCAAGCCGGAAGGGTAACCACCTTAACGACGTCGATCTCAAAACCTGCTTAAACAAAAGGGTGCCGACAAAGGGCAAAGGAAAAAGAGGCGTCGATCTTGAGGCCGATGCAGCGAGGCTAGAATTGGCGGTCCTCGCCTACATAGGTATGGTGGATCGGCGGCGTGCGGCATGCTAACCAACCTATAGAGACTCGATACAACTGGCGGATATCAGAGAGGGGTGAGAAAGACCTATCCGGACCCAACCTGAAGCTAACACCAAACAAACCCATCCTGGCGTTTCCCCCTCGAGACCAAACGAGGAAGTCAACCGAGGAACTCACGCCGTTGGCAGTTTTATTTGTTCAGTTATTATTGCAGCAATTACTAGTCAGGTTTAGATAATTGTCCTGATAAAAGAAGCAGTGGGCCCTTTTAGTGATTCATTCCGTTGTAGTTGCAGCAATTACTATTCGATCTGAGATAGCATGATGTAAACCCAAAACCCAGCAGTTGTTGGTACAATTATTCAGCCATTCCGTTGTAGTTGCCATACTTACTAGTCAGGTACAATGGTCACAAGCGACACTCAAAACAAGCAATTGTGGGCAGTATTATTTAGCCATTCCATTATAGTGAAGCTGATTACTAGTCATTATAAAGTCAAATTTATAGCAATAAACTTTAGTTATGCTTGTCTATGGTCGAATCTTGTGCTCCAAGTCGTCCATAACCCATGACACGGCTTTCAGAAAGTTTTAACCCGGCCGGGGTGCACAAATAGCAACACACACATGATCAACCTCGGAAAAACCAAATCAAAACCCAACGAGGTCTTCACGACAGAGCAATCACAAGATTCAGAAATATTTCAGGGGGCCACCCCTTAAAGTAGAACCATAGCGAAGTTAATGACTTCGAGACGGACTTAAGGTTTGTGGGGCCGGCGGTAAACGACTGGGAACCCGAAAGTGTGGCTGGGCTTGTCGATACCACGTAAACGGGTCACAATTCCTAAACAGTACAGTGTGCTCCTCGCACAAACGTAAATACATAAGTAGCATGGCATAAGTACAGGACCGTAAATAAAACCTCAAACTAGTTTGTGGCCCCAAGAAATAAGACGGAATCAAGCTCTGGCTAAGGGGGGCCCATACTCCCCATATGTGGATAGCGCGATAAATCAAGGAACAGGTATCAAGTACTCGGGGTCCTACGGGACACAAGTGGGCGTTCGGAAAACCAAAAATTATCTATCACCCACCGATGCCTCTGCTTACTTCAATTTTAGTTGTTAAACAGGAATTAAAGTGAACAATAAGTAAAACTATGATCAGCTCCAACATCAACATGCGGAAATACATCAACAACTGTGGCACTGGACGACACGCACAGCACTTGAGCAAGCGACTACGACGCGCAAGTCCAACTATCTACCAAACAACAAGTAATAGGATGTGTCCAAGGCAATATAAGGCTACAAGGAATATCACAGGTACGGAATCTAAAGCATCGCAACACAGATAGCAATAGATCAACAGGAGGGAATAAAGACTATAAAAGTAAGATAGGTAGAAAGGGGGAGATGCTCGCCTGAAAACATTGTCGAAGGTTCAACCGAAGATCGGGGCGAAGCTCACATCAACTCAACGGCCTTATCCGCGAAGAAGCAAAACGCTAGAATAAACACCGAATGCAATATTTAATACCACGGCAAAAAGATCGGCATGATGCATGTATGATGTATGGCATGGCGAAGGCGCGATGCAATTAGGTCATATTAAGTGGAACCGGGGTCCCGACAATTAATTAGATGGTGCAAGTTATTTAGATCCCCGCAATTTAAAATGTTGTTTTAACATGGCAAAAGTTAGCACCGGTTCGCTACACAAATTTAAATGAGGCCAATATAAGACTAGATTTGCCCTATGGGCCCCATATTTAATTATTAGGTGAATCGGCATAAGGCCCCCAAACCACAGACAAGGATGCATGCATGAACAAATAATATGCAACAAGTTGATATCATTTATAAAATAGGGTATCGAGGAAAAGGGTCACACATTGAGGGGTCTCGACGATCTTGGGGATCCGGGGTTCGGGGTTGGTCTCAGGTCCGTGGTTCGGACGGGTCGCTCGCTTTGACTCGTGTGGTAGGTCTTGGCGTTCGGAACGAAGCACTTGTCGCGCCGGGGTCTCGGTGTCCGGGGTGACGTTCTCAGCGTCTTCGCGTCGGTGGCCTTGACGGTATCGGGTTCGGACTCCGGATCCGGGCACGGTCTTAGCGCTCCGTCTTCAGTGTCGTTGGCGAACTCGGGTTCGATACCGGGGGTCCTTCGGAACCTTGAGGCGGTCTTGCGGTCGTCGGGTACGGGCTCGGCGTCCGGGGAAGGAGTACTTGTCGCACGGTTTTCGGTGTTCGCGGACCGTTTGGAGACCTTGGCGTTCCACGAAGGGGATCTCCAGGTTCGAGGAGGTGGCTTTGTGTGTTGTGGCGTCGCTGCACGGGGACAAAGGTACATCTTCGGCCAGGACAGCGGTGGCGACGGCCGGAGGACTCGCGGAGGCCACGGGGTCCTCAAGGTCGTACTTGGCACGCACACGCAGGGCCATGGCGGCACGGCAGAGGCGCGAAGGCGGGCCGCAGCGGAGGTGCTTGAGGGCGACGGAGGGCAGGGGGCGCCGGGCGGCTTCCTGGCGGCATCGTGGAGGCGGCGAGGGGGAGGAGGAGAGACGAGGGGGCGGCGCCGGCGACGGGGTGGCTCCGGCGGCGAGCTTGGGCAGACGGGCGGGCGGCTCTGCGAGATGGCGGGAGGAGGGCATGGCGGCGGCGGAGAAGGCGCGCCGACGCGAGGTCCTGCGGGGCAGCGAGGAGGGCACCGGCTAAGCGGCAGGAGGGCGCCAGGCGAAGCTCGCCTGAGCGACACCGGGCGGGAGGCGGGCGGAGGAGGCAGCGGTCGCGACGCGGAGGGAGGCGAGGGCGGCGCGGAGGGTGTCGAGGCCCGGCCTCGGCCGGGCGGGAAGGGGCGGAGACGGAGGAGCTCTGGGAGGAGGGGCGCGGTGTGGAGAACGGCGAGAGGGAGGTGGCTCTGGCACAGAGGCGAAGCGGGCGCGGTGAGGGCCAGGGCAGCGGGGCCTGGCGGAGGCGGGCTCATGGCGGAGGACGGCGGGCTGGAGCTCGGCAGGCGGGGCGCGGGGTGGTTGCGTGCGGGGGGAGAAGAGGAGAGAGGAGGGAGGAGGGAGGAGGGCCCGACAGGCGGTGGGGCCAGGTGGGCCAGGGGCGGTGGCAGGCGTGTGGGGTGTGGGATGGGGACAGCGGCAGGGCCTGGCTGGCGTGCGGCGAGTGTGTGCAGGGTGTGTGCGTGTGGGGGGATCCAGGGGTGGGGCTGCTGGGGTTGGTTGTGTGGTGGGGTGGATTTAGCCTAGGTGGAGAGAGGGAGAGATGTGGCAGCACCTGATTGGGTGGGGGGAAGAGGAGAGGGTGAGGTGGCGCACGGCAATTGGCCAGGGTGAGGTGGAGGCTGGGTTGGGGTAGATAGATGGGTAGGTTTAGGATTATGGGTGGGACTGGTTGGACCGATTCAAAAACCTGGGGGTGGTCGTTCGGGTCGATCTGGCCCGTTCGACTGCCCCCACTAAAAATAATATAATATTTTATTTAATTCTAAATGCAACATTCGCAAACCGAAAGCAGGCAACAAAATATTTCGGAGACCCGGGGTTTACTATTTGATTAAAGATGGGGCGTTTGGAAAACAAAATAGGTTTTAGAAATTAGTTTTTGACAAACAACATATGATGATGACGATGCAATGCACAAATTCAACGCGATTTTCTAGTAGTGGTTTTGCGGGATGCCACATATATTGTAGCAACGAGTCGATGGAATAACTTACCCTCGAAGATTCCAAAGTGTTTAACGAGAGCAGATTCTCGTGGGTGATGTAGTCGTACACTTCCGATCTCAAGATCGCGTAGACGATCCTTCCGGCGCTGCGTACCGGCAGAGCTTCCACAGTCGGTCACACGTTGATTTTCGAAGATCTTCCTCTCCTTGTTCCAAAGCAGCGGAGGTTGTAGCACTCTCCTCGCGATTCCTGGCAACGTGCGTGGTACCTAAGTAGAGGGAGATCCCAGGCTTCTTAAGCCGGAGCGAGTATGGTGGAGTATGAGAGAGAGCTATTAGTGGTCTAGGGATTAGACACACCAATTAGAAGGCTCTAAACCGCAGGCTAGAGCAATTAGAAGCTCTAAACCAAAACGGCTCTAAACCGGAGATTAGAGGATAGGAACTTGTGTGTCTAGAGGAGGAGGCCCTGCCCCTCCTTTTATAGGTGGGAGGGGCAGCCAAGGGGAGGGGAGTCCCTCCCCAAGTCGGCCTTGGTTGGCGCGCCGGCTTGGAGTGACTCCTCCCCCAAGTCGGTTCCAACCACCTCTTGCTTGTTTCCCACAGTTTCCTGTTTTCCACAGTTTCCTGTTTTAGCCGTTTGACTTTCAAACTGGCAGTTTGACTTTTCAGTTTTTGGAACAGCAAGAACACTTAGTACATGATGGAATCATTCCAATATGTAATAACACATTCATGTACCCCTTCCCCCCCGGAGTGCCGGACATTCCGGAACCTTCTAGAACATTCCCGATGAAAACACCGGAATCATTCCCGAACTCCGAAACGAGACTTTCCTTATATGAATCTTATTCTCCGGACCATTCCGGATCACCTCGTGATATCCCGGATCCCATCCGAGACTCCGAACAACATTCGGTCTCTTTCTCATAATACCATAACTACTCAAACAACGTCGAATCCTTAAGTGTGTCTCCCTACGGGTCGTGAATTATGCGGACATGATCGAGACACTTCTCCGAACAATAACCAATAGAGGAATCTGGAAATTCATATGGCTCCCACATATTTATACGATTACTTTGCGATCGAATGAACCACTTACATACGATACCAATTTCCCTTTGTCTCACGATAGTTTACTTATCCGAGGTTATGATCATCGGTATCTCTGCATACCTAGTTCAACCTCGTTCGATAAGTACTCTTTCTCGTTCCCGTGATATGTGATCCCTTGTGAGCCAGTCACATGCTTGCAAGCTAATTGGATGACATTCCACCGAGAGGGCCCAGAGTATATCTATCCGTCATATGGATGGACAAATCCCACTCTTGATCCATGTGTTTCAACCAATACTTTCCGAACACTCAATGCCACCTTTATAGCCACCCAATTTCGGTGTGGTGTTTGATGTCATCAAAGCATCCATCCGGCAAAGGTGATATGCATGATCTCATGGTCGAAGGAATTAGGTTACTATGTATTAGAAAGCATATAGCAATTGAACTTATTGAAATGACTTGATCTTTATGCTACGCTTATCTATAGGAGTATGTCCATCACATCATTCTCCTAATGATATGATCCTGTTGTTAATAACATCTCTATATTCATGATCAGGAAACCATGATCATATATTAACCAACAAGCTAGTTTAACAAGAGGCTTTACTAGGGACTCTTATTTTAGTTTACAAATCACACAAGTATTAATGTTTCCGGTTAATACAATTATAGCATGGTATGTAAACATTTATCATAAGTGTGAAGATATGATAATAACCACTTTATTATTGCCTCTTGGGCATATCTCCAACACAAAAGGTGGGGGGCCTAACGGCGCTTCTAGCACATATTGCTTTTGTGCAGCAGAGAGGAGAATCCTGAAATTCATGGCCCATTCGGTAAAGTTGCTACCGTTCGTTGCTAGTTTCTCTTTCTCCATGAACACATTGAAATTAAAAGCAGGTGGTGCCATCTACAACAGAATTTGTAAAGTTTAGACTAAGTGTATGATAGATTGAGTTCAACTAATCTATATTACGAATGAACTCCCACTCAAAAACGACATCCCTCGTGCCTTTTTGGTGATTACATGAACCAAATCCACTACACCAAGTCCGATCATCACGTGAGTCGGTATAGCTTCAAAGGCGAGCATCAAATGGGCATCATATCAACTATATTACTCATGCTTAACCTTTCGGTCCGTGTTCCGAGGCCATGTCTGTACATGCTAGGCTCGCCAAGTTAGAACCTTAGTATTCACGTGTAATCGTTTTACACCGAAATATGGTCGTGGATCCAAGAACACCCGATCATCACGTGATGTCTTGGAGCGACGAAAACATAATCGGTGCATACTAAAGGAAGAACACATTCTTATCTTGATATTTAAATGAGGGATCATCTTATTATGCTAACAAAGCGCTAAACAAGCAATATAAGATGCTATCAAAACATCATATGTTTATTAGTGAAATGATATGGTTCCCGCAGATGATCTCTATCATGTGCATCGTGGTATGATCACTATCATACCTATATGTGTAAATCCAAGGTCTATGGATTTTACACGCTATGTGTGTTGTAAGAGTATCATCTCATACTTCTACTTAGAATACTACCATATCATAACACTAGCCCAGCAACAATCTAAACTAGACGCCTCTAATTTATCCATTGCAAGTTTTACGTGGCTTAGGGCTTTCGAGATAGAACTGTTCTTACCTACGAACATGAAACACAACGAGGATAATCAAATTGTTGACAACTCGCTTGCAAAATAGATATTGACTATAGTAGGAGAGACAGACACCCGCTAGCCACTTATGCAAACTAGTTGCATGTCAAGTGTGGAACAGGTCTCATGTGCGAGGACATGTAAAGTTTGTCCGGGCCGCTTCATCCCACTATGCCACCAATATCCAAAATTACAACAAAGGAGCAACAACATGATCATCATCGCCCACATACTCATATGTGTACTACCCGTGTAAAGTATCTACGCATAGATCCGGCTCTGATACCACTGTAGGGTTCGCAGCATAGAAAACAAAAAATTTCCTATGATGTGAACTATATACCAAGATATATCTACTAGATACAAACAACGGGCAGATGTATATCTGTAGAGAACATACCCTTGAAGACCGACAAAGCTTAACGAGTTCAACTCGTGGTTGATGTAGACGATCTCTTGCCGATCTCAAGATCGAGAGGAAGTCCTAGCGCCGCAAATCAGCAGCGCATCCGTGCTCGCACACACGTTCGAGGCACCGATCAACCTTCGCCTCCTCGATCCAGCGATGCAGCGGAAGCACAACTCTTTCTTGCCGAATAGCCACCGGGAACATGTATCTCGCTAGTCCGAGACCATGGGGGATAAATTCTAGAGGGGGAGAGAGATCCTTCACGAGGAGGTGTGAGAGACAAGTGAGGAGGGGGGCTCCTTTTATAGGAGGAGGGGGGAACCCCAAGGGGGTGGCCGGCGCATGGGGGCTGCCCCCTTGCCCTCCCCTCTTCATGTGGGTGGACACTCCACTCACAAATCTCCTTTAAATTCCCTCCACTCAAAAGTCCACTCAAATTCCCATTAAATTTCCACCAAATTTAATGCAAACTCTCATTAAATAAAACTCTTTTATTTTATTCAGAATTTTGTCAATTACTTTAATGACAAACATTCACAAATAACCCCTTGCTATAATTCTATTTCACATGCATAACCACTTTATGCAATTTCACCCGAAAACCTGTTTCGGTATCTAGTGAAATAAATTCCTGCGCTTGTTCATTCTTTCGGCATGAAACATTTGCTCCAATTGGATGTCGGTGTCTCTTAAGTGTGTCACCCTACGGTTCGTGAATAATGCGGACATGATCGAGACCCCTCTCGGATCAATAATCAGAAGCGGGATCTGGAGACCCATACTGACTCCCACACATTCAACGATGACTTTCTTGTGATCGTCGGAACCTTTTACGCTAGTATCTTAATCCCTTTGTTTCACGATATATTACATGTACGAGATTCGATCATCGGTATCTCCATACCTAGTTTGATCTCGTTACCGACATGCACTCTTTTCTCGTTCCTGTGATATAACATTCTAGTGATCAAATCACTTGCTTGCAAGCTAATCAATGTGATATCACCGAGAGGGCCCAGTATATCTATACATCATCGGGATGAACAAATTCCACTCTCGATCCATGAGCCTCAACATAACACTTTATTAGTTCTGAATCCATCTTTATAATCACCCTATTACGGTGCGACGTTTGATGTTATCAAGAAACTCTTCCGGTGTTAGTGATTGACATGATCTCATGGTCTAAGGATTAGGATCACTTCGTAAGTTGATATAGCAATATAAACTCAATGACTTTGATCGTAATGCTATACTTCGGATGAATGTTCATCACACCATTACACTAATGTTGTGATCCCTTTATTAACAACATCCAATGTCCATGATCAGGAAACCTTGAAAATCTTGTTAATCAACGAGCTAGTTTATGAGAGAGGCATAACTAGGAACTTTCTGTTTGTTTATTAAACACACATGTATTAACGTTTCCGTATTAATACAATTGCAAAACAAACATCTATCATATACTTGGAATACACATAATAAACACTTTATTATTGCCTCTCAGGGCATATTCCCTTCACTTACATACGATACCAATTTCCCTTTGTCTCACGATAGTTTACTTATCCGAGGTTATGATCGTCGGTATCTCTGCATACCTAGTTCAACCTCGTTACAGATAAGTACTCTTTTCTCGTTCCCGTGATATGTGATCCCTTGTGAGCCAGTCACATGCTTGCAAGCTAATTGGATGACATTTCACCGAGAGGGCCCAGAGTATATCTATCCGTCATATGGATGGACAAATCCCACTCTTGATCCATGTGTTTCAACCAATACTTTCCGAACACTCAATGCCACCTTTATAGCCACCCAATTACGGTGTGGTGTTTGATGTCATCAAAGCATCCATCCAGTAAAGGTGATATGCATGATCTCATGGTCGAAGGAATTAGGTTACTATGTATCAGAAAGCATATAGCAATTGAACTATTAAAATGACTTGATCTTTATGCTACGCTTATCTATAGGAGTATGTCCACCATATCATTCTCCTAATGATATGATCTTGTTGTTAATAACATCTCAATGTTCATGACAGGGAAACCACAATCATCTATTAACCAACAAGCTAGTATTATATAGCGGGTTTACTAGGGACTACAAATTAAGTTTACAAATCACACAAGTATTAATGTTTCCTTGTTAATACTATTATAGCATGAATGTAAACATTTATCATAAACACAAAGATATAATAATAACTACATTTATTATTGCCTCTAGGGCATATCTCCAACATATACTACATAAAGTTCTGCTTGATTAGCGGCCTCATTGGTGGTGGTGGTAGTGTTCCCTGATTTCCGGCATCTGCATCTGCCTTCTCCTTGGCCTCGCGCTCCATGCGCTGCTGCTTAGATTCGGTTTCTACACCCGATTCCATGACCCCCTAGTCCTGCAACATAAAGCAAATACTCATAATTACATCATGCACATGTGTTCTGAGCTCAACTTTACGCACAGAACTAGTCACACAATGGAAATCACAATCCAAATAAAATCCAAATATGCATTTTACATATTATACATTACAAACAACTTAGTAATTCAAAGTCATTACAACATGAACAACTTAACAACACTTCCTCATTTATTTAGCTACATAATTCTCTCGGATTATAGTACACAATACCCGATACTCCCTAATAAGTAGCCTGCTTCTAGTAACCGTGACGCTCATCATACATGCCTGAAGTCCAACCGTGATGGCGTAACATCCGTCGCACAGTTTGTGGAACAAATGGCCTTCTAGAAGGAACATAATCAGTATCTGAAGTATTAGGACTTGATTCATTACTCAGCCTGAGTGCATTGACTCCATCCAGCTCAACTGAAAAGTCTTCAGAACCCTGTTAAACATTATCACCCACTTGTATCTCCTGAGCTTCATTCCTAGAGTTATCAACAGAATACACAGATTCTTCCGCTCCCCAGGTGCTCTGTTGGGCAAGATAATTAAACACTGGATAATGTATATTCCCTGGGTTTTGAGAAGATGTTGATGATTCAAACACTCTCTCCTCAGGATCTTATTCCTCATCATGATCATCTACGAATATGGTATTTCTACTACTGTTATTAGGATTGGTTCCCATACCCATCCAGCTGGATTGTCCAACATCTCTTTTAGACCCATCTATAGACATCTGTTTCCCTTGGGATCTTCTAAGTGATCCCATTCTCCAACCATCAGAATTCTCGATAGGAAGTGCTGAATCAGACCCTTCCTCTGAACCCTGTGGTATAGAATACCTCATATCTAATGTAGGATCATAGGTAGGCTCTGGTCTGGGTGTATAAGGATATGGTGTAAAAGATTCGGGATCTATGGGTATATCCTTAAAGATTGGTTTTCAACTACTTCTTGCTTCTTTCTCCAACTGGAATGCTAACTATTTCCTTCTTTCCGGATCAGTTAGATCCTCTAACATGTCATTTTTATCTTCAACTATAACTTGATGTGTCTTCTAAAAAGACGCAACAAGTGTTCGATATCGATCCATAAACTTGGAAGCTAACTTAGGATGCTTCTTCACCAAAGTAAGATGATCTAGTACTAGCTCCGAGTCTATAGAATCATGAGGAACCATAGAAAATGTGCTCCCTTCTAACTCCTTGGCTTTATGCTCTCAGATATTAGCTATCGCCTCCACAACAGAAACATGATATGTTGCTAAATGACTCCTATCTTCACCTATAGGTAGATCGTCTGGAAGTTCCTCTAGAAGTTGGATACTCACACGATACTTGGATAACATACGACCATCATAATAGGGTATGGTATTCACCGGAATTTTAGTTGGACAAATAAAAATCCTTAAGAGTTGACGAAGCTGATTAGTGAATGATCCTTGGTAGTCATCGAGAGTCTCCTCTTTCCTTACCAAATTTTTTTTTGGAAACTTTGGTGCCATACTCTGTATAACAAAATATTTTTATTAGTAATCAATAATATATTGCATCATAACAAAGAATTATCGCACTAAAAATATATAACGGAATATTCTCATATGAATATCCATTATACCCTTTTTAGAGAATTCCTTATCGTTGCTCAACACTCCTACAGGTAATACCCTTTACTAGGTTTCCAACCTAAGGTCAAAGCAATTTTCTTTGATACCAACTGTGGTGACCCAACATACCACTTCATGTGTAGTACACTATAGTCGTTGACATGACATCCACAGAACACTGTTCCGTAAAAATCACATCCCTCAAAGTGGTACAACAGAAACATTGCGGGTCCATATTACAAACATATACACATTATTATTACAATACCAGAAGTTCAAGACTTCAAAATATTAAACTTACAAACCAAATATAAAGTGTTTCAGCGGAAGTTTTAAAGTGACAACTTAAACTCCAAATTTAGCTCAACAACTTATTGTTATATATTGTTCATGTTGCTCGTCTCAATTGGTTCCTAGAACTACGGTAATTATTCTGACTCATGGTGCTATCCTCCGTAGACTACATCGTAGTTTACCCCTTATACGGCATCGTACATATTGGGCTCTTTATAGAATACCTCCTCTTGACTTTCAGCTGCATACATTGGGGTATCTTCTGGATCCTCAGAGTCTAAGCAGGGGACCAAAGGAAAATGTGAGTAACAACGTTACCCAATAAGTTCATTATATGCAAGGTGGGAAGTTTGATGCTCTATATACCACCTTGGACTATAAGTCCTTGGCACTATGCAGTTTTTAATAAACCTTTCTTCAAAGATTGATTTTATTTTGAAAATCTATGCCCATCAGCCTTCACAGGTTTACCAAAACTTTCATGGAGTTCCTTTCCTGCCGCGTACGTAGCTCCTTACCGGAACAGGGAGTAACAAGTTACAATTTTTTACACTCTGCAGAGGTGCGTTACTTTACCCATGTGAGATCAACTTCTTGTTGCACAACCGGGCGTACTTTCCCGTCCACAATTCCATGATGTGGGGCCTAGTAGGTGATCCAAGCCAATCACTGCCCCTTCTGCGACCCCATATGTCTGCACGATCCTTCGGGGCTGGCTCACCTCCGTTAAGCCCCCATTTGGGCAGGCTAAAACCCTGATGAGTTCCCGAAGACTCTATGAGCTGGTGGTGCCCTGGTAAGTACCTTATAGGTCCGGATAAACCTCCGGCAGCCACTCATAGATAATCTAGATACCAAAAACGTGGGTCCTAAGGGTTCCCACACATATGTTGGATCCGCACAAGGAACCATAACGTCACGTTAAGGTAGTTTTGCCTCCATACGAAAGAAAAAGGATACAACTGACTTCTCTGTCCCATTCCAAATCTCATGGCTAACGCGTTATATACGGCGCTAGAATCACTGATGTCATGCGTTGTTAAATTCCTAGATGATTATCATTGTTGCAAATAGAAACCTAAGTTCTATTGCTCCATTATATCATCACTTAGGATGATATCAACAATTTATTTATTTGGGAAAATAATATTTTCTTTCCTTGAAACATAGATGATAACACACAATTTGCAGATACTTTGGTAAAGACTCTTCAAAGGACATGAGCAAGTGATGAACTTGCCTTGTGATTGCAAGATAGTGAAGTCGGATGCTTGCACTAGATCTTGAGCTTCTATGTCTACAAAACATCATTATTGCCTGGTAAGGACAATATTTAAAGAAGCAAAATGAATATGCATAGTAATGTAATGCATTATTTCTTATTTATCTTCTTTGTGTGTTTTACCCATTATTTTAGTTTCGGGAATTTATTTAAGTAATAAAGAAATTTATTTTAAAGAATAACCTTTAATATTTTATAAATATTACATTCACTATTTTTATAATTTAATAAATTATTAATCGAGTTAAAACTAAAAATTCTTTATTAAATATAAACTCTTGTATTTATTTGTTTAATAATTCCTTTTAAGCATTAACATTTAAATAAAAGGGAATTTCTTTTGGGAACTCTAAATATTTATTTAGTATTTTTCTAAAATACTAGAATAACAAAATATAATAAAAGTGATTTTTATTTATTTTTATCCTCTTTCTTTAATTTTATAAAATTCCATAAGGACTATATATATTTATCATAAAATTCTTGACCAAAAATTATATACATAAAAATTATTTCTTAATTTAATTAAGTAGGCTGGATTATTATGAATCTAAAAATACATTATTTGCAATTTTTAGACTTCTATTTTATTTTCTAGAATTTTATTTAGTTCTAGGGGTATTTTGGTCTTTTATTAATTATTAAAAGTTCCTTTTAAGTTTTTGGGCTAACCTTTTGGGCTTATTGGGCCAAACTGGCTCAAGTAACTTGGCCAAAAGATCTCCTCGAAGGGCTCTGGCCCTATCATCCCATTCTCTTTGTCTCTCCCTCTCTCGACCTTACCTCTTCTCCTCCTCGACCCTGTGGTCATTGGCGCCGCCTCCGTGCACTGTGGCCTTCCCTGGCCGCCGCCGTGGTGTATGGCGAGGTTGTCGACCATGATCCTTCTGTTGGAGATATGCCCTAGAGGCAATAATAAATATAGTTATTATTATATCTTTGTGTTTATGATAAATGTTTACATTCATGCTATAATAGTATTAACAAGGAAACATTAATACTTGTGTGATTTGTAAACTTAATTTGAAGTCCCTAGTATAGCCTCTATACTTCACTAGCTTGTTAGTTGATTAATGATTGTGGTTTCCCTATCATGAACATTGAGATGTTATCAACAACAAGATCATATCGTTAGGAGAATGATATGGTGGACATACTCCTATAGATAAGCATAGCATAAAGATCAAGTCATTTCAATAGTTCAATTGCTATATGCTTTCTGATACATAGTAACCTAATTCCTTCGACCATGAGATTATGCATATCACCTTTACCGGATGGATGCTTTGATGACATCAAACACCACACCGTAACTGGCTAGCTATAAAGGTGGCATTGAGTGTTCGGAAAGTATTGGTTGAAACACATGGATCAAGAGTGGGATTTGTCCATCCATATGACGGATAGATATACTCTGGGCCCTCTCGGTGGAATGTCATCCAATTAGCTTGCAAGCATGTGACTGGCTCACAAGGGATCACATATCAGGAGCGAAAAGAGTACTTATCGATAACGAGGTTGAACTAGGTATGCAGAGATACCGACGATCATAACCTCGGATAAGTAAACTATCGTGAGACAAAGGGAAATTGGTATCGTATGTAAGTGGTTCATTCGATCAAAGTAATCGTAGAAATATGTAGAGCCATATGAATTTCCAGATTCCTCTATTGGTTATTGTTCGGAGAAGTGTCTCGATCATGTCCGCATAATTCACGAACCGTAGGGAGACACACTTAAGGATTCAACGTTGTTTGAGTAGTTATGGTATTATGAGAAAGAGACCGAATGTTGTTCGGAGTCTCGGATGGGATCCGGGATATCACGAGGTGATCCGGAGAATAAGATTCATATAAGGAAAGTCCCGTTTCGGAGTTCGGGAATGAATCCGGTGTTTTCATCGGGAATGTTCTAGAAGGTTCAGGATTGTCCGGCACTCCGGGGGGGAGGGGGAAGGGGTACATGAATGTGTCATTACATATTGAATGATTGCATCATGTACTAAGTGTTCTTGCTGTTCCAAAACTGAAAAGTCAAACTGCCAGTTTGAAAGTCAAACGGCTAAAACAGGAAACTGTGGGAAACAAGCAAGAGGTGGTTGGAACCGACTTGGGGGAGGAGTCCCAACCAAGGCCGACTTGGGGAGGGACTCCCCTCCCCTTGGCCGCCCCTCCCACCTATAAAAGGAGGGGCAGGGCCTCCTCCTCTAGACACACAAGTTCCTATCCTCTAATCTCCGGTTTAGAGCCGTTTTGGTTTAGAGCTTCTAATTGCTCTAGCCTGCGGTTTAGAGCCTTCTAATTGGTGTGTCTAATCCCTAGACCACTAATAGCTCTCTCTCATACTCCACCATACTCGCTCCGGCTTAAGCCCTCACGGATCTCCCTCTACTTCCGGTACCACGCCGTTGTCTTGGGAATCGCGAGGAGAGTGCTACAACCTCCATTGCCTTTGGAACAAGGAGAGGAAGGTCTTCGTCGAGTGCCGAACGTGTGACCGATGCGGAAGCGCTGCGGAGCATTGCGGAAGGATCGTCTACGATCTTGAGATCGGAAAGAGTACGACTACATCACCCACGAGAATCCGCTCTCGTTAAACACTTTGGAATCTTGAGGGTAAGTTATTCCATCGACTCGTTGCTACAATCTAGTAGATAGATCTTGGCTTGTTTGTTTGTATGCGATAGAAAATTTTTGTTTTCCATGCTACGAACCCCTACGATGGTATCGAGCCGTGTCTATATGTAGATCTGTTGCCAGTAGAAACGTAATGGTCATTGTGGGCGTTGATGCTTTTATTGTCGATTGCTTCTTGTGTACTTTGCATCTTGCGGTATGTTGGGATGAAGCGGCGCGGGCTAACCTTACATGACATCGTTCATGATACTTGCTCCACGCTTGACATGCAACTTGTATTGCATAAGTGGCTTTGCGGGTGCATGTTTCTCCTAGCATAGTTAAGATCCAATTTACAACGGGTGATCAACAATGCTAGTATCAATGTTGTGGTTCTTGTTCGTAAGTTAGAACGACACTTATTGAAAGCCCCAAACCACGTAAAATATGCAAAGAAAGTAGAGGCGTCTAACTTTGTTTTGCGAGGGTGTCTTGATGATGTGATATGGCCATGATTGTGATTATATTTGATGTATGCAATGTTCCTTATTGTAAGTTGGCAACGGCGAGCCATATGGTTGTCTTTAATTTATGTTAAGACCCGCGTGTCTATTCAAAGTAGTTGTAATAGTTGAAGCCGGTGGACGACAACCATGGAGAAGCGTCATTGACCTTGATGCAATGCCGGTGATGATGGAGAGCATGTTCGTGCTTGAAGATGGAGATCGGAAGCACAAAGAAGAAAGGCCATATCATATCACATATTATTGAATTGCATGTGATGTTAATCCTTTATGCATCTTGTATTGCTTGGTAGACGACGGTAGCATTATAAGATGATCCCTCATGCACATCAATTTCAAGTCATAAAGTGTTCGCCCTTAGTTAGCACCGTTGCTAAAGCTTGTTGTTTCGAAGCACCACGTGATGATCGGGTGTGTTAGATTCTGCAAGTGTATACAACGTGAGCAAGCCAGATTTGCTCATGCAGAAACTAAGGTTTGATCTTGACGAGCCTAGCATGTACAGACATGGTCTCGGATCACGGATCACCGAAAGGTAAAGCATGAATCGTATAGTAGATATGATGAACATGACGATTGTTCGCCATTGAAACTATATCAACTCTCGTGATGATCGGTGTTGATGTAGTGGATTTGGTTCGTGTGATCACTAAAACAATGTGAGGGATGTTGTTTTGAGTGGGAGTTCACCTAGTTTAATTTCATTAATTAATTTGAACTCAATTTGTCATAAACTTATGAAGGGAATATGCCCGAGAGGCAATAATAAAGTGGTTATTATCGTATTCCTATTTATGATAAATGTTTATTTTACATGCTATAATTGTATTAATACGGAAAAGTTAATACATGTGTGTTTAATAAACAAAAGAAAGTTCCTAGTTATGCCTCTCTTATAAACTAGCTCGTTGATTAACAAGATGATCATAGGTTTCCTGATCATGGACATTGGATGTTGTTAATAATGAGGTCACAACATTAGTGTAATGGTGTGATGAACATTCATCCAAAGTATAGCATTATGATCAAAGTCATTGAGTTTATATTGCTATAACATCTTACGAAGTGATCCTAATCCTTAGACCATGAGATCATGTCAATCACTAACACCGGAAGAGTTTCTTGATAACATCAAACGTCACCGTAACGGTGATTATAAAGATGGATTCGAACTACTAAAGTGTTATGTTGAGGCCCATGGATCGAGTGGAATTTGTTCATCCCGATGACGGATAGATATACTGGGCCCTCTCGGTGATATCACATTGGTTAGCTTGCAAGCAAGTGATTTGATCACTAGAATGTTATATCACGGGAACGAGAAAAGAGTGCATGTCGATGCGAGATCAAACTAGGTATGGAGATACCAATGATCGAATCTCGGACATGTAATATATCATGAAACAAAGGATTAAGATACTAGCGTAAAGGTTCCGACGATCACAAGAAAGTCATCGTTGAATGTGTGGGAGTCGAGATGGGTCTCGGATCCGCTTCGATTATTGATCGAGAGGGTCTCGATCATGTCCACATTATTCGCGAACCGTAGGGTGACACACTTAAGAGACACCGACATCCATTTGGAGCAAAAGTTTCATGCCGAAAAGAATAACAAGCGCAGGAATTTATTTCACTAGATACCGAAACGGGTTTTCGGGTGAAATTGCAGAAAGTGTTTCTGCATGTGAAATGAAATACTAGCAAGGGGTTATATGTGAATTTTTGTCATTAAAGTAATTGACAAAATTCTGAATAAATAAAAGGAGTTTTATTTAATGAGAGTTTGCATTAAATTTGGTGGAAATTTAATGGGAATTTGAGTGGTTTTTGAGTGGAGGGAATTGAAAGGCTTTTGTGTGAGTGGAGTGTCCACCCACATGAATGAGGGAGAGGTGGGGGCACCCACCATGGCCGGTGGCCATGCCCCCTTGGGCTGCCCCCCCTCCCCTATATAAGGAGCCCCTCCTCTCACTTCTCACTCACACCTCCTCGTGAAGGATCTCTCTCCCCCTCTAGAATTTATCCCCCATGGTCTCGGACTAGCGAGATACATGTTCCCGGTGGCTATTCGGCAAGAAAGAGTTGTGCTTCCGCTGCATCGCTGGAGCGAGGAGGCGGAGGTTGCTCGGTGCCTCTAACGTGTGTGCGAGCACGGATGCGCTGCTGTTTTGCGGCGCTAGGACTTCCTCTCGATCTTGAGATCGGCAAGAGATCGTCTACATCAACCACGAGTTTGGACTCGTTAAGCTTTTTCGGTCTTCAAGGGTATGTTCTCTACGGATACACATCCGCCCGTTGTTTGTATCTAGTAGATAGATCTTGGTACATAGTTGTTCCCATCGTAGGAAATTTTTTGTTTTCTATGCTGCGAACCCAACAGTGGTATCAGAGCCGGATCTATGCGTAGATGCTTTACACGGGTAGTACACATATGAGTATGTGGGCGATGATGATCATTTTATTGCTTCTTATTTGTACTTTGGATATTGGTGGCATAGTGGGATGAAGCGGCCCGGACAAACTTTACATGTCCTCGCACATGAGACCTGTTCCACGCTTGACATGCAACTAGTTTTGCATAAGTGGCTAGCGGGTGTCTGTCTCTCCTACTATAGTCAATATCTAATTTGCAACGAGTTGTCAACAATTTGGTTATCCTCGTTGTGGTTCATGTTCGTAGGTAAGAACGGTTCTATCTCGAAAGCCCTAAGCCACGTAAAATTTGCAATGGATAAATTAGAGGCGTCTAGTTTAGATTGTTGCTGGGCTAGTGTTATGATATGGTGATGTTGTAAGTAGAAGTATGAGATGATACTCTTACAACCACATAGCGTGTAAACTCCATAGACCTTGGATTTACACATATAGGTATGATAGTGATCATACCACGGTGCACATGATAGAGATCATATGCGGGAACCATATCATTCCACTAATAAACATGTGATGTTTGATAGCATCTTATATTGCTTATTTGGCGTTTTATTAGCATAATAAGATGATCCCTCATTTAGATATCAAGATAAGAATGTGTTCTTCCTTAAGTATGCACCGACAATGTTTCGTCGCTTCAAGGCATCACGTGATGATCGGGTGTACTTGAATCCACGAGCATATCTCGGGTGTAAGACAGTTACACACGCGAATACTAAGGTTCTTACTTGGCGAGCCTAGCATGTACAGACATGGCCTCGGAACACGGACCGAAAGGTTAAGCATGAGTCATATGTTTTGATATGATGACCATATGGATGCTCGCCTTTGAAACTACACCGACTCACGTGATGATCGGACTTGGTGTAGTGGATTTGGTTCATGTAATCACCAAAAAGACACGAGGGATGTCGTTTTTGAGTGGGAGTTCATTTCTAATTTGGATTAGTAGAACTCAATTTATCATAAATTAAATCAAAGTAAATTTGCATAATTTGTTGTAGTCATTGGCATTCGTTCACCACCATATGCATAGTTGTAATTGAGATAATAGAACTATAGAATTCTGGATATATACTTTACGAACTGGTATCGTATTGTGTTGAGTGTCAATCTAAAGTTTAAAGTCCTATTGCAAACTTTCAGCAAAATTCTATTTACTCCGTGAAATTTAATAATTGGTATTAAATCGAGAGTAACAATTCCAGTGTTAGTATCTTAAGTATCATGTTAGCCTCCATGATTCTTGATTGTCTTAATATCAAGTTTATCTAGGAGCTGAAAGAATTGTTTCAGAAACCATCATGTGTGGAAGATATAACGATATCTGAAACAATGTTTTGGTTGCAATATGATAGAGTATAATATATGTTCTCATATTGGATGAGAATTTACGAAGGTTAGGAGATGCTAGACATCCTAATCATCCAAAAGGGTTTTGGAAAGTAATGTTATACTCACGATTCTCCTTTATAAGCTAAATTGGCTTGATCATGAAAGTCGTCATGATAAGGATGAATAGAAGATGTATGTAAAGTGTTTACTACACTAAAAGATTACTAAAGAATGGATTTTGAAAGAATACCGATCATTTTGATGATGGTGATCTACTTCAAAGTGCAATTCCAAAGGTATTATTATTTGAATATACACGCTTTGGACTATGTGTCATGTATATGGTGCCACTTTTTGATGTTGATAGATTCTTTTAAAAGGAAAAGGAAATGCTGAAAGAGAATCTATAAAATATATTTGGCAGAAAAGAAAAGATTGGAAATATCCAATTTAGGTATATAGATGATATACATGTTATGGTTGTATTCTTTGCTTGTTAAACAATGTGGTTCTTGGGTATTGGATACCGAATTGGTTGGTATGAAATTTCATACAAAACAACGCAATTCATGAACCACAATGGCCTAAGTAACTAGCAAGAGAATATGTGATGATGTTCATCAAAAACAAACAAACCGTTGTTTGTATTTCTCGTTGACATCAAAGCTTGACTTCAAGATTTGTTTTAATAATTGTTATTTGAATCAGGTATTATGAGAACAAAGGTTGTTCAAATAATTACCGTATTCCATATAAGATGGATGATTTACAAATCTAGTTGAAGAAATCACATCCATAAAACCTAATGCTAAAATGTTGCAAGACAAATGATTGAAAGATCACTTATGAAGTGACATCGCTGTTTAAATTATATTGGAAAGAAAACATGAAGAATCTCCATATTCATGGATTTTGGAGTCTTTGATTTGATCAAGTGGCGCTTGTGAGACTTTCCACGTGATAATTAAAACTTCGTTCAAAGGCCAAGAAGAACGAGCGACTAAATTATTGGAATTTATACATATCGATGTATGTAGTCCATTATGTATAGTCGTAAGCGATGGGTTTCAACTTC
This sequence comes from Avena longiglumis, assembly GCA_030063025.1. Lineage (NCBI taxonomy): Eukaryota > Viridiplantae > Streptophyta > Magnoliopsida > Poales > Poaceae > Avena > Avena longiglumis. Next base: position 17,992,103 of record CP125978.1, on the reverse strand, counting down.
ATATGCTTTCTCTGAAAATTTGAGTGAATGTTCACTTAATGAGAAAGAAGTATGAAATATTTGAAAAATGTTTCAAAGACTTTCAAGATGAAGTGAAAAATCATTGTAACAAGAAAAATAAATGGTTTATGATTTTATCATAAGGGATTTATTTGAGTTACAAGTGTAACAAGAAAAATAAATGAATTATGATTTTATCATAAAGGGATTTATTTGAGTTACAAGTTTAGCAAAACACCTAGATTTACATCTCCCGAAACACCATAGGAATATGGAGTGTTTGAGATTTGTAATGAAACCTTGTTTGACATGGTTGGATCAAAGGTGTTATTTATAAAACTGCCATTATGTTTTAAAAGATTAAAGCTTTAGAGACTTCCGCTTTTACACTGAAAAGAGCTCCATCTTGATCCGTTGAAATGACACCATCGAAGTTATGGTTTGGGGTAAAACCCAAGTTGTCATTTCTTACATTTTGGTATGCTAAACATAAGTAAGATGTTTACAACCGAAGTCGGATGAGCATGTCTTTGTAGGTTATTTCGAATAACAATTGGTTATTCCTCCATAACACCAAGGACAAAAAGGGTTTGTCGCTTGAAATATGAAGTTTCTTGAAGAAGGAATTTTTCATAAATGTTAAGTGGGAGGACAATAGAACTTTGATAAGGTTAACGAACCTTAGCTATATGTGATGAGTTGCGCAGCACCGGAAAATGTTCCGGAGGCTTCCATAATGCTCATAGCTTATGTGCCTCAAAGGTTGTGGTCACGGAGATCTAAGTTCTTATTGAACCAAGTCGGTCGAATAAACAATCAAATACTAAGATTTGAGAGTAAATCATTATTGTTTGACAATGATGAATCGACTATATGCAAAGAAGCGATGATGGGCCCTGGCTCCATCAAATGGCTTGAAGCCATAAAATCCGTGATAGTTCCATATATGAGAAATCAAGTTTTGAACTTGGTAGACCCTCCGGAAAGGTGTAAAAATCTATCGGTCGTATTTGGATCTATAAAGAAACAGACATGGATGTCTCACATCTATGAAATATTCGACATGTCGTAAAGTATTTTATGACAATGTTCAAAGAGTTGACTATGACAAGATTTGATCTTTCATAGCGATATTTAGTCTGAACGGATTAAAGTAGCAACCACTACATATAGTTTGATATATGGTAGATGAATAAACAAAACAAAGTTCTTCTAATAGAATGGTTACCTAGGACATGTACATGACACGGTCCAAAGGGTTTTGTTTTAATTCAGAGGATGCTAAAAGGGCATGCAAACTTCAATGGCTGAAGTAAGCATCATGAGTTGGAATCTTCACCGTGATGAAAAGAGTTTTCATCGAGGCGATGAAGATGCTTGCATTTGCAAGAAATTAAGTGGGAGCGCTGAGACATATTTCTAATACATTATGTGAAGGACATCTTGTTGATTAGAAATGATGTATCTTTTATTGACAAAGGTTAAGAATTTCATTTCGATGAAAGACTTAGGCAAAACCCGAATATTTAGCATGAATGTCTATAGTGGATAGACTGTAAAGCTAATATGTTTATGCCAAACTTACATATATGAGATATTGAAGGAGTTCAATATAGAAACGACAAGAAACAGTTCTTGTTGCATGGAAAGGAATTGAATCAAGATTCAAGTGTATCGACACTTGATAAGTGAAACAATATTCAAGTGCTTTGACACTTGATGAGTAAAATCAATCACAAGAATGTCTTGATCAATCATACCATGATATGTACACATCCAGATATGTCCTATGCTCTAAGTGTTATGAGCATATACCAGAATGAATCATAAAATGATAATTGGACAATAGTGAGGATATTCTTATGATCTTTTGGAAGAACTAAGAATATATTTATGTAGAGGTGACAAACAATTACAAATAGTTCATTGTAAAGCGTTACATTGATACTAGTTTTGTCACACAAGATACAAATTAAGTTTATCTCAATTTAAAATATGGGTGGCACAATGTAATGGAAAGGAGATTCCATGATGGATTTGGAAGAGTTCCAAAGTTAAGACATTGTGAGTACTACAACAAAAGGCTAAGTATATGACTGCTATAGTAGAAGCAAAGGAGAATTTGTGTCAAGTAGTTTGTTATCAAACTAAGGTGTGGTTCATAGCAGGCTAACACTAAATATATATTGTATGACAATAGTATCGATGTGTTTTAACCCCAAGGAACTAAAGGTCTCACCAAAAGACCAAATTTATACAATGCCATCTCATTGGAGAATGAGTGATGCGTGGAGACGCAAAGACATGCAAATACACACGGACCTGAAGCGTCAGATCCGTAGATTATGTTAACCACTTGCAATTGCGTATTTGGAACACCAGAAAGCCATAGGTGTTCAATACACAAAGTTCTCAAACTAGATTATTGTCTCTGGTGTAAGTGGGAGGCTAGGAATATGCCCGAGAGGCAATAATAAAGTGGTTATTATCGTATTCCTATTTATGATAAATGTTTATTTTACATGCTATAATTGTATTAATATGGAAACGTTAATACATGTGTGTTTAATAAACAAAAGAAAGTTCCTAGTTATGCCTCTCTTATAAACTAGCTCGTTGATTAACAAGATGATCATAGGTTTCCTGATCATGGACATTGGATGTTGTTAATAACGAGGTCACAACATTAGTGTAATGGTGTGATGAACATTCATCCGAAGTATAGCATTACGATCAAAGTCATTGAGTTTATATTGCTATAACATCTTACGAAGTGATCCTAATCCTTAGACCATGAGATCATGTCAATCACTAACACCGGAAGAGTTTCTTGATAACATCAAACGTCACACCGTAACAGGGTGATTATAAAGATGGATTCGAACTACTAAAGTGTTATGTTGAGGCCCATGGATCGAGAGTGGAATTTGTTCATCCGATGACGGATAGATATACTCTGGGCCCTCTCGGTGATATCCCATTGGTTAGCTTGCAAGCAAGTGATTTGATCACTAGAATGTTATATATCAGGAACGAGAAAAGAGTGCATGTCGATGTGAGATCAAACTAGGTATGGAGATACCAATGATCGAATCTCGGACATGTAGTATATCGAAACAAAAGTTAAGATACTAGCGTAAAGGTTCCGGCGATCACAAGAAAGTCATCGTTGAATGTGTGGAGTCGGTATGGGTCTCCGGATCCGCTTCGATTATTGATCGAGAGGGTCTCGATCATGTCCACATTATTCATGACCGTAGGGTGACACACTTAAGACACCGACATCCATTTGGAGCAAAAGTTTCATGCCGAAAAGAATAACAAGCGCGAATTTATTTCACTAGATACCAAAGTTTCGGGTGAAATTGCAGAAAGTGTTCGCATGTGAAATGAAATACTAGCAAGGGTTATATGTGAATGTTTGTCATTAAAGTAATTGACAAAATTCTGAATAAATTAAAGGATTTTTATTTAATGAGAGTTTGCATTAAATTTGGTGGAAATTTAATGGGAATTTGAGTGGTTTTTAGTGGAGGAATTGAAAGGCTTTTGTGTGAGTGGAGTGTCCACCCACATGAATGAGGGAGAGGTGGGGCACCCACCATGGCCGGGTGACCATGCCCCTGGGCCCCCCTCCCCTATAAGTAGCCCCTCCTCACTTCTCACTCACACCTCCTCGTGAAGGATCTCTCCCCTTCTAGAATTTATCCCCATGGTCTCGGACTAGCGAGATACATGTTCCCGGTGGCTATTCGGCAAGAAAGAGTTGTGATTCCGCGCATCGCTGGAGCGAGGAGGCGGAGGTTGCTCGGTGCCTCGAGCGTGTGTGCGCACGGATCTTGCCGATGTTCTTGGCGCTAGGACTTCCTCTCGATCTTGAGATCGGCAAGAGATCGTCTACATCAACCACGAGTTTGGACTCGTTAAGCTTTGTCGGTCTTCAAGGGTATGTTCTCTACGGATACACATCCGCCCGTTGTTTGTATCTAGTAGATAGATCTTGGTACATAGTTGTTCCCATCGTAGGAAATTTTTTGTTTTCTATGCTGCGAACCCAACAACTTAGTCTAAACTATTGCAAATATGTTGTAGATCAATGGCAGCCCCTACCATCAATTTTAATGCCTTCCTAGAGAAAGAAAAGTTGAAAAACAATGGAAGCAACTTCGCGGATTGGTTCCGCAATTTGAGGATTGTCCTCACAGCTGGTAATTTGACCTATGTCTTTGGATGCACATGGGTGACCCACCTGCAGGTGATGCTCGATGAAGTAAAGAATGTTTACCTCGCTCGGAAGAATCGGTACTCCATAGTTCGATGTGCTATCTTGTATGGTTTAGAATCGAGCTTGAGAAAAGGTTTGAAGAGTCGACCCATATGATATTGTCGAGGATCTCAAATTGATTTTGAGACTCATGCGGCAATTGAAAGCTATGAGGCTTCCGAAAAGTTCTTTAACTGCAAGATGGAAGAGGGCAGCTCGTCGGTGAGCATGTGCTTAAGATGTCAGCACGCAAACAAACTTCAAAGCTTGGGTATAGTGATTCCTAATGCTTTGGGGATTTACCGTGTCCTCCGATCACTACCACCAAGTTACAGAACTTTGTGATGAACTACAACATGCGAACATGAACAAAGAGTTGCAGAAGCTGTTTGCTATGTTAAAATCTGCGAAGTGGAGATCAAGAAAGAGCACCAAGTGTTGTTGGTCAATAAGACCACCAAATTCAAGAAAGGCAAGTCTAAGCAAAGGACACTTCAAGAAGGGTGGTAAGAAAGTTACCACGCCGACGAAGAAGACCAAGGCTGGACCCAAGCACGATCTTGAGTGCTTTCTTGCAAGGAGAAGGTCCTTTGGGCGGAATTGCCCAAAGTACTTGGAGGATCTGAAGCGGCAACATCAAGAAGAAAGGTATATCGATATACATGTTATTGATGTGTATCTCACTAGTACTCGTAGTAGTGCACAGGTATTTGATCTTGGTTCGGTTGCTCATATTTGTAACTCGAAGCAGGTGCTTTCAGAATAAGCGGAAGCTAGCGAAGAGCGAGGTGACGATGCGGCGTGGGAAGCGGATCAAAGGTTGATGTGATCACGATCGGCACGCTACCCTTCATCTACCATCGGGATTAGTTTTATACTTAAATAATTGTTATTTAGTGCCTGTGTTGAGCATGAACATTATATCGGGATCTTGTTTATTGCGAGGCGGTTACTTGTTTAAATCGAGAGAATAATGGTTGTTCGATTTATATGAGTAATATGTTTTATGCACATGCACCTTTGATAGATGGTCTATTCTTATTGAATCTCGATAGTGGAAATACACATATCAACAACATTGAGGCTAAGCGTTTGAAATCAGCGATAATTAGACCTATATGTAGCCTTGTCGTCTTGGTCACATTGGAGTGAAGCGTATGAAGAAACTCCATTCGATGGACTTCTTGAATCACTTGATTTTGAATCACTTGAAAGATCTGAAGCATGTCGATGGGAAAAATGACTAAGACTCCATTTTACGGTATGATGGGCGAGCTACGGACTTATTGGAAATCATACATACCGATGTGTGTGGTCCAATGAGTGTAGCATCGCATGGTTATCGTTATGTTCTTACCTTCACGGATGACTTGAGTAGATATGGGTATATCTATTTCATGAAACATAAGTCTGAAACTTTCGAGAAGTTTAAGGAGTTTCAAAGTGAGGTAGAGAATCAACGTAACAAGAAGATTAAATTTCTATGTTACGATCGTGGAGGTGAATATCTAATTCTGAGTTTGGCGAGCATTTGAAGAAATGCGGAATACTTTCACGATTGACACATGGGAACACCACAGCGTAATGGTGTGTCGAGCGTCGTGTCGAACTCTCTTAGATGTGGTTAGTTCTATGATGTCACTTACAGATTTACGCTATCATTTTGGGGTTATGCATTAGAAGCAGCCGCATTCACTTTAAATAGGGCCGTCTAAATCCGTTGAAGCGACACCGTATGAATTATGGTTTGGGAAGAAACCTAAATTGTTGTTCCTTAAAGTTTGGGGATCTGAAGCCTATGTAAAGAAGTTACTGACGGACAAGCTTGAACCCAAAGCGGAAAAATCGTCTTCATAGGATACGAAGGAAACTATTGGGTATACCTTCTATCATAGATCCGAAGGCAAAATCTTCGTTGCCAAGAATGGATCCTTTCTAGAAGAATTTCTCTCGAAAGAAGTATTTGGAAGGAAAGTAGAACTTCGACGAGGTTGTCGAACCTTCTCTCGAAATTGCGATGGCGCACCGGAAGAAGTTCTGTGGTGCTGCACCAATAAGAGAGGAAGCTAATGATGGTGATCATGAAACTTGGTTGAAGTAGATCTGAGCCTCGGAGGTCAACGAGAACTCGTACCACTCCATATTGGTATGATCCGTTATGAGTGTAATGTTGGTGGACAACATCGATGACCCGAGACATATGAGGAAGCGATGATGAGCCCAGATTCAATAAATGGCAAGAAGCCATGAAATCCAAGATTGGATCCATGTCACGAAAACCAAGTATGGACTTTGGTGGACTTACCGGATGGCGGAAGGTGTCGAGAACAAATGGATTTTCAAGAAGAAAACATATGCTAATGGTAATGTTACTCTATAAAGCTTGACTTGTGCATAAAGGGTTTCGACAAATTCAAGGAGTTGACTACGATGAGACTTTCTCACGGTAGAAGCTAAAGTCTGTGAGGATTATGTTAGCAATCGCTGCATATTATGATTATGAGATATGTCAGATGGATGTCAAAACAGCATTCCTCAATGGAGATATTGATGAAGAGTTGTATATGATGCAACCCAAAGGTTTTGTCGATCCTAAAGATGCTAACAAGGTATGCAAACTTCAACGGTCCATCTATGGATTGAAGTAAGCATCCCGAAGTTGGAATCAACGTTTTGATAAGGTGATCAAAAGTTTTGGTTTTATACAAACTTATGGAGAAGCTTGTATTTACAAGAAAGTGAGTGGGAGCTCTGTAGCATTCTTAATACTATATGTGGATGACATATTGTTGATTGGGAATGATGTAGACCTTCTTAATAATGTCAAAGAATATTTGAATAATAGTTTTTCAATGAAGGATCTTGGCGAAGCAGCTTACATATTAGGCATAAAGATTTATAGAGATAGATCGAAGCATCAAATATCATTGTCACTGAGTACATATTTGGACAAAGTTCTAAAGAGGTTTGGAATGGAAGAAAGCAAGAAAGGGTTCTTGCCCATGTTGCCTAATCGACCTTGAGTAAAACTCAAAGTCCGACATCGGCGGAAGATAGAGAAAGGATGAGTAAGACTCCTATGCCCCACCATAGGATCTCTAATGTATGCCATGCTATGTACTAGACCCGACATTGCATATGTTGTTAGTTTAACTAGCAGATATCAAAGTGATCCGAGTGGATCATTGGACGTGATCAAAACATCCTTAAGTACTTGAGAAGAACTAAGGATATGGTTCTTTCTTATGGAGGTGATGAACAGCTCGTTGTTAATGGTTACACCGATGCTAGTTGGAACACCGATCCGGATGATTCTAAATCACAATCTGGATCGTATTTATTTTGAATGGTGCGCGATTAGTGGAGGTGCAAAGCAAAGCATTGTGGCGAGATCTTCAAGCGAATCGGAATACATGGCTGCCGGAGGCTTCACAAGCGATATGGATGAAAGAGTTCATTACAGGTGGGTGTGGTTCCTAGTCTTGTTGGACCCAATGTCTATCTCTTGTGATAACATGGGAGCCATAGCCAATGCGCAAGAACCAAGGTCACACAAGAAGCTGAAGCATATCAAGCTGCGTTTTCACGCTATTCGAGAACATATCCAGGATGGGGATATAAAGATTTGCAAAGTACAGACAGATCTGAATGTGGCGGATCCGTTGACTAAACCTCTCCCGAGGGCAAAACATGACCAACACCAAACTGCCATGGGTGTTCGGTATATTACCATGTAATCTAGATTAGATGACTCTAGTGCAAGTGGGAGACTTTTGGAGATATGCCCTAGAGGCAATAATAAATATAGTTATTATTATATCTTTGTGTTTATGATAAATGTTTACATTCATGCTATAATAGTATTAACAAGGAAACATTAATACTTGTGTGATTTGTAAACTTAATTTGAAGTCCCCAGTATAGCCTCTATACTTCACTAGCTTGTTGGTTGATTAATGATTGTGGTTTCCCTATCATGAACATTGAGATGTTATCAACAACAAGATCATATCGTTAGGAGAATGATATGGTGTACATACTCCTATAGATAAGCATAGCATAAAGATCAAGTCATTTCAATAGTTCAATTGCTATATGCTTTCTGATACATAGTAACCTAATTCCTTCGACCATGAGATTATGCATATCACCTTTACGGATGGATGCTTTGATGACATCAAACACCACACCGTATGGCGGGTGGCTATAAAGGTGGCATTGAGTGTTAGGAAAGTATTGGTTGAAACACATGGATCAAGAGTGGGATTTGTCCATCCATATGACGGATAGATATACTCTGGGCCCTCTCGGTGGAATGTCATCCAATTAGCTTGCAAGCATGTGGTAGCTCACAAGGTATCACATATCAGGAGCGAGAAAAGAGTACTTATCGATGCGAGGTTGAACTAGGTATCTGGAGATCTGGCGATCATAACCTCGGATAAGTAAACTATCGTGAGACAAAGGGAAATTGGTATCGTATGTAAGTGGTTCATTCGATCGTAAGTAATCGTAGAAATATGTAGAGCCATATGAATTTCGATTCCTCTATTGGTTATTGTTGGAAGTGTCTCGATCATGTCCACATAATTCACGAACCGTAGGAGACACACTTAAGGATTCGACGTTGTTTGAGTAGTTATGGTATTATGAGAAAGAGACCGAATGTTGTTAGGAGTCTCGGATGGGATCCGGGATATCACGAGGTGATCCGGAATGGTCGGAGAATAAGATTCATATAAGGAAAGTCCGTTTGAGTTGGGAATGATTCGATGTTTTCATCGGGAATGTTCTAGAAGGTTCTGGATTGTCGGCACTCCGGGGAGGTACATGAATGTGTCATTACATATTGAATGATTGCATCATGTACTAAGTGTTCTTCTGTTCCAAAACTGAAAAGTCAAGCCGGTTTGAAAGTCAAGCTAAAACATGAAGCGTGGGAAACAAGCAAGAGGTGGTTGGAACCGACTTGGGAGGAGTCCCTCCAAGCCGGGCGCCAACCAAGGCCGACTTGGGAGGGACTCCCTCCCTTGCCGCCCTCCCACCTATAAAAGGAGGCGAGAGCCTCCTCCTCTAGACACACAAGTTCCTATCCTCTAATCTCGGTTTAGAGCCGTTTGGTTTAGAGCTTCTAATTGCTCTAGCTTGCGGTTTAGAGCCTTCTAATTGGTGTGTCTAATCCCTAGACCACTTATAGCTCTCTCTCATACTCCACCATACTCGCTCCGGCTTAAGCGAAGCCTGGGATCTCCCTCTACTTAGGTACCACGCCGTTGTCTTGGGAATCGCGAGGAGAGTGCTATAACCTCCATTTTCTTTGGAACAAGGGAGAGGAAGGTCTTCGTCGTACCGAGCGTGTGACCCGGCTGCGAGCGCTTAGGCCTTGGCCAGCGGAAGGATCGTCTACGATCTTGAGATCGGAAGAATGCGACTACATCACCCACGAGAATCCGCTCTCGTTAAACACTTTGGAATCTTCGAGGGTAAGTTATTCCATCGACTCGTTGCTACAATCTAGTAGATAGATCTTGGCTTGTTTGTTTGTATGCGATAGAAATTTTTTGTTTTCCATGCTACGAACCCCTACACCTTCATCTGCTCCGACTCGATTTGGTTCTGGTCCCTCCTATGGCCAGGCTAGCCCCGTCCCAAACCCTAGGTTTGGGGTGGTGCTGTTAACGTCGCCGTGGATGCTCCCGTGGTGACGTGCGGTGCTCATGCGCCCTCGTGTGCTACTATGGTCGCCGCCATGGCTGGGTGCGGGTTGCAGCACCCTCTGGGGTGCTCCCCGTGCCGTCGCTAGCTCGTCGGCCCCTCTACTTCCTCTTTAATTCTCCAGCGAGGACCACAGGTGAGTTGGTTCTCTGTTATCTCCCGTGCCTCTGTCTACTTCATGTATCTGTGTGTGTAACTAGTGGATATCCTTCATTAGGGTTTGTACTGGTTATAGGGTTCATCCCTTTGTGTGCTTGTATGATAATGATTTGATCAAGAAGTGATGCTTAGTATGAATTGTGCTCACCATAATTTAAGGCTTACTGTCATGATTTGATTGTCTGATGCCACTGTGAATATGATGCTAGTGGTTAGATGATGTTGCCTCTGATTGGTGATTAAGCTGGTTAACCTGATGGCATAATTGTGAAATCTGTTGGGTGAGATTAATGCTTAGTGTGTTCACTTGCTGTCATTACTTTGATACTGACAGTAACACTGTCAATGGTTGTTCACCGCATCAGTGGGTGTTGGCTTGTATGTTTATCAATAGACAGAACTTAATCATTAGAGTCTAATGATACTTTGAAGAAAGATGGATATATTAGATGATCTCTGAGTGTAATCTCAAGGAAATGATAATTATTGGCTTACTGGTTTATTCATGAAAGCTAAAATATTTGTTTGGCTTGGTGGTAGGATTTGTTCTTATGACACCATCTTAGAATGGCACACAAGTTGATTCTACTTACTGGCTTTACTATGGTCAGTACTTGAGATTGGATAGATGCCTAAAAATAAGTTAAAAGCTTCTATTGATATCTATGCCTATGATGTTGGTCTGAGGCTATAGGAACTAGATTCCTATCTTGCTATCCCTTTCAAATATGCTAAAGTATCATAGTTTCTCACTGGATCTTGGATCCTAGTTGGTTAAGTTAATTGGTTTGTTTGTAGCTTATGATATCTAAGGTGCTACTCTTTCTTGGAGATGTTCCTAGATTTTATAAGAACAAATGATGAAATATATAAGTTGTCTTTGGTATCACCAGATCTATGATGCTGGTCTGAGATTTTGGTGTGTTTAGTAGAGTTTTATTCTGGCCTTTATATATCAAATCCTATAGGATAGGTTCACCCCACTTGGGTGATCACTGAGAGGTTAATCCTAAAATAACACATGCTCTTCTATTTGGATAAGATGAACAGAATATGTGGATGTTTTATGATGCTCACCACACAATTGATGATCTGTGGCTTGATCTTGCTGATTATGTTGTTGGCTTGATTTTGCCCTTCACCTCCTGGTGCTGCTCTTGCTACTTCTGGTTCCTGTGCTTGGCCTTGATCAGCTCTGCACCTCCTAGCTCTTGTGAGCTTGACCTTGTTGTCCACCTGATTCCCCCTCCTTATGTCACCATCTGGTGATGCTTGGATGGTTTGGTATGAGGTTTTGGCTGGTGGTTTGCTTGGCTTTGCTAAGCTGAGTGTTCTTGATGTGGTGTTGAAAATACTGAGATGCACTAGTGGCTGCCCACGGATGTAATTTCCTTTCTGTAAAGATTCTTTATTGTCTCAATGAGTTACTCTTTGTAACTATTCATGGAATAAATATAAGGAATAAAATATTCATTCCTTAATTGGATTTCTTATTTAGAGTTTCTATTACTATATATTATTTCTTGATTGAATAATATTACTAAATCATTTTATAATTCATTTAAAATATCAATTCCTAACTTTAAAATATAAACTCAAATTTCAAATTTGAATTCAAATTATTTTTCCCCAAAACACACTAATTCATAAAGATCATGTCAAAAATTATAACGATCACTCTCCAAAGCTATTCCTACACTTAGAGAGTGAAAGAATCTCTGATCACTTTAAGTTTTTATTTGGCGAAAAATTTACCCACATTTTACAGATGAATGCATGCATGCACAAATTCCTAAATATACCCTTCGTTGGTTCCTAAATGTTGGGATGTTATAGGCTTCCCCCTTAAATTAAACTTCGTCCTAAGTTTGCTGAAGTGTACTTGAATAGTTCTGGATATGCTTCTTTTAAGTCATCCTCTTTCTCCCATGTGGCTTCTCTCTCGGGGTGATGCTCCCACTGTACCTTACAGTACTTGATTGCCCTATTTTTTAACCTTTTCCAGTTCTCTTCTAGAATTTACAAGGTTTCTCAACATAAGTCAAGTCTGCTTGTAATTCTATCTCTTGATGTGTGATTGCATCATCGGGAACTTTAAGACATTTCCGGGGTTGTGACACATGGAAAGCATTGTGAACTTGAGCCAATCTTGATGGTAACTCTAAAGCATAAGCTATGGTCATGTTCTGACTCAGTACTTTGAATGGTCCTATATATCTTGGACTCATTTTTCCTTTAACTCCGAACCTCTTAACTCCTTTTAGTGGGCTTACTTTGAGATATACTATATCTCCTATTTCATGATGCCATGATCTTCGACTTTGGTCAGCATAACTTTTCTGCCTACTTTGAGCTATTTTTAATCTATCCTTGATTATATCGATGATATCTTGCCTTTCCTTGATATAGCCTGGCACAAATTCTTTGCTACTCCCAGGCTCATACCAACATATATGTGATCTACATTTCCTTCCATAAAGTACTTGATATGGAGCTGCCTTCAGACTACTCTGATAGCTGTTATTGTAGGAAAATTCTGCCAACGGTAGATGATCTTCCCACGAACCTCCAAAATCTAAGGCACAAGCCCTAAGCATGTATTCCAGTATTTGATTGGATCTTCTAGTTTGACCCCTAGTTTCTGGATGATAGGCTATGCTGAAATCCAACTTTGAACCAAGTGCTTCATGTAATTGCTTCCAAAATGCTGAAGTAAACACAGATCCTATATCATTTACGATTTTCTTGGGCACTCTATGCTTACTTACTATCTCCTTGATGTAAACTTCTACTAACTTCTCGGCATTATCTTTCTGATTCACCGGAATAAAATGTGCACTTTTGGTGAGTCTATTAACAATCACCCATATCATATCCTTCCGTTTTGGTGTCATGGGTAATCCTATGATGAAATCTATACCAATTTACTCCCATTTCCACTCGGGAATTTCGAAGGGTTGTAATAGTCCTGCTGGACTTTGATGTTCAGCTTTTACCCTTTGACAAGTATGGCATTCTGACACATATTTTGCAATGTCTCTTTTCATGTTGTTCCACCAGAATAATTCTTTCAAATCCATGTACATCTTAGTACTTCCTGGATGAATGGAATATGGTGTCTCATGTGCCTCTCGAAGTATCACTTCAGGAATCTCTGGCACATCTGGAACACAAAGACGATCTTGGAACCATAAAGATCCATAATCTCCTAACCGAAAAACTAATGCTTGTCCACATTTTACAGATGAATGCATGCATATGCACAAATTACTAAATCATTTTATAATTCTTTTAAAATATCAATTCCTAACTTTAAAATATAAACTCAAATTTCAAATTTGAATTCAAATTCTTTTCCCCCAAAACACATTAATTCAGAAAGATCATGTCAAAATTTATAACGATCACTCTCCAAAGCTATTCCTACACTTAGAGAGTGAAAGAAACTCTTATCACTTTTAAGTTTTTATTTGGCGAAAAATTTACCCATATTTTACAGATGAATGCATGCATATGCACAAATTCCTAAATCTACCCTTCGTTGGTTCCTAAATGCTGGGATGTTACAACGCCAATGTGACCCCTCCACTAGGTTGCCTCCTGGCCGCGCGCTTTCCGAGCCAACCGCTTGCGGCAACAACTATCAGCTCTTAGAGCACATCTCCCTTCCTTTCCTCTCTCTCTCTCTCTCTCTCTCTCCTCTACAAGACAACACATTTTTCTTCCTCTCTTGCAGATCTCCATTAAAACCTGCAATTTACTTGAGATTTGACCTGAATCAAAAGGCTTAGATTAAGAAGGAAAACAATGGGAGGAGGCAAATACACATAAGAAATCATGTGGCAGCAGACAAAAATCATCAACAAAAATATGTACAAACACAACTTAGATTGGATCCAAAACGAAAACACTATTTTTGGGGCCTTCCCCTGCAGCAACTTAGTGCATAGAAAACTACAACCACCGTTGATCCGGAAACAACAAAAGGGTTTATACCTGCAACTTTGTTAAATCCCTAGATCTTTTGTTAGATCCCACACCAGGTTGCAGAAAAAACAAGTACCCCTGATGGTGTTTTAGAAACAATAATGCAGCCTAAAACAGGAAGCATCATGCATGTTCCTTGTGTGCAAAAAAATTCCATGAACAAGCCTGAAAAGCAACACAACTTTGGATGAGTAGACATCATGCATAAAAATAGATAGTACCTTCAACTCACTATGAAACCTAGAATTTCAGCAGATTTTCCTAAACCCTATAGAAACATGTTTCTCCAAAATGAGGAACTGCAAAATTCAGCGACACCTAGTAATTTGAAACACTTAACACCTAGAAGATATGCGACAGACTAAACTTACTGTTTTATTTTGTAGATAGTGTCCTAGAGTCGATATAAGTGATAACATCTTCCCTTAGATGATCATGTTGATGCTTCGGTCACTGGTTCTTGTCGAGGAAACCTGAAAGAGTTTTAATCACATAAGAATAGTGGTATTGGATAGTACATGAAAAATGCAAATTACTTATTATTTTTCATGCATGACCAAGATTTTATATGATACAAAAAAGACAACTTTGTAAAAAGGTACTGATGCAACTTAAGCTGGTGTTGAGAACTATCGCATGTTGGCATATTGGCAATATACATTCCGGTACTGAACTTAGACATATTGGCAATATACATTAATCGAGGGCTTTGCACTTTTCTCTTAGTTATTATGGGCTTCAGTTTCACCGGTAGTTCTGTAGTGGGCTTTCTCGCTCTCCAAAAGATATACTGTATGAAGTTTTGGGCTCTAATCTTACTCCGCTGCACATCGTGGCGCAGGCGGCTGCTTCTTCTCCAACACATCCCCCGCATGAGCTGTGAGCACGGCGCGATGGCGGCGGCGTCGGCGGCGCCGCTGGACAACGACGACTTGCTCTCCGAGATCCTCCTCCGCCTCCCACCACAGCCTTCATCCCTCCCCCGCGTCTCCCTCGTCTCCAAGCGCTGGCGCCTCCTCGTCTCCGACCCCCACTTCCTCCGCCGATTCCGCATCCACCACCGCCGCAGCCCTGCCCTCCTCGGCTTCTTCGACATGGAGATCGTCTTCGCACCTACCCTGGATCCCCCCAATCGTATCCCGCGCGGCCGCTTCTCCTTGCAGCTCGACGACGGCCTCCGCTTCCGGCTCATTGGATGCCGCCACGGCCTCGTACTCATTGTCACCGCACCTTCGAGAGTCTCCAGAGAAAAATCCCACGCATCCCAGTACCAACTCCTAGTGTGGGACCCCGTCACCGACGACCAGCACCGCATAGCCTTTCCCCCGGGGTTCGATGCGAAGAGGACCTGTACGATCAACGGGGCTGTGCTTCGCGGCGCCGGAGAAGCCCAGTTCCAGGTGGTCTTGGTGGCGGCAGACAACAGGGACAACCAAATTAAACGAATGCTTGCCTGCGTTTACTCGTCAGAGACCGACGCATGGGGCAATCTCATCTCAATGCTGCTTCCATCCAAGGTTTCTGTGACTAGCTTTCTCACCATAGTCTTACCGGTCAAGCCTGCTGCGCTGATTGGGGGTTCCCTTTACTGGTTGCTTCTCAGTGGATTCTTGGACATCCTCGAGTTTGATTTGGATAGGCAGAAACTAGCTCTGATACCTTTGCCATTGCCCGTGAATATGTTTGAGAGACAGTACACGGTAATGCAGGCAGATGGTGGCGGCCTCGGTTTCCTCTTTCTGTCAGGCTTAAGCGCCCAGTTATGGAAGAGAAAGACAGATTCGGATGGCGTTGTTTCATGGATGCTAGGAAGAACAATTGAGCTGAATGAGCTACTTTCCCTGAACCCAGAGAAGCGCCACATAGTGATACTGGGGTTTGCTGAGTACAATAATGTGGTGCTCTTGAGGACATCTACCGGCTCCTTTATGATCCAGTTTGAGTCATTGCAGTTCAAGAAGCTTCCTGAAGCCCACACGCTGTGTTGTCATAATGCTTTCGAAAGTGTCTACACTGCAGGTAATAGCATGCCTTATGTTGTGGATTGCTGTGTATAAGAAAACCAAGATATCTTCTGATAATTGGTTGATGGAATTACTGCTCACTTTCTTTAAGCTAACAATTTCACATCGTGTCATTCCGCTTGTTTCTTTTTCTTGTTGATGGTCTCTTCAATGTATAGTGATGTTGTTCTGTAGCGTTTTTTCTCATGTTTGTGTGCTGTGGTGTTCTATGTGATAGTTATGACCTGGTAAAATGTTGTAGCTAGCCAGTCCTGCTTCTGCACCAAGGTGTACCTACTGTATTGTGATATTGGTTTCCCTTAATTGTAGCCGGTGGGTGTCTCCTTTGTCAATAAAATAAAATAAAACTTTGCCACGCTGCCTTTTGCTATTCTGGTACTATTACTGCTTGAGTCAGAGGTGTCAAATTATTTAGCTGTTTACTCTGGACATCCTATAATACAACAATGAATGCATATATTGGCAATCCTTTATATAATACCTGAACTAGAAAATATTGTTATATTCGACAATTGTATAATGACAATGTTAGTGCATAGCTGCAATGCAGATGTTTCTCAAGATGTGATACATAACGGATGGAAATTGAAGACAACTACATGAACAAAAACTAGCTTAAACCAAATAAGGCTTAAAAGTTAGTTATATTTTTGTATTCAGTTTTGTTCTCCATTGCTCTTGCTAGTAATCTTAAATCGATAGTGACCTTGGTTTTATATTTAGTTATTTACAGAATACTGTCGTTTTCATTTATTTTAGAAGGGCACTGCTGCAAGTGTCAAGTTCATCTGTGTTAGAGAAAATTAATAAATACTCCCTTTCAAAATATAAGATGTTTTAGCTTTGTGAAGCAAATGTATCTAGACTACTTTTAGTATGTAGGTTCACTCATATTTAGAGTGAATCTACACACTAAAATAAGTCTAGATACATTTTCTTCACAAACCTAAAACATCTTATATTTTAAAACAGATAGTACTCCACATTGCAGCAAGTAATTTTATTTTATTTTTATGGCTAAATGTATAATGTGAATAACCATTATCACATTTATTGCTGAAGTATTTGGGGCTTGTGTATACTTTATTTTATATGATACAGAATGGATCGAGCTGAAAAAGAATAACTGTAGGCAACTTCTCCCTTCCGATCAGCTAATAGTCCGAGTGTTCATTTTTCAATTTTATGACACTAATGAGTGTATACTGTTTTCAGAATATTCTCTTGATTTGATATTAAATAGAGTTTTGTTTTACTCGTGATGTTGTATCTAACCTGAGTCATTTTCCCTCAAATTAAATATGGGAGTTTATCTAAATAGCTAATTGGTGGCCACTCATGTCTATTTGACCTTTTATTAGTCATTGGTTCGTTGACTTCATATGCTTGTAGGCACGGCCATTGGTGGTGGATATGATGACGCTGAACTTTTGCACAATATGTAAGATGATTGGTTGGATAAATATGCTATCTAGATTCACTGATTTACTAGATTGAGCAGGTAAGCTTATCTCTGCATAGCAGCATAATATTGGTTTTTACATTTCATTTGTGCTATGGATCTATCAAGTAGGATTGTGGTATGTACGTTGTACCCTATAGGCAAGTACATCTGGCTTCAAGTTTGCTTATTAATACAGGGTTATAACAATTGCCATTTCACATCACTGTTTATCTGGGATCATTATGATACCTAGTGCTTACTATGATTATGCTATTCTTAGTAAATTTTATGAAGTCTTTTCTCAGCATGTCTGTGTTATCATTCTAAGTCACATGCGTAATTGGCCATTAGCCTCTAGAGTTTGTTTAAATCCATATATTTATGGGGTGTAGATTCTATGATCCAAGAGTCCAAATTCATCTATAGTCGTAAGGGGTAAATCTGGAAATGGTTTTGCATTAACCGGGTTAAATAGTTTGGTTTCTTGCTATGGGCTTGGATGGTTCGGGTTGCTATGGGCCTAGCCTTTAAATATTTCAGTTTAGTTTAGGTTTACAGCAGAACAGGTTGGGTATGGTTCAGTTCAGTCCTATTCAGTTCGGTCTCTAATGGTTAGGATCTATGGTTCAGAACCGGGTCTTTGATTTGGTCTTGTTGCATCAGAACGGTGAAGCAGAGATCCTGCAACCGCAAGAATATTAAAGGGCGACTACTTAGAGGTCGTTTGGTATCCATCATTTGTACCCCGAATCCCGGAATTCATTTTACAATTCCATCTTTTTATTGTTTGGTTGGCACGGAATTGGGCCGTCATTTCATTTCACAAATCCATCAAAATATCACCCTGTGTTATCCGGATTCCAGAGCGAGACCTGTCATTTGCCAATTCCCCCCGTCTACGCAGCACCTCCTCCCTCCCCGACTCAGCGCCGCCGCCTCCTCCCTCCGTATCGCCACCTCCTCCTCCGTCCGCCTCGCCTCCTCCTCCTCCCTCCACCTCGCCGCTTCCTCCTCCCACCGCATCGCTGTCTCCCTCTCCGATCACGTCTGCCCGTCTGGTAAGCGGCCGCCGGTAAGAGGAAATCAGCGGGGGCGAGGGCGGGGGCGACCAAGATCGACACGCACAGCTGGGTGGGGAGGTTGGCGACGGAGAAGAGGAAGCGGATCAGCTCAGTGGAGGAGACCAGTTCGTGAGGAGCAGATCTCATCGGCGGCGTTCACCGGCGGAAGAGCGGGTCCAGCAGGCGAGCTGAGCCGGCTTGTAGCAGGCAGACGCCATCCGAGCCAAGGTGACAAACCCCAAACCTTACCCTGCTCTTCCACCTGCTCTTCCTCGTGGTGTTAGTGAATCACGCGTTTTCAATTTTTGACCATCCTTTGGCGCAGTGATAGATTCACCGTGGTATATTGAAAGAGTGATCAGTTTGTACTAGACACTAGTAAATGATGCTAATTTAAGATGGGATAGGCTATTATGTAGAAATCCTATTTGTAAATAGGAAGCTACTACCAGAAAAGGTAAGGAGGCAGAGACAAGAATGATAGCCTATTTTCAGTTTTATGTTATCTTAGCAAGTTCAATACTACCAGATTTACTTGCACACATACTGATACAGCTAGATAGATACACTTGCACACATACTGATTCAGCTTTTAGTCTAATTTCAGTTTCAGGTTATCTTAGCAAACTTAGTACTAGCAGATGCATGCCAACTATTTATGCAAAGCCAGGTTATGTAGGAGTGCATGGTTAGCTACACAATAATCTGTGGTGTATATGTGCTTGCTAACTGAATTTATCGGTGTACATATTTGAACTGAGTAACATGTTGAGTATTTCTTATTCTTGATAGCCTGCAACAAGTAAGTATGCCTTGCTTGGAGCGGATATGGCATTGGCCAAGACTCAGGCTCAGCCATCTCATATATACCCGCCATGTTCTTCAGAATAATGGCAGATCCCTATCAGTGTAGTTTTTTCTTTTTTAAATATAGCACATGGAGCTATATGCATCCAACAGAAAACTACCTGGAAAGGGTGAAACAAAGCTTCTTCAGAAAACCAATCGAACAGCGGATAGACAATTTTGCTTTGGGCCAACAAGCAATGTTACTTCTGTATATAAACCTATCATCAATTTTGCCAATTTTTACTTTTGTATTGTATATATATACTACTACTACTACTAGCATTGATGCTTTATTTTGTTGAGTAGCATTGATACTACTTAAGAGTGATGCTTTCTCACATGATCTTCTCATGGCATTTCTCGTACTCCCTCCGATCCATATTACTCTACTTGGTCCCTCTTGATGTATGTACTATAGACTGTTGTTTCTTATTAATGTATGTATGTACTTGGTCCCTCTTGAAAATTTTATTACTCTACTCAGTTCCCCTTGATGTATGTATTGTAGATGGCTGATCAACAAGTAATTGGCAATATATGATGTTCTTGTAGCCGATGATCGCAAGTTCAAGTCTTTGGTGGCACTTCCTGAACGGATGAAGAAGAAGTGGGTGCTCAAGAAAATAAATGTGCATTGTAGCAGTCTGTCCATTCATCTTGTTTAATTATTCAAACTCTAGAACTTGTATTTATTATGTCGATGCATCTGTTTTTTATGAACTGAACATGGACTAGAACTTTGAAACTTGGATGATGTGTGTTTTGAGGTCCAAAACTTATGAGAAGTACTGTTGCAATCACTTGATGCATGTGTTTTTATTCTAATACATGGATATTTTGAAATTCCATTTTGAATTCCGTAGTCATTTCCAAATTCCGGTGGCAGCCAAACATGTGGGTCTTTTTGGAATCACAATATAAATGAAATGAATCCATGTATTCATTTCATTTGGTACAAATAAAATGAATACCTAGGTGCCAAACGAGCTCTTAGAGGTCGTTTGGCATCCAGGTATTCATTTCATTTAGTGGAAATGAAATGAATACATAGATTTATTTCATTTATATTATGATTCCAAAAACACTCACATGTTTGGCTGCCACCGGAATTTGGAAATGACAGGTTTAAGATAGGAATCAGGTTTACACATGGGGATATTTGAATGGATTTGCCAAATGAAATGACAGCTCAATTCCGTGCCAACCAAACAGCATGGGGATGAAATTGCAAAATGAATTCCAGAATTTCAGGCCCAAATGATGGATACCAAACGACCTCTTAGGGAATTTGTACGTGCTGACTGATAATCTGTTCGACGTGTACGTCTGATGAAGGAAAGAGAAATAAACAATGGAAACGATAGACGTGCGAGCGTGTACAAATTCTGCAAGGAAAAACTAGAAGTCCTTCCAGAAGAGCCCTCGATCAGGTTAACCACGGCACCTTCCTGCCTATCGTGGTGTACAAACCATGCATGTCCGTCACCTTGGTGATATACACAACAGCGGGTGGATAACTGAATTCAACCCATAAGTTAAAACCACGGTTCCTGGGATCAGTTTAGTTTGATTCAGGTGAAAAAATCTTGCGGTTTAGTTATAGTTGGGTGCAAATACAGATCTCGCTGGGTTAGTTTGAGTTGGGTTTGTCTAATGCGTCACGTGGGTACAGTTTGGTTATGGTTGAGTTCCCCAACCATTGCCAGATTTAGTAAGGGGCTAATAGAGTCAACTGCTAGGTAATAAGTAAGGATACAGGCAAACAACACCATGGTATGTTTATAATAAAAGCTGGACTGCGATATCTAATAAAATACGATAATTTTCTTCTCAAGGAAATAATGATAGTAATCTTGACGTATCTAATAAATTTCAACATTTTTATTATTTATTTTTAGACGTCCTGCCTAAATATTAGATATAAACATTAAATCTTACTAACAAATAGTACCGAAGTTACAATTTTCACATTATAGTTTGCCGCCGTAAGTTTAAATCTCAATTTTACATAACAGCTTTCAAGATTCACCTTGGATTCGCCCTTATATTCTGCAGACCAAAGTCCCTAAATCAATGATCTTCCGCTTTGATAACTTTTGGGTTGACCACCCAAGCTTCATAGGGGTGTTTCAACAAGCTTGGATTCTGCCTTTAAAAACAGTGAACAGCAATACGTCTGCTCTAAACTCAGAAACACTAGAGGATCCTTTAATATCTGACGCACAAATCTTTTCCGCCTCTGTTGTTGGTTTCAGAGTGCTACTTAGGTGTCCACCTTATAGATGGATTTCAAGAACAAATGCCTGTCCCCCCATTTGGCACAGGAGGGGCCTGAGGCAAGGGGACCCCCTTTCGCCAACGTTGTTCGTATTACTGATGAACACGCTGAGCAGGGTGTTGGCGAAAGCCATGGAATTGGGCGTGCTGGCGGTTGTACGCCAGAGCTGATGACTTTGGTCTCGCTCTATGCGGATAACATGGTGATCTTCTGCCACCTGGATGAGACGGAGCTTCATGCGGTTCGTGGCATCCTTGAGGTCTTTGGCGAGGCCTCAGGTTTGCGTACCAACTTCGCTAAGTGCTCGGTTTCCCCGATTGCTTGCTTAGAGGAAGTGGCTGCAGGTGCGGCGACCACTATGGAATGCCAATTGGCATCCTTCCTTGTCTAGTATCTAGGCATCCCCCTCGCCATTCGTCCTCTTCCAGCAGAGGCATTCCAACCGGTGATTGACCGGATTGCAGATAAATTACCAACATGGAAGGCATCCATGATGCCTAAGGCAGGACGACTTACTCTTATCGGCTCGGTGCTCGTGGTGATTCCTCTTCACTAGCTTATGGTGCTTTCCCTGAACAAAAAGTCCCTTAAGCAGGTGAATAAGATACTGTGTGACTTCATGTGGGTCGGTAGGAAGGATGCTGAGGGTGGGCACTGCCACGTGAACTAGGACAAGGTAAGCAGGCCGCTTTGCTATGGAGGTCTTGCTATACCAGATCTTGCACTCACGGCCACTAGCCTTAGGACCCATTGGATGTGTAGGATGCGCACATACCCTTTACAACCTTGGCATGGGCTGGACATGTAGTTCACCAGAAGTGAGCGTGAGATCTTCTTCGCTTCCACCGTAATGGTGGTAGGCGAAGGAACCTCCGCTCTGTTCTGGGAAGACCAATGGCTGGAAGGTAGGTCGATTGGAGAAATAGCGCTGGATCTACTAGTGGTTATCCCACGACGACCCAGAAAACAAAGGACGGTGCAACATGCGCTTAGTAGGGTGAGAGGCTCGAGCGTCGTCGGCTGCCCCACCGGCTGTGCTGCGTGTTTTACGACCAATCGGAGGAGACTATGTCTCATATCCTCACCGGTTGCCTGTTTTCGCGGACAATCTTCCATGAGGTCCTCTCTTGGAGGCCCTCCCGTTGTTGAAGGGGTCTTTGTGGAGTGGTGGACGAAGGTGGTGCGTTCCAACCCACGTCATATGCGCAAAGGAACCTCGTCGAGGTGATCATGCTCATGGCGTGGTGGATTTGGAAGCATAGGAACGCAATCGTCTTCAACAACGAGGCGACCTCGGTATCCTCCCTCGTCGAGGTGATCAAAGCTGAGGCGAGATCCTGGCGGAGGCGGGAGCACAAGGGCTACGCCAACTACTCCCTTAGACTAGACTTCTTGGGTTGAGTTGTATGGTGTGGATGTGGGTGTTGGTCCACTTTTGGACTTGTACAAACAACTTTTTCTATCAATGCATCGAAATGCAAAGATTTTTGTGTTTTCACGAAAAAAGAACAAAGGGTATAAAGAAGCTTCTTAGGAATCATTAGAAAGCCCATTAATAACAAATTCCTTCACTACAAGCAGCTATAAAAAAAGAGATGCACTATCCAATGGGTCTGCTTCAGAGATGAAAACTGGAGCTGTGGCCACTAGAGCGTATATAAGAAATCTCATTCCATCTCCTGCCGACTGACAGGGATCCTCGACCAATGACCATGAAGCCGAAACTGTTGTCATGAGTGTTCAATTGCAGAGTGTCTGTCTCAGCCAACCCCCAGATGTTCTTTGATCTTTCTGTAGATAGGAGATTGCTAATGTGGTCAATGACCGTTCCTCTGGCCTTGCCAGCTTTAAATGGGTTGTTCATCAAGCGATGCTTGTTGATCATTAAAGAGGATTTTTACAACCTTTGTGATGATATTCAGGAATCTACCATCATTCATACCAAGCTAAAAGATAATAATCTTGGACCTTCAGGAATTTACATGCCCTATCATCCTCAAATGGATATGAACCTGCCATCATTGACTCCTTAGTTAAACACACACAATGTCACCTCCTATACATGGAAGTCATCAATAGAGTGAATCATGGAGTAATCACATCCAATTAAATCTTTAATTTTCAACCAAGCCAGTAAAACTTGCTAAGATTAAATACCCTTCTTACCACCTAAGAGTTAGTATGGGCATCTTAAAAGACCTCCAGCCTCTAATAAGTTTGTTTGGGCCAAACTTCATATTGCTAGTTCTTTGATTTTGGGCACTATAGATATATATTTTATTTTATATTGAACCATATGATAAAAAATTACATAGTGATCAAAGTTGTTTTTGATGCTCCGCAGAGTAAAAACGGACATCTATTTTGGACTGAGAAGGCATAAATTAGTTAGATGATGTTTCCCTTGCTTGAGGCTTGTAGCCATGAATTTTGTTTATGAACAATCTTCTACTGACTATGTAGCTCGCACATTTCTAACAAGTATACCTATTAGCTACGAACCAGATGCATCTGCTTTATTCTCCATGAGCCCCTTACTTTTCCATGACAACAATGATTATTTTAACTGATTTGGTTAGCTAATCAGTCTGCATTTCCCTGTGATGAGGTGTTTGAGCCATGGTCTTTTTATCTTCTGCTGAGATCAACTGTATCGGCATACTTGAGAATATGTAAACAAAGAGAAGCTGAAAGAGGTGCCACTTGAAATTGATTGTCCTGTTTGTTTTGCCTAATCTCTTAGGCAGTGCAGTATTCTTCTCGTGCATAAGAAGGTTCCCCAGAAACCATACCTTCTCTTCCTTAGCCTTAGCCTGCACATTGAAATTAGAAGGACATAATGCAGGTTATGCACAGTATTTTTGAAACATCATGTACATTCACATAACTTTTTCAAGTGTTCTTAATAATAAGATAAGAAAGTTAGGGAATATACTAACCGGGTTTTTGAAGTTTTTGGGCATCTTTTTTCCATCGTACTCCTCAATGCAAAGCATAGATGCAAATAAACTGTCTGAGTAACAAGCTTCGAGAGAAACACTTCAAATCCTCACACTGGAGCTGTTGGGAAAAGGCGAGACGTAGCCACAAGTCTGACAGGCTTTCTCTACCTTCTCCGCGAATGATTTACTGATGGTTTCAATCTGACCTTTGCTTATTTTCGTTTCATTGGAAAGAAAGGCAATGATCTGGTCTTTTATCGAGGTGTCGACACAAAGCACAATGCATTCTTGTTCTTGAGTCATAGGACAAAACAGCTGCAAAAAACTAACATGTATTAGAAGGTTGAGTGTATTATCATAATGACTTGCACAGAAGGTTGAGTGTATTATCATAATGACTTGCACAACTTCTAGTACTGGACCACTTACGAATCTCTGTTCTATGTTCGCTCCTTTTTTTTGCTGCTCCCGATCTCTTTCGTAATGACTTGCACACCTTCTTCTTCCAATACCTGATGTTGTTGTTGGAGAATGATTCTAGTTTTCTCGATGCCGTTCTTCTTATCATCACACTTGAGGCATTCGATGAAAGCATCGACAATATTCAGGGAACTCTCAGCATCATCTCTACACTTCAACAGCTCAGCCCCCGTCATCTCAGTCCCGCCCACAGTAAACACCACTTCATCATTGCTACACCAATTAAAAACATTATATGAGTTTCCCCTATCTCTCACCCAATACAATATCAAAACGGAGCCTAGTAGAGTCAAAAGTTCAGTGAGTAAATGAATAAACTTACTGTTTCTCATGGATATGTTGACAGAGATTCAGAGACTCTTCACAAGACAATGGCTTATCTACCACAAAAGCAACGGCAGTCTTCGGAGGCACCCTCCTACGGCCATGCATATTTGTTGGTGTCTTTACTGTTGTGCTCTTACCAACGTCATGCTGCTTCCTCTTCCTCTTCTTCTTTGGTTGGTCACCATCTTCCTTAGCCTCCTCATCCTTCTCAGCAACAGAGAATTCTTACCAACGTCATGCTGATTCCTCTTCCTCTTCTTCTTTGGTTGGTCACCATCTTCCTTAGCCTCCTCATCCTTCTTAGCAACAGAGATTGAAGCTGGAATTCTCTGTCGACGGAATTCTTAGCAACAGGGATCGGGTCTTGAGATTGACGAAGTCATCACGGACACCTCGTTGTCGACAAAAACGTCGCCTCCCACTAAAAGAATATTCCGTCTTTTATGCAACACATAGTGTCAAACCTAGGGTTTCAATTCTGGCGAGCTGGGGGTATAACCACCATCCTAGCCACCCAACCACAGGTTGGTTTGCTTCTGACCGAGATGTTGGATTAAAGTCTGGGTCATATATTGTACCACGTGGGATCTTGATCCCTTGTTTGAATAATGAGATAAAATTGTGGCTAGACTTTTAGAAATAATATGCGGCCATACTTTTCTTGATTTTTTTGTGATATTCTAATGAATAATGAGATAAAATCATGGAATTAATTTAATTAGATTCAGTTAGAAAAATTCTTGTATGATATTAAATTTTATAATTTTGGCTATCGTTATATTAATGACCGCATTAATATCTAGAGTATATACATACACAAAGAATATTTGATATGATTCGATATCGATTTGCCTTGTTGTATATGAGGATCACTGTCTATATCAATGCTGGTTAAGATGTTGGATCAAATCGCGGCTCAATATTTTCATAGCACACCGTCTTTCCTCGGTTCTAAATATAGGCCTTTTTTACCTTGCAATTGAACATTTCTAACTTCGTCAATTATTATCCAAGATCATCTCGAGCAGGGCCTCTAAACCATTTTTTAACGGCCGGAGATTACAAAGGAGAGGTCTAGACTCTGAAAAATTATAAGATTGGCTAGGTATAACTTTAAGTTAATTAGATTTGACATGAATACTACCATCATTCGATATTATAATTTAATATGTACACTCTTTTGCATACTTGTAACATACTACTCCCTCCGATTCATATCTAACTTTGTCTAGATACGAATGCATCTAGTATAAATACTTAATTAGATACATATGAATCTAAATAAAGTTAAGGCCAATAATATGAACATGAGGGAGTAGCATTTGCAATTTCGGTTAGGTGTTTTCTGTATTTTTTCTACTATATCTGACAAATGAAAAGACAGTTGGAGCTATTCTCGAGCTGCGGGCTCGTGCCAAGGCTGCGAGGCTACGTGGTCGATCGCCCGGGTGACCTCGGACATGGTGGGCCGGAGGTTGGGCTTGTCGTGGAGGCAGAGCTGCGCCACCACAACGAGCTGGTAGAGTGCGCGGCGAGGGTACCGCCCGCGCAGCGCCGGGTCGGCCAGCCTGCTGTACCCCTTCCGCACGTCGGCGAGGCAGGGCTTGGCCCACACCAGCAGCCGCCGCTGCTCCTCCTCCTCCCTGGCGGCGTCGAACGCCCTTCGGCCCGTGATGATTTCGAGTAGCACGACCCCGAAGCTGTAGACGTCGGACTTGACGGTGAGCCTGCCGGAGGCAGCATAGTCCGGCGCGCAGTAGCCGTGGGTGCCCATGATGCGCGTGGAGACGTGTGTCTCATCGCCGCCGGGGCCGAGCCTGGCGAGGCCTAGGTCGGAGAGCCTGGGCGTGAAGTCGTCGGCGAGGAGGATGTTGGCGGGCTTGAGGTCCCGGTAGATCACCGACGGCGTCACCGCCTCGTGCAGGTACCGCAGCGCCCTGGCGGTGCCGCGCGCGATCTTGACGCGCGTGTTCCAGTCCAATGGTTGATGGTGGTGGTTGTCTGGGGACATGGAGAGGAAGAGGTGGCCGTCGAGGCTGCGGCGGGGGAGGTACGGGTAGACGAGGAGACGCTCCTGGCCCTCGGCGCAGTAGCCGACGAGGGAGACGATGTTGGCGTGCCGGAACGCCATCAGCATCGCGCACTCCACGGAAAACTCGCGGCTCCCCTGCATGCCCCCGCGGCGCTGCTGCTTGACGGCCACCAACGTCGGCGCGCCTGAGTCGTCGTCGAGCCGGAGACAGCCCTTGTAGACCCTGCCGAAGCCGCCCTCGCCGATGAGGTTGGAGTCGGAGAAGCCGTCCGTGGCCGCCGACAGCTGCGCCAGCGTGAACTTGTGCGCCTTGCGGTGCGCGTTGCCGCCGCCGCTGCCGCTGCCGCTGCTGCTGCTGCTACCGTCCCGGTGGCGGCGAATGCTCATAGAGGTCCGCGCGGCGTAGCTGGAGGGGCTGCACGGGCTGGACGAGTCGCCGGCGAAGCTCATGGGGCGTTTCCGTTGGGCGCCCCAACAGGAACAACGGTGCATCGTACGGAGAAAGGCGAGGAGCCAGGCCTCCTCTCCCGCCGCCTGTCTCCCTCGTCTCGCACGATGCGGCCGGTTTGCCTTGACTTCGGGTCGTCTTGCTAAAAAATGTGAGGACGAATGGCCATCTGAGCTGTTAGCAGCACGAGTGTTTTCTTGTTGCAGATTTAGTCCATTATTATATATAGGAATTTGCTAGGTTTCTTGGATCTTTTCATGAGGTGGCACTTCTTTGTCCTCTCTCGACACTAATACATATAGTAACCATAACATGCAAATGTACCTTTGATTCTAAACGTTTAAAAGCTTTACCACTAAGTCACCTTTGGCTTGTAACGACAGTCGACAAGATCTTCGAAACTTTGTCCGTAATTTATATATTTTTAATTTTTATCACTTATTTGCCAAATTGTATACTACATTAGTTGTTAGGTTATAATAATAATTTGATCGTCAGCTTCTTATACATCATTCTAAGCCAATGTTAGGCTATATAATAGCCCCTCACTACGAGAATAACATACTAGGCCAACGGTTGCATTCTACGCAGACGGCAAAATGTCGAGGCAATCTGCGTAGCTTGACAGGCTCGGGAGCCGGGCTATGCGGCCGTCGGCCCAGTTTTGCTGTCGTCGCATGATTAATAGGCTGACGACAGCCGTCGGAGCAAACAGGACAGTCGGCGTAGGCGATTAGGCTAACGGCAGAGCGACGGCGTCAATTCTATGCACACCTACGTTGTTTTTCTTTCTGCCCCATTAATCTTAGAAAAATCATAACTAAATCATTTAAATTTAGAAAAATACATATAATATATCTAAATTTGCAGAAAAATAAGATCTATCTATCTAAACTCAAATATTACATATTTTTGTTCAAACAATATATAAAAAATACAAAAACTTTCGTACAACATATTTTTCATTTTCTGAGTGCAAAAAACGGGGTGTTTTGTGAAGTAACCACCAAATTAAAGTTTCAAAATATTACCGCCCCATTTTTCAAAAATACTAGACCATCTTGAATGGAAAATGTCCCAACTAGGGTATCTCAAATCTTTCCGTCCACCCCTCGTAAAAAAGACAAATTCATGTCGAATCGGTAGGAGGTGAGTCAGATTTCAACTACAGGTACATGAGGTTCACAATATGCTATTTAATCAGAGATCCAATGCAATTTTAGCGAGGCTCAGCCCCCGAGCTAAGAATCTTTATGCTCGTCGATTTAAAAAGTTTTACGATAGTTTGAAATGGGCATAAAAATTCAAAAATGATCGAAACAATGCAAAATCTTCGCGTGGTGTCATATTATGTGACATGGTTGCAAGTAAAAATACCAAACTTAGTATATTGATTGTGTCTTAAAAAAACCTTCACAAAATGACCTATCTCGATCGAGGTTTTCTGGCTTTCAGGTCAAATGACCAATGTTATTTCTAGAATCGTCGCATAGTTTACGATAATGTGCCCATATTATGCATGCATGTGTATCGTGGTATGGACAACAATGTTGCAGGAGAAAATTTTCTTTTTTGTCGCATCAAAAAACCATTTTTCAATTTCCAGGGCAAAAACGGGGTATTTTGTGAAGCAACCATCAAATGAAAGTTTCAAAATGATACAACTCCATTTGTCAAAAATAATAAACCATCTTGAATGGACAATTTCGCAACTGGGTATCTCAAACCTTTTTGTCCATCCCTCGTGAAAAAGAGAAATTCCTGCCGAATCGGTAGAAAGTGAGTCAGATTTGAACTACAGGTACATGATATGATGCTCATTTTTAGGTTCAGAATATTCTATTTTATCAGAGATTCAATGCAAGTTTAGCGAGGCTTAGCCACGAGCTAAGAATCTTCATGCCCGCCGATTTAGAAAGTTTGACGATAGTTTGAAACGGGCATAAAAGATTCAAAAACGATTGAAACAATGCAAAACCTTCACGCGATATTATATTATGTGACATAGTTGCAAGAAAAAATACCAAACTTGGTATATTGATTGATTGTGCCTCAAAAAAACGTTCACAAAATGACCTATCTCAATCGAGGTTTTTTGGCTTTAGGTCAAATGACCAATGATATTGCTAGAATCGTGGCATAGTTTGTGATAATATGCTCATATTATGCACGCATGTGTATCATAGGATGACGAACAATGTTGCAGGAGAAAGTTTTCCTTTTCGTCGCATCAAAAAGCCATTTTTCATTTTCCGAGTGCAAAAATGGGGTGTTTTGTGAAGCAACCACCAGATAAAAGTTTCAAAATGATACTACCCCATTTTAAAAAATATTAGACCACTTTGAATGGATAATTTCCCAACCGGTTATCTCAAACCTATCCGTCCACCCCTCGTAAAAAAGACAAATTCCTGCCGAATAGGCAGGAAGTGAGTCAGATTTGAACTGCAGGTAAATGATCTAATGCTCATGTTTTTTGAAAAAACAATTTAGGTTCACAATATGCTATTTCATCAGAGATCCAATGCAAGGTTTCCTTTTCGTCGCACAAAAAAGCCATTTTTTATTTCCGAAGTGCCAAAAAACAGGGTGTTTCATGAATCCTAACATAATTTCGGTTGGTCTATTATTAAAAAGTTTTGATATATATTTAAAACGATGATAGGGATGTTATATTTGGATTCATCTCATTTTTCTGATCAATTTTGATATATTATTTGTCGAATTACGATTTACGGATTTGTAGATATGAATTATTCAATTTTAAATGGAAAAAAGGCAAAATAAATAAAATTTATTTTATTTTTATTTTACTTCAAGATTATTATTATTTATTCATTTTTTTACTTAAATAATTGTATAAAATGTAGAAAAATAAAGACGTCTAACATTATAGTCCAATGGTTAATATGATTGATATGGTAATATTCACAACAAGTTTTATTTTCTTTGTCGGAAGCTCATGTGGAAGAAATGGAGAAGTTAAGCGTGCAAAGGCTGGAGTAGTGTTAGGATTATTGACCGATCAGAAAATTTGACTAGTAGTGCATTTTTACTTAAGATTAAGTGTACTTAGAATAAAAAATGTCCATGTGAGTTTAGCGAGTTAAACAATTCAAAAATTTTAAAAAAAATTGAAAAAAAATATATTTTTTTGGAAATTCTAGGCCAACGGCTTTACCGTCGGCATAGCCAAACGACCATTAGTCATCAAAGTGGGACCCATACGATCTACGCCGACGGCAGCTAGATACACCGACAACTTTTCTACGCCAACGAGTAGAGAGGCAACGCCTACGGGCTTATACCCCGACGGTCATACGTCGACGACAGCCGTCGGTGCAGCCTACGCTGACGGGATTTTGGGGCTATGCCGACGGGACCCAGCCGTCGGCGTATCAGTCTTCTCCTGTAGTGCCTGCCCTAGAATATAAGGCCGTTATTTTTTGTTGGTCTTTGATACACGATTTTGCCTATCTCTATTACACTAAATTATAAAGATTGAGAATGTATAAATGGTACCATTGGATTCATGTTGCAAATTTCTTTCATTTCATATATTTTTATATCAATTATATACGTATATTATTAGTACAAATTATAGTCAACCAGCAAAAATTAATGGCGTGCCTTATATTTTTATGGAGAAAGTAGTAATTTTGTGGAATGAAGCAGAAACACTTGAACACTCGCTCTTTAGTTGTGCATATCATTAATTATAGTATCCACGAACACATAAAAAAATTAGTAATTATGCATGGTTATCATGGTAATTAGTAATTTTGTCTGTTCGTTGCTAATCCGACAATCAGAATACTATAGTGTAACTGATGTGAGGGAAACAATTATCAAAACATAACAACATGACATCTAGTTTTAAAGCTCTTGCAGAGAGGAACTTAGAGATGCAATCGGAACGTTGATCAGATTATTTGGAAGATAAATAATTTTGATTTTTCTAATTTAGTAATGAATTTTTTTGTTTAGCTGGGGGTGACATATTTTTGCATGCACATGCAGGACGCAAAAAACACCTAAGAAAATCGGCACATGAGAAGGCATGGTGCGCAAGTGTGTTGTTTACATTTTCCTGTGTATCAATATATTTTTAGGTTCACTCCCAAACACACAATTAATGTGGAAAAAATTAGTTTAGGGTGTTAGGACTACAAATAATTAATAAAGTTGTACGGACAATATTTCATACCCTATAACTCATATAGTATTTGTTCTTGAACATGGCTTTGTGTAAATTAGAGTATAGTTAAGATGGTGTGTACCGTATTTCTTTATCTCTGTGAAAATCTAAAAGAATATTTAAAGTTCTATTGGTTCGGTGGGTTGTTAGTGAGTCTTTTGCTGAGACCCTGCAATTCTCCGCCGCGAGGTCGCGTGCATGGCCAATCGTCTCTCTCCTTCTACACATTAGGTCACATCTTCTCTCTCCTCTACATTTTATAGTACGTTTTACTAGAATACTCTCTCTATTTGCATAATTTAAAACTTCTATATTTTGAGCCACAACTTTGATTTAAAAGTCGTTCAAATATCTGAGTTCCTATTAAAGAGAGCTTCAAACCAAGACTAATATTGACTATATTTTGATAATATTTGAAAATCGACTATTAAAACTTGGTGAAACTTTGAAAAAACTTTATAAAACTGGGTGGTTTTTCTTGTTTGGAAAAATATGTTTTACAGAGTTTTAAACTTTGTTAATCATAGTTAGAAAATAATTGACAAATTTCTAAGAATTCAGACAGAAAAATATATGGATGAAAAACATTATAAACAAGTTCCATTGGGGTTTATTGTTAATCATGATGTTTCATTGTGTTTTTGAATTTTGTTAATTTCAGGCTCGTTTAAAAAATTGAAATAAATAAGCGGGTACAAAAAATTAAATTTGATAGTTATTTTGATTTGTGTGGATCTTTTAAATTTAGGATTGAATAATAAATTATAGGAGAGAGAGTGCTATCAATATGTCAATATGTTAGCTATTATACTAGATAGCATGCAAAAGATTCTATTGTGTCTTAATCTCAAAGCAACTTGCAAAAATAAAAGGCTATAGCATGCACGGGGAGCTAGCTAGAAAGCTAGAGTTTCATTCCTCGTCTTTTGCTTTTTACAAGTTGTGTCTCTACTTTCATGAGCAAGATGTTAGAGATACATGCAGATCCACGTTGGCAAACCCGGTTCCGAACATGACTTTTCTTGGTCAAGTCGGCATACCACCTTGCTATGCAGTGCAAATTAAAGGTCAACGAAGAGCATAGGCGGACGTAACATCCCTGTAGCCCGGGCACGCGCCGGGTTTCAGACCTGGCCGGCAAGCCTAATTACTATTCATCAAAGATAAAAATTAATAAAATTAGTCTCTAAATTAAGAGTTTGCCCGGGTTTTGAAAATTTTCGAGGTCCGCCACTGACGACGAGGCTTGCGGGAGTCCTCTGCGGTCGTGTGATCAACACAAAGGGTGGTTGTCGATCTGGGATGCTAATGTTTGAGGTAAAGTAAAGTTTCACTTTTGGAATAGTGTCACTATGGGTACTGGACGCACTCAAACACCGGGGATTCGTAGATGGAATAGTCTCTCTAGCTAGTATACGGCAAAGAGGAGTTTGGTACATCGCTTCGTGGTATTGTTCGCATTCGACTTGGAATGCCCTAGGAGGAGATGTGTTTTCCCATGGAAAAAAACCACCGGCCCATCTGTCATGCCACTCGGATCTCAAAGGATGGCCGCGGGACTGAATTGGAAAGAAGAAAGGGAAATAAGTTTCCTGGATGATGATCCATAATTTTCTAAACTATATACCATACATATCTCTAAAAAAAGATCCAGCCTAGGAAGCCCGTCCCAGCAGAGATGGACAACTCGTAGGCAAAACGGAAACGCGATCAACGCCCGGTTGCCTCTTGGACTCCTTCGTCGGTTCCCAATCGATCTGACCCCTTCTTCCTCGTTGGTAGATCGACAATTCAGCAGGCGGCAATTTTGCGACGAGCTGATGACCCCATGTCCGACCTGAAGCTATCCTGCTCACGTGCGGCCGCGCGCGGTGCACCCTTGCCTCTTGCTCGCCCGCTGACTCCTGAGAAGCTGTACTGCACGTGTGCGGTGTCCAGCTGTACCTGGTATACCCTAATCACTCAATCTCCTCTCTATCTTTTGCAATCGCTAGGTTAGCTAGCTAGCTTCAATTAGTTTGGCTTCACGTACATTTGTTGGATAAAAAGCTAACTAGTTTGATTAATCGTAACATAATGTAAAAGTGTTATGGTTCTATCTTTAACTTTTTATGTAATAATGTATTTTAGGTGATATGAACGTCTAAACAATAGTCTGATGCTGCGAAAAGTAATAAAAGAAAGCGGGAGCTTGAACTTATTGAATCACAAAAAGGTGTTTTAAGAAGGTATTTTCTGGCATCTAGTGTTGATGTCAATGATGATATTAATACTTTTCTCTAAAAACTTGGTTAAACTTTACGTAGTTTGACTTCTGAAAAAAATGTAAGCCTTAAGCTCTGGGACGGAGATAGTATGTTACAAGATAGATATGAATGACTTGGCTACATGTTGTATTGAGAAAGATATATTGGATAAAATTAATCTTGGGATTGTACTCAATGATTTTGTATCTAGAAATGCCTGAAAAAAGCTTTTTTTGTGAAGCATTAAAGCATTATTGTCAGTGGACGCATTAAAATTATTTTTTATTTAAGGTAATCAAAGTGGCATCAATACATCTTGTCTACTTGTTAATTTCAAGATTAAGAATGTGTAATTGGATTTAAACTGTTAATAGCTTGCAGGTGAAATAGATACATATTTATCCGTATTTCTAGATATTCTTATATATTAGCTTAGGGGCACATGCCTCGACTTTGCACAAGGATCATGTAACCCTGCCTTCCGTTTCCCCCTACCTTGCTGATGCGGAAGGTGCAGAATTGGTGGCTTGCAAGCGGGATCTGCAAGTGGCGAGTGAAGGTCAGGTTCAACGTGTGGTTCTGGAAATGGACAATTCCGAGGTTGCGGAAAAACTAAGAAGGGAGGGATAGGACCGATGTTCCTACCGTCCGCTGGTTGAGGAAATAAAAAACCTAATGAGTGGTTTTAAAGTATCCATGGTGTAGACAACACTGCTCTGTCAAACTATAACATATTGCCTAGCCTTTTTCATTAGTTCGGACTTTTGGGATAGTTGGCTAGTACATCAATTTAGTATGGTATCAAAGCCAGAGGTCTTGAGTTCAAATCCTAGGTAACTCATTTTTAAAATAAATAACCACGGACACCCTAAATCCGCGTCCTACTCCCGTGAAGAAAAAGTCCACCGACCTAGATGCGAGGGGGAGTGTTAGAAATATATTATATTGCCTAGCTCTGTCCATTAATTCGGACTTTGGGATAGTTAGCTCGTGCATTAATTTAATAGGGTCAAGTAGGTAGGGAGTTCCAAGCTTACCATAGAGGAAACCAGGAGTTCTCACTTCTCTATTTTCCTGCCCTTTAGAGGTTGCAATGATATATATTCCACTTCTAACCTTAGCTTGGATGTGACTTTGTAAGAATCTCTACCCATCTAGACTTGCCATATTTTTACCCTTTGGTAGTTTCTTTTGCGAGAAGGCCAGATGATACGGCCCAACCTACGGTCATCGCTCTATTAAGCACTTCCACTTATGACAAGTTGTCACGGACTCCAAAGATGAATTATATCCTCTATGATACTCCACTTCCTACCCTATTGAATGATATACTACTTCATACTCCGTCTTATGACCATGATAGGCTCACACCGACAAGTACGAAGCCTGGAGCATCAAGCCTGATAAGACGGAGGCTTGGAAGAAAAGGAAGAAGCTCCTGAAATAGCACCGGGGTCTCCAGCCTCCGACTCCCGGAGTTTCCGGTGTGTGCATCCCGGAGTATCTGCCAGAAGGCTCCGGCTAGGCCTTCGTCCCAAGTAACAAAAGCTACAACGAGCACCCCGGAGTCTCCGACCACCGCACCTCGGAGTCTATGACCTAAGTATTGGGCATGCACGTCTATAGCTGGGCCATGGCCCATGTAACCCCTATTCCGTCCAAAACCCTAGTTTTATCCCCAAGCTACCCTTGTTTATGTGGTTGGGCTATAAATATCCTAGGCATAGATGATAGACCATAAGACAACCCCCTATGAAATCTCTCTAGTTTTGCCTCCTCCCCTTACAATGGGACCGACTATCGTCACCAACCTTTATGGATTATGTCTTTGAGCATCCTTAGTTGTACAAGATTTTTACTTTGACTTGGCTCGAGTAAAGTTATCAAGATCCTCTCCAAGGTGTTCTACTCTCTCCGATGTGGATTTGACGGGAGCACGTTGACCGATCTTTTCTTGCGAGGATTCTATCGAACCGGTAGCCACCGGAGGGAGCAATATGTCTTATATCGTGTTGTGTTTGCGTGTGTTCATCGTGTTCTTCGCGAGGTGTGTGTTCGCTTTCGCTACCTTCTCTCTTTCTCTCGCTTTTTCTATCGATTTGACCACGAGATCCATAAAAATCGGGTCACCCTTGAGGCTAACCCCTATCATCAAATGCATACATTAAATATACCCAACCTATAGAAGAACATACTTAAAAATCAGAAAATAACACACATGCCCTTGGCCCTTGGGTTAATCGACACGGCTTTCCTCCTAAGCCTGGACACTCGGCCTGGTCTGGTGGAGGTTTGGCCCGAGCCCAGCTCGGCCCAAGAAAAACATGGACCGAGTCGAGCTCGGATAGTCAGACCGTAGCGAGATTTTGGCTCGGCTTTTGGCCCGGAAAGTCTGGCCGTCTGGCCGTTGGCTCGTGTTAATTTTGTTTAGCACAAAAGGAGATGGGCTGTCCAGCAGTCCAGCCCGTTAGCCATCAGAGCCATCCGGGAGTAGGGCATGCGACCACTGTGTCTTGTAGGAGCACAACCACGCGGCCCAGACATCCCACGCGCCCCCACCGCTCAGGACCACGCCATAGCGCCTGCACTGCCGGATGTCACCGACCTAAGCAAACTCGGCTCAGAGCATCTCCACTCGTTGGACGGAATTCACGCCAAAATCCGAACTTTTTCTTGGCCGGACGAAACAAGTTTTTGGCCTGGGTACGCCGAGTTTCTCACTAGCGTACCCAGGTGACTTTTCACGTTTGCTAAAATTTAACAAATTTCGGCAAACTTTGGGCGAATATAAGCGGTTTTGGACGAATATGGGCGAACTTTGGGCAAATATGGTCGATACGGACTAACTTTGGGCGAATAAGGCGATATGGACGAACTATGGACGAACTTTGGGCGAATATGTCCGAATTTTGGCGAACTTTGGGCGAATATGGTCTATACGGACGAACTTTGGCCCAATATGGTCTATATGGACGAACTTTGGGCGAATATAGACGAACTTTGGACAAATATGATCTATATAGACGGACTTTGGGCGAAATTTGGACGAATATGAGCGATACGAACGAACTTTGGGCGAATATGCCCGAATTTTGGGCGAACTTTGGGCGAATATGGTCTATATGGACGAACTTTGGACGAATATGGGCGAATTTTGGGCGAATATGGGCGAACTTTGGATGAATATGGCGAATATATGCTAACTGGGCGGGTCCACTCGCCGAATTCACTTCGTCCGACGTTCCCAGGATCCTGGATATGACCTGGGTAGGCCGGACCAAAGTTGGCCCAAATCCAAACGAAAACAGGTTCCTGCTACGCGACTGGACGAAATTTTGTCCGAACCTATTTTCGGCGTCCGGATCGGCGTCATGGGTAGCCGAGTGGAGATGCTCTCGGTTTGCTGTCCAAGTGATGTCGAAAAATCCTTCCAGTACATGTTATTGTCAAGAATCAGGACATGTCCTAAGACCTAAGTAGGAGTACATATTGAATTGTTCATCCAATAAGTAGGAGTACATATCCTGTGGATCCGGCTAATCACTCTGGAAAATAAGAACACTGGGCAGAATCCATCACAATATAATAATGGTACTCAGCAAAGTGTTCAAACCGGACATATGTTAAACTTTCCATTTGTGGCATGCAGTGTGTCCTGGCAAATGCGCCATGAAATTATAATGGTACTCAGTAAAGATACATTCCAGCGGTGTGTTTTGGCAAACGCCAAAAAATAACGGTGTCCTCTAGCAAATTTTCCCTAATATCTAGTGGCTAAACAGAGGCGATGGGACTGGCTGAACCGGCCTTACATACATGAAGTGGATTTGATAGAACAAAGAAAGTGTTGGAGATGGACGAACCAGTTGAGCCAACTAACTGTTTTTTCCAAGCGACCCAATGGGATCGAACTCCATTACCAAAAGATAACAGAATACAGCAAACCAGCATCCAAGTGCAAAAGAAAAAGAAGCAACGCTGCGTCAAAAGATCTCAGAGGGGGATCAAACAGAAATTCAAAGGCAATCACGGAAGGGCTGCCAAAACTACAAGACTATTCCAGCAACCGATAAAACGAAAGAAACATCAAGGAAACAAAACAACCATCTTTTTTGCAGCAAACTTTCTCCTTTTAAGTTCTATCCTCGCATATCAGCATCTTTGTTATCATCTTCATTGTCTTCCTCACGAGAGATCCAGAACCCATGCGCATATGTGACGATGAAGGCCCGCTTCCTCTTCCATTCATTGCCCTCAAGATATCACGATCTGCAATATTATGTAAACCTGCTCAGCATTTCAAAAACACAACAGAGTAGCAAGTTGGGCTAACTAACTTACAACTGCATGTTAATCTAGACATCCAAACACATGCATTTACTGGTCGACTGGTAAGACAGTGCAACAGTTGACACTGCAGGGGAGCGATCTCGAACTTCGCGCGATTGACTTCCACATTACGCATGGCAAGTTGACAACGAACTGATCTGTACCGTACATGCAGAAAATGAACCTACTGGGTTCTACTGGGGTTGAACTCCATGTGCATATATAACAACGAATGGTGGGCAATGGAATGGCAAATCGCAATACGAGCAATTACTCCCATCTTCTAACTGATGATGAGTTTGAGCTCGCAAACGGTTAAACACATTTTTTTGCCGTGTATTACGAATTGCGCACGGCAAAGCTTTTAACCAAGTTCCGGGTTAAATGCACACGGCAAGAAATCTTTGCCGGGGCGGTTTTTTGTCTTGTGTTGTAAAGAGGTTTGCCGTGTTTTTTGGCCTCTTCGTCGTGTTTTTTTGCCACATGGCAAAATTAACGTTTCCAATAGTGGTGTCCACTATAGCAAGGTCCGCATAACGGTAGCACTTGCTTAATTAGGACCGTACCCTGCCGGTGTGTTCTTCATCAAGGATAATATCCACTAACCAGAACGAGAACTAGCCTGCACAGTAGATTTGACTATAAGGATTGAGGAACTTGATAGCCATGTGTTAGATGTGGCGCTGAAACTAACAGCGGGATCATCAAGCGCTAGATAATAAACTTTCCTCCGCATGCAATTTGCACACATGAAGAGCAATACTAAGTAATCCATACAATTTGACCACCTCAAAGTGGTGGATATATAACAAGAAATACAGTGCGGAAGACATCCTACATGGCTACATTCGGAGAAGCCAAGAGTAGCACATCATTTTCTTGTTCTTGACACTACATACACTTCATCGGAACAAGGAAGCCCTTTTATTTTGCAACTAACAACATGAAAGGTACAAATAAAAACGAAAATAAATTATATGGTACCGACTCAACAAAGAGCAATCTGGGCTCCATATTTAGATTAGCATGATGAATGGAGTTAAGGCTTGGCATCGCCATAACCAGATCCATCGCCGTTGCCACCAGCGCTCCCGCCATTTCTGCTGCTGCCGCTGCCAGCACCGCCTCCATTAGAATATGCATTTGCATTGCCATTTCTATGGGGGAAGCTATTAGTTGCTGAACTAGAGCCATCTCCAGTACCGGTACCAGATCCAAAGGCAGTAGATCCATAACCTCCGGTTGCTTCTCCTACACCACTAGCACTACCCTTACCGCCAGCGCTAGATGATCCACCATCACCATCATATGTTCCTTCACTATATCCACCAGAGCCTGAGCCGGAACCAGACCCGCTACCAAATCCAGTGCCACCATATCCGCTACCGCCACTACCTTCGCCTCCGCCTCCAGCGCTTGCATGTACACCGCTCTGAGAGCTCTCGCCATCCCCGGTTCCACCACCCGAACCGGAGCCACCACCACTCACTTCACCCCCACCTACTCCCGATCCATATCCCTGTCCATGAGAGCTAGAGTATCTAGATACCCTTATAGCATTGGCTAATCCAATGCTCATGAATACAATGAACCCGAGAGCTACTAGTTTTGTGCCTGCCATTTTGGTAGTTCAAGTGAGGTGAGTTCCTACTAAAGCTTATGTGTGTATATTTATAGTGCTAGAGGCTATCGACGCTTCTTACCTTAATAGCATGTTGGTGTTATAGAACAGTCAAGCAGGCCAAG
This sequence comes from Avena longiglumis, assembly GCA_030063025.1. NCBI lineage: Eukaryota > Viridiplantae > Streptophyta > Magnoliopsida > Poales > Poaceae > Avena > Avena longiglumis. The sequence goes on along the minus strand of CP125978.1, from coordinate 17,951,574 downwards.
TAGAGACTTGAGAAATGCAAGGTGATATTATAGTAATGATCCGATGAGCTTCCGAAGGCTTCATTTCCTGTAGATCGAATGGTGGATAGGATAGTATCCAAGATGGCTTCCTTTTAGTGGGTACCCTTATCGATTGACATAACATTTTCCTGGTGAAAAGGATGATCTTTGTTCAGGGTATTTTTGCGGGAATAGTAACGAATCATTTCTTAATACGCTTAATCCAAAGGCAGTAAAATAGAGGGGGTACTAAAGATAAATGTTGTTTGCTTGATACGCTTCAAATTTGTTTACATATTTCCGACATTTAAGACCTCCCATGAATTAAATAATTGGATTGTGTGTGCTTACATTGAAACTTCACGCGGAAAGGCATAGCAATGCGAGATGATTTGGGGTAACAAATTCAGGGTACCAGATTTATAGCCTCGTTTCGCTCAGTAATAATCACATTGTGACATTTCATTCCATTAAAAAACTTTTCTAGAATAATTCCTCTAGAAAAAACTCACCATTCATTTTATCCATTAGAAAAACTCACTATTCATTTTATCCATTAATTTGTTATGACATTCTGACATCTTTATCCTATTTTATGAGTTTTCCTATAAAATAAAGATCCGGATCAACTTGTTCAGACAACGTGAGAGTTGACTTGGAGAGACATATCAAACGCAGAAATATGTCAAATTATTAAGTTGTGGATAGATGCACCACATTGCTTCTCCTCTAGTGAATATGGGTACCTTGCTGGCAAGATGCCTACCTTGAAAATTGGGCAAAATCGGCTACAAGATCATAACTAATTATAAGATATAAAATTAATTTTAAGTAGATGGTGATGATACATTGTCACAAAACCTAAAGTATGAGAAAAAAGTAGAACTTTTGCTCATAAGTTAACGATCCAATTTCCATCCTCTTTTTACAAATCTTAGTAAACCCTGCAGTCGCATCCACGTCGAGACAACAACTGCAAGCATCCCCTACTATAGTAGTGAACACACAGCTCTAGTTGACATTGCAGAGACGACCTCGAAGCATTCGTAGGAGATGGCAAAATCCACAATCACGTGATGCATATATAAAGTCAAACTAATTGCAAGATGTGCCAGCACTACCATCGGGCATCGTGTGTCGTCAGAGCAATGCTTTGTAGCAACTCTATCTGCTCTGTAGTATACCCTACGTTTTGCATGGTTTCTACTAGTACTGCTTCTTGTTCGGTTTGTCTTACGGCTAAACCATGATTCCATGAAGATCTGATTAATTAGCTGGACGATCAAGTGGCCCTGGGATGGGAGGTTTCTCTACAAAGTTATCACCCATCCTGATGATTTGACTGCGCACGCAACTTGCTCTCGACACATCGAAGTGGACAAGTAGTTGCCATTTCACATGCCAAGCAAGCGTTGGAATCGAAGTAAACGACGACCCCGCCGATCGACATAATCGAGTCGAGTTGATCAATGGCATCAGAAAGTTATAGTACTCCCTCGGTCTGAAAATAACTGATTTGGCTTTGTTTAATTTTTTTAAACGAGCCAAAAGCTTTTCCTTTTATTGACATATTAGAAAAGGATTTGCTTTGTTTAGATATGTATTTATACATTAAAATATGTCTAGATACATGTGTATCTTAACAAAATCAAGTCAGTTATTTATAGACGGAGGGAGTACGTGTAACCGTACATGTATGTGCACTGCAGTCAGTGGACCATCCATCCATTGTTGGGTCGTAGTTGACCTTATATGCATGTAAAGACGCAAAACACCATCCTAAGGACCCAAACCTTCGGACCCATAGATGACGACACGGTCCTCGGGTCGCCTCACTCAGGCAACTCGTAAGAGAAATCCTAGCAAGCGCCGCCACCCCCTCCCTCTGCCAGAGCCGGCCACTGGAAGTCCCTTGGGCACCGCTGACGAAGGTGTAGGTGGGCCTTCGTCGCTCTTGCCTCGTACAGAGGGCTCTAATCTCAGATGTGGTGGCTGTGGCATCCCGCAAAACCACTACTAGAAAATCGCGTTGAATTTGTACATTGCATCGTCATCATCATGCATTGTTTGCCAAAACTATTTGCGCAACACCCGATTTGTTTTCCAAACGCCCCTCTTTATTCAAACAAAGACGGGTCCCGGAATATTTTGCCGGTATCGGTTTGCAAAGTTTTTGTTTGAAATGAATAAAATTATTAATTATTTTTAGCGGGCGGTCGAGCGGGCGATTGACCCGAGCGACCGCCCAAGAACTAAAATCGGTCCACCCAACCAGCCTAAATCCTAAGCCTACCCAGAAATCTACCCAACTCTCCCCTCCACATCACTCCCACCAATCCCCATAAGCCACCTCATCTCTCCCCTCTTTCCTAGCCACTCAGAATCTGCCACCTAGCCTATCCCTCTCTCTCTCCTAATCCCACCCCACTCTCTCCCCTCTCCTCTTATCCCTCAGCCACGCACCACACAAGCACACGCATGCAGCGTGCGGCCACACCCCCTGTTCCCTGGGCCCACTGCCACGCCTCCCACTTCCCCCCCACACGCCTTGGCCTCCTCCTCTCTCCCTTCTTCTTCCCTTTCGCTCGCCCATAAAGCCCAGCACCCACCGCATCCTCGCCTCCCGCCAGCCGCTGCCCTCGCCCTTGGCGCCACAGGCCTCTCCTCGCCTCGGGCTCCGGCCACCCCAGCCCTGAGGTCTCCTCGCCTGCTCAAGCCCCTCGCCCGCCGCCTGCGATCGCCCCGCCTCCCTCAGCGCCCGGCGCCCGCGTCGCCGCTCGGTCCGCTCGCCCCGCCTCCTCCTCTCCTAGCTCGCTCATGGCCGCTCAATGAACAGCCGCACCCTCCCGGAGCTCTCCCGCGTCCCGGCCTCCGCCCGCCCCTCGCCAGCCAGCCCTCCAGGCGCCTCCTCTCCTCCCGGACCAGCGTCTTCGTCATCGTCGCCAGGCCGCCGCTCTCCGTCGGTCGCGAGCCTGCCCGAGCCCGCTCCGGCGCTTCCGTCCCGCGCCCTGCGGGCCCGCCTCCACGCCCGCTCGCCTCCGTCGTCGCCTTTCAAGCCCCTCACGCCTCCTCTCCCGCCCGGCGCGCCTCGCCCGCCCGGTCCGCCTCTGCATCCTCCTCACGAACCCGTCGCGCTCTGCTTCTCCTCCCGCCTTCAAGCTCGCCCGGCTGCACGTCTTCCTCCGCACCATGTACGCCGCCCGGTCGTGTACCTGCTGCTTGTTCTGTCGCCGATACGAGGCTCCTGGTGCCGTGTTGTGTCCCAACATATATGAAGCGAGTCCGTGCCGCAATTCACCGTCGGACCAGGCTTCCTCTTCCTATGACCAAGACGCCAAGATCTCCTTCGAACCCGAAGGCCTCAAGCGGGGACCCTCAAGAACGGCTTCTGGACGCGCCATGGTTTCGTGGAACCTCAACGCCAAGTCCGCCCCAAACCCCAAGCCCGAGAGGAGAACGCGTACCGGGCGAAGCCACATGTGCCAAGATCTTCTACATGGAACCGGTGATCGCAAGTACTCCTCGGATGCGATGCTCGAGAACCGGACGATGAGAACATCGACGCGAGCGCCAAGTACATCTTCCCTCGCCAAGACCGCCTCGATGGCGCGGGCGATAAGACCCTCGCAGCGGCAAGACCTTCGCGATGGCGAGCGGCACCGACCCAAGTTCTGCTCCCGGGCCGAGAACCCGGATCGACAAGTGCCGCCGACGCCAAGACCGACAACGTGAACCGAAGACCCCGGATGCGCCCGGATCTCGACCCCGATATCGAGAACGTTCCGAGACGACCGTCGAACCGGACCTCGACCCGAACCCGAACCGGAACCCCAAGATCGTCGAGCCCCTCATATGTGTGCCCTTTTCCTCGAACCCTATTTTATAACATAATACAACTTGTCGATAATAATTGTCTTGCATGCATACATTCATGTGGGTTGGGGCCTTATGCCGTTTCACCTAATAATTAGACATGGGGCCCATATGCGGGCAAATCTAGCCTTATATTGGCCTCATTTAAACTTGTGTAGCGACGGTATCTTATCTTGCCTTGTTATAACAACATTTAATATGCGGGGTTTAAACAAGCTGGAACCATATATAATTAGGGACCCGGTTCGCTTAATCTTGACCTAATTGCATCGCTGCTTGCCATCCATCATGCATGCATCATGCCGATCTTTGCCGTGTATTAAATATTGCATCCGGTGTTCCTTCTAGTGATTTGCTTCTTCGCGGATAAGGCCGTTGAGTTGATGTGAAAGCCCGATCTTGGGAAAACCTTCGACAATGTTCTCGGCGAGCATCTCCCCTTTCTACCTATCTTACTTTTATAGTCTTTATTCCTCCTGTTGATCTATTGCTATACGTGTTGCGATGCTTTAGTTTCCGTACAGTGATATACCGTGCAGCCCTATATTGCCTTGGACACATCCTATTACATTGTTTGGTAGATAGTTGGACTTGCGGCGTCGTGGTTGCTTGCTCAAGTCTTGATGTGTGTCGCCATATGCGATTCGCGATGTATGGCCGCATGTTGATGTTGGAGATGATGCTAGTTTTACTTATCGTCACTTTAATTTCTGTTTAACAACTAAAATTGAATAAGCGAGAGGCATCGGTGGGTGATAGATAATATTTGGTTTCGAGCAGCCCACTTGTGTCCGTAAGACCCCGAGTACTTGATACTGTTCCTTGATTTTTCGCGCTATCCACATCCGGGAGGTATATGGGACCCCCGAAGACGAGCTTGATTCCGTCTTATTTCTTGGGGCCACAAACTAGTTTGAGGTTTTATTACGATCTGTACTTATGCCATGCTTTTGCTTTATTACGATTGTGCGAGATAGCACCTTTGTCTTGTTTAGGTATCTGAGTGTTTACGGTATCGACAAGCCCAGCCACACTTTGGGTTCCCGATCGCTTCTGACCATTGGCGCAACCTTGAGGCGTCGGAGCTTGCCTACTCCGTTGCGGGTTCTACTCAAAGGGTGGCCCGAAATATTTCTGAATCTGTGATTGTTCGATCGTGAAAGCCTCGTTGGGTTTTGATTTGGTTTTCGAGGTTGATCGGCGTGTGTTGCTATTGGTGCACCCGGCGGGTAAAACTTTACGAAAGCCGTGTCGCGGATATGGGCGACTTGGAGCTGATATCTCGATCATAGACAAGCATAACTAAAGTTTCTTGCTATCAACTTGACTTATAATGACTAGTAATCAGCTCCACTATACGGAATGGCTAATTAATACTGCCCACAATTGCTTGTTTGGTTGTCGCTTGCGACAATTGTATATGACTAGCAAGTATTGCAACTTCTAGCAATTGGTTGAATAAAAGTACCAACAAGCTGCTTTGGGTTTTGGGTTTATCTCATGCTATTTGCACCTGATTAGTAAGAGTTACAACTATACGGAATGGTTAACTAAAAGTGCCTTTACCTTATCGGGGCGATTATTTAAACGACTAGTAATGTGCATAACTATAACTGAATAAGTAAAGCGCCAGCGTGAGTTCCTCGGTTGACTTCCTCGTTTGGTTTCGAGAAACACAGGATGGGTTTGTTGGTGTTAGCTTCAGTTGGATCCGGATAGGTCATTCTTACCCCTCGATAACCGCCGGTTGTATCGAGTCTCTATAGATTGTTTAGTGCATCTTTGCCGCCTCGATCCACCATACCTGTGTAGGCGAGGGCAATTCTAGCCTCGCCGTGTCTTGGCCTCGATCTTGGCGCTCCTTCTTTGTTCTGCTTTGCCCTTTGTGGCACCCTTTTGTTAAGCAGGTTTTGAGATCGGCCCGTTAGCGGGGTTACCCTTCCGGCTTTGGCAGGGTTATGGGCCCATCGGTTATTCTTGAGGCTCTTAGCCCCATTTGCTTCTTGTCCGTAGTCGGACGCTCCCATCGTTTTCAAGGTGATTTGGATCTTTGTACCGTATATCTGTATTCTTGACTCTTTGAGTCGTTGTTATATATATCTGTTCTGTGGGTCCCATCGAGGAATGTTGTGTAATGTTATTCCTTCGTTTTCCACCATGCGAAAGTGCTGGTGAGCACCTTTGAATCGTTTCTATGCGGGTTTGGCGAATTTTGCTCAAACTTGCATAGGTCGATAGGGTGTTCTGAGTGGTATCGAGCTCGGCGATTGCGATACCCCTAAGTCCGACTGTAGGATAACCTAGCTAACGGTCGAAGTAGAGTGTCAAAACTATTTTTGCAAAACTCGGTTGGATAGTTCTGATTAGGTCTGATTTTACTCCTTACCCCTCTGCTATTCCCCTCTTACCTCTACGTGTTTTGAATCCGCTCTCTTCTCCCTCTTCGAGTCCAGGATTTCTCGTGGTTGGGTTCCGTCGTACCTCAGGGTTTCGCTTCCTTCCTTTTGCAACGGAGGTGCTACGATCATCAATCGGCCACTTGTCTGTTGTACCCTTCCTCCAATCTTTTGTTCTTATCCCTATGTGTTCCTTGCTGGATATCAGTGTCGTTGAAAAACATATGAGAAGGACGAGCTTTGGTGAAGTTGGAGTCGACCTTGAGCACGTGTTGTTCATGCCAATGGAACCATCGCGAAACCTAATCAGTGTGCCTTTCAAACGATTTCTGCTGGCAACATCCTTTTGTTCCGGATACCGCCTATGAAGATCTTCAGTCTAAATCTCGAGAGTTGAGTTGCCTGATTCTCCTACCCATGTATAGAGTTGATAGTTGGGTCCGGGATGGACTGATCACCCTACCCGACTCTACTGTTCGCTCTGTACATCGAACTGGTGGATCAATGTAACTTTTCCCTCTTCTAACGGAAGTTAGGGGTGGCTTTATTTGCGATACCTCTACCTTCGACCTTTTGTTCCCGGAGTGCTCTCGCGACGATCGAAGCAACGACCCATTGTTGGTGGTGTCGCAGATTTCAAGATGGAGGATGGACCCTCGTTAGTGGTGTCGCGAGGATCTACAAAGCGAGAAGGCGGTCGCCGATCTTCCTTCCGGTACCATGAGGCGGATCTCGAGGCGAGATCCATTGTTAGTGGTGTCGGTGTGGCATCCCCATAAAACCACTACTAGAAAATCGCGTTGAATTTGTACATTGCATCGTCATCATCATGCATTGTTTGCCAAAACTATTTGCAACACCGATTTGTTTTCCAAACGCCCTCTTTATTCAAACAGCAAACCGGGTCCCGGAATATTTGTTTGCCGGTGTCGGTTTGCAAAGTTTTTGTTTGAAATGAATAAAATTATTAATTATTTTAGCGGGGCGGTCGAGCGGGCGATTGACCCGACGACCGCCCAGAACTAAAATCGGTCCACCCAACCAGCCATGACTAAATCCTAAGCCTACCCAATCTACCCAACTCTCCCTCCACATCACTCCCACCAATCCCCATAAGCCACCTCATCTCCCCTCTTTCCTAGCCACTCGAATCGCCACCTAGCCTATCCCTCTCTCTCCTAATCCCACCCCACTCTCTTCCCCTCTCTCCCTCTTATCCCTCACCCACGCACCACACACGCATGCGTGCGGCCACCCTGTTCCCAGGCCCGCCACCACACGCCCACCACCCCACTCCTGCCCGTTCCTCCCCAGGCCCACCAGCTCCCTCTTCCCACCACACGCCGGCCTCCTCCTCTCCCTTCTTCTTCCCTTTCACTCGCCCTTGCCGCTTGCTGCAGCCCACCTGTGACCGCATCCTCCGCCTCCCGCCCGCCCCGCCCGGCAGCCACCCACCACCGCCCGCCCTTGCCCGCTGCCTGCCCTCTCTCCTCGGGCTCCGCCTCTCAGCCCGCCAGAGTCTCCTCGCGCTCGGCCCTCTCGCCGCGCCGCGATCGCCCCGCTCCCTCACCGCCCGAGCGCCCGCGTCGCCGCTCCCGGTCCGGCTCGCCCGCCTCGCCCATCTCCTCCCTAGCTCCGCTTGCTTGCTCATGCTGGCCATGCCCGCACCCTCCGGAGCTCTCGCGTCCGCCCGCCTCCGCCCCTCGCCAGCCACAGCCCTCGGCGCCCCTCCTCCTTCCGGACCACAGCGTCTTCGTCATCGTCGCCGGCCGCGCTCTCCGTCGAGTCGCGCCGGCCAGCCGCCGTCCGAGCCCGCGCCCGCTGGGCCGCCTCACGCCCGCTCGCCTCCGTCACCGTCGCCTTCCAAGCCCCCTCCGGCCTCCTCTCCCTCGCCCGGCCAGCCCGCCTCTGCATCCTCCTCTGAACCCCGTCGCCGCTCTGCTTCTCCTCCCCGCCTTCAAGCTCCGTCGCCGGCCTGCACGTCTTCCTCGCACCATATACGCCGCCCGGTCGTGTACCTGTTGCTTGTTCTGTCGCGATACACGAGGCTCCCTGGTGCCGTTGTGTTGTGTCCCAACATATATGAAGCGAGTCCGTGCCGCAATTCACCGTCGGACCCAGCGCTTCCTCTTCCTATGACCCGAAGACGCCAAGATCTCCTTTCAGAACCCGAAGGCCTCCGACAGGGACCCTCAAGAACGGCTTCCTGGACGCGCCATGGTTTCGGTGGAACCTCAAACGCCAAGTCCGGCCCTGCAAACCCCAAGCCCCGAGAGGAGAACCGCGTACCCCGGGCCGAAGCCACATGTGCGCCAAGATCTTCTACATGGAACCGGTGATCGCCAAGTACTCCTCGGATGCGATGCTCGAGAACCCGGACGATGAGAACATCGACGCAGAACGCCAAGTACATCTTCCCTCGCCAAGACCGCCTCGATGGCGCAGGCCCGATAAGACCCTCGCAACGGCAAGACCTTCGCGATGACGAGAACGGCACCGACCCAAGTTCTGCTCCCCGGACGCCGAGAACCCCAGATGCGACAAGTGCTTCGCCCCGAACGCCAAGACCGACAACGTGAACCGAAGACCCCCGGATGCGCCCAGATCTACGACCCCCGATATCCGAGAACGTTCCGCCGAGACCGAACCGTCGAACCCTGGACCTCGACCCCGAACCCCGAACCCCGGAACCCCAAGATCGTCGAGCCCCCTCATATGTGTGCCCCTTTTTCCTCGAACCCTATTTTTATAACATAATACAACTTGTCGCATAATAATTGTCTTGCATGCATACATTCATGTGGGTTGGGGGCCTTATGCCGTTTCACCTAATAATTAGACATGGGGCCCATATGCGGGCAAATCTAGCCTTATATTGGCCTCATTTAAACTTGTGTAGCGAACCGGTATCTTATCTTGCCTTGTTATAACAACATTTAATATGCGGGGGTTTAAACAACTGGAACCATATATAATTGTCGGGACCCCGGTTCCGCTTAATCTTGACCTAATTGCATCGCACCTTGCCATGCCATCCATCATGCATGCATCATGCCGATCTTTTGCCGTGTATTAAATATTGCATCCGGTGTTCCTTCTAGTGATTTGCTTCTTCGCGGATAAGGCCGTTGAGTTGATGTGAGCTTCGCCCCGATCTTCGGGGAAAACCTTCGACAATGTTCTCAGGCGAGCATCTCCCCCTTTCTACCTATATTACTTTTATAGTCTTTATTCCCTCCTGTTGATCTATTGCTATCTGTGTTGCGATGCTTTAGTTTCCGTACCTGTGATATACCGTGTAGCCCTATTTTGCCTTGGACACATCCCATTACCTGTTGTTTGGGTAGATAGTTGGACTTGCGCGTCGTGGTTGCTTGCTCAAGTGCTGATGTGTGTCGCCATATGCCACGCTTGATGTATGGCCGCATGTTGATGTTGGAGATGATGCTAGTTTTACTTATCGTCACTTTAATTTCTGTTTAACAACTAAAATTGAATAAGCAGAGGCATCGGTGGGTGATAGATAATATTTGGTTTCCGAACGCCCACTTGTGTCCCGTAAGACCCCGAGTACTTGATACCTGTTCCTTGATTTTGCGCGCTATCCACATCCGGGAGGTATATGGGACCCCCCTGAACCAGAGCTTGATTCCGTCTTATTTCTTGGGGCCACAAACTAGTTTGAGGTTTTATTACGATCCTGTACTTATGCCATGCTTTACTGCTTTATTTACGATTGTGCGACAGATAGCACACTGTACTGTTTAGGTATGCGGAGTGTTTACGCGGTATCGACAAGCCCAGCCACACTTTCGGGTTCCCAGTCGCTTACAGCCATTGGCGCAACCTTGAGGCCGTCTCGGAGCTTGCCTACTCCGTTGCGGGTTCTACTCAAAGGGGTGGCCCCCTGAAATATTTCTCAATCTGTGATTGTTCCGTGAAAGCCTCGTTGGGTTTTGATTTGGTTTTTCCGAGGTTGATCGGCGTGTGTTGCTATTGGTGCACCCCGCCGGGTAAAACTTTCAAAGCCGTGTCCGCGGATATGGACGACTTGGAGCACAGTATCTCGATCATAGACAAGCATAACTAAAGTTTACTGCTATCAACTTGACTTATAATGACTAGTAATCAGCTCCACTATAACGGAATGGCTAATTAATACTGCCCACAATTGCTTGTTTGGTTGTCGCTTGCGACAATTGTATATGACTAGCAAGTATTGCAACTACAACGAATTGGTTGAATAAAAGTACCAACAACTGCTGGGTTTTGGGTTTATCTCATGCTATTTGCACCTGATTAGTAAGAGTTACAACTATAACGGAATGGTTAACTAAAAGTGCCCACTGCTTACCTTATCAGGACGATTATTTAAACCTGACTAGTAATGTGCCGCAACTATAACTGAATAAGTAAAACTGCCAACCGCGTGAGTTCCTCGGTTGACTTCCTCGTTTGGTTTCGAGGGGGAAACACCAGGATGGGTTTGTTGGTGTTAGCTTCAGGTTGGATCCGGATAGGTCATTCTTACCCCCTCTGATAACCGCCAGTTGTATCGAGTCTCTATAGATTGTTTAGTGCATCTTTGCCGCTCGATCCACCATACCTGTGTAGGAGGCGAATTCTAGCCTCGCTGTCTTGGCCTCGATCTTGACGCTCCTTCTTTGTTTTCTGCTTTGCCCTTTGTCGGCACCCTTTGTTAAGCAGGTTTTGAGATCGACGCCGTTAGCGGTTACCCTTCCGCTTGGCTCGGCAGGGTTATGGACGCCATCGGTTATTCTTCAGGGCTCTTAGCCCCATTTGCTTCTTGTCCGTAGTCGGACGCTCCCATCGTTTTCAAGGTGATTTGGATCTTTGTACCGTATATCTGTATTCTTGACTCTTTGAGTCGTTGTTATATATATCTGTTCTGTGGGTCCCATCGAGGACTGTTGTGTAATGTTATTACTTCGTTTTCCACCCGCACGAAAGTGCCTGGTGGGCACCTTTGAATCGTTTCTATGCGGGTTTGGCGAATTTTGCTCAAACTTGCATAGGTCCGATTCCGAGGGTGTTACAGTGGCCTCGAGTGGCGCGATATCCATGGCTTGGCGGTGAGTGGTGGACGAATGCGCGGACCGGCGTGCTCGCCCGCCATGCGGGATAGGAACGATACGGGGCTGCTCTGGTGGCCGATTATGACAGATCTGAAGACCTCAACTCCACTCGCTCCTCTCATTAGCTCGCCTCAGCATTGCAAATCTGGCATGTACCTGCCAAATTTATGGTTGGTTGTGGTGCTGGTGGTCGGCGAGGATATTAGGAGAAATCCATGGTCGATTGAGCCGGCAATGGCGGTGACGCCCGTGGGTGCCGTCCTCCCCCCTTGGAGGCGCCATCTAGGTTATCGCTTCTGACTAGCCCTCCCGCATTGGTCTCGCAGGGTGAAAGCCCTAACATTGTTTGGCAACAATGGTGTCATGAACTTTCTAGAGGCGCTACTCTGGGAACGACGGGGTGTGAGGATGTCGTTGTCATGCAGTTGGTGGGTGGGCAACAACGGTGTGTCCTATGTTATTTTTGACGCTGTTTGCGGTGCTTTTGGACCTTCAGTCTCGTGGGTGTTGTCTACCCTTCTAGACGTCATTGGCCACAAACATCAAACAACCAACAGACGGAAAATCATGCTATTAAACATAACAAACTTAACAAATGTCCTAAGAGGTCCGAACCATAATGATGACGTTCCAGCCCATAGATTTCAGGCTATCGACCTGGAACCTCAAGGTCGATGTCAATGACGTGTCAAACTCATCTTTAGAGGAACACTTACTCTCCTACAAAAATATCAAGGAAGCAAGACTGAGTATAGGGTGTACTCCGCAAGACTTATGATTGGTGGGGTTACTTTGCGTAAAGCTATATTTGTTTGTAAAATAAAATGGATTAGAAGCTCGTCTAAGCAGATCATTTTAAAAAGGGGATAAGAGAGCAATATCTCTAACATTAATCATCCCCTTTTGATATCTACCAAATCATCATTATTTGAACTCTCAACTAGGATCAGCCCCTCGTTCCCTAAGGAAGCATCCTTAAACACACGAGAAAAAAGAAACTTTATTCTCAAATTCTAAGTACTTGGCCTAAAAAGATGGTTGCCAACATACAATGATTTGGAGGACTGACTGAGAGACATTTAGCAACTCCACTTTAAATATTCTCTTTGATATTTGAGTTAGTACCAATATTTGGCTTGTGACAAGCCTTCAATCAGTCATCAAGTATGGATCGGACTTCGGATAAAAACGAAATCATAAGCATAACCCTTATAATAAATCATAGAAGAAGCCTCATGTAGTGGGAATTAGCGCACTCCCATGCCCTGCCGCTCTTAGTGCGCTGATTTTCATGCGTACAGTATACTAAATACATTAATTACTGTGTGTCCAGTGTACTAAATGCACAAATTTTATGCCGGTTTGCTAAATCTATGATGTTTTTTCTGTTAAAAGTGTAGCAGTGATGACATAATCTACAACGTGCATTTGATAACATAGTCACGGTGCATGCAACATCACCTAGCTAATTACGAGCTAAATAACCAACTAATTTATTATGGCTGCAATAAACACGATGCATGCAATAATGAATGATAAGAAATCTGCTAATTAAACCGTACATGCATAAACAAAATTCTAAGAAATCTACAAATTAAAACCATGCATGCTCATTCATCGTGGCTCGTACCTTTATTCAAGAGAAGCTTCTTCGTTTATTTGTATTCGTATAAGTGATAGTGGATATGAAGAGAGTGAGTGAAACTGAGAAGCCAACCGATTGCTCTCCGGAAAAAGGGCATTTAGTCCCGGCCGTAACGGGCTCTAGTTCTGGCCCAGGACTATAGGCTATCGCCATTACTAGCCGTTGAAGGCGTCACGGTCTGGCAGTAGTGCTAGCATTAGTCCCGGTTCGTAACAAACCAGGACTGGTGACATAGTTGAGATCGAACCGAAGGGCTGTTTTCCAGTAGTGTGTCCTTTAAAAGGTAGCAGAAAAATCAATTAGCACATTGTTTCACGTCAGACACAGTGGCATTGACTTGAGCACACTATTTGAGTTGTAATTAGCGTTATCAATGCACTATTCGGATAGAAAACGCATCATTCTGCACTTTCGACACCAAAACAAAGGTAAAACCAAAAGTGCACGCAGTCAGCGCTTGGGAATGTGGACTACCGGCTGTCGGCGCAACATCGTGCCTTCTTGGTCCAAGGCGGCACGGACCACATCAAGGTGACGCCAGCGACAAGGCCCACTCCCTCTGTTAGGCCGTCGTCTCCATCGACGTCACCCGACGGGCCGCCTCTGCTGGTGGCGGTAGGGCCTTGTCGCCGTCGGTGATGGAGGTAGGTGCCACGTGTCCCTGACAAGCTCTGTTGCTCCCCGATAGGTGGTCTTTTTAACAAAGTTTTGTCTAGGTGGTCCTTTTTGACAAATGTGCTGGACAGGTGGTCCTTTATGTCAAAAATTCCCAACCGTTGGTATAGATGGGTGTCGCCTCGGTCCAAGGCGATAGGGCCACGTCAAGGTGCCATCGGCAACAGTGGCGACAGGGCCCACTCCCTCCGTTAGGCCGCCGTCTTCGTCGACTTCGCCCACATGCTGCCTCTGCTGGTGGTGGCAGGGTCTTGCTACTGTCGGTCGTGGTGGCAGGTGCCACATGTCGCTTGGCGAGCCCTGCCGCCGCCGGCAGGTGGTCTTTTTTTTATCAATGTCTCGTCTAGGTGGTCCTTTTTGACAAATACACTGGACAGGTGGTCCTTTATGTGATAAATTTCCCTCACTTCATATGTCCGTAGCTATAGTCAATGTTGGTGGACATGATGGAGATGGAGTTTTGCACAATAAAAAGATAATTGATCAGATATATTGCTATTGTGATGTATCAGTTTAATTAGTTAGTAGATAAGTTTATCTTTAAGTAGTAGATGAATGAAACAATTCTCATTCATGTGCCTCATGGTATGTTTCCGTTTTGGGATCATTATAATACCTAGTGCAACCTCATATATAATGTACTCCTCCGTCTAAAAAAGATGTCACAAATTTGTCTAATTGTTTTGTGGAAGAATCTTTGAACCCTTAAAAAGCGGAATTTGCGCTTGTGGCAATTCTCGGCAGTGGAGCCAGCGAAGATGAGAGATTTTGCCAAAATTACTGGGTGGAATTTGTGGATTCTCAGATACGAAGATATCAAATGGGATACATCAAACTTGCCTAGTGACTCATGTGTGGTATTTGAAAGGTCTTCCTAGTTATATAGTGAATAGTTTAGATAAACCTCTTAAGAAGTTGGAGGGCCTAGTATATGGCGATTTCTCTTTTACTAGGTCCAGCACTAAAAAAACTACTACTTTTTACGGTTATGAGGTTTATTCGAAGAGAAAATTCCTTTTCGGGACATACAATGCGATCTTAGTCTTTTAGGTTGTTTGTGTAATATTTTCTTACCATGTCTTTGTTTGACACTCTTTTTTTTACCTTCAATCACCTCCAAGTCTAGGTCGACCACCAGAGACGAGGAATAATGGCGGAAGTTGAAGGTTTTTTTTAGGTTCAATCACTTCAAGTCTGCAACAGGCTCTTACCAAAAAAAAAAACACTAATTAGAGTACAGTACTTTTAGTGGGCTTTTTCTCGACTTGGCTGTAGTGGGCCCTGTCTCCCGAGAAAACAAAAGGACTTATGGTCCCTCGTGTGACCTACAACGCGAGCCGCGAGGAGATGAGAAACCCCCTGTCGCCGGCGTCGGCGGCGCCGCTGGAGAACGAAGACCTCCTCACGGAGATCCTCCTCCGCCTCCCTCCGCAGCCGTCTTCCCTCCCTCGGGCCTCCTCGGTCTGCAAGCGATGGCGCCGCCTCGTGTCCGACCCCGGCTTCGTCCGCCACTTCCGCATCCACCACCGCCGCAACCCACCCCTCCTCGGGTTCTTCCGCGGCCTCAACTTCATACCCACCATGGATCCCACCAATCGTGTCCCGTACGGCTGCTTCTCCTTGCAGCTCGACCGCTGGCGCGGAGACGACCAGTGGTTCAACACCCTCGGATGCCGCCATGGCCTCCTGCTCATATTCCTTCCCAAGCGCCCGCAGCTCCTAGTGTGGGACCCCATCACCAGCGACCAGCACCCCATCGCCACTCCCCCAGACTTAGCCCAGTTGGTCTGGGACGGCGGCGGCCCCGTCCATGGGACGGTGCTTCGTGCTGCCGGAGACGTCCACCACTTCCAGTTCCATGTGGTCATGGTATTTACAGTCGAGCAACAACTCAATGTGCGAGCGGTAGTCCAAGTTTACTCGTCAGAGACCGGAACATGGGGCAATCCCATATCAACACCGCTTCCGCCCCAGGAATCTAGTTCTACCATCCTATTTCCTAACGAGTGGGTTCCCGATGTCCTAGTTGGGGATTCCCTTTACTGGTTGCTTGGGAAATCACATATTCTCGAGTTTGATCTGGATACTCAGAGACTAGCTGTGATACCTCTACCAGTGGCGGTGCACATGTATGCCGGAAGCAATTGCGAGTTCTTGGTTATTCGGGCAGATGGTGGTGGGCTTGGTTGCCTTGTTATGTCAGAATTCAGTGCCCAATTATGGAAGAGGAAGGCCGATTGTGATGGTGTTGCTTCATGGGTTCTGGGAAGAACTATTGAACTTGACAAGCTTCTTTCCTTGAACACAGAGACGAGAGGCCCCCTAAAGATAATAGGATTTGCTGAGGAGAACGGTGTGTTGCTCTTGCAGACAGATTTCTACCGATTCACAATCCAGCTTCAGTCATTGCAGTTCAATAAATTTTTTGACTCCAACTGTGGGTGGTCCTATCATCCCTTTGAAAGCATCTATCCTGCAGGTAATTAAAAGCATGCCTTTACATTGTGTGTATAACAAAATCACATGTATTTTCAATGATCGGATGATGGAATGCTGCTCACATCCTTTCGCATTTAGCTAACAATTTTATGTAGTCATATCACATTTTTCTTCGCTGCTTGATAGTTTTTTCAACATATAGCAATTTTTTGGTCTGCGTGTTCTTTTCTGATGTTTGTGTGGTGGCATTCTATGTGATAGTTATGATTTGGAAAGAGACATGTTACTGTTAGCCAGCTGGCTCTACTTTTCTTGCGACGTAATTCTATTGTATCGTTATTTTGAGCTCCCTTAGTTGAAGCGGGTGGTGTGCCTCCTCTGTCATAAAATAAAGTAGAATTTAGTAGTGCTGTTTTTTTTGCTACTAATCATACTATTATTATTATGGCATTATAGTAATGGACACCTATAATAAAAAAACGAGAACGCCCTGCTGCTTTTTATTAAGAAGGGTTGAGACTATGTGTCGAAACTCATGAAAAAAAACAGAGTGGTTATTCTGCCACGGGTCTCGAACATGCGCCGGAAGGCAAGCACCATCGCGCTTCAACCACTGGACCGAAGGCCCCATCCACAACATCTTATAATAAAACGATGAACACAAAGATCAGCAATTTTTAGTATAATAATTGAGCTAAGTTTATTGTTGTGTGCCTATTGACATATCCAAGAATATAATGGTAGTATTAGTGCATAGTTGCAGTGCAGATGTTTCTAAAGATGCGATACATAATGGTTGGAAATTGAAAACAATAATTAATTTGTTTGATAATATGCACTGATACTACATCAAGAAAAAGTGAAAAACTAGCTTGAACCAAATGAAATTTCAAATAGGTAACTCAATTGGCATAATATGAACTGTCATTTATTCAATATCAGTATCATTGATCTTCAAAAAAAAGTATCATTGATCTGTTTCTCTTCGTAAATCCACAATAATGAGTTGGTTTGATATGTAAAACTAAAAAGAAGTTGTTAAGTTATAACACTTTAAGGTCCTGCTGCCAGTGGCAAGTTCATTTGTATCAGTTACAACACTAGTGAGCATATATTGTTTCAAGAATATTCTCTTTATTGGCTAGTATATATTTTGTTTATCTACTCCTGATGTTGTTAAACATCCGTTGATTTACTCAATTACATATGAACTCTATCTCGATATCCCACCAATGACTCCTCATATCTATTTGTCTTTTTGATCGGAATGTGTTTTGCTCACTGACTTCATATGCCTGTAGTGACACTCAATGGTGGTGGACATGATGGAGCAGAAGTTTTGGACAAGATATAAGATGATTGGTCAGATATTCTCGCTATTGTGATGTATCAATTTAGGAGGCAAGCTTATCTAAGTAGTAGATGAATCATATAATTATCATTCCTTTGTTTCATGGATATGTTTCTGTTTTTGAGGTCATTATAATACCTAGTGCGACCTTGTAGATATTCTAGGATCTTAGCCCTTTAGGTCGTTTGCGTAAATATTTTCTTAGCATATCTTTGTTTGTCATTGTAACACATATATAATCGTTCATTACCCTATATAGTTAGGAACCATCGATTCGATGATCAAATAGTCCACATTCATCTTTCCTCGTAGCAGGCTTACATCCATGACCACTAAAAGGGCTAGTATAGTCAAGTAGTCAACTATTGTGTACTCCTCCGTTTCAAAATATAAGATGTTTTAGGTTTGTGAAAAAAATGAATCTAGACTTGTTTTAGTATGTAGATTCACTTAACTTTGGGATGAATCTACATACTAAAAGAAGTCTAGATTCATTTTCTTCACAAACCTAAAACATCTTATATTTTAAAACAGAGGGAGTAACAAATAAGGAAAGAAACAATACCATGGCATATTATGGTGACCACGGTATCGGTATGTAATAAAATAAGATAATCCTCTTCTCAAGGAAATGGATGGCAGTTGATAGTATTTAGTTGATATATTTAAATAATTTCAACATCTCTATGATTTAGCTTCAGATGTCGTCACTAAGTATTTTGAGGTTGAAAACATAAAGGACATTAAATCCTCCTAGTCCAATTTTGAAATTGCATTGAACTTATAATATTCACAGTACAGTTTGTCACACTCAATTTTTAACTGAATTTTACATATGGGCTATATATAAGCAGAGTGAGAACTGGTTGTCTTATACTGTCTGAACGTTTTATTTTTCCTTTTAACAGAACTTTAAATAAATCCAAAATACGGGTACATTGGTGTTTCACCTCAGCTGCCTGGTACCATTGCTAACCTCGTTCAGGATTCACCTTCGATACGTCCTGATGTTCTTCCCATTTAGACAAAAGTCCACCCACCCCCTTCCATTTTTCGTTATTGCGGACGATTTTCTCCAATGCATAATCAACATGCCTTGAAGCCGTTGGCTTCTCTTCTATATCTTCTCATAATGCAAGTTTCTTCCTGAGTATTGCTTCGTCTCAGAAGGCTACTTGAAATGTCTGGTCAATCCACGGGGTCTGTTTGTGAATTACCGCAAGTCCTGTATAAATGCTCACGATGACTGCTCGGAGGCACTTGTTGGACTGTTTGGTTGTAAGGTAGGATCCCTTCCATTACCTGTCTTGGTCTCCCTATGAGCCTGTTGTGCCATCGCACTTGTCACTTCTCAGCATTGATGGACTCATTGAGCTTACCACTGCGTTGCTTCATCATGCAGCTTCCTCTCTTAAGGAGGCAACCCTTCAGAGGAAGCTTTCATGCTCACAATGAGGACATCTCATGGGCTAGTTACACACCTTGACATTGTAAAGAGTCCACAAGCAAGGTTTTCATCCAATACCATTAAAGGTCTAGTGTAGCAACTAGTACTAGGCAGTAAATAAGGAAATAGAAATAGCATGGTATATTTCAGTAAAAGGGTGACCATGATATCTAATAAAATGTGACAATCTTCTGAAAGAAATCGATGATAGTAATCTTGATATCTAATAAATTTCAACATGTCTAATTTATTATTTGGAAGCCCTCACTAACTTGTTTCTTTCTGAATTATTAGTACAAATTTCTATGACCGACGACAATGACATGGATTTCTCTACAGGAGTGGCTTCTTGGGCGTAGGCTCTTCCGTTTCGTGTGCACGGGGAGATTGACCCTCTCTGTTGCATGCGCCGGTGAACTGCGGAGTGGAATAATCAAACGCTTAATTTGCTGATTAACCCGCTTCTATATATTATCTGGTGATGCTGAACATTTAACTGCACCAGCCTTTCCTAGTGCCACTTTCTTTTTTGCTTGCTTTGTCTTTGAGATTCGATGACTGAAGGATTTGGTAAATCTTGGCATGGATTTATTTTGCTTAGAGATTCAGAAACTTCTGCTAAACAAGTTATGTGATGGAGAAATACAAAATATGCAGTTGGTGCTTGTAGCATTCTAATCCCATGGTGACAACTCTGAAATAGGTACATATGCACGAGTTTGACATCTAATCACTATAATCTTCAAAGTAGGGTGGTGCCCTTGTTCATTTGAAGGTTCAGCTCCTTCATCTGCTCCGCCCTACGTCTCCCTCCTGGCTGCTCGAAGCTGACCTTCAGAATGTCTGCCTCGCTGAATCCGCTGACGAAGCGCCAGAAGAGCCGGCACGCCTCGTCTTTCCTCTGGCAGCCATTGGGGCCGGCGGGGAAGAAGTCCAGTTCAAAGTGCAGGTCTGCCCGTACCATGCTCGTCGACGCCGGCGGAGACATGAGCGTGAACGGCTGGAGGGAGTCCCTGTAGGCGAAGTGCCGTAGCGAAGTCGCTTCGAGCTCCAGCTCGCACCACAAGCCGCCGAGGGTGGTGACATGCGGGCAGCGGAGCCCTTGTTGTCCGCCTGACGAGAGGCTGACGTCGTCGAGCTCCATTGTGGTGAGCAGCGGCGAGGCGTCCACGATGGCCTGGAGGTCCTTCAGCCGCATGTCGCACAGGCGCAGCCGCAGCGTCTCCAGCCGCGTGAAGGACGGACTGTGTGCGTGCGGAAAAGGCTTGAGTTCCAGGCCGTCGAGGTGCAACACACGGAGGGCGGCGGAGGGAAGGGCGGCGACACAGAGACTGTAGTCGTCCGACGGGGAGACGTGGACGCGGAGCTCCTCGACGCCGCGCGCCGCCGGGGCGCCGGTGAGTTCGGCGTCGAGCCCGTCATCGATGTGGCGCCGCGACCAGTAGGCGTCCTCGTCGTTGTCGGGTGCGAGGTAAGTAATCGTGAGCTTCTTCAGATTAATGCCCTCGCCATCGGTGGCGTCGGCGATGGCGCGGAGAGCGGCGTTGGCGTGCCGGTGCACACGGCCTCCTTGGCCGGCGCGTGGGAGAGGACCTGCCAGAGTACGGGGTCCGGCAACCTGGACTGGCGGTCTCCGGACATCCTCGTCGAGGTCACGCGCGGTGGCTGGTCGGCGAAGGCGATCGCTTCGCTGTTGAATTTTTCTTGCAACGTTGGGACAGCGCGCGGCTGGTGTTGAATTCATGAACCTAACCTGGACAGCAAACGGAGAGCCGGACACCCAATCGAGTTGTGATCGAACTACACCAACATTGGTGTGCGCGATGACACGCGGTTACGCGTAGATCCTACCATCTATAGGAATTCCAAAAATAGCAGAATTTTTACCAGCAAGACAGACACAAGGTCAATATGGTAGGTCCAAAACTAAATAAACCATGTCGAGTGATGCAAACAACCTATTGTAATGCCTCGCGATAGTAACTGTGCCACTGCCGGTTAACTACTAATTCCATGAAAAAGAACAGAAAAAACGAAATAAAAATACATAGCTTCTAAGCTATGCCTTTCAAGAAAAGAAACGTGTGCGGCGATAGTGACTGAGTCCAATCATAGGTCGATCTAGAGATTTTCTTCCTGAAAGCCGAGCTTCGGTCCACCACCATCAACAAGAACATGACACATTGCGTGTCGATATAGTTTGATTGTGTTAGAAACTATTAGAATTAGGCTAACTATATGCAGTTAGGATTTTGTCCAACCGTCTTATAACCGAGGCGTCGCCTCACTTGTAAACCGCCTCAAAGGTCACTGTTCACAGGGTATATATATACCCGGACATCTATCAATAAAAATCACTTGATTCATTCTCAAACACGCTATCGGCACATCTCTCTACCGAGAGCGAATTGGCGAAACTCGTCGGAGAAGAACAGGCAAAAGGTAAGAAAAATTGCCTGAGACACCTTCGACTACTTCACGGGGAGAAGAAGGAAAGCGTCGACGGCGTTCCGCGCATCGACGGCGTCCGGTCAACGGCGCCCTCTGTGGCTCCTCTTGCGCGGCATGGCGGTGGCCATCACTCCACCGAAGTGCACACACTTGTCGATGAAGCCACATCTACTATCATCTCTTGCATGGCTGCCGCCATCTCGAAAACCGGATTCCGCTGGAGAAGATGCCAAAAGGCGAAGGCGGTTCCACCGCCTCGCCTCCACTGTCGCACCAATTTGACGTCTCCATAATTGCCACCGTGCACTTGCCAGCAACATTCATGACTTGGCCACTCCAATGAGACGCCATGCGTAGTACCCGTCGGTGGACAGACAAGACTTGTCGCATCAAAGATTCGCCGCCTCAGACCGAACCTATTGCCAAACTCCCTCACTGCCATTGACGGCCGGTGAGGCGATACGGCCAGACATAAGTAGTTTTAGTATAACTTAGCTTCTTTTTTATGAATGAACAGTACAAATTTGTTTCTCATTATATGTTACTCCCACCATGTATCCGGAGTTGCGTTGCGGTGGCTGAGACGAACAAATGGCTTGTTGGGTATAGATTCTTCTATTTAATCTAGTCCATGAGAAAATCAACCCTCTGTGAAGTTCGTCTGTTAGCTTAAACTCTTATCTGATTCTTGCTGATGGGATGAAATCATTCGCCGAGTTATGTGCAAACAACATTAGGATGAATTTATGAGTTATTTCCTATGTTCACTAATACTCCATATGTTTCACAATATAAGTCTTTTCAGCAAGATTTTATAGTTTTCTAAAAGGTTTATATTGTAAAAAAGAGGGAGTATAAAAAGTTTTAGCAAATTGAACTGAGAAAGTACTAGCCCTCCCTGATGATGCCACTTTTAAAACATCTTGTAAAGTGACATCTTTGGCATTGCTTTTTGTACTGATTATACATAGAGCATGTGGACAAGA
This sequence comes from Avena longiglumis, assembly GCA_030063025.1. Classification (NCBI taxonomy): domain Eukaryota; kingdom Viridiplantae; phylum Streptophyta; class Magnoliopsida; order Poales; family Poaceae; genus Avena; species Avena longiglumis. The sequence continues at coordinate 17,929,215 of CP125978.1, read as the reverse complement.
CTCAAATTAACCCCAAACACAAGTTGTAGTTCAATCACGCAACATCGGTGGCACCATAGTTACACCTGTTATCATTTTCATATCTTCCGCTTCCACGTCTAGTGGCCGAGCTCGGTGGTGCTTGATGACACTGTCCATCCACCAACGACGCTAGGCATTGCTGTCTTTTCTGTTTCTCTTCTATTCCTTCTTTTGTTTCTTGTACTTTTCATGTATTTCTTGCAGTTGCTTGATGGGAGTACTCTCTTCGTCTTTGAACACAAGGTTACTTCATATTTTCTGTTTTAAGTTTGACCATTAATTTTACCAACAAAATTTAACTAACACTCCACAGAAATTGTGTCATAGGATGTACATTCCAGAGAGCTTTCCAATGATATATTTTTGATGACATATTACTTATATTTTTTGTTAGTCAAAATTATTAGTCAAAGCTTGACACAAGTGACATTGTATTTTAAATACGGAGGGAGTACCTTTGTTCGAAGAAAAAGTAAGGAAAGGAGCATATCCATCCTTGTTTGTGTAACATATAAAAATGGAAGTAGCATGAACATTGTCCTCATACATGATTATTTTATTTGTCATACATGATCCTTTTATTTGAATGTATGAACACTTTTCATGTCACATAACATGTTTCATGAAATTTATTTCACAATTGTTGAAACAAATTTAAAGTTGCATGCAGCTAAAAAAGGAATTGTGGAGTACATGGATTTTTTATTTAAATAATACATCAAACCTTTATAATAGTGGAACTATTTAAAAGGAATTGTTGCTCTACCCTCTTTTATGGTAACTTGTATATTTATTGTGTAAAATGTAAAGGTTGTCATAAAGATTATTGCCTCCCTCCGCCTAGTCAGTTTTTTTGGTGACGACAATTACGTGTTGGTCTCCCAGTTAGCTCTACAATTGATTATGTCCTCCATGTGTACCTTCATAACCTTTGATGGCTTCTCATGTGTACCTTCGTAACCTTTGATGGTAGCACAATTAAACTTATGGAGGTTTTGTATTATGCATAGTTTTCTTCACGTTAAGCTTGGAGAAAAGTCAGGTGCTAAGATAGAGATGATGGATCTAATTGTATGCATTTTTTTATTGTCCATGTTCGTTTTAGTTTCTGCACATTATTTATTATTTAGTTGGATTATCCTCTCAAAATAAATTGTCTATATAAGTCTGTTTTAGGGAAATTTTATAAGTCCGGTAGATATTTTTTTTTGGACAGTGCTAGGCGTCCACCGGGCATAACTCCCCAAAATCTCCCGGATCCCCCTGCTGATACGTGTCCTCTCAAAAGCCTCAAAATCCCACTTTTGCTACAAACATATCCATTTTGCTACAAATAGTCTCTCTCTTTTATACATATAGTAGAAAATGGTTTGGTTTAGAAAAAAATAAACAGACTAGGCCTCGCCGGTGACCGTGTAGCAAAATTATGCTAATGTAGCATATTTGATCTCGCCGGAGGCTTTCGCTGGTAGACCTCACCAAAGACCGTGTAGCAAAAATTGTACGCTATTATAGAAAAATTATAAAACGTATATAGCAAATAAAATTTTCTGTTGTAGCAAATCTGATCTTGCCGGAGATCTCGTCGGAGACCGTACCTGCTATTGTAGCACAAAAATTACAAATAAAATAGCAAATTTCCCTCACAGCAAATCTGGTAAATGGGTGACACCATAGAAGGTGTGAAGGAGGAGGGCTCTGTGTGGAGCTAGGGCAGCGACGGCCGGCGGCGCAAGTCAGCGAAGAGAGGACTCGACGACGCAAGGCAGCGAAGGGGCGGCGAGCGCCATGGAGCTCATATGGGGGAGGTCACGCGAGAGGAACCTCTCATGGTGGAACGGGCATGGGGCCGGCCAGCACGAGGTGGGACGGGCGCGGATGGGGCAGATGAGGTTGCGGCAGCGGCGACCAGAACGAGATGGGTGAGCACCGGCAAGGACTATATCACGATGACGGCAAGTTAGCGCGGAGGTGGGCGAGATGACGGCAAGCCTCTGCCGCCGCCGCAGCACCTCGCCGATGGACGTCGACGACCTCCTCTCCGAGATCCTCCTCCGCCTCCCCCCGCAGCCGTCCTCCCTCCCCCGTGCCTCCCTCGTCTGCAGCCGCTGGCGCCGCCTCATCTCCGACCGCGGCTTCCTCCGCCGTTTCCGCCTCCACCACCGCCGCAGCCCTCCCCTCCTGGGCTGCTTCGTCCAAACTCCCGACGAGCTCTACTTCAAGCCCACCATGGAGACCCCTGACCGTGTCCCATGCGACCGTTTCTCCACACAGTTCGATGACGTCTTCCTCTCCCTCGGATGCCGCCATGGCCTCGTGCTGATCTACTACTGGAAGCAGCGCCAGGTCATGGTGTGCGACCCCGTCAATGGCGCCCAGCACCACATTGCCCTTCCCCCTGGGTTTGACATGTTGGATGTCCCGATCCACATCCAAGGGGCGGTTCTTCGCGCTGCCACAGACGTCCAGCACTTCCAGGTGGTCTTAGTAGGTCTAGACAATAGACGAGTGATTGCCTGCGTTTACTCGTCAGAGACCAGAGACTGGGGAGATTTCATCTCGACGCCGCCGCTTCGACTCAGAGATTCGTCAATTTTTTATAAAAGCAAGCCCAGTATGCTGGTTGGGGATTCGCTTTACTGGCTGATCACTGGGGATTTTGTTCGAATTATTAAGTTTGATCTGGAGAGGCAGAGCTTAGCTGTGATAGCGGTACCCATGGATATGCACGTCCGGGAAAATTTCCAGTGCTCTATCATGCGGGCAGACGATGGTGGCCTCGGATTCCTCCTTCTGTCAGACTTCAGCGCCCAATTATGGAACAGGAAGACCGATTCTGATGGTGCTGCTTCATGGATACTAGGAAGAACTATTGAACTGGACAAGCTCATTTCCTTGAATTTACATGAAGAGAAGGCGCCCCTAAAGATTATAGCATTTGCTGAGGAAAATAATGTGGTGTTCCTGTTGACGGCTCTCGGTGTCTTCATGATCCAGCTCGAGCCATTGCAGTCCAAGAAGATCTTGGAAACCAACGACTTTTTTATGTATCATCCATTTGAAACTGTCTATACTGCAGGTAATAACCTCCACAGTGGAAACAATTTTTTTATAATTAGTTGATGGAATGTCGTTCACATCCTTTTGTAAAGACTAGTAATCTCAACAATGTTGTATCAATTGTTTCTTTTGCTGCTTGATGAACTCTCCAACGTATAGCGATGTTGCTCTGTAGTTTGATCTTATAATACATGTGTGCTAGCGTTCTATGTGATGTTTATGACCTGAAAAAAATCTATTAATTCTAGGTATTGCCCCTGCTTGGCATTTAATGTGTTCTTCTTCGTTAAAAGTTATATAGTAATTTTGATATTGCTTTATTAAGTTGTCGGGTGTGCCTCTGCTGTCAAAAATCAAAATTATGAAAGCTATATATGGTGTTGTGTAAGGTAGCAAACCTCCACATTCTGTTGACATCCATAGGATAAAACAATACAAACAAGAAATGTAGATATTTTTAGTCATTTTTTCGTATAGCTAAATTTGTTGCCTGCTTGTTGGCATATTTACTAGTTGTATAACAATGGTAGTACTAGTGTATTGCTGCAGCGGGGATGTTTCCCGAGATGCGATACATAACAGTGGGAAATCGAAGGTAACAAGGGGATGTTTTTGCCGGGCCAGATCTAGGCCAGGCGGGCCTGGATATGGCAACAACCTCGCCTAGGTGCCATGTTTGTCCCTCAGCACCCTTGCGGGCCCAGGTGGTGATCCTCGGACCGGCGGCGGTCCGGTGTTCCCGGGTGAGCGCGGTGATAGTGGTGCTGCTACTTGGCGATAGGGATCGACGGTGGCGGTTGATCCCCTGGTGGACGGAGAAGTAGGGGCTAGTGTGAGGGTTGGCTTGGACAACGGTTCCCCTGCTGCAATGCACGACGGGGCTTCACGGGCCCCTATGGGCTCGGCCGGGCCAGGTGGGCCTGGTTTGCCTCTGCGGGCGTATCCGATTGGTTACCGCCTTCCGGTGGTGGAGGTTGTTCCCTCCAGCGCGATGTTGTTCCGTCAACCCCCACCGACTGTGCGTGTGTCACGGTGAGACGGTGGTGTTGGCCGTGAGATCGTGTTGGCGTGTGTTGGTGGGTAGCGAGCATGGTGGAGCATGGCGAAGCGTCGGGGAGTATGGGTTTTTTGAGGGGTCAGGAGAAATCCTTGTCACCTTGACACCGACGTGATGACGCCTGCGGGTGTCATCGTCCTTTCTGAAGGGCGTCAGGAGTACCTCTTCCCCACCTCCCGAAGTGTACCGGGAGAAACCCTAGGACCTGTCCGGGCAGCAGCGTCGTCATCGTCGCCTTCCTTCTTGGAGGTGTTGCTTGGTGCGTGGCGCTTCGGAGTGCTAGGCATGTGGTGGAATGTAGCTGGAGGGCGCCATGGTCACGAGTCATTTTCGTTTTCGTCAAGCCACTATTGTCGGCTTTGTTTTCTCTTCTTTTTCTTTTTTGTTTCTTTTGGGCGTTGTGCTGTCTGGCCCAGCAGCGGTCTCACCGGTGGTTGCTATATTTATATAGCTCGGCGTATGCCTATTTCGAGGAACTAAATGAACAAAAATTCAAAAACTAGCTTGAACCAAATGAAAGCCCAAATAGATAGCTTAATTGGTTGGTTATGTTTCTTTTAGTTTATATTGTTAAGTTTGATGATCTTGCTAATAATCTTAAGTTCATAACAATGCTGGTCTGATACTTACAAAATACTTGTTCATATTTACCTTTTATTACTTTTAGAAGAGTCCTGCCGCAAGTAGAATTTATTGGATAACTTCTCCCTTCCATTCGGCTAATAATCTGAGTGTATGTGTTCTCCATTTTTACGATACTATTGAGCAAATACTGTTGTAAGGATATTCTGTTTATTCGGCAGTAGAATGGGCTTTATTTATCTAATCCCAATGTTTATCAAAACTGAGCTATTTTTTTATTATCACATTACAGATATGAGTCTGTTTAAATAACTCAATAATGCCCTCTTATGTATTTGATTTTTCTCTGAAATGTTAGTGGTTCTTTGACTTATGTTTGTAGATACTAGCATTGGTGGTGGTCGTGATGGGGATGAAGTTTTGCACAGTACATAAGATGATGGGTTGAATAAATATGAGGATTGAGTAGGTAAGCTTATCTTTAAATAGTAGCAAAATGAATTATTTTCCATTTACTTTGCTTTGTGGATATTTTTCTGTTTTACTTATTCTAGTTGCTATATTGCACTAAATATTTTGTTGCTATCAATCTATCAATTCAGATTGCGATTTTTATGTTGTTCCCTCTATGCAAGTAATTGATAACTCAACTACTATGCATTAAATAAGGAAGTAGAAATAGCATGGTATATTTCAATAAAAGCGTGACCGCAATATCTAATAAAATGTGAAAATCTTCTGAAGGAAATCGATGATAGTAATCTTCATATATCTTACAAATACAATTTCGAAATTATATTGAGATTCTGATTACCATGGTATTCCCTAAGACCATTGTTAAAAGAAAACTTCTTTCAGGAGTCACCTCAGATCAAGGTTTTGGTTCTCGGTATGAAAAAAATCCCGAGGGTGGTCGGGATTTCCGGTTATCACGGTTACCGAGAAATCCCGACCGGTTACCGGACGAATTTAAATTTCAAAATTCAAATTCAAAGTCCTCGGTATGACCATTTACATCGTTTTTTGTTAAAATTCATAAATTTCATACAATTCAAATAAATTCGGGATTTTTTGTCCGATAAACCGATTTCCCGAGGGTGGTCGGGATATCCGGTTACCGACCGGTAACTGGATTTCCCGACCGGTAACCAAAACGCTGCCTCAGATACATGATACATCCCTTATGTTCTGTTCATTCAGACCAAAGTCCCTAAAGCAAATATCTTCTGCTTTGAGAACTTTTGACTTGACCAGCCAGGCTTCTTAGATGTGTTTGAACAATCTTCTTAGATGTGTTTCAACAAGCTTGAAGTTTTTCTATTTGTAGTAAAAATAAAGACGGTGGCGGCACTTTGTACTAATTTCAAAAGCATTAGAAGAATCTTTGAAATCCGAAGGAAAAATCTTCCCTGCCTCTTGTTGCTGGTTGCAATTTGGGTAGCGTCGACCTTATAAATGGACTTGAAGAACAAACCCTACGTCCGTTGTGGAAGGGAACTTCGGAGGAATCATTCACATTAACGGACTCCTCCCGTACAAGCAGCTGTACTGGAAAAATAGATGCACTATCAGATTAGTCTATTTCAGAGATGAAAACCCGAAATTCTTTCATGTGGCAGCCAGAAGAAATTTCATTCCATCTCTTGGCGCCTGACAGGGATCCTCAACTAATGATCATGAAGTTAAAGCTTCTACCATCTGGAGAACGTTCAGTAACAGAGTGACTGTCGTCTCGGCCGAATCCCACATGTTATTTCATCTTTCTTAACTTGTCCAACATGGTAGGAGATTTTTAATGTATGGTCAAGCAAATTCCCCTTGACCGTTCCCCTTGTCTATAAGTTATCTTCATGAAGAGATGCTAGCTAGTTGTTACAGAGGATTCTTACAGCCTTTGTGATGATTTTGAGGAATCTGACATTCTCTATGCAAAGCCGAAATATATCGCACTTGGACATTCAGGAGTGTGCTAACCCCTATCACCTCCAAATGGATATTGAGCTGCATGGATATTATTAACTTGATTCTCTGTTGAATATGTAGCTCGTACGTTTCTAAAAAGCTTGCCTATTAGGTATAAACCAGTAGAATAATATTTTAAATGATTTGACTATCTAGGTAGTTCTGCATTTCCCTCTAACGGAGTATTTGAACAGCTGGCCTCTTAGCTTATGAGTTCAGATGTGGCCAAAGACTTGAGACTATGTCATGCCCACAATAGAAGTTGAAGGTTTCTGGTAAAAAAAAAAAACTTGGAAGTTGAAAATGTGCCACAACAAATGAACCGTTCTATTGGATTTGTCCAATAGCGCAGATAATCAAACTTTGGAGCTTTTTTGCTGAAGTTTCCACAAGGGCGAAGCTAATGTTTACTACTGTTATAATCATAGAGAAATTACGAGATATTACTATGTTTTTTTTTCTGAATCAGTAGTACTGTACAAATTTGTTTGACTGAAGGCATCGATTGCTCAGCGCAGGTTCCTCTCTGGTGGAGGCTCTTATGTATCACGTGCGCTCGGAGATTGACCCTCTATGGTGTATGCCCCTATGAACTGCGAAGTGGACATGCAGGAATTAACCCGCTTGTATTTATTATCTGGAACTTTTATCTGCTCCTGTCCTGGCTGAAGATGATGAATGTTTGGCTGCACCTGCTTTCCTTGTGCTACTTCCCGTTTAGTAGAGAAAATGACACAAAACTACCACATTTGAGACGCTCTTGTTAAAAATCTACCACCTTAGAGATTTTTGACACATAAAAACCACTTTTGGGGTAGGGGTATGACAGAAAGCTCTAACTCGTCATGTTTAGGCCTCTAACAGCATTCCTGGCAGGTGGGCCCCGTTGCCAGTGCTGACGTGGCAAGGACTTGACGGAGGGAGACGGCGGCTGTGAGGCGCGCGATGAAAGCGGTCATTAGGGCAGCCTTCATTCCATTCAGTCCGGCGACGGCTTCACCTGTGCCATGGAAACCAACTCCTCCAAGGTCTGCTGCTAGGGGCCAAGCGGTAGCACCCTACAAACAACCTTCGCGAACGCCACTGTCTCGTCCCTGGCCACTGGGGGCGCCCGCGCGTGCGGCGTGGACGCGCTCACCGGCACCGTGCTCTGCTCGGGCCAGTCCGGCGTTGGTGCCTTGGCCCAGAGCAACCTCTACCCGCACGGCCTCGCCGTCGGCGACTCGCACGTGTGCGGCCTCCGCAAGCCCAACCACACCGCCATCTACTGGACAGGCCCACGTCGACAGTCTACTACCCAGCCCCGACACGGCGTTTGAGTTCCTCGTCGCTGGCGGCAACCTCACTTGCGGCCTCGTCACCTTACAACTACACCGTGGTCAGCTGGTCGACGTCCTCCCCGGCAATGGAGATGCCCTTGCCAACGCTTCTCCCCGGCACGTGCGTCGCCGACGAGTCCCTGTGCGAATGCGGCATCTTCCCGGGGTCGGGGGAGATCTGCGCGGTCGCGGGATCGCCCGTCAACGTCATCTGCAACAGGGTTTGCGTATACTCACCGCCACCGCCGGCGTCCAGCCCCTACGGCTCGCCGAATGGGTCGTGCGCGCGCGGCTTCCTTTTCCGGTGGCAGCTCTCACGCGCCATGACACGACCTTCAAGGAGCAAACAGAGGAGTACACCTTCGCACAGCTCTCGGCGGCGACCAATGGGTTCGCGCCGGAGGCCAAGATTAGGGCGGGCAGCTTCGGCACGGTGTACCACGGCAAGCACTCCGACGGTCGGGAGGTGGCAATCAAGCGCGGCGAGTCGTCGGGGCCGATGGCGTGCAAGTTCCAGGAGAAGGAGAGCACGTTCCGTTCCTAGTTGGCCTTCCTGTCCCGCCTCCACCACAAGCACCTTGTCGGCGTAGTCGGGTACTGCGAGGAGAACGACGAGTGGCTGCTGGTGTACGAGGGCGGGGACCCCATGAGCATGGTGGACTACGCGCAACCGAGCGTGGTGGCCGGGGAGCTGCGCAAGGTGCTGGACGGGCACGCGCCGGAGCCGACCCCGAACGAGGCCGAGGCCGTGGAGCTGGTGGCGTGCGGCCGTGCCGCGTGGCGCCGAGGAAAGACCGGCCCGCCATGGCGGACATCGTGGACAACCTCAAGACGGCGTTCGCCTTCTGCGAGGGCAGCGCGGGTGGGAAAATGGCTGCCCTAACGACCGCTTTCATCGCGCGCCTCACAGCCGTCGTCTCCCTCCGTCAAGTCCTTGCCACGTCAGCACTGACAACGGGGCCCACCTGTCAGGAATGCTGTTAGAGGCCTAAACATGACGAGTTAGAGCTTTCTGTCACACCCCTACTCCAAAAGTGGTTTTTATGTGTCAAAAATCCTTAAGATGGTAGATTTTTAACAAGAACGTCTCAAATGTGGTAGTTTTGCGTCATTTTCTCCGTTTAGTACGTACCTTTGTTTGAGATGCAAGTGTCTGAAGAATTGGTTTAGTTGGTTGACCTTTGCGATATTTCATACTACTATGAGTTACTGTGATCCGGACATGGATAGCTAAATCTTGGCATGGATTTGTTTTATCAGCGTGGATCTTACTAAAAGCCTTTGCTTTGAGATCCACAAACTTTGCAAAACAAAAAAAATTCTGCAAACGAAGCGGTGTCGTCCTCCATCAACATTTTTTTCTGCCAAACAAAACGGCGTCCTCCATCAACATTTTTTTCTGCCAAACAAAATTTACAGTTCTTGCTGTTTACCCAAAACAAGATCAAGATGAAAGCTCTGAAAGAGATGCATATGCACGGGGTTGAAATCCAACCAAGCGAAGGTTCAGCTCCTTGATCTGCTCTCTGCTCTACGTCGCGGTCCAGGTCAAAGTGCAGGTCTGCCTGCGCCATGCTCGCTGCCGGCGACGGCAGAAACGAGATGTGCTGGAGGGACCCCCTTGTAGGCGAAGCGCCGCATCAAGGGCATGTTGAGCTCCAGCCCGCCGTACCAGCCGCCGAGGTTCCCGAGCGAGAGGGCGGTGACCCGCGGGCAGCGGAGAGACGAAACCAAAGAGAGGTGGACGCGGTCGAGCTCCAGGGCGGCGAGCAGCGGTGCGGCGTCCACGATGGCCTGGAGGTCTGTTGGCCACACTGCGCACCGGCAGGGACGTATCCAGGATTTGAGCTTTGGGTGTACAAATTTTTAACTAACACAAAAAGTCGAGTGATAACACAGGTAAAAATATAATTTACATATTTTAGGACAATATACTAGGATTTTTTTATATAAAATATCTTAAAAGGTGACAGAGATTACAGAAAGTAAGAAGAAAAATAAAGTTTTATTGATTCCACCACTTCGATGCCACCTGTCCCGTGTGGTTTTGTCAGTCCAATGTTTGGATCATCTTTTCCTCGAATAAAAAATGTGATGATTGAGCCTATAAGAATTTTTATTTTAAACAGACAAGGAATAAATATCACAAGATCATCACATAAATTTGTTAATGGTAGAAATGTTTCTTGAAAAAGATATACAAGGGTTACTGCCTAATTGGCCGCTTACAACTTAGGCTGCACTTTTTTCGTTCCGAAATAAGGGTCGCAAATTTATTTAGATACACATATAGAGATGCACACTAAAACATGGCTAAATACATGTGTATCTAGACAAATCTACAACATTTATCCCTGAGCGACGCGAGGAGTGAACTATAGGATTTTCACTTAGTTTGTGGTTGGGGAAATACTATATACGTTAGAGAAAATATGCTACTACTGTTGTATATATCCACCATACAACTATATAAGAGTTTTTTGGTAAAAAACTACTCCCTCCATCCAGAAATAACTGACTTGGTTTGGTCTGGGGAGTATATAAGAGTTTTTTCCTAGAAAAAATTGGGCGTACATTTGTACACCCTTGCCGCATGCAAGATCCGTCCATGCGCACCGGCGAAGCCGCAGTGTCTTGACGGTGGCGTGAGGCATAGGCCGTCGAGGTGCAGCCCGTGGAGGGCGTCGCGGCGACGCGGAGGCTGTAGCAGTCCCGGGGGAGACGTGGACGCGGAGCTCCTCGAGGCCGCGGGTGCCGGCGAGCAGGGCGTCGAGCCCGTCCTTGATGTGGCGCTGCGACCGGTACATTTCCTCGTCGTGCTGGCCGTTGCCGGGCGGGAGGTAAGTAAAAGTGAGCTTCCTGAGACTTCCATCCTCAGTGGCGGCGAGGGCACCGAGCGGCTTTGGCGTCGCGCGGATGAAGACGAGGCTCCGGCTGTCGCGCAGCTGGCCGGAGGACTCGTAGGAGCGGGAGTCGAGGTTGAGGACGCCCGACGAGAGCCGCAGCGTGCCGGTGCGCACGGCGCGTGGGAGAGGACTTGCCAGAGCACGGGGTCCGGCAGCCTGGACAGGCGGGTCATCGAGGTCGAGGCGCTTGATGGCTATGATAATCAGAATTGCAAATCACAGCTAGCTGTGAGGAAAGCTACGTCACACCTAACTTGTGCACTGTTCAATCTGCTCGCTTCAGGATTTGTGTGTTGTTGTATTTTTCCCGTTGTTTTGCCGGTTGTCCCGTTTCACTAGCAAATGTCTTTTGTTGATCTCGAAGAACTTTATCTGGGTTCTACGAACCGTGTTTTAGGAAGGCGTCTGCGTGGCCTTGATAAAAGGCCTTTAACATTTCGTGTCAGTGTCCATACATTTCTTTAACACCGGTTCGTGGCATGAACCGGTGTTAAAGGGGGGCCTATATAAGACACCACCCCAGCCCACACACACCCCACTCTTTCATTCTTTCACATTTTGATAGGGATACGTCTACTGGGGTATACTCAGCAGGACGTTTCCGACTGGCCCGAGGGCTGGCGAGTGGGCCTGCAGAACGGCGAGTGGATCAAGGCCCAGCAAGGTACCAAGCGACTGGAAGCTGAAGGCCCAGGCGAGTAGATAGGCCCAGTCGGACTAGGTTAAACGATTACCGAAGCTGTAACCGAATCGGTTGAGATATGTAAACCCTAGGGGAGGTGAGCCTATAAACCTCCTATGGGGTGAGTAGAGACACGCCTTCATACACCCAAGACTCGCCGCCTAGCCGCCGAGCTCGCCCATTGTAACACCTCCATAATACAATCTAGCAGAGTAGGTCTTTACCCTCCGGAAACCTGGGTAAAACCACGTCTTTGCCTCATCTCGCACCGCAGATGGCTGGCCGCCCTTGCCCCTCGTTCTACTACTCGCTGCCGATTGCAGCATCTGCCGTGACCATTTCCACGACAGTGGCGCCCACCGTGGGGCCTGGACGGTTCGGCCGGTGTTCTGCAACGAGATCCAATCTGCCCATAAACGAGACGGTCGCCACCGGCCGCATGATAGCGATCGGCGAGATTCTCCAGATCTTGCCGAGCAGCTACGTCCCGGCGGCGCGACCCGTCACGCGCGTGATCCCGCCAATCGGCACGATCGCCTCGTCGGCCTCACCGACGTCGTCTCGGAGGACTCGGCTCGCCGCGAAGTCGCCGCCTGTGATCGGCTCTCCGAGAGCGAGTTCGCCGATCCACCGCCTTGCCTCCGAGTACAACTTCCCACAATGTGGCGGGAATTCAGCACCGAAGATGCGGCCCTCACCGATGACGCCGACTGGCGACCGGCGTCACTCGCCGGATCCATCACCGCGGCCTCATCCGCGGGCTCCATCGCCAGGTCTCCAGCTGGAGACTTCGAGGACCCTCCATCCTCGGGATCTTGAATTCGACTCGGGTCGGAGAACTCCGCCGACCTCACGATGGTGCCATCGCCGCGGCTTACATGGCCACCGCACCGATCCACCGGAGGATCCTTTCTCCACCCAATCCTCCTAACGCCACATCAACGGAGGTCGAGGAACTCCGCTGAAACTGGCGGGCGGTACGCAAAGAGCAGGCGGCGCGAAAAATTTCGCCTCGAGCGGTGTGCGCAGAGCTGTCACGCTACCACCAGCGGATCAGGTCACGCTTGAACCCCGCTCAAGGGCGTGCCACGAACCCGGCAAAACGACCGGCCCGCATAGCGGCGCGCGATCTGCGAGAACGCGCCACCGAGAAGCGCCCGCCCCCAGATCAACGGCGATGGGTGCCCCACCACCACCCAACCGCACCCCTCCCAGGGACCAACCGCGGATAGTCGTCTCCTCATGAGAGCGAGACGCAAACGGCCTCCCACTGTTCTCCACCCCAATGGACAACCTCGTGGCGGGAGCGGCGCCGATAGCATCACGGCCCGGCGTGGCGCCTTACAGATCCGATGCGTCAAGGCCCTGCGAAAGCCGTGGAGCAGCAAAAGCGGGCGCCGACTGCAAGGTCGAGTATACTGCGTTCCTCGGAAGCGAGCGGCCTCAAGCGGCCGCCAAGCGGCAAACACCCTCAATTGCCCGCCACGAGCCACCGCAGCTCCAACACCGACCGAACGCGGCACTCTCCACCAACGATCCCGGGCGGCGACCAACTTGCCGCCGCTAACGGACAACCCATCGACGCACTCACATCATCAACAACCAAAAGCGCGCGCCGCGCCACGACGACTGCGGCACACCTAACTAATCGCGCGATGGCGAGCCTATGGGGTCGCCGATCGACTTGGCCTAAGTGCTTGACCAATGATCCGAGGCGAGAAGTACCCGCCAAACTTCAAGGCGCCAAAGGAGATACAAAATACGACTCCTCGTACGACCCCGCAGTCTGGCTCGACACATACCTCATGGCGATGGGGATCGCGGGTCACACTGACCTACTAGCCGCCCGTTACCTCCCACGATGATGGAGGGACGTGCGGCGATGGATCAACACGCTCCCCAGACAGATGTCGACTCACGGGAGGAAATGCGCGATGCCTTCGGGCACTTGAGTGCTCCTACACCCGCGCCACCACCATTGAGGACCTGGAACGATCGTCCAGGGACCCGAGTCGACCCGCTGGGTCCAACGGTGGCAAGAGCTCGGTACAGCGGTCGGCATCCACCCGGACACCGCGATCCATTGCTTCAAGACCTCGTGCCGCTCTGAGCCTCTAGTCGCCAAGCTCAAGCGACACTCCCGCACACTCGACAACATCCCGACCTCCTCGAGATCGCCAAAGCAGACGCCGAGGAGGATCCAAACCAGGAAACCAACGACGAGTCAGAGGGCAACGCCAAGCGGCGGCAACGGCGGACGCCGAACCGACCTACGCTACAGCGGCACCGCCTCGCGGCAAGCGCGCCAGCGACGGGCAGTCGACTTGTCGCCAACGCTGGCACGCATGTAGCGAGCCCAAACTACCGCGACGGAGAACAGCGGCGATGGCGGCAATTACAAGAACAAGCCAAGGTTCGACCCTGCGGCCCTCCTTAACCAACCATGTGCGTTCCATAGCAGGGAAGGGAAGCCCGCAACGCACACCACCGCCGACTGCCAGACCCTCAGGGAAATCGAGAAGGCACGGCACGCGCGGGAGGACACCGACAACGACCCGCCAAATGGCGGAAAATTCGGCAAAGTAGCCGGCTCGCTCCACACCTTCACAGGCTTCAACACGAAGCGCGAGAAGAAGGTCATCGCCCGCGCCGTCGCCGTCAATGCGGTGGCCCAAATAGACGTCCCCCAGTTCCTGAACTGGTCGGAATAGCCCATCACCTTGAGCCGGCAAGACCACTCGCCACGCATCGAGTACCCAGGACGAGTCGCCCTGGTGGTCAAGCCCAAGGTTGGCGACTACTGGCTCCCCAAGACACTAATGGACGGCGGCAGCTCCATCAACATCCTCTACCTCGACACCTTCAGGCGGCTGCGGCTCCCGCAGTCGATGATCGAGACAACCCACACCACGTTCCACGGCATCGTCCTCGGTCGGGCGATCCGATCGGCAAAGTCACGCCGTCACTTTGTAGTCCGGCAAACTTCCGCGCACCGGCGGATCGTCTTAGCTGGTGCCCTTCGACAGCCCTTACCACTGCGTCTGGGCGCGGCGCTCGCTAAATTCATGGCGCCCACTCTGCATAACGCGATGAAGCTCCAGGCCGTGCGGCGTCATCACCATCAACGGCGACCCCAACATGGCGCCGAATGCGAGGCCAAAGGAGCGAACTCGCCGACGTGTCATCGCGGCGAACTAATCACGCCGACGAGCTCGCCAAATACGCGGCGGGGTCAACAATGACGATCCCACAATACTCAAGAAGCCCAACTCGGAGGGCACAAACACCTCAACCTTTGAGGCCACGACACACCGCACTGGCCGAGCTGGTCCCGAGACCCCAGCCGGTGACGGTCGGACAGCATGAGCCCAGCATAGGAAGGCGCTCATCGAGTTCCTTCGTGAGAATAGGGACATCTTCGCATGGAAACCCTCCGACATGCCTGGTGTCCCTAGGAGCTCGCCGAGCACAAACTAACGCCGACCCCAAAGCGCGACCTGTCAAGCGCCGCTCGACCCTTCAACGAAGAACGCCCGTCGAGCAATCGCCGAGGAAGTGCAGCGCTCACCGGCTTCATCCGCCAATCAAATACTCAAGTGGCTGGCAAACCCAGTCCTGGTCGAGAAGAAAAGCGGGACTGGAGAATGTGTATCGACTACACAAACCTGAACGGCCGCCCAAAGGAGGTTGTCCTCCCGCGGATCGATCGATAATCGATTCAACCGGGTTCGAGTCGCTATGTTTCCTCGACGCCTACTCCGGTACAACCAGATCAAAATGGCTGTCGAAGACGAGGAGAAGACGGCGTTCATCACGCCATTCGAGCCTTCGCTACACCGCCATGACCTTCGGCCTCAAGAACGCCGGCAACCTACCAGCGGTGCATGCAAGAATGCCTCGCGAGCCAAATTGGCGCAACATCCACGTCTACATCGACGACGTGGTCGTGAAATCCGCCGCCAAGGCGACCTACTCGCCGACTGGCGGAAACCTTCGCCAACTGCGAAGGTACAAGATAAAGCTCAACCCGAGCAAGTGCACCTTGGTGTACCGCGGACAACTCTTGGGTACGTCGTCTCCAAACGAGGGATCGAGGCGAACCCAACAAAGATCGACACGATCGCGGCTCGGCAAACCCGAAAGTGCTGCGTGGCGTCGAAGCTGGCGGCGTAGCGGCTCTCGGCCGCTTCATCCCCGCTCGGGCGGCGATGCCCTATACCGCCGATGCGCAGAACCCCACCTTCCAGTGGGACAAGGAGGCGGACGACGCGCTCCGCGACCTCAAAAAGGTGCTACTCGCCGCACCACTACTCGCCGCCCCCGCCGACAAAGAGCCTATGCTGGTTTACGTCGCGGCGTCCGAGCGCGTCGTCAGTGCTGTGATGGTCGTCGAACGACCAGAGGTAGGAAAGGCGCCCAGTCAGGCGGTGTACTATATCAGCGAGGTCCTCACCGAGTCGCGCCAGCGGTACCCACAGTACCAAAAGTTAGTATACGCGGTCTTCAGGGCTCAGCGGCGCCTGCCGCACTACTTCCAGGAGCACCCGGTCACGGTCGTCTCCTCAGCGCCACTACAAGACATCATCCGCAATCGCGAGGCGACCGGACGGGTCGCCAAGTGCCGTCGAGATCGGCACCCACAACATTAAATCTGAGCCACGAAGAGCGATTAAGTCGCGAGCACCATACTTCGCCGCCCGGGAGGAGGCCAACAGCGAGAAGCTGCCGTACCTCCATTCGGAGCCGCACTTCGACGGCTCCAAGAACGCGGACGGTGCGGGCGCGGGGATAGTGTTGACTTCACCAAAGGGCGACAAGCTCCGCTACATCCTCCGCCTCGAATTCACGCCCTGCACCAACAACATGGCTGAATACGAGGCCCTACTCCACGGCATGCGAGCCGCCAAGGAGATGAACGTCAATCGCCTTCGATGCTACGGAGATTCCGACCTAGTCATGGGCGGTCGCGGCACCGCGACGCCATCTCCTACCATGGCGGCATACCGCCAAGAGGTGGACAAGTTGGGCGGCCACTTCACGGCTACTGCCGAGTGGATCGACAGCGAAAAAACGAGGCCGACGCCCTCTCTACGCGGGTCGGCTCGACTCGCACCACCGCCGGCGTGTTCCTCGACACAATCTCCAAACCATCAGTCTCCCCGAGGGAGATCGACATCGAGTCCCACTCAACCAGAGGCAGCCTTGGTCGCACTCATCACCGAGCACGATCGACCAAGCCCTACATCGCCTACACAAACCGCACCGCCACAGACGAGACAAACGCCGAATGATCGCTCGCCGATGCAAATCTTACACCATCATCGACGGCGAGCTACACAGCGCAGCGTCACCGGCGTGTTCCAACGTTATGTCAACGGTGAAGGACGCAAAATCCTCCACGACATTCACTCGCGATCGCGCCACCACGCCGCCGCTTCCGGTCGCCAAGGCTATGCGACACGGCTTCTCGGCCCGCTGCGCCGACGCTGCCGACATCGTCAGCGATGCGCCGGGTGCGAAATGCGCCAATCGACGCGCTGCATCGAGCTCAGCGCTCAAAACGATTCCCATCACTTGGCCATTCGCCGTATGGGGCATGGACATGGTAGGCCCCTTCAAGAAAGCCCCCTTCGGCTACACCCACCGCTAGTCGCCACGACAAATTCACCAAGTGGGTGGAGGCCAGTCCGAAATGCGACGGAAGACGCCACTAAATTCCTCCGAGCTCATATATCGCTACGGGTTCCCAAACAGTATCATCACGGACAACGGCACAAACTTCGCCAAGGAGCAATGGCGAATTTTGCGAAGAGCACCACATCCGGCTCGATCTCGTCGACGCCCACCGGAATCCAACGGCCAGCGGAACGAGCCAACAAAGCATCCTCCACGGCTGAAGCGACTCAAGTACCACTCGAGCGCACTGGATGCTGGGTCGAAGTTGCCCTCCGTCATCGGGGAATCCGCACCTCGGTCAGCGGATCGACGGGATTCACTCCTTCTTCATGGTCTACCTGGCGAAGCAGTCATGCCCACCGACCTCGAACACGACTCGCGCTGGTCGTCCATTATACGGAGGCCGCCAACGAGCTGGCCCGCCAAGATGGGCTCGACCAGCTCGACGAAGCACGCGACCTCGCTCGATCACGCACCGCCATTTACCAGCAAGGACTCCGCCGCTACCACAGCCGACGAGTGAAAACCCGCACCTTCCAGAAGGCGACCTGTGTTACGCCTCATCCAGACAAGAAGGGCATGCACAAGCTCTTCCCTCCGTGGAAGGCCCGTCGCTATCGGTAGCGTGCAACGACGCCTACTACCTCATCGGCGTCATGGGACGGCGAGCTCGACAGCGACCATGGAATGTAAACCTCCTCCGGAAGTTCTACTCCTAGAACCCCACACATGTACTCTCAAGTCGCTATGAAATAAAAGCGGTTACATCAAATTGCGCCTACTCTCCATGACTTGTGCCACTTTCGTAATAACATGCACGCTAAAATGCGAAGTCAACCTTTGGTACAGCGATCGGCACGGCTAAGTAGTGCGGTAAGAGCACTGAATCACTTCAGGTCTTGCATCGTCCACTTAAAACGCCAACCCGAGCCCCATTGAGTCGCCTAGCTCGACTGGTTTCTGAACCAAGACAACTGCCTCGCTTCTCACGACCTTGGTCCCCGCATCCTCGGCATAGCGACTCGAACGGCTAAGTACCACGCCGGACTGAATACCGGTTCGTCGCGATCGGTCGTGGAAACGCCAAGTAAGAGAGCATGTCCAGACTCGCACGCACGACCCCACGGGCCAGGCAGGAGTGACGCTCACACCAACGCTAAGTCCTCAACCACCCTCGAGTCGCGCCTAGAACTACCAAGTACCACACTTTCGGGGACTCGGCCACCGACCCGTTCACAGACGGGAAAACGGTAAAGTACAGCACTCAAGGAGTCGCTTTGCGGGCTCTCGAGCTCGGGCGAGTCGACTAAACTAACAAAACACATGATAACAACAAACATCATATACGAGGTGAACCCCACAAAAGGGCGGAAGCGCTCGGGGACTCGTCCAAAATCAATCCAAAGCACACAAACAAATAGCAAAATAAACACGACGTCCCATTCAATCGCATATTGCATTGTCTTATATTACAAAATATGCCCGCGTGGCGTAATCTGCTAACACATCAAGGCAAACTACCCTATTCGCGAGCTTCGATGGCGACCGCCGTAATCCGGCGCCTCTGGATGAACGCGTGTACGGGTTTGACGGATACGCCATCAGTTCACCCACCATCGCCGCGGAAAAGGCTGCTCGACCTTGAAGTCACGATCACGGCTCGGGTCGTTCGGTAGCGACGACCGTTTCCTGGTAGGGAAGGAGGTCACCCATCGCCCAGACACGCTCCGAGTACGCGGCGGCACGCTCCTGCAACTTGAGAACCTCGGACAGATCCACCGCGCCAGTCGACGAGGGATACCCACTCGTCACATCGTCGAGGTCGAAATCCTCGGGGAAGTGGGCGAGTCCAAGGCTCAGCGCTGTCGACGCTCCACGCCGAAACGCCGACCGCGCCATGAACTCAGCGACCGCGGGCGCCTTCTCCAAATATTCCCACACCTCAACGAGGTCGCTGGGAATAACCTCCGTGGGCGACATTTCTTGAAGGTAGGCGCGGATGCACGTCGCCGACAGCGTAGCCGAGTCGACGAGCATGCTTACGCACTGCCTCGCGTCGAGCGAGCTCACTTCTTCTTGGCTACCAATAACGCGACCTGCGAGAAGGAGATAATGATGAGTGCGACGGACACCACAAAAACCCCAACTAACGGAAAGGGAAGATGCACTCACCAAGCAAAGGGCGGGCGAGTCCCGTGATGAAGCACTGAAGCGACGTGTGGTCGTCCTGAAGCCCAGCAATAAGGACTTCCGACACCTTGCGATCCTCCTCCGCGGCTGCAATGGCGGCCCTTCGCCCGTCCGAAGCTTCGCTTCTTCCTCGCCTCCGCAGCTCGCGCTCGAGGTCGGCGACCAGCTGCCGGCGGCGCCAGGCGATCGCGCCGCCCAACTCTCCGGCCGACAAGCTCATGGCGAGCTTCCTCGCCTTCGCAACAGCCTGAGCTCCTTGTTCGCCTCTGGATGGTGGTCGGCTCCTTCTCAACGCTGTTGCGCCAATCGGTCGCCGACTCGAGACCCACATATCATCAAAAACGTCAGTAAAAATGAAACTCCTAGGTGCCCACCCGCTGAAATTCAGCGAGTGCGCACTCGGGGACTGGCGATCAAGAAATTCCCAAGTGCCCACCCCGCTAAAATTTAGCGCGTGCGCACTCGGGGACTGGATACGAAAATAAAGACGAAAATAATAAGAATCAAGCCGCTGCAAAACCGACCTGATCCTCGGGAATTTGGATATACACGGATGGCTGCGCCAAGCATGCCATGAGTTGCATCGCGTCCACGGCGATAACGCTGGCGTGTTCCGACGCTGGTCGACTTCAGCATCGGCGGTCCCAGAGCGAGGCTCGGGATGCAGCCCGCCGCCGGCCGCCTTGGTCACGAAGCGAGGAAGGTAGCGATAGAGGCACCGCTCAAAGGAAGTTGCCTCGCCGTTCTAGGCAAGGAAGCGCCCTCCGTGACGCGGCTTGCACTGCATCGGCGGCCGCGCGACCGCCGTGTCGTCGAGACGATGGCGATGTCGCCGCCCGGCCTTCTTCGCCATCCGCCGAGGCAACGACCTCGTCCGCTTTCCTCTTACGGGAAGGATCCTCCTCGCTAGCAGTGGAGGGTACCTGGGCCACGGTCGGGTGGCCCATCTTTTTCACTCCGGTCCTGCACATCAGTCGAATCAATAAAGACAATCGAAACAGCTATGGAAAATAGGGAAGGCCGAATGCACTCACTTGGCGACTGGGATGAAACGTAGCCCCGGAAGGCCGGCCGTTTTTCGATTCGGGCCCATTGGCGATCGAGCCTAGTTCCAGGACGTCGCGTGCCCAAGACACGGACGGCTTCTTCGTCGTTGAGGCCGCGTCTGGCGCCTCTGGGATATCCTCGGCAGGGGCTTCCTCGCGAACTGGAGCCGCTACAGCCGGAGCCACCTTGCGGGCGGCCGCCAATCGGAACCTCCTTGCGAGGCGGTCGCCGCCGGAGCCTTCCCTAGCCCAGAGACTGGCGCGAATGGCGGGGGCATCGAGGCCAGCGGCACTTCCACAGTCGGCGCATCTAGCGCGGTTGTCGCTGGGGCCGCGCCGTGACCGGCCGAGCTGTGAGCATCAGAGCTGCTCGTCGAGTGCGGCGGCGAGGCCATCCTCGGCGGCTTCGTTTTCCTCTTCGGGAGGGCCCTCGTTTCCTTTTCCTTCTTCTTCTTCTTCGAAGGAGTGGCCTGGCGGTGCGAGGTGGTTTCGAGCTCACATCGCCATCATGACGCCGAGGCTCCGCCGCTTCGATTTCGGCTGACGTTGCCAGCGGGTCTTTCGGACCAGGGTGATTTCCTCTTCGACTCGTCCTCGTCGTCCTCGTTGCCTTCGCGGGTGGCGATCGCTTGTATCCCGGGCGGATGGCCCGGCTCGTCATCGAAGGTGGAGCCACCCTTCCACCACTTGGAACATGGCGATGAATACGAAATGTTGTCGAATTACCGCGATCGCACGCCGCGATCGTGAACAAGATAAAGAAATTACCGTCGGAGCCGGACGCCATGGTGTAGGGGCGACCCGCCTGTGCATCCACGCATACACCTGGGTGATCTTCTTCAACGCTGGAGATAGTCCTCCAGCTTCCACTGCCGAGGCGCTTTCGCCGAGTCTCCCCGCCCGTAATACATGTAGGTCGCGTTGAAGCGGAACAAGCCGCCGCCAAGCCAGCAATTGTACAAGTTTATCGTCTGAAGGCCCTTCTTCTTCAGGCCACGGATGGCCTGGAGCATCTCGTCGACGACCATCCGCTGGTCGTCGGGGAGCTTGCCGACCTGGAGATGGCGCGGCTCGGAACGATTGGCCGAGTACCGCGGGATCGCCGCCTCGTCCTCCGGGGTCGCCTCGGTCACGTAGAACCATGACTTCTTCCAGTCGCTCGCTGCTTTGGCGGGTAGCATCAGATCGAAGAAAGAAGCTTTGGACTTGAGCTGGAACGTCAGGCCGCCCGCGGCTAGCATTGGGCCGCCTGCCTCCTCGCGGCTGATCCGTCCGTGGAACAGATCTTGCCACAAGGGAAAGTAGGGCCGGCAGCCCAAGTAGCACTCATGAGCATACGAAGATGGCGAGTTGCTCGATCCGTGGGGACCCAGATCTGAGGCTGGATCCGTAGTAGGCTAAACGCCGAAGAACAAAGACGTGGGAAACCCTAGACCCGCCGAGATGGTGAACAGGCAATTCCCTCTCGCGGGTTTGGGGTCATTTCTCCGGCTGGGGATACGCCAACACGGCTCGCAGGATTCCAGCCTCCTCGAAGGAGGCCACCGCCCTGCACTTGGACCTGCCCCATGGTTCGATGAGAAGGGCCATAGCCGAGGGGTTGGTTGGAGATCGGAGGATTTGGTCGATTGGATCAAGGAACAAAGGAAGGAGAATGCGCTTTTCGGAAAAAGTGGTGGGCGATTGGCTCTCGATTGCCTCGCCATTCCTCTTATATAGCGAGTTACCCGCCAAATCGGGCCGTTGCGCGATGATTACGCCGAAGTTACCGTTGAGTTGCCCTAACGGCTAGTTTGACCACGCTGACGGGTCAACTCCAGCCCACGGCTCACACTGTGTCACTCTCGCGACCGCGTTCAAGCGACTCGGCTCGCCCAAGACGCGACTCGGTTCACCGGATTTTCTTCTTCATACAGGAGCCCGCCGACGATTCGGCTGGATGCCTACTTTGGAGCCGTATACTCCGACTGCCAGCAGCCACTTACGCCTAATCGACGACGGCCTCGGGGACTACTGATGGGGATACGCCTACTGGGGTATACTCAAGGGACGTTCCGGCCGAGGCTGGCGTGGCTGCTTGCAGAATCGAGTGGATCAAGGCCCAAGAAGGTACCAAGCGATCGAAGGCTGAAGGCCCAGGCAGTAGATAGGCCAGTCGGACTAGGTTAAACGATTAAGCTATAACGAATCGGTTGAGATATGTAAACCCTAGGGAGGTGAGCCTATATAAACCTCCCTATGGGGTGAGTAGAGACACGTTCCTTCATACACCCAAGCGACTCGCCGCCTAGCCGAGCTGCCCATTGTAACACCTCCATAATACAATCTAGCAGTAGGTCTTTACCCTCAGGGTCAACCAGGTAAAACCCTGTGTCTTTGCCCTCATCTCGCACCGCAGATGGCTGGCCGCCCTTGCCCCTCGTTCTACTACTCGCTGCCGATTGCAGCATCTGCCGTGACCATTCCCACGACACATTTTGGAGCCTAGCAAGAGGGTGTGAAGAGTGCTAGTTTGTGTTTTTTTCATATGTACTAGAGGTGTTCGGTGAAATGCCCGAGAGCTCAAAATAAGCTTTCTTGTTGCTCTTTCCGTCCCGGTCGAGGTCGGCAACTATAGTTTCATGTGTCATTGATGTACTATATATATAAATGGTCATCTCCCTATTATTTTTTGATATATACTACATATTAATGCAGATGAATCAGCAATGGATGTACGGTGACCGCCGCACTTCCGAGTACATTACGGGCCTCCAAAATTTCATCGTTGTGGCTAATGCAAACCGTGGTCACAATGGTTTTATGTCTTGTCCGTGTGTTCACCGTCGAACAAGAAAGACTACTCAAATACAACCATTCACGCCCACTTCGATCCGCTTTCATGCCCAGCTATAATTGTTGGACCAAGCACGGAGAAAAAGGGGTTGTGATGGAAGACAACGAAGAAGAAGAGGATGATGAAAACTATCATAATATGTATCCTGAATATGATGATAATGCAACGGAGGTAGATAATGAAGATCAAGAGGGAGCGGATGGGCCGTGATGACGATCTTGGTCGGGCCATTCTTGATGCAAAGGAAGAATGTGAAACTGAAAAGGAGAAGGAGAAGTGGAGCAGATGTTAAAGGATCACAAAACATTGTTGTATCCAACTTGCGAAGATGGCCACAAAAGCTAGGTGCCACCTTGGATTTGCTGCAATGGAAGGCAAAGAATGGTGTGACTCACGGCGCATTTTCAAAGTTGTTGGTAAAAATGAAGAATCTTCTTCCAAGAAATAATGAGTTGCCCAAGACATACCAAGCAAAGAAGGTTGTCTGCCCTCTAGGATTAGATGTGCGTAAGATACATGCTGCATTAATGACTGCATCCTCTACCCGGTGAGAAGTACGAGAATTTGGATGCATGCCGGTATATGCATGCTGCGGTATAAGATCGAGGAAAACGATCTGGCGATGTTGAGGGCGAGGCCCCTAGGAAGAAGGTTCCCGCCAAGGTTATGTGGTATGCTCCTATAATACCACGGTTAAACGCTCTTCGTAAATAAAGAGCATGCCAAGTTGTTGCGATGGCACATGGAAGACCGTAAGAAAGACGCGATGTTGAGACACCCGGCGATGGGTCACAGTGGAGAAAAGTCGAGCGAGAGTATCCGGACTTCGCACGTGGCAAGGAACTTAAGGTTTGGTCTAATACAGACGGCATGAATCCTTTTGGTGAGCAGAGCTGCATCACAGACGGCCTGTGACCCTATGTATCTATAACCTTCCTCCTTGGTTGTGTATGAAGAGGAAGTTCATTATGATGCCAGTGCTCATCCAAGGCCCGAGGCAACCCGACAACGATATTGATGTGTACCTAAGGCCATTAGTTGAAGAACTTTTACAGCTGTGGGCCAAACCAGGTGTACGTATGTGGTTTGAGCACAAAGTGAACACACGGACAACACATAAAACCATTGTGACCACGGTTTGCATTAGCCACAACGATGAAATTTTGGAGGCCCGTAATGTACTCGGAAGTGCGGTGGTCACCGTACATCCATTGCCGATTCATCTGCATTAATATGTAGTATATATCAAAAAATAATAGGGAGATGACCATTTATATATATAGTACATCAATGACACATGAAACTATAGTTGCCGACCTCGAGACGGAAAGAGCAACAAGAAAGCTTATTTTGAGCTCTCGGCATTTCACCGAACACCTCTAGTGCATATGAAAAAACACAAACTAGCACTCTTCACCCTCTTGCTAGGCTCCAAAATGTGAAAGAATGGAAGAGTGGGGTGTGTGTGGGCTGGGTGGTGTCTTATATAGCCCCATTTAACAGTTCATGCCACGAACCGGTGTTAAAGGAAATCTTGGCCACTGCTGCAGGGACCTTTAACACTGGTTCGTGCACGAACCGGTGTTAAAGAACTCCTGCCGCAGGGCCACGCTGATCAGCCCCCTTTAACACCGTTCAGACCCTTTTTCGATCAACAAAAGACCTCGTTTCCACTAGTGTTTCTTAGTATTATAAATTTAAAAGCAAATGATCTTATGTATGTAATTTTGATGTAAAAGAAGGATACGTCATACTTGATGTAAACAAGAGCTTACGAGATTAGAACACCATTTAATGGGGTGAAGAAAGAAGATAAAATTTATATTTTTTTAGGATGTAGTTTTCAATTTTTTTGTAAGTTCTCCTTTTTTGTTTATTTTTTTAAATAAGAATTTCTTTCTTTTTTGTGTAATTCACAAGTCGAAAATTATAAATGTTCTATGCCCATTTTCTTCTTCATTTTCTATGTGTTTGTACTATAAGTTGTCTTTTAGTCCTTTCTAACTTTATAGCCATCTCCTAAATTTTACACGAACCTATGAAAGTCTAGAATGAACTTTCTTAGTAAGTATTGATTTGCTATAAACAATACATGATGGAGGCAAGAATAATTTAATTTAAAGTCATCTCAGAGACTTTGAAACTGACCTTTTCTTTTTTGTGTGGAGAAGGGCTTGAGTTGCATGTCCACTTGAAATTGGTTTTTCTTGGTAGGATTTTTAGGAGGTATGTGAGATGCAAGATGTCCTTTTTCTTATGGGTACTACAGTTACAAGTAGGGTTGTAACTGGGAACATTTGAATCTTCACACGAATTGCATGTCCACTAGGAACTTGCCTTTTTCTTGGTATGATTTAGGGGGTATATTGTGAGACCTCGACGTATGGCTTAATAGGATTGATAGTATACCCATACCAACAAATTGCAACTTGTTTTTCAGAAGCTCATCTAAAAAGAACTCTAAGGTTAGGCGTGTTTGGCCTAGAGCAAATTGAGGATGGTTGACCGACCGGGAGGTGGGTACTGGGTGCGCCCGAATAAGGACAAAGTGCACAGAAAAGACTAGTGTTGGTATGTGGGATTAGTCTAGAGATCATATTGAGCTACCAGGAGTGATATTCGCGGTCCGGAGGCCGTGTGTTACAAGTGGTGTCAGAGCCGACCCTTGCGGTTACACGCGCATGTGCAGGTTAGTGGCGGATATGTGGAGCATGGCACGTGTGGCACGGAGTGGACACAGCATGGCACATGTGCCAGTACTGGACACACAGGCGTATGCCAAGAGGGGACGTTCCTGACTTGTGGTTGATCGACGAGAGCGTCGATCTTCTAAGGGTAGATGTATGTGAGACCCTGGCGCATGGCTTAATAGGATTGATAGTAGGGATTTCTATTTTCGTGCCCTTGGTTCTTTAGTTGTACTCAGTTTTCACTATCCGCTTAACTTTTCCTCACTTTTTCCCTTGCTATGTTATGAAACCCTCGCAGGCGCTCAGACGGAGGGATGCCGTCAGGTCAAAGGCTTGACCGTTACATGCTGACTGGTGGGATCGCGTTGAGGTGGGTCGTGCATTGAGCGTTACGTTACGTGGCCTTGACCATTACATGTTGATGGGTGGGTGCTGACTGGTGGGATCGCGTTGAGGTGGGTCGTGCATTGAGCGTTACGTTATGTGGCCTTGACCATTACATGTTGATGGGTGGGGCCGTGTTGGGACGGGTCCTACATACGTGGTGAAGGGTGGAGCCGCGTTGGGACGGGTTTTGCATACGTGGTGAAGGGTGGGGCCGCATGGAGACACGTCGGACCGACCATTCTCGCTCACCCAAAGTATTCGCTTCCCCCGAGCCTGGAACAGCTCCCACACCGCCCCTCCGCTGTGCCCTCCTACCTTATGTCGTTCTCGGCCCTAGAGCCACCCCTCCCACTACCCGCGGAGCCCACTCCACCTCCGGCTCCGCTCCCGCCCCCGCTAGATCTACCCCTTTCGCAGAATAGTATGCAACGCCTGCTGGTGTACCGGCCATCCGCGTCGACAGGGAGAAGATTGGGTGGAATCGCAGGGATCTAACGCATGGATTCCATCTGGTAAGCATCATTTCCCTTTGTGGATTAATTATTGGCAGTATTTGAACGTGAGTCGCAGGTGCTCAACTAACTGCCTTGCTTTTCGAATGGGATTGATCCAGTGCTGGCATTTCGGCTGGCGGTTAGACTAGATACTAGCATAATTCGTGGTTGTGAACAATATCTTACTGGATTTTACTTCCCAGTGGTGGTTGCAACCTCCATAACTCTCAGAGATTTGATAGATAAAATATATTCTAAATTCCTCTGGAGTAGTGGCGATTCAGTTGATTTGCAATATTCCAACATTAGCGAGCAAAGATTTCTACCACTAACTAGCGAAGATGATCTGGTAATGCTTTTCTCTTTGAATGCTGCCGAACGTTTTGGTCGAATTCGTATCCATGTGCAACCTAAAGTTGAGCACACAGGAAAGAGTGTTAAATCATCATCTGGTGGTCACGCATCATTAGGTGGTCGGGCATCATGTGTATTTGTTGTCTCTGCTAATAGTGTGCACGCCGACGCTCCTTGTAGGTCCAAAATAGTACCATCTGTTCACACTGCGAGTGTAAGCCAAACCGCTCGTGTGGACGATGTGGAGGACGAGGCAGAGCCTGACGAGGGAGCGCCTCCACTAGATGATGAGGATGAGTTGATATTTCCTGAATTTGTAGATAGATTCAGTAAATAGGCACTAGAGGATTAATACACGAATGAAATTGCCCACGGTACCAGATGTGATGTCACTGATGACGAAGAGAACAATTACCGCCTCATTTTAGCCGAGTACGATGGTGAAGACTTGCCAGTAATTGAGTGGGACAGGGACGATCCTAAGATTTTAGAATGCACCGTATTTGAAACGATGCGTGATTGTCGTAATTCCCTTACTACATATTGCATTCGCACCAATAATGATTATGATGTTATTAAGAGTGAGCCAGCAAGGTTCACAGTGAAGTGCCCATACAAGGGGTGTAGGTGGAGGATGCATGCATCCACTATGCCCAGGAGCAGTTTGGTTCAGGTATTATAACCAGTTTTGTATTTTAGATCATTGTGTAGAGTTTGTTAGCTGTACCTGGCATTTTCATTATGTTTTAGATAAAAATTAACCGTTTCGAATATTCTTGTCCACTTCAAGGGGGATAGCCAAAGGACAAAAAAAACTAGGAAAGACTAGGTGGTTGGCAGATCCAATCATGGATTGGATGAGAGCGAACCCATCACTTGGTGCAACAACGCTCATAAAATAAGTTTATGAAAAGTTTAATATTACAGTACCTTACATAAGGATGTTCTATGCAAAGGAAATGGATCTTGAGAGGATTAATGGTCCATGGAATGAAAGTTTTCAGTTGCTTTACAGCTTCAAAGCTGAAGTGGAGATGGCTAGTCCAGGTAGTGTTGTACAGATAGACAAGCATAAAGTTTAGTACAAAATAAGAGGGAAGACAATGGAGAAGGAGTGCTTTAGAAGGGCTTTTGTTTTTTTCAAAGCTTGCTGGCAAGGGTTTCTGGATGGTTGCAGGCCTTATTTGGCCGTGGATGCAACAACTCTTCATAGCAGATTTAAAGGACAGCTAGTAGCTGCTACTGCAGTTGATTGCCACAATTGGATGTTCCCTGTTGCTTATGGAGTTTTGGAGATTGAGTCAGAGGAAAGTTGGACTTGGTTTCTGGAGAATTTGCGCGACCTTATAGGTCATCCACTAGGACTTACTATCCACATCGGATTCTTGCAAAGGTTTGGAGAAAGCTATATAATCAGTATTCCCCGGAGTGGAGCATATGGAATGTATGCGACACTTAGTGTAGAATTTTACAAAGAAATTCAAGGGTAAAGTTTATACTGACAACCTATGGCCAACTTCATGCACATACAATTTGAGGAAGCATCTGTATCATTTGGAAGTGTTGTATAAACAAAAACCTACGGTGAAGGAGTACTTGGATGCACAACATGGAATTGTGTGGTCAAGAAGCCGACTCAATGAAATTTGCAAGGTAGACTATGTAACAAGTAACCTTGCAGAGAGTTTCAATGCAAAGGTAAAGTCACTAAAAAGGCTGTGGCAAATATTTGATAAGATTAGGCAGATGATCATGATAAAGATCGATTTGCGTCAAAGAATTGCATCAATAGTATATGCTGGCCATCTCATCCTCCCATCTTTGATTAAGGATTTGCATGCCAGGGCAAACAATTTAAGATGAAATGCATTAGAAGAGGAATGGAGGCTGAGGTAACGTACATTGATAGTAAGATAGGCAATGGTGGTATCTAGTGAGTTTGGTTGATAGGACATGCCATTGCAGGTAATGGCAGCTCCGTGGAAAACCCCGCATACATGCATTGTTTTTCATGGGTGTTCTAGGAGGTGAAGAGGGTGAAGTTGATCAGTACGTGTCGGAGTATTTCTCCGTTGCCAAATTTAGGGCAGCATATGTTCAGAATGTTCCAGCCTTGTTGGGAAAAGACCAATGGATGGAAGTGGATCTAGACTTCAAGCTATACCCTCCAGTTTTTACTAGACCAGCAGGTAGGCCAAAGAAGAATAGGATGAGAGCTAGTGCATAGGTGGTTCACCACCTCGACAACGTAAGTGCAAACTGACGAGGTTCGATCTCGTCAATGCCCATTGTTATGGACTTGGGTTTTGGAGAAGATGGGGATGCTGGAGATCGTGGAATGGTTAACAGACAAGCAACACTGGGACATGAGGTTTACCTAGGTTTAGGCCCCCATAGGGAAAACCCTACTCCTGCTTGTCTGCTCTTGATTACGGCGGAACCGAAGGTTACAGGGGTGCGTAGATGCAATCTAGCGTGAGGTGCGTATGAGGTGAGTATTGGTCCTCCTCGACGTGCCCTCCTGGACTTTATATAGATAGGCAGGTCCTGGGCGCAGTTCGAGTCGGTTACATATTAGGGTTTGTCCCTTTCAAATTCTATCTACCCTAGTCTTGTTCTCCGAGGATCCGAAGGCATCATGGGCTTGGGCCACCCGAAATCTCCACAGGCCACATATCTTGTTGTGGGCCTTCCCTTGGGCTGGACCAGGTATGCTAACATTGTGTACCCGTGGGGTATAACCATGTCACAAACATTGTGGGATCCTAGGGAACACTGCTAGGCTTTGTAAAAATGTAGTGGACCCAACTTATGGAATGGATGATCAGGCGGGAGCAGCAAATGTAGATGAGAATGAAGTGCTTGAACGAGAGAAGAATGAAGTAATGGATACATTGCAGATTGAACCAACGGATCGAGAGGAGAATGAACCAAATGTAGAGGAGATTGAACCAAATGCAGGGGAGATTGAACCAACGGATCGAGAGGAGATTAAACCAAATGCATGGGAGATTGAACCAATGGATCGAGAGGAGATTGAACCAAATGCAGGGGAGATTGAACCAATGGATTGAGAGGAGATTGAACCAATGCAAGGGAGATTGAACCAATGGATCGATAGGATATTGAACCAAATGCATGGGAGATTACATCATCTGCATGGGAGATTGAAGCAGAGTTCAAACATAAAGAAATTATAAGAGAGGATATTGAAGAAATGGAGATAAAGCTTTTTGAACCATATGAACTAGAGGATCTAAACGTGATTGAACCAATTGTACGACAGACTGATGCACTTGATTCATTGGATGCAGAGAAAAAGAACAAAGGAAACAAACAAAAGAAGCTGATGGTGGACTCCGAGAATATTCCAGCTAGGATCACCGGGAACAAGGTGGTGAACCCGGCGAATAACACTAGGAGCAAGAAAAAAATGGATTTGCATTATTAATTTGAATTTGTATGATAAATTTGAACTACTGTCAATGTTTGCATTGAGGCCCTTGTATTGAATTCGAACTAGTGTGATGCTCCCAAGTTTGTATTTTGGATAATCCCATAATGTATGTGTTATTGCAAGTTTCTATAGTCATGCACCTAGTTGCTTAGCATTGCTGAGTTTTGCCCTCGACATGTGGTCAACACATGGGGTTTATCTAGTTCATGGCTTAAATGTTGATCAATTGATCCAAAATTTGGCACACTTGTGTATCTTGGATTGATTTACCATATGAAATTGGAAATTTTGGATTAACTTGTAATCAGCCACATTTTTCTTTTTCTAAGTGATTAAATTCAAAAAAAATGGTTTTAGGGTTAGTTTAATTCAAAAAAAGTCAAAACATAGTGCAACCTTCAAATGGAGTCTATTTATGTTGCCTATAAACTAGCATGAATAATAAAGAAAAAGAAAATAAATAAAAATGGACTTATCCCCTAAACCACTTCTTAAACCCTTCTTGGAATGAGCTACTAGCTATGAAGATGCATGGCTTTCTACTCGATCGACCTCCAATATAACCCATACCAAAACATACTTTGTCTAAATGATGCCAAATTTGGAACACTTGTGTATCTTTGAGTTGCAAACAGTATAATGTTGGCCAAGATGAATTATTTTGTTCAAATATCACATTTTCCATTTTTATGCCAAAAGCTTGAATTTCCCTTACTCATTTTTTATCTAAGTGCCCTTGTTTTCCTTAGCTCTACTCATTTTCCCCTTCCTCTAAAGTTTTCCTCACTTTTCCCCTCCCGCTAAAGTTTTTCTCACCTTTCCCCTCTCTCCTGACTCAAACGCTCACAACAGCTCATCTTGCACTCAGTTTGGCTACTATGCTCTGATTGGTCAAGATGTATGTCAAACGGATCTTGGACAACCACTGTATGATACATCATGATCCGACGGGTTGGAGGTCTCTCTCTCCTGATGGGCGCACCTACCTTGTACAGAGAGGAGGAGAGCGATGGCTAAATATCTCTCCCTCCCTTTCCCTGCTGCACGTATACCAGCCGCATCAGTTTGGCTGCGCTCTGATTGGTCGAGATGTATGTCATGCGGATCTTGGCCAACCACTGTTGAATACACCATGATCCGACGGGCTGGAGGTCTCTCTCCTGATGGGCACACCTACACTATACGTAGAGGAGAGCTCAACGGGCTGGATGTCTCTCCCTCCCTTTGCCTGTCGCACGTATACCAGCCGCATCTTCCTCCCTCCCATCGACATACGAGGCCGGCGATCCGAGCGCGGTGGCACAATTCTAAGCATGGCGGTCCGAATGGCGTGCGGTGGCGCAGACCTAAGCCTGGCGGTCCGAACGGCGTGCATCGGCGCGGACCTAAGCATGGGGTCGAACGGCATGCAACAACGCGGATCTAAGCTGGCGGTCGGAACGGCATGCGGCGCACGGACCTAAGCGTGAAATTAGCGGTGTGTGACAGCGTAGATCTAAGCCCGGCATTCGGAACGGCGTGCTGCGACGTGGACCTAAGCGTGGGGGTTGGAACATCTTGCAGCGGCATGGATCCAAGCGTGCGGCTGGATCTAAGCGTCTGAAATTTCCGTCTCTGTCTGTCTCACTCCTGTTCACATCCTCAGATCCGTTGCTGATGAAAGACATCAAGGCAGCGGCGGTGCAGACAGTGGTCATCGATGCAGCGACGATTGAAGCCATCATCCGCAAAATCACTGTGACGTCGCAGATCAAGCCCCCGTGAACCGATGTTGTGGGAGGTAGGCCGCGGTCGTGGTTGGCACGTCGAGGTGCACTTCGATAGTGAAGGCCTAATGTACCTTGTGGCCGGATGGATGGGAGCACTTTGCCCATAATTCTTGGAGTACACATGCGGCGGGGAGGGCGGCTAGCTCACCTTCGACTTAATAATGGGACAAATTTGAGCCTAATTTGAACCAAAATTTTGTGTCTTAAAATATATGTATGATTTGAATTAATTTGATACTCCCTCCAACCCATATTAGTTGAATTAGATTCATCTAGATATGAACATATCTAGTCAAGTTATAGTGCTAATATGGGTCAGAGAAAAATAGTATGTATTTGAGCCGTGGGACCGGTGGATATGCTCTAAAGCTGATTCATAAGTAGCAGTACTTGCTTTGACAATCTCCGATGGGCTTGTATAAATTTGATCGAAATATGTATCATTTGAATCAAAATTTATACTTCCTCTGATTCATACCACTTGTCGTTGAAATGGATGTATCTAGAACTAAAACATGTCTAGATACATCCATTTCAGTGACAAGTAGTAATATGGAATGGAGGGATATGCTCTAAAGCTGATTCATAAGTAGTACGCCCTCTGACCCAAATTAGTTTATTTAGATTTGTCCGTATCTTGATGAATTTGAGTCAACTAATTTGGATCGGAGGGATTAGTACTTTCTTTGACAGATCGCCTCTCTGGAGAAGAAGAATGCAGCGTCAAGAAGAACAGGGAATTGATGCTGTCGTCAATGCTGCAAGTCTACATGGCAGCCACGATGGCAGCGACACAACGGTCATAACTGATAGGGCCCCCAACTTGACCCTCTAGGCATTTGGCACGCCAACTGTGGGCATCTAGATCCAATGGCAAGCAACTCGGGCCCCGCAATGCATTCTCTTGAAAACTTTGGGACCGAAAAGTGACTAAATTAGCAGGACCTCGCAACCATCCATTGAATAACAATTCTACTATCTAAATTAGCTATCAATTCAACTAATCATTACACGTGCCACCTTCACCATAACCCCATACTATAACTGTTAGGACGGGGATGACAACTACTAAAACTGCCCATATGAATCTACTATTCTCCTCCCCCTTCACTTGAAGTTCATGTTTTAGATTTTCTACCACTTGATCAGATAAGGCAAGGTCAACCTCAAGTGTCAACTTATCTTTGCAAATAAGCTCTAAGTTCTTATTTTCTTCCTCGATAGTATGCTTCAACTCTAATATCAACAGGTTTTTACGAGCCAATTCATCACCTAAATTGGCAACCATCTCCTCCAAAATCCATTCTCTGGCTAGACCACTGGGTTGGTTCATCTTGGTATGCAATGTACCATGGATCATCGACCTGCGTAGCACACTATAACAATCCCAAAACAAACCCAATTAAAATCAGTCCGACAGGCCATGGCGGCACTTCAAATTCAACAGTAATACAAAGAGAAGGAGCTACCAACACTTGCGACGTGGTAGGAGAAGGAGAATTTGGCCACGACATGATCGAATCCCCACCCTTGTCGGTGTACCTGCTATGACCAGACATTCAAGACTAATTTACCCCTACAATATCGAGGAAATTACGGGAACCGAATCGATTAGGGTGGGCGGAGCAGGAGCGAAGGTCTTACCAAGCACTACTAGCAATTGCTGTGACCGTTCGTCGAGCTATGGCGACAGAACAAAATCCCTGTCGTCGTGGGCGGCAGACCTGCCTGCGGTCGGTACTGCCTCAACGTACAGGTGCTAGAGTCGTGCTTGAGGTGCAGCGCGATAGTCCGTTCGCACCACCGTAGGACGGAGCCGACAATGCTTGCTCTGTCCGCCAGTGGGATAGGAGCTGCTTGGGGCTAGGGGCAGGGAGCGGATGAGAGAGAGAGCCTAACTCACGTTTGTCATACACGACCCCACTTGTCAATGTTTGGGGGAGTAGCTGCTCCAGGATTTTTGCATATTTGCTAATTTTGCATATCTGCCAAACTTTTTCTTTGAAATATTCATATTTTTCACATGACCACCACATGTCAGTGACACACAAGATGGCAAATATGCAAGTTGCAACGTAAAACATGGCAAATCCCCCTCCAGCCCAACATCACGGCCCCATCGGTCATTGTCTTCAATGCCCCCACATGACGGCCCCATCGTTCATTGACTTCGATGGCCTCACAGAATGGCCTCATTTGTCATTGGCTGCACCGGCCACCCAATCAGGAAAAAAGCGGGCCACAAGTCAGCGAGAGATGGATGGCGGGTCCCACGTGTATCCTGGCCCCACCCGTCAGCATGTAATGGCCACGGCAGGACCCGCCCCAACGCGGTCCCACATGTCGGCATGTAACGGTCGAGGCTACATAACCTAACGCTCAATGCACGACTCGCCCCAATGCGGTCCCACTAGTCAGCATGTAACGGTCAAACCTTTGACCTGACAGCATCCCTCCATCCAAGCGCCTGCGAGGATTTCATAACATAGTGAGGGGAAAGTGAGGAAAAGTTAAGCGGCTGGGGAAAACTGAGTATAACTAACGAACCAAGGGCACGAAAATAGAAATCCCTTGATAGTATACCCATACCAACAAGTTGTAACTTCTTTTTCGGAAGCTCTTCTGGAATGAACTCTAAGGTTAAGCATGCTTGGCCTAGAGAAAATTGAGGATGGGTGACCACCGGGAAGTAGGTACCGGGTGCGCTCGAGTGAGGACAAAGTGCACAGAAAAGACTACTGTAGGTATGTGGGGTTAGTCTAGAGATCCTATTGAGCTGCCATGAGTGACAGCTGTGGCATCCCGCAAAACCACTACTAGAAAATCGCGTTGTTTTTGTGCATTGCATCATCATGACCGCATGCTCATGTCATCATGCCACCTTGCATTTGAGCATCGTCAGCATCTTGAATTTGTTCGCATAAAACTATTTTGGGAAAAACCTGTTTTTGGTTTCTAAACGCCCCGTCTTTGTTCAAACGCAAAACCCGGGTCTCCGGATTATTTTGTTTTGTCTGCTATCGGTTTGCAAAAGCCATGTTTAAAACAAATAAAATTTACAATTATTTTTAGTGGGGCAGTCGAACGGGCCGATTCGACCCGAACGACCAACCCCAGAATAAAATCGGTCCAGCTTAGACCCCACCCCAAATCTTTTCTCACCCCAGTCCTATCTACCCACCCTACCTCCACCTCACCCCGGCCAATCCCCACCCGACACGTCACCCTGACCCAAACCCTTACCCACTCATAATCTGCCACATCATCCCACCAGCCACCCACACTCTCTCTCCACTCCCCACCCCACCAACCAGCAAACACACGCAACACCCCACCCCAACCCAACACTGCCACAGCCTCACCACCCATTCAGCCCCCCTCACCCTCCCCGCCACAGGTCCCACCACACCGTGCCCCTGTTCTTCTTCCTCCTCTCCCTCCCTCTCTCCTTCCTCTCCCGAGCGGGCGTGCCCCTCCTCGCCCGCTCTCCTCCCTCTCACCGCGTTCCCCTCTTCTTTCCCTCGGCTCGCCTCCGGCCTCGCTCCCTCCGGCCTCCACATCCCCCCCGCTCACCCCGCCGCTCGAGCTCGTCCCTCTGCCGCTCCCTCCCCAGGCGCCCTCCGCTCGCCTCGCCGGCAGCACCCTCCCCCGAGCTTCCCCTCTCGCGCACCCGTCTCCTCCCTCTTCGGCCCCGTCGCCCCGTCGTCCTCCTGCGCCCCTGCGGCCGCGCCACCGCCGCCAGCAGGGCCCTCCTCCGCCGCCTCCATCGTCCCTCGCCTGCTGTCACCCGATCCTCGCCTCGGCCCGACCCGACCGCTCGGCTCCCTCCCGAGCTCCAGCCTCCGCCCCGGGCAGCCCGTCTCGCCGCCACGCCCGCCTCGCCTGCTCGCGCCGCGGATCCTCGCCCTCGGCCGGCCTCGCGCTGCGCCTCCTCCCGTCGCAGCGCGCCCACCCGCGACCCGCCGCCGGCGTCGGACCTCTCTGCTACCTGACCAGGCGCGTCATGCCCGTTGCCCCAACCACCTGGCCGTCGCCGCCCTCGTCCCTGCTAGCTCGCGGCCGTCTCCGGCCCCCGCCTCCTCGGTGCCCGGCCGTGACCCACTCCTCTCCATCGTCCTCCGCCCACCCCCTGCGCAGCGCAGCCGTCCGGCCTCCTCCGCTGCGGTCCCGACCGCGTCGCCCATGGTAGCCTCCCTGTCCGCGTCCGTGGTCCCGACCGCCTCCCTCGCCCCGCCTCGGCGTACCCCCTCCGTCGGCTCGCCTCTGCACCTCCCCGTCGGCAGCCACGCATGCCTTAGAGTACCAAGATCTTCTTGTCGACAAGATCCCTGGCGCAAGTTGACAACGATGTATCAAGAAGGAGCCTCGAGAACGCTCACGTGGAACGCCAAGAACTTCTACCGGAGACCGACCCGATACACGGACCCGAAGACCGCGGATGCGACAAGACCGTCGCTCGGACGCCAAGACCGCCACATGGAACGATAAGCGCTTCATCTTGATCGCCAAGTACTTGACGGATGCCAAGACCGACTCGATGGCACGGACTCGACAAGATCTTCGTGATGACAACGACCAGAGCGAGTCTGATGCGCCCCCGGCGCCGAACCAAGTCCTGCTCCCCGGAGACGACAAGGTCTACCTCAGTTATCCGAGAACGCTCCCGCCGGGACCGAACCCGATCCGAACCACGAGACCGACCTCAACCCCGAACCCCAAGTTCGTCGAGACCCCGTAATGTGTGAACCCCTTCCCGAAACCCTATTTTATAACATAATACAACTTGTGGCATATTAACTTGTCATACTTGCATGCATACTTGTCATGTGGTTTGGGGGCCTTATGCCGATTCACCATATAATTAAATATGGGGCCCATATGCGGGCAAATCTAGTCTTATATTGGCCTCATTTAAGTTTGTGCATCGAACCGTTGTCATATCTTGCCTTGTTAAAAACAACATTTAATTGCGGGGTATCTAAATAACTTGAACCGTTTAATTAATTGTCGGGACCCCCGGTTCCACTTAATACGACCTAATTGCATCGCACCTTTACCATGCCATGCATCAACCATGCATCATGCCAATCTTCTGCTGTTGTATTAAATACTGCATCCGGTGTTTATTCTAGTGTTTTGCTTCTTCGCGGATAAGGCCGTTGAGTTGATGTGAGCTTCGCCCCGATCTTCGGATGAACCTTCGACAATGTTTTCAGGCGAGCATCTCCCCCTTTCTACCTATCTTACTTTTATAGTATTTATTCCCTCCTGTTGATCTATTGCTATCTGTGTTGCGATGCTCTAGTTTCGTGCAGTGATATCCCTTGCAGCCATATATTGCCTTGGACACATCCTACTACCTGTTGTTTGGTAGATAGTTGGACTTGCGCGCCGTAGTCGCTTGCTCAAGTGCTGTTGCGTGTCGTCAAGTATCGCAGTTGTTGGAGTATTGCCGCATGTTAATGTTGGAGATGATCATGGCTTTAATTATTGTTCACTGTAATTATTGTTTAACAACTAAAAATTGAAGTAGGTAAGCAGAGGCACCGGTGGGGGATAGATAATATCTGGTTTCCGACCGCCCACTTGTGTCCCGTAGGATCCCGAGTTCTTGACACTGTTCGAGATCGCGCTAACCACAATTGGGAGATATGGGCCCCCATTGATTAGTACCTGATTTCAAAGTATTGTCTTTGGGGCCACAAACTAGTTTGAGGTTTTATTTACTATCCTGTACTTATGCCATGCTTCTTGCTTTATTTACGATTGTGTGAGAACCGCTGTCTTTGTTTAGCGGAGTGTTTCATGTATCGGCAGTCCAGTTTTGGGACTTGGCTTCGTTCTGACCCAGCGCAACCCCGAGTCCGTCTCGAGACCGGACTTGTTCTTGGTGTACTTAGTGGGGTGGCCCGTGCTTGCTTTGGGTCAGGGCGTCGTGACTTAGGCCCCGACATACCGATGGGTGTATGTTAACTGATCGGCAAAAGGGTCAAGTGCTTGTGGATACTTTGGTGCACCCTGCGGTTAAATCTTTTAGAAGCCGTGTCATGGTTATGGACTACTTGGAGCAGGTCTTGATCATAGACAACTATAACTAAAGTTTCTTGTTATAATTTGACTTGTATCCGATGTGACTAGTAATCGCTTCACCACAACGGAATGGCTAAATAAAAGTACCAACAACTGCTGGATTTGGGATATCTCATGCTATTTGTATCGACTAGTAAGTGTCAACTTCTAGCGAAATGGTTAACTAAAGCATTGCTTGCTTATTTTATCGGGATGATTATCTATACTTGACTAGTAATTACCGCAACGATAACCGAATAAATAAAGCGCCAGCGTGAGTTCCTCGGTTAACTTCTCGGTTGGTATCGGGGAATACCGGGATGGGTTTGTTTGGTGTTGTATTCGAGTTGGATCCGAATAGGTCTCTCTTACCCCTCTCGATAGCCGCCAGTTCTATCGGTCTCTATAGGTTGTTTAGTGCATCTTCTTGCTTCGATCCACCATACCTATGTAGGCGACTTGAATTCTAGTCTCGCTGTAATCGATCTTGGCGCTCCTCTTTTTCCTTTGCCCTTTGTCGGCACCTTTTGTTTAAGCGGGTTTTGAGATCGGCGTCGTTAGAAGGGTTACCCTTCCGGCTTGGGGCAGGGTTATGGGCGCCATTGGTTATTCTTGGGGCTCTTAGCCCC
This sequence comes from Avena longiglumis, assembly GCA_030063025.1. Taxonomy (NCBI): domain Eukaryota; kingdom Viridiplantae; phylum Streptophyta; class Magnoliopsida; order Poales; family Poaceae; genus Avena; species Avena longiglumis. The sequence goes on along the minus strand of CP125978.1, from coordinate 17,890,029 downwards.
ATTTGCATCTTGTCCGTGTAGCCGGACGCTCCATCTTTTCAAGGTGATTTGGATCTTTGTAGTATATACGTATTCTTGACTCTTTGAGTCATTGTATATATCTCGTTACGTGGGTCCCATCGAGGACTGTTGTGTAATGTTATTACTTCGTTTTCCACCCGCACGAAAGTGCCTGGTGGGCACCTTTGAATCGTTTCTATGCGGGTTTGGCGGGTTTCGCTAAAACTTGCATAGGGCCGATTCTGAGGGTGTTACAGAGTGGTATCAGAGCTCAGCAGTTGCGATACCCCACAAGTCCAGCCTGTAGGATAACCTAGCTAACGGCCGAAGTAGAGTGTCAAAACTAATTTTGCAAAATCGGTTGGATAGTTCTGATTAGGTCTGATTTTACTCCTTACCCCTCTGCTATTCTCCTCTTACCTTAACGTGTTTTGAATCCGCTCTCTTCTCTCTCTTCGAGTCCAGGATTTCTCGTGGTTGGGTTCCGTTGTACCTTCAGGGTTTCGCTTCCTCCTTCGATAACGGTGTTCTGCCATCCGGTGTTCGTGTTGTCTGAAGAATCCGTCTACTGTGGTACCATTCTTTGATCCTTGTTTGTGCCTTCCGGTGTTTTCCGACGCGACGACATCATCTACGCCAGATCCGATGCAGGGTCTGCATCACTCCTTTGTTTCCGAACCTCGCTTGCCGAGATCTTCAGTCTAATTCCGAGGGTTGGTTGCATAATCCATCTGTTCGTGTACAGAGTAATGCTTTGAGTGCGGGATGGAGTCGCGACCATACCACTACTCTTATCATTTTCTTTTGTATACTGAAGGGTGGATCGATGCAACTCTTACTCCTTCCATGAAAGTTAGAGGTGGCCTTACCTTTAACTTCGTCCGTTGTTTATCCGGAGTGCCCTCTTGACGAACGTGAACAACGACATCTTGTTGGTGGTGTCGCCGATTTCAAGACGGGACAACGACCTCTTGTTAGTGGTGTCGCGAGGATCTACATGGAGCGAGAAGACGCAGATCGCCGACCTTCCTTCCGGTACCATGAGGCGGATCTCGAGGGTGAGATCCATTGTTAGTGGTGTCGAATTGTGGCATCCCGCAAAACCACTACTAGAAAATCGCGTTTTTTTGTGCATTGCATCATCATGACCGCATGCTCATGTCATCATGCCACCTTGCATTTGACCATCGTCAGCATCTTGCATTTGTTCGCATAAAACTATTTTGGGAAAAACCTGTTTTTGGTTTCTAAACGCCCCGTCTTTGTTCAAACGCAAAACCCGGGTCTCCGGATTATTTTGTTTTGTCTGCTATCGGTTTGCAAAAGCCATGTTTAAAACAAATAAAATTTACAATTATTTTTAGTGGGGCAGTCGAACGGGCCGATTCGACCCGAACGACCAACCCCAGAATAAAATCGGTCCAGCTTAGACCCCACCCCAAATCTTTTCTCACCCCAGTCCTATCTACCCACCCTACCTCCACCTCACCCGCCAATCCCACCCGACCGTCACCCAAACCCTCCACTCATAATCTGCCACATCATCCCACCAGCCACCACTCTCTCTCCTCCCACCCCACCAACCAAAGCAAACACGCAACACCCCACCCCAACCCAACACGCTGGCCATGCCTCACCACCACCAGCCCTCACCCCTCCCACCAGCCTGGTCCCACCCTGGGTCCCACCACCTGCCACAGCCCCCTGTTCTTCTTCCTCCTCTCCTCCTCTCCTTCCTCTCCCGAGCGGCAGCCCCTCCTCCCTCGCCCGCTCTCCTCTCCTCCACCGCGTTCCCCAGCCCTTTTCTTCCTCGGCTCAGCGCCCTCGGCCGACCTCGCTCCCCTCGCCTCCACATCCCCGCTCACCCGCCCGCTCACTGCCCTCTGCCTCCCTCCCTGTGCGCCTCGCTCGCCTGTGGCAACCCTCCCAGCTTCTCTCGCCTGTCTCCTCCCTCTCCAGGCCGTCGCCCGTCCTCCTCGCCCTGCTGCGCGCCACCCGCCAGCAGGCCTCCTCTCGCCTCCACCGTCCCACCTTGCCAGGCCGCGTCGTCACCCGATCCTCGCCTCGGCCCGACCCCACCGTCGGCTCCTCCACCAGCTCGCCTCCGCCCGGGCCGCCCGTCTCACCCTGCCACGCCCGCCTCCTCCGGCCCGCCCGCGGATCTCGCCCTCGGCCTCAAGGCGCGCCGCCTCCTCGCGTCGGCGCCCGCCACCGACCCGCGACCCGCCGCTCAGGCCGGCCCTCTCCTGCTCCCCGACCCAGCCGTCCTCGTGCCCAACCACCTCGCCGTCGAGCCGCCCTCGTCCCCCTGCTAGATCGCCCCGGTTGTCTCCAGCGCCCCGCCGGCCTCCTCGGTGCCCGGCCGTGACCCACTCCTCTCGCCCTCCGCCACCCCTGCCTTGCAGCCGTCCGGCCTCCTCCGCTGCGGTCCCGACCGCGTCGCCCATGGTAGCCTCCCTGTCCGCGTCCGTGGTCCCGACCGCCTCCCTCGCCCGCCTCGGTACCCCTCCGTCGCCCTCTCCCTCCGCGGCAGCCACGCATGCCTTAGAGTACCAAGATCTTCTTGTCGACAAGATCCCTGGCGCAAGTTGACAACGATGTATCAAGAAGGAGCCTCGAGAACGCTCACGTGGAACGCCAAGAACTTCTACCGGAGACCGACCCGATACACGAACCCGAAGACCGCGGATGCGACAAGACCGTCGCTCGGACGCCAAGACCGCCACATGGAACGATAAGCGCTTCATCTCGGATACGCCAAGTACTTCAGCCAGATGCCAAGACCGACTCGATGGCACGGACCCGACAAGATCTTCGTGATGACAGCGACCAGAGCGAGTCCGATGCGCCCCCGGCGCCGAACCAAGTCCTGCTTCCCGGAGACGACAAGGTCTACCTCAGTTATCCGAGAACGCTCCCGCCGGGACCGAACCCCAGATCCGAACCCTGAGACCGACCCCGAACCCCGGAACCCCAAGTTCGTCGAGACCCCGTAATGTGTGAACCCCTTCCCGAAACCCTATTTTATAACATAATACAACTTGTGGCATATTAACTTGTCATACTTGCATGCATACTTGTCATGTGGTTTGGGGGCCTTATGCCGATTCACCATATAATTAAATATGGGGCCCATATGCGGGCAAATCTAGTCTTATATTGGCCTCATTTAAGTTTGTGCATCGAACCGTTGTCATATCTTGCCTTGTTAAAAACAACATTTAATTGCGGGGTATCTAAATAACTTGAACCGTTTAATTAATTGTCGGGACCCCCGGTTCCACTTAATACGACCTAATTGCATCGCACCTTTACCATGCCATGCATCATGCCGATCTTCTGCTGTTGTATTAAATACTGCATCCGGTGTTTATTCTAGTGTTTTGCTTCTTCGCGGATAGGGCCGTTGAGTTGATGTGAGCTTCGCCCCGATCTTCGGATGAACCTTCGACAATGTTTTCAGGCGAGCATCTCCCCCTTTCTACCTATCTTACTTTTATAGTATTTATTCCCTCCTGTTGATCTATTGCTATCTGTGTTGCGATGCTCTAGTTTCTGTACCCGTGATATCCCTTGCAGCCATATATTGCCTTGGACACATCCTACTACCTGTTGTTTGGTAGATAGTTGGACTTGCGCGCCGTAGTCGCTTGCTCAAGTGCTGTTGCGTGTCGTCAAGTATCGCAGTTGTTGGAGTATTGCCGCATGTTAATGTTGGAGCTGATCATGGCTTTAATTATTGTTCACTGTAATTATTGTTTAACAACTAAAAATTGAAGTAGGTAAGCAGAGGCACCGGTGGGGGATAGATAATATCTAGTTTCCGACCGCCCACTTGCGTCCCGTAGGACCCCGAGTTCTTGACACCTATTCCGAGATCGAGCGCGCTAACCACAGGTGGGGAGATATGGGCCCCCCATCGATTAGTACCTGATTTCAAAGTATTGTACTGGGGGCCACAAACTAGTTTGAGGTTTTATTTACTATCCTGTACTTATGCCATGCTTTACTGCTTTATTTACGATTGTGTGAGGAGCACTGTTATCGTTTAGGCGGAGTGTTTGCTGTATCGACAGAGCTTTGGGACTTGCATCGTTACAACCAGCGCAAACCCCGAGTCCGTCTTGACCGGCCGACTTCTTGGGTGTACTTAGTGGGGTGGCCCCGTGCTTGCTTTGGAGTGCAGGGCGTCGTGACTTAGGCCCCGCCGACATACCGATGGGTGTATGTTAACTGATCTGGTAAAAAGGGTCGAAGTGCTTGTGGATACTTTGGTGCACCCCTGCAGGGTTAAATCTTTTCGAGAAGCCGTGTCCGCGGTTATGGACTACTTGGAGCACAGGTCTTGATCATAGACAACTATAACTAAAGTTTACTGTTATAATTTGACTTGTATCCGATGTGACTAGTAATCAGCTTCACCACAACGGAATGGCTAAATAAAAGTACCAACAACTGCTGGGATTTGGGATATCTCATGCTATTTGTATCTGACTAGTAAGTGTCGCAACTACAACGGAATGGTTAACTAAAACGGCCCATTGCTTATTTTATCAGGATGATTATCTATACTTGACTAGTAATTACTGCAACGATAACCGAATAAATAAAACTGCCAACTGTGTGAGTTCCTCGGTTAACTTTCTCGGTTGGTATAGAGGGGGAATACCAGGATGGGTTTGTTTGGTGTTGTATTCAGGTTGGATCCGAATAGGTCTCTCTTACCCCTCTCTGATAGCCGCCAGTTGTATCGAGTCTCTATAGGTTGTTTAGTGCATGCTGCCGCTGCCGCTCAGTCCACCATACCTATGTAGGCGAGGACCGCCTTGGTCTAGTCTCGGTGTCTTGGCCTCGATCTTGGCTCCTATTTTTCCTTTGCCCTTTGTCGGCACCCCTTTTGTTTAAGCGGGTTTTGAGATCGACGTCGTTAGCGTGGTTACCCTTCGGCTTGGCACAGGCAGGTTATGGGCGCCATTGGTTATTCTTCGTGGCTCTTAGCCCCATTTGCATCTTGTCCGTAGTCGGACGCTCCATCTTTCAAGGTGATTTGGATCTTTGTAGTATATCTGTATTCTTGACTCTTTGAGTCGCTGTTGTATATACGTTGTGGGTCCCATCGAGGACTGTTGTGTAATGTTATTACTTCGCTTTCCACCATACGAAGTGCTGGTGGCACCTTTGAATCGTTTCTATGCGGGTTTGGCGGGTTTCGCTAAAACTTGCATAGGGCCGATTCTGAGGGTGTTACAACAGCCGCCGGTCCGGAGAGGCCGGGGTGTTACATATGTGAGTTCCATCAGCACTTGAAATCACTGGGTACTACAATTGCAAGTAGAGTTGTAACTAGGAACATTTGATTGTTCACACGAGTTGCATGTACACTTGAAACTGGCCTTTTTCTTGGTATGATTTAGGGGTTATGTGAGTTCCATCGGTACTTGAAATCACAGGGTACTACAGTTGCAAGTAGGGTTGTAACTGGGATTTTTTTTATTGTTCACACGAGTTGCATATCCACTTGGAACTGATTTTTCTCGGTATGATTTTAGGAGGTATGTGAGTTGCATCAGCACTTGAAATCATGGGTACTATAGTTGCAAGTAGGGTTGTAACTAGGAACATTTTGATTGTTCACATGAGTTGCATGTCCACTTAAAACTGTATTTTTTCTGGGTAGTATTTTAGGGGATATGTGAGTTGCATCAGCACTTGAAACTGTCATTTTTCTCACGGGTACTACAATTGCAAGTAGGGTTGAAACTGGTAACATTTTTTGATTTGTTCACACGAGTTTCATGTCCACTTGAAGACCTTTTTCTCGGTACGATTTTAGCAGGTATGTGATTTACATCAGCACTTGAAATCACATGCAGTACAGTTGCAAGTAGGGTTGTAACTGAGAACATTTGATTTGTTCACACGAGTTGCATGTCCACTTGAAACTGGTTTTTCTTGGAAGGATTTTAGGGGGTAGTTGCATCAACACTTGAAATCATGGGTAGTACAGTTGCAAGTAGGATTGTAACCGGGAACATTTGATTTTGTTCTCATGAGTTGCATGTCCACTTGAAACTAGTTTTTCTCGGTACAATTTTAGGGGGTAGGTGTGTTGCATCAACACTTGAAACTGTCATTTTTCTCATGGGTAGTACAGTTGCAAATTGTGTTGTAAATGGGAACACTTCATTTGTTCACACGAGTTGCATGTCCACTTGAAACTGTCCTTTTCCTTAGTACGATTTTAAGAGGTACTTGAAATCATGGGTAGTACAAAATGCAAAGTTATAACAGGGAACATTTGATTTATTCACACGAGTTGCATGTCGACTTGAAACTTGTTTTTCGTGGAAGAATTTAGGGGTTATGTTATCAACAGTTGAAACTATAATTTTTCTCATGGGTAGTACAATTGCAAATTGTGTTGTAACTGGGAACATTTTTATTGCTCACACGAGTTGCATGTCCACTTGAAACCGGCCTTTTTCTCGGTACGATTTTAGGGGGTATGTGACATCAGCACTTGAAATCACGGGTAGTATAGTTATAAGTATGGTTGTAACTGGGAACATTTGATTTGTTCACACTAGTTGCATGTCCACTTGAAAATGTTTTTTCTTGAAAGGATTTTAGGGGGGTATGTGAGTTGCATCAACACTCGAAACTATCATTTTTCTCACGGGTAGTACAGTTGCAAGTTGTGTTGTAACTAGGAACATTTCATTTGTTCATATGAGTTGCATGTTGACTTGAATATGGTATTCTTGGAAGGATTTAGGTGGTATGTGAGTTGCATCAACACTTGAAACTATCATTTTCTCACGGATAGTAAGGTTGCAAGTTGTGTTGTAACTAGGAACATTTTGATTGCTCACACGAGTTGCATGTCCACTTGAAATTGGCCTTTTTATCATTACGATTTTAGGGGGTATGTGTGAAGGTAATATACCCTAGAGTCAAATATTTAATGGCATATTTTATAAAGTTTATGATTAAGTTTTATATCATGCTAGAACTGTATTGATTAGGAAACGTTAATACACTTATGATATACAAACAACCAATAGTTCCTAGTGAAACTCTAGTCACTGGTTCATTGGTCAACGGATGATCAAAGGTTTCTTGATCATGTCGGTGCCTCGGCCCCTAATAAGAGTTTGAAATTATAATTAAAATCTTATTTGAATAAAGGCAAGTGCCTATTATAAATAAATAATAAACCATAAATGAATAAAAGAAATATTCCAAAAATGGTCTTTAAAATACATGTTTAAACACTAGAGAAACTTATTGAAAGTTTGGGAAAAATTTGAATTCAAACAAGTATTTGAATCAATTGAATAAATTCAAAACAGAATAAAAGAAACAGAAAAAAGAAAAAGAAATAGGAAAAAAAATGATTTGGACCCAGCCCAGCAAACCAGGCCCAGCAGTGCAGCCCACTTCCGTCTCCTCCCCCCGAACCGTTTTCTTCTCACTCAAACGCGCACCCACTCAGCCACTGACAGCAAGGCCCCACTTCACCCCTCTCTATTTCGCTGACCAACCGACCCCACTTGCCAGTTCATCGTCTCCACCCCGTGACTCGTCCCCCAAAACTTCGCCGTTTCTGCTAATTACTCCACGCATTAATTCGCGTTGATGCTGCATTGATTCCGCCCCGTGATCACGCCCATTTAATCGCCTCCTCCCACTCTCCCTTTCCCTCGATCGCTCGCACCAAATCGCCTCCAGACTGCCTCAATTTCACTCTCGAACCCCACTATCTCCGACGAGCCACCGTTACGATTCTGGCCAACACCGTCACCCCCACTATCCCTGCTTCATACGAGCTTGCTCGCTAGCATCTCCTGCACCTCCCAGTACCGCCCGCTTGGCCATGCGTGCCCCGTAGCCTCGGCAACATCTTCGACTGAGCACCACCGCCGTCTGCCTCGACTCCGGCAGCTCCACACGGTGAGACCCGACCATCCCCTCCTCTCTGGTTGATGTCGCCTGTTTCATGTCCTATCGTGCTTCGTAACCTCGCCCCTGACAATGACAGTACGTGCCTGAGCCAGTGACCAACTCCGGCAAGGAATTACCATCGTCCCCGTGCGCCCCTTCGCCAACCACGGCCACGTTGAGCATCGTCACCTTCCTGCGAATCTGGTGAGCTACTCCTTCCTCACCCGCGCTTCCTAAATCGTCGGCAACGCCACCGCCAGAGCGCCGCCGCCAGCGCCGTCCATCTTAGGTCACACCTCTGTCAGCCGTTAGATTCAAATCGTAAGGATACGATAGATCCACTTAACCGAAGGGGTATGATTCCATCTGAGTCGCACAGATCTCTTTAAATCCAACGGCTGTAGCTGCACAATCCACGCGAACCGGTATCAGCGAATCAGAAACAGCCACATAGCCCTGCCTGCTGATTTGAATAGAAATTTCATCTATTAGATGTTTAGATTTGAAAAATTCATAACTTTAAATCCACACGTCCAAATTTTGCAAACTTTATATCAATGGAATCAGCAAAAATAAGCCTTTGCAACGATGCCCTTTGTTTAGTGATTTTCTTCTGGAAAATTAGTTGTTTTTGCAGAAACATGTGTAGGCCTAATTTGAGTATAAAAATTATTCTAAAAATATTTTTAGGGTAAAATCTTTTGTAAATGGTTTGTTTTGAACCTACTGACCATAAAAACCAAATTGTAGATTTAAAAGTATATTTTGTGATGCTAAGGAATAAATCTTTAAATAAAAGCATTTCTAGTTAAATAAAAATATTGATTATGGTTTTAAAATGTGATTTGGCAACCAGTTTGGTTGCCAAATGTTTCTGCAAGTTTGAACTGTGGGCTTTTCTTCACTTTTACTTAGTCTAGCAAGGGGTGAAAAGAACTGGAAATTTTTTTGTTTGAAATCTTGGACTAGAAACACTCAAAGTGACCTAGTGAGCAAGATTGGCAAAAATGACCATTTGCTTTATTTGATATGTTTTTGATTTTCTCTTGATTTGTTTCTGCATGGAATTGTTTTATATGATGTTATATTCATATTTAAACCATTTCTTGCTATTTAGGTTAATCACACAAGTTCATTCATGCATTCATCAAATCATCACATACACACATGCATTCATATGATTTAAATTAATCAAATTTTTGTTAACCCTAATTTTAGTGATTAGAGTTTGATGATCATTGTTTCATATTTTTGGGATGTTACAAACCTTCCACCCTTAAACAAAATCTTGTCCCGAGATTTGAAAAAGAAGAAAAAGGATTACCTAGGATTTAAAAAGATTGGGAAACTCCGTCCTGATGTGATCTTCGCGCTCTTAGGTAGCTTATTCTTCAGTGTGGTTGCTCCACTGAATATTGAGAAACTTGATGCTTCGGGTTCTGGTGGTTCTGAAATATTCTTCCAAAATACGGATGGGTACTTCGGGATACTTCTGGTCATTGTTGATCTCTATGGTCCGGTGATCAATGTTCTTGAAAACTTCAGTCTTCTCCGGAACTTCAAGGAATTTGCGAAGTAACAATATATGGAACACATTGTGCACTGCTGACATTTCCTCGGGCAGTTCCAATTGATATGATACTTCTCCTCGATGATTCAGAATCTTGAAGGGTCCGATATATCTGGGGGCTAACTTTCTTTTAAGCTGGAAACGCTGCATTCCCTTCAAAGGCGACACTTTGAGATACACAAAATCTCCGATATTGAAAGTGAGGTCTCGACGTCTCTTGTCGAAGTAACTCTTCTGTCTTGACTGGGTGGTCTTGAGGTGCTCATGAATCCTGTGAACTTTCTCTTCTGCTTCTCATAGGATGTCGGGTCCAAAAATCTGACTCTCTCCTACTTCCGACCAATTCAAAGGGGTGCGACACTTCTTTCCATACATGAATTCAAATGGGGCCATTTGCAGACTAGCTTGATAACTGTTGTTGTATGAAAATTCTGCGAATGGTAGACGGTCTTCCCATTTAGATCCATACTCTAGCACACATGCTCTCAACATATCTTCGTATTTGATTTACTCGGTCCGTTTGTCCATCGGTCTGAGGGTGATACGATGTGCTGAAATCTAGTCAGGTTCCTAAACCTTCTTGGACCTTCTTCCAAAATCTCGAGGTAAACTGGGTTCCTCGATCCGATACAATGTTCCTGGGGACTTCGTGCAAACTGAAGATTCTAGCGATGTATAACTCTGCTAGCTTCGAACTCTGGTATGTGGTCTTGACTGGTAAGAAATGGGCGACTTTGGACAATCTGTCCACTTTGACCCAGATAGAGTCATTTCCCCTACTAGAAGTAGGCAATCCGGTGATAAAGTCCATTCCAACTGAATCCCATTTCCATTCTGGAATATGTAATGGTTGCAATAGTCCCGCGGGTCTTTGATGTCCCGCCTTGACTCTCTGACATATATCACACTTGGCAATATAGCTTCCGATTTCTCTCTTCATCTTATGCCACCCAAATTGTTCCTTCAAATCCTGATATATCTTCATTCCTCCGGGGTGGATAGAATAAAGAGTATCATGGGACTCTTTCAAAACCACTTCTTTCAATTCCGAATCTCTGGTACACAGAGACGTACTTTGTACCACAGAACTCCTTCTTCGTCTTCGGTGAATCCGGGTACTTTGTCACGATATGACATTTGATTCCATCGATACTAGCATTTCCTTTTGTGCCTCTTTGATCCGACCGATCAAAGTGGGTTGAAGTTCTATACTAGCCAAAAATCCTTCACTCACTAATTCCATCCGAAATCTTCCATCTCTTTGTGCAAACTTGGTTTCTCCTTCAAAATCATGGAGTTCAAGCGGCGGCAACTGCTAAGGGCATCTGCTACCACATTGGCTTTACCGGTGATAGTGAATGTCCGATCATAGTCCTTGATTAGCTCAATCCATCTTCTCCTCATATTCAGCTCCTTCCGTGTGAATATATACTGTGCTCTTGTGATCCGAATAAATCTCACAACGGTTTCCCATGAGATAATGCCTCCATGTTCGTGGCTAGAACTACGATCGCTAGTTCAAGGTCATGGGTTGGATAATTCTATTCATGATGTTTCAGGTCGGGATAGATAAGATATAACCTTGCCTTCTTGCATTAGCACACATCCGAGATCAATCTTGGATGCGCCACAATACACATCAAAGGGCTTGATATCCGCATGATCAAGATTGGGGCTGAAATCAATCTTATCTTGAGTTCTTGAAAACTCGCTTCACATTTGTCCGTCCATTCAAACTTCTTGTCCTTCAAAGAATTGGGTCATGGGTCTGGCAATACTCAAGGATCCTTCTACAAACTTGCGGTAGTATCCCGCGAATCCGGTAAATGCATGAACTTGGGTTTGAGTGGTTGGGGCTTGCCAATCTTCGACATCCTTCAACTTCGTAGGGTCAACGCCAATTCCTCCGGCTGATACAATATGTTCGAGGAATCCTACCTCCTGTAACCAGAATTCACATTTGCTAAACTTGGCATATAGCTGATGCTCTCTAAGGGTTCCAAGAATGGTCCTTAGGTGTAGCTCATGTTCTTCTTCTGATTTGGAATAAATTAGAATGTCATCGATGAAAACAACGACAAACTTATCCAGGAAGTCCATAAAAATCTTATTCATGAGATTCATCAAATAAGAGGGGGCATTGGTTAATCCAAAAGACATGATCGTATACTCATATAATCCATATCGGGTGGTAAAGGCAGTCTTTGGAATATCCTCTACGCGAATCTTGAGTTGATGATAGCTAGTTCTGAGATCAATCTTAGAAAACACTTTGGCACCAGTCAACTGGTCAAACAGGTCTTCTATCTTTGGCAATGGGTACTTGTTCTTGATGGTGACGTCATTCAGCTTCCGATAATCCGTACACAAACGGTTACCTCCATCTTTCTTGTCCACAAATAATACAGGTGATCTCCATGGTGACGCACCTGGTTGAATCAGTCCAATTTCCAACATGGCATCTAGTTGTTTCTTCAGTTCCGCTAGTTTAGACGGGTTCATACTATATGGTCTCTGGGCTATGGGTCCGGTTCCAGGGATTAGTTCAATGATAAACTCGATATCCTGATCTGGAGGCATACCGGGCAAAACATCTGGAAATACATCGGGGTATTCAGACAATCCGAACTTGGTCAATGGTTGGTTGGGCTATACTCTTGTTGCACTTGAATTGACGGGCCAAGGTTTCAGATACATGCTCGACTGATATTCCGGCTGTACTGGTCATGGTTATGGCTTTCTTGGCACAGTCAATTAATCCTTGGTGTTTGGACATCCAATCCATTCCTAGTACTACTTCCAAACCTTTAGTTCTGAGTACTATTAGATTATCATAAAAATCTATGCCATGGATTTGGATGGCGACGGCTTTGCAAATTTTCCTAGCTTTGATGGTTGAACCATGTATTTGAACAATCATAACATGCTTCAATTTGGTTGGTTGAATCTTACTAGTGCATGCAAATTCTTCAGTGACAAATGAGTGCGATGCTCCAGAATCAAACAACACTCTTGCAAGTACTGATTTAATAGAAAACATACCCAGCACGACATCTGGTGCTTCTTGGGCTTCTTCAGCATGCATGAGAAAGAGATGGCCGTTGCGGTTGAGAGAGTTCCCTAGGGCAAACCTTCTTCCGAGCTGAACACGACGCTGCTGCTGAGCTGGGGCATTTGCATTGGGGGCTGTGGCAATCTTCTTGGGGCACTCATTGGAATAGTGACCCTTGGTTCCACATTCATAACAAATCACTTACGACTTGTCCTTTGCTGCAACAGGCACAACATTGCTTCCAGTCCTTGGGGCAGTGTTGGTGTTGGTGACGGCATTGTTGTTGTTGAACTTGGGTGGTGCACGGTTGAAATTGCTGGGGTTGCCGGGGTTGTTGTGGTTTCCTCCGGGCCTTGGGTTTCCACGATTGGGATAGGTCAGACTGTTCATCGGGGGTCTGTTGTTTCTTGGGGCAAATCCTGGAGATGGGTTGGGGCGATACTTTGGTGTATGGTGGGTTCCTGGTTGATGCATCATGCGACGCTTGCGGTTCTCATTAGCTTGATTGATCTTTCCTTACATCTGAATGGCAGAGTCAACTAAGGCTTCAATATCAGCAAAGGGGATATTGATTAACACCGTCTGCATCTCATCATGCAGACCATTCAGGAATCTCTCCTTCTTCTTGGCTTCAGTGTCGATCTCATCCGGTGCATACCTAGCCAATGACAAAAATTTGTCACAAGATTCCACATCATCATCCTTCCTTGCTTCAGTTCCCTGAATTCATCTCCCATCCTCTTGATCAAACCCGGTGGCACATGGGTTCTGCTGAACTTGACTTTGAATTCATCCCAAGTCATCATCTGACCTCCTATCATTGCGCGAACGGTTGTTCCACCATGCTCTTGCATCTCCTGCCAGATAGTGGGTAGCAAACAACACTTTCTCGTTAGCTTCCACTCCTGCAACTTCCAGATTGTTCTCCATGGTCTGCAACCAATCATCTGCGTCTAGGGGCTCTTCTGACTTAGTGAAAACATGTGGATTGGTGTTCTGGAAATTCTTGAGCTTAGATCCATGTTTGTCCTGATTTCCATGGCCTTGATTGTTGTTGGCCATCTGAGATATCTATTGAATGGTGGCTAAGTTGGCTTGGCGTTCGGCTCTTTCAGCTTCGCGATCAGAAACCAACATTTGCAAGATCTGCAACATCGGGTCCGGGGATGAACCGCTTCCTCCGCGAGGCATCTAAAGATTGGGATAGATCATGAGAAAAGAGGGAAATTTCTAAGGTTCAGGGGTTTTGAAAAGTTTTTGAAGTTTGACTCAGATTTTTCTAGCAACTTGCTTTTCATTCATTCATAGCACACGATACAAACACACACCACAACAAAGAAATACAGATGGTTTTAAGAACCATTTGGGAAACTACGATACAGTGGGACCGAATACAACTCACTAACGCTAGTGCTCAAGTGCTACTACTCCTCGGAGTCAGTGGAACTAATAGAGATACTAGGCACTATGCCACTAACAGATCTTATTCGATTACATGATAGAACTCATCCAATCCCTACCATCCCCAAGCCTATAGTGGGGGATTACTCACTCATGGATGAGGGAAACATCGGTGGTTGATGGAGATGCGTTGGTGTTGACGATGGCGATGATCCTCTCGAAATTCCCCGTCCCGGCAGGGTGCCAGAATGGAGTTTCTGGATCTGAATCTTGGTTTTTGGTGGTGACGGCGGAGCGGAACTCTTTCTAGAAAACTATCGACCCCCCCCGGTTTTTAGGTCGAAAGGCAATTTATAGGCGCAGAGGGAGGTCGAGGAGGTGCCTGGGATGGACACACCCCCACCAGACGCGGGGTCAGGTGAGCCCACGTCTAGGGTGGCTCCGGGCCCCCCAGGCCTCCCCTCCTTCTCTTCCTCTAGCTCCGTGGATCTTCTGGTGAAATATAATTTTTGGCATATTTTCCTGGGTTTTTCCTGATAGTTCATTTTCTGCACAAAAACAAGACACCAAGGTAATTCTGTCAGAAATACGATCGTGTTAGTTGTATCCAAATCACACAAGTCTAGAGGAAAAGCAATAGCAAAGTGTTCGAGAAAGTAGATACGTTTTGGACGTATCAACTCCCCCAAGCTTAGATTATTGCTTGTCCTCAAGCAATTCAGTTGAAAACTAAGTGCGATAAAAGAACTTTCACGAACACTTTGCTTTACATGATGTAAATATTATCAGCATAGGAGTAGATGCTTAGACAATTCATAATAATAAGTATGCAACTAAGTCTACTCAATAGTCATTGCAAGCTATGAAGAGAAAACCAACTCAATAATAATAAGTAGCATGAAACATAAACATAAGCAACATTGCAATGCTCATAATAAGGTATGATAGAGTGGTATCTCGCTTGCCTTTGTTTGAAGAGCACAATATAAATGCCAAGGCACCTCTGAAGTTCACATGAAGACTAGAGATAAAGATATCAGAGATACAAGCATCAAATTCATGACATAATTAACCAAGTTTTGGAACAAACACAAGAATGACAACTATGCTCTCAAGAAGGTGCTCATAGAATACGTGGTGACTCAACGAGGTTGTGAAAATGGTTTCATGAAGGTTTGAAAGGCTTCCCAATGTTGAAAGGAAGGTACTCATTAGCTTTGAGCTCTCATTGCCCCTATCATAGGCATCTTCATGTGGTTAAGGTGAAAGTGAGGTTCACTCTAAATCATATGCTTGACAGACCATAGACTGGAAATCCCAAGTCCCTTGAGTACGAGGGTCGCTCCGCATGCTACTCAACTTTGGTCATCTGAAAGTTCTTGTCATTGTAAATAAATGCATATCATCGAGAACCGCCAACGGGGTACCCCTTGTACATGGTACATGAGCTTTCCCATAACCAAAATGACAAGGCAAGCAGACAATAAGCATCTCAGCAATCTTTTTATTTACCGTATGCATAGCTTTTTATTGAGGACGCTTCATAGATGCTCATTATGGTGATGCTGCAAGTTTCCACCATGATTAAGCATGGCTTAGGCTAGCGGCCCAGGCGTTTCTCTAACACAATGTATAAACTCCATGAACTCACAACCTCCCCTTTATTTCACATCATCGACATCCGTAAACAAAACAGCAAGGAATCAACTGGATGAGATATCCAAAAAGTGTTGAAAGTGTTCCCCGTGGTAGCACGGTTCTGCTGACTCCCATATATAATTAGCAAGCATATAACTTTCATGGACTAGTCACAATGGTTCAGAATTATTAAGTGCAAGGAATAAAGTGTGCCATCAGAATTATTTTATTTTGGAAGAAAACACGACATATAGAATATGCACTGAAATATCAAATGATGCTAATAGGTAGGTATGGTGGACACAGCTGGCAATATTGGTTTTGGGGAGTTGGAAGCACAGGTAGAGCACATATTCAGTGCAAGTGAAGGATAGCAATAGAGAGGGAGCGACAAACGAGAGAGCAATAGTTGTCATAATCATGCTTGCAACAAAACATGACTAATTATGGCATGAAAGTGATACAATAACTCTAAGGCAAAATAAATCATCGAGGCTTACTGACTAATGATTAGTCATATGCATGCGTGAGCATGTGCCAAGTCGATTCACATGAACATTCAGAGGAGGGTACCACAATATCATACCAAAGTATGAATAAAACAATGCAAGCAAACATTCATATGACATGCTACAAACTATTAGCAAGCTGGAGCTAATCATAGACAAGCAAGAACTACTAAGCATCCATAATGACATACACCTTACACAAACAGGCTAAGCATGCTCACAATGAAGAGTATATGTACAAAAATGAAACAAATAGAGTTTTTTACCAGCCTCTTACCACACCTCGAGTTGTCTTAATCTTCATTATTGCCCTTCACTTGTGTGACTTGAATAATTAACATGAAACCAAAATCCACTGAGGACGGGTGAACCCTGCAAATAACTCACAAAACCAAAGAAGAAGAACAAATATTTTTGGTGTTTTCGAATTTTTAGAAACAAGCAAACAAAGAAAAACCAAACAAAAACAAGCAAACAAAGAAAAACCAAACAAAAACAAAGCAAACCAAACAAAGCAAAATCTTTTTGGATTTTTCTTTTAAGGAAAACCAAAACAAAGAAACAAACCAAGAGAAACAATGAAAATATTTTTGGTATTTTTGGGTTTTTTAGAAAGAAGCAACAAAAACCAAAAAGAAAGCGAAACAATAGATATACAAAGAACCGACCGAACATGATATATAGATGAGTGTGATGTCGGTATACCTCCCCCCAAGCTTAGGCTTTTGGCCTAAGTGGGGCTCAATCCCATGGTGCCCAAGTAGATGCACCTCCGTAGTATGTCGAGGAAGCTCCCTCGTTCTGGTACGAGCTCGAGGCCTCCCCTGTGTATGCAGGGGGGTCGTATGATGGTGCTTCCTCCTGATAGTGCCCGTGGAAGTTAAGGGAGTGCAACAAATCATCCATCTCCGCCTTCGAGCGTGACCAAGATCCCTGAGAAATACTGAACAAAGTAGTTTGGGGTAGAGGGATCTCTCTCTCTTCCCCATCAATAAACAACATTCTATAAACCAAGTTTTCAAGAGTAGATCTAGTGGTGACAAAGTGGTGCACCTTCATGGCAGCAAGATCAAGCCTCTGAGGAGCCAAAACTGTATCATGTGGATCAACAACAATGCTTAAGGCAGCATCAACACGGGTAGCAATAATTCCCCATAATGGGTCCTTAGCTAAACGACGAGCAATGAGAGAACCAAGATTATACCAGACTCATTGTTGGTAGCGCAGCTAAGAAGGCCAATTGATAGTTGTAAATATTACTAGTGTTCTCCTACCAAGAGCACCGTGGCAAGATAGTAGGCAAAATACACGATGGTGAAGTTGAATGTTCTTTATCTTCCCTCGCTAAGCTCTACGGTCATCATCATTGGTTATTCCTCAGTAAATCTCTAGCAAATCCGCAGGTAGAGCTTGAATCTTCTTTGATGACCCATTTGTACTAAGTCCAAGGGCCTTGCAAAATTTCTTCAATGTCATAGAATGAGCCCTGCCATAAATTTTGAAAGACACAGAAGGCTTGTATATACTATTAGTAAAGGAGAAACTCTACACAAATATTTTAGTAATCAAAGCATATTGTGCACTCTGATCCTGCATGTAACTTTTTAGTCCCGCCCTCTGCACCAAAGTCATGAAATCATTAAGAATCCCAGCAGCTTGCAAGAAAGTTTGACAAGGAAAGGTGGAGGGGTGCGCAACCCCTTCATCTCCCTCGTCACCAAATCGCGGAGTGATGAGATCCTCATTGTATGAGGGTCTAGTACTAGTAGATGACCTTGGAAGCCTTGCCCTTCTAGGTGCATCACTCTCAAATATTTCACCAAAGGTGTGGTGGTCCATGACTTCCCTATTCTGAAATTTTTAAACAACCATCAAACCAAGTGATTTCTATGTTGATAAATGATGAGCAACTACTATAGGAACTTGCTAGAGGACTACACATGCATCAAAACAAAGTTTCTAAGCAAAGAACAAGCATGCAAGCTCAAACAACCTGTCACCTATAGCATCAAAATACTCAAGATACAATCTACCAATCACAAATCTAATTGGACAAGTGGAGGAGGGACATACCAAGGAGCAATCCCTCCAAAAATCAGTACTTGAGGTGGGATGAACAAGGAGATCGAAAATCGTGAGCAAGAACAGCAAGAACTCGAGCTTGAGCAAGTTTTCTGGTGTTTTTCGGGAGAGAGAAAGAAGGTAGCTTTGAGGAGGCAGCCTGGAGGGCCCTAGGTGGGCCAGACCTCCCCAGGCGCCGATACCTGGTAGGCCTGGTGGCCAGGGGTGGCCCCCTGGGTCATCTCAGGTTCCACTCTGCCCCTTTTTTCGAGGAAAAATTTATTTTTAATTTTCTGGGATTTTTCGGGAAACTTTATTTTTGGCTAATTTTCAGGGTATGAAAATTGATTTTCTCGCAGAAACATTTTTTCAGAAGAAGCAAAAGCAAACCAACAGCCAAACTACAGGAGCTCTAAGAAACTCAAACAAGCAAAACTAGAAAACTAAAGATAAAGCAGAGACTAGGAAGGAAAAGAAAGCAAGTATAACAATAGTGAAAACATTATTTTGTTCATTAAAATCCTTTTGTTAACAAGGTTGATCAAGTCTTGTTACCAAAACAATCTTATATGAAGCAAAACTTTGCATTCCACAAGGTGATTATGTTACCTCATACTTTATAGCAATGGTCCCAATCATAATAGTTTCAAAATTTTCTTGTGGAATGGGACAATATATTTCTCCAACCTTGATGCTCTCAATATTTTCAATAGAATTCAGGCAATAGCTCTTAACAACCTTCTTGGGGAAATAGACAGTGTGCTCTTTGTCATTAATATTGAATGTTACTTTTCCTCGATTGCAATTGATGACATCACCTGTAGTATTAAGAAAAGGTCTCCCAAGAATAATAGACATATTATCATCTTCAGGCATTTCAAGCACAACAAAATCAGTTAGAACCATGCAATTATGAGCAACCTGAACATGAACATCCTCACATATAACAACAGGAATAGTAGTTGAATTATCAGCCATTTGCAAAGAAATATCAGTTAGTATCAACTTTTCTAGCTGGAGTCTCTTATAGAGAGAAAAAGGCATAACACTAACTTCAACTCCCAAATCACATAAAGCAGTTCTAACATAATTATTCTTAATGGAGCAAGGAATAGTTGGTAATACCTGGATCACCAAGTTTCTTTGGAACCTTACCATTGAAGGAATAATTAGCAAGTAGAGTAGAAATCTCCTCATTAGGAATCTTCCTTTTATTAGAGACAATATCCTTCATATACTTTGAATAAGGAGGCAACTTTATAGCATCATTCAAAGGAATTTGCAAGAATAAAGGCTTCATCCACTCACAAAACTTTTTGTAGTGTTCTTCCCCCTTTGACTTGTGTTTCGTACCTGGAAAAGGCATAGGTTTCTGCACCCAAGGTTCTCTCTCTTTACCATGTTTATTAGCAATAAAATCTTCCTTTGTGTACCTAGTGTTCTTAGTGTGCTTCTCAGGTTCTTCCTCACCTTCCTCCTTATCAGGAGACTCATTATTATCATTACCACCCTCAGTTTCAGTATCAGAGACAGATATACTATTAGGATCTATAGCAGGTTCAAGTGGTTCCTCAACTATCTTATGTTTCTTTTTCTTCCTCCTACGAGGACTACCACTATCTTCACCTTGTTGGGAATCCTTCTCTATTCTTTTAGGGTGTCCTTCAGGATATAAAATAACTTGAGTAGCTATACCACTCCTAGTTCTAATTCCATAAGCATGTTTATCTCCTGAACCATTAATTAGCATATCCTTTTGTACCTTAGCAAGTTGATCAAGTTGGGTTTGAACCATTTGAAAGTGTTCACAAAGTATTTTAAAATCACTAGAAGTTCTTTCCATAATATCTTTCAACTCATGGATAGCTCTAGAGTTTTCCAATAAATGATTCTGAACTTATTTATTAAAATACCCTTTCTTAACAATAAAAGTGTCAAGTTCCTCTAAACATTGATGAGGAGGCTTACCATAAGGAATGTCACCTTCATCAAAGTGTTGGAGAGAGTGTACCTCAATAGTAGATGAGTGGGGAAAAGTCTCTGCAAAGCAGCATGTCTAGCACTGGGAGGAAAATATTTCTGGAAGAAAGAAGCAATCAGGGCTATCAATGGAACCAGAAGGTAACCTATTAAACCAAGCCGTAGCTCCTCCTTTTAGTGAAAAAGGGAAGATCTTAGCAACAAAGTACTTGCGCATCTTAAAATCATCAAAGAATAAAGCACTCATAGTAGAAAGCTCATTCATATGAGCCACATCACTCTCATTTTCAGTCGCACAAAAAGGTTCTTTCTCAACAATATCTAAATAAGATAAATCAAGAGAGAAATCATAATCTTCATCTTTAATATCTATGGGAGAAGTGGCAAACTTAGGATCAGAGGACATCTTAGGCATAATAGTATGTCTAGCAAGCAGACTCTTAATAGCACTAGTACCATGTGTGTTTCGGCACTCTTCAAAAAAATCATCAGTGAACTCAATTTAACCATCATTAATATCATAACTCTCACTAGCCTCAGGTGAGATAACAGGTGTAACAGTGTCTTCACTAGGAGTTTTGATATTTCCTAGACTAGCCATAGTAGCATATAGAAAAGGACCTAATGAATCACTCGCATCAAGCACAGTAGAAGTAACATCATGAGCATCAAAAGCAGTTTCACTCAGCGAGTAGCGGTGTGTGTAGCATGTGTATGTGGTGGTGGTGTGACAAGCTTACTTATAACAGACGGTGAATCAAGAGCAGCAGAGGTGTTTAGGACTGTACCTCTTCTTATAGTGGATGGTAAAATAGGGAACTTTCCATCATGATACTTCCCCATGATGAAAGGAGTAGCGGTGAACAATAATAGATCCAAGTGAACTTACAAATAAAGCTATGCTCCCCGATAACGGCGCCAGAAAATAGTCTTGATGACCCACAAGTATAGGGAATCGCAACAGTCTTCGCGGGTAGTATTACCCAATTTATTGATTCGACACAAGGGGAGCCAAAGAATACTTGCAAGCCTTAACAACTGAGTTGTCAATTCAGCTGCACCTAAGTTCTTGCTCATAGAAGTTTATCAGTAGCAACATCAAAGCAACAGCAACAGCAACAGTGAAACAGGAGCAATAGTAACAGAAGAATGAGGATTCGAAAGGTAGGCATAGGGATGGATGGACGGGCGTTGCATGGACGAGTCTAAACATGTAACTTCAAGACGTAGGGCATTGCATATAAATAATAATAAGCACCCAAGTACTAAACAATCCTAGGCATGTGCTCCAAATATAGTCATATGTGCTCGCAATGAGAACTTGCACAACATCTTCTGTCCAGCCAGCCCGTGGCAGCGGGGCCTCTAGGGAACTACTGGCAATTAAGGTCCTCCTTTTAATAAAGCACCGGAGCAAAGAATTAACACTCCATGAACACGTGTGATCCTGATACCACATCCATCCCCTCCTGTTGTCCCAATTATTGTCACTTTGGGGCCTTTGGATCCGGACAATGATATGTGTACACAACTTGCATATAAGATCACAAACAATACTATCATAATTATTCAATAATAAGTTCAGATCTGAGATCATGGCACTCGGGCCCTAGTGACAAGCATTAAGCACAACAAGTTGCAACAAAGTCAAATAGCACTAATAGAGATACTAGGCACTATGCCCGTAACAGATCTTATTCGATTACATGATAGAACTCATCCAATCCCTACCATCCCCAAGCCTACAGGGGGGGATTACTCACTCATGGATGAGGGAAACATCAGTGGTTGATGGAGATGCGTTGGTGATGACGATGGCGATGATCCTCCAAATTCGGTCCCTGAGGTGCTAGAAACGGAGTTTCGGTGGCGTGAGGCGGAACTCTTCTGAAAACTATCGACCCCGCTTTTTAGGTCGAAAGGAAACTTATAGGCGAGGAGGAGGACGAGGAGCTGGGGTGGCCACACCCCACCAGCGCGGATCGTGTGAGCCCACGCCAGGTGGGTTGCAGGCCCCAGGCCCCCTCCGCCTCTTCTTCCGGCCGTGGGTCTTACGGTGAAATATAATTTTGGCATATTTTTGATTTTCCCGATAGTTCATTCTGTAGAAAACAAGACACCAAGGTAATTCTGCTGAAAACAGCGTCAGCACGTGTTAGTTGTATCCAAATCACACAAGTTTAGAGGAAAAACAATAGCAAAGTGTTCAAGAAAGTAGATACGTTTTGGACGTATCAACGGCTAAGTACTTAGGTTTTACCCTTTCGAGAGGTGGTGCACTTTCCCCACAAGACTCTACATGCATCGAGATGAGACTTTTCAGAAGCAATCCCTCAGACCACGTTGGACACGTTCCATCCTATCAACTCTACCACCATCTGTCCATCTGGCTGAGTTCTTGCAACTTAGTTGGTCAAGGCAGAGCCCATATGCCATGTGGTTGCACTGGAAGCTTCTCAACACTAAACATCTCAAATCTCTTTGTTCCTGGGTGGCCATCAACAAGTGTGATACACAGGGTAAACCATAGACATGGTCCCTGTGTAACCACTCAACACAAACCATACAAGTCCCATTCCACCCAGGTGATTCATTAACAAAGTTGTTTTATTTATCAAAACATATAGGCATAAACTTTCCATAATATCGTAAAATGAATATTCCACCCACTAATTCTTATAGCAAGTCTAAGCATTCTAGTATACCATGGCTCCTAATATAGGGAAAATACTACAAATATATCTTCTATAGGATCTACCATAGCATAGCATATACTTTGAAAAATTACCATGCAAATCCTACTCAAAATAATACTAGTGCAATAGGAAAAATAATAGGACATAAGATGAAACATCACTTGCCTTGGTATCTAGGAGAATAGGTACAATCCTCACAATCACACTCTCCACAATCCACAAAATTTACACAACAATTCAAACAACAATATATTCACAAATCAATATACGCACAAAAATAATATGAATGCATGCAAAATACAATGAGATGATTTGACACACTTTTAAAATCAAACTCTACTGTACTGAAGACAAAGCATACATTCTAAAGTCTAAATAACACAAAAACCACCTAAAAATAATATTCTAAATAATTTTTATAGTCAAAATAGCCCTATAAATGTCTCTGCATAAAATCCTAATTTTTTAGAAGAAAATTACCAAAGTAAGGCCATATATGCAAAGTTCATATTTTTCTGAATCTATATACACCTAATTTGAAATTTTTGGAATTACAGATCAAAAGTTATGAATTTTGCAAGTTTAAACATCTAATAGATAAAAATCTGGATTTTCAATCAAACTCACAGACACGAGACAGCTTCTGATTGGTGCGTACCGGTTCGCGCAGATCACATGCGCATGCCGTTAGATCTAATTTGCATCCTGTGGTCCAGATCTAGCCATACCGATTCGCTGCTTGGTTCTAGTCTAGGCCACTGAATCTAGATCCAATGGATCCTATCGCTCTGACCAAAGTCCAGCGGTGCTAATGGCCACTGCGGCGACGGCGCGTCTAACGATGATGTGCTGGGGAGGCCAGTGAGTAAGGGAGGGGGCACTAGGCCTTACCAGAGTCGCGGCAACGAGGTGATACTGAAGGTGGTCGTGGACGGGGGCGGGGTACACGGACACAGACGAAATCGCTCGTCGGAGTTCGGCTCATCGCCGGGTGATCGCAGTCGAAGACGAAGGCGGAGCTCTGATGCAAAATAAGGCAAGTGGTAAGCACCAGGAGGTGCGCAAGGATATGGCGAGCACAACCGTGTGAATCAGAGGCCAAGGGGAGCACTGGACTCACCGCAATGTGTCGCCGAAGATCATCGGGGCAGCGGCGGTGCAATGCGAAATTTGTGGAGCCTGGTGGCGCTCAGAGCTTGAGGTTGAAGGGAATATGCCCGAGAGGCAATAATAAAGTGGTTATTATCGTATTCCTTATTTATGATAAATGTTTATTTTACATGCTATAATTGTATTAATACGGAAACGTTAATACATGTGTGTTTAATAAACAAAAGAAAGTTCCTAGTTATGCCTCTCTTATAAACTAGCTCGTTGATTAACAAGATGATCAAGGTTTCCTGATCATGGACATTGGATGTTGTTAATAACGGGGTCACAACATTAGTGTAATGGTGTGATGAACATTCATCCGAAGTATAGCATTACGATCAAAGTCATTGAGTTTATATTGCTATAACAACTTACGAAGTGATCCTAATCCTTAGACCATGAGATCATGTCAATCACTAACACCTAAGAGTTTCTTGATAACATCAAACGTCACACCGTAACAGGTGATTATAAAGATGGATTCAAAACTAATAAAGTGTTATGTTGAGGCTCATGGATCGAGTGGAATTTGTTCATCCCGATGACGGATAGATATACTCGTCCCTCGGTGATATCACATTGATTAGCTTGCAAGCAAGTGATTTGATCACTAGAATGTTATATCACGGAACGAGAAAAGAGTGCATGTCGATGAGATCAAACTAGGTATGGAGATACCGATGATCGAATCTCGGACATGTAATATATCGTGAAACAAAAGGATTAAGATACTAGCGTAAAAGGTTCCGACGATCACAAGAAAGTCATCGTTGAATGTGTGGAGTCGTATGGGTCTCAGATCCGCTTCGATTATTGATCGAGAGGGTCTCGATCATGTCCGCATTATTCGCGAACCGTAGGGTGACACACTTAAGAGACACCGACATCCATTTGGAGCAAAAGTTTCATGCCGAAAAGAAAAGGAAAGCGCGAATTTATTTCACTAGACACCGAAGCTTTTGGTTGAAATTGCTAAACTGGTTACGCATGTGAAATGGAATACTAGCAAGGGTTTATGTGAATGTTTGTTAATTAAAGTAATTAACAAAATTCTGAATAAATAAATAAAAGAGTTTTATTTAATGAGAGCTTGCATTAAATTTGGTGGAAATTTAATGCATGTGAGTGGATTTATGAGTGGAGGCTTTTAATGGGAGTGGAGGCTTTTCATTTTGAGTGGGAGCTCCACCCACATGAATGTGGAAGAGGTGGGGGCAGCCCCATGGCTGGGCGCATGGCCCCTTGGGTGCCCCTCTCCCTATAAAAGGCCCCTCTCCTCCTCTCACAACACCTCCTCGTGAAGGATCTCTCTCCCTCTAGATTTTATCCCCATGGTCTCGGACTAGCGAGATACATGTTCCCGGTGGCTTTCGCAAGAAAGAGTTGTGCTTCGCTGCATCGCTGGAGCGAGGAGGCGGAGGTTGCTCGGTGCCTCGAACGTGTGTGCGAGCACGGATGCTGGCTGTTTTTGCGCTAGGACTTCCTCTCGATCTTGAGATCGGCAAGAGATCGTCTACATCAACCACGAGTTTTGACTCGTTAAGCTTTGTCGGTCTTCAAGGGTATGTTCTCTACGGATATACATCCGCCGTTGTTTGTATCTAGTAGATAGATCTTGGTACATAGTTGTTCCCATCGAGGAAATTTTTGTTTTCTATGCGAACCCTAAAGGGTATCGAGCCGCTCTATGCGTAGATACTTTGCACGGGTAGTACACATATGAGTATGTGGGCGATGATCATTTTATTGCTTCTTAGTTGTACTTTGGATATTGGTGGCATAGTGGGATGAAGCGGCCCGGACAAACTTTACATGTCCTCGCACATGAGACCTGTTCCACGCTTGACATGCAACTAGTTTTGCATAAGTGGCTAGCGGGTGTCTGTCTCTCCTACTATAGTCAATATCTAATTTGCAACGAGTTGTCAACAATTTGGTTATCCTCGTTGTGGTTCATGTTCATAGGTAAGAACGGTTCTATCTTCGAAAGCCCTAAGCCACGTAAAATTTGCAATGGATAAATTAGAGGCGTCTAGTTTAGATTGTTGCTGGGCTAGTGTTATGATATGGTGATGTTGTAAGTAGAAGTATGAGATGATACTCTTACAACATACATAACGTGTAAACTCCATAGACCTTGGATTTACACTTAAAGGTATGATAGTGATCATACCACGATGCACATGATAGAGATCATATGCGAGAACCATATCATTCCACTAATAAACATGTAATGTTTGATAGCATCTTATATTGCTTGTTTGGCGTTTTATTAGCATAATAAGATGATCCCTCATTTAGATATCAAGATAAAAATGTGTT
The DNA here is from genome assembly GCA_030063025.1 of Avena longiglumis. NCBI lineage: Eukaryota > Viridiplantae > Streptophyta > Magnoliopsida > Poales > Poaceae > Avena > Avena longiglumis. The sequence continues at coordinate 17,863,704 of CP125978.1, read as the reverse complement.
CTTCCTTAAGTATGCACCGAAAATGTTTCATCGCTTCAAGACATCACGTGATGATCGGGTGTACTTGAATCCACGAGCATATCTCGGGTGTAAGACAGTTACACACGTGAATACTAAGGTTCTTACTTGGCGAGCCTAGCATGTACAGACATGGCCTCGGAACACGGACCGAAAGTTTAAGCATGAGTCATATGTTTCGATATGATGACCATATGGATGCTCGCCTTTGAAGCTACGCCGACTCACGTGATGATCAGACTTGGTGTAGTGGATTTGGTTCATGTAATCACCAAAAAGACACGAGGGATGTCGTTTTTGAGTGGGAGTTCATTTCTAATTTGGATTAGTAGAACTCAATTTATCATAAATTAAATCAAAGTGAATTTGCATAATTTGTTGTAGTCATTGGCATTCGTTCACCACCTTATGCATAGTTGTAATTGAGATAATAGAACTATAGAATTCGGATATTTACTTTACTTAACTGGTATCGATTGTGTTGAGTGTCAATCAAAGTTTAAAGTCCTATTGCAAACTTTCAAAGAACTCTATTTACTCCGTGAAATTTAATAATTGGTATTAAATCGAGAGTAACAACTCCATGTTAGTATCTTAAGTATCATGTTCGCCTCCACGATTCTTGATTGTTTTAATATCAAGTTTATCTAGGAGCCGAAAGAATTGTTTCGTAAACCATCATGTGGCGAGATATAACGATATCTCAAACAATGTTTTGGTTGCAATATGATAGAGTATAATATATGTTCTCATATTGGATGAGAATTTACGAAGGTTGGAGATGCTAGACATCCTAATCATCCAAAAGGGTTTTGGAAAGTAATGTTATACTCACGATTCTCCTTTATAAGCTAAATTGGCTTGATCATGAAAGTCGTCATGATAAGGATGAATAGAAGATGTATGTAAAATGTTTACTACACTAAAAGATTACTAAAGAATGGATTTTGAAAGAATACCGATCATTTTGATGATGGTGATCTACTTCAAAGTGCAAGTCCAAAGGTATTATTATTTGAATATACACACTTTGGACTATGTGTCATGTATATGGCGCCACTTTTGATGTTGATAGATTCTTTTAAAAGGAAAAGGAAATGCTGAAAGAGAATCTATAAAATATATTTGGCAGAAAAGAAAAGATTGGAAATATCCAATTTAGGTATATGGATGATATACATGTTATGGTTGTATTCTTTGCTTGTTAAACAATGTGGTTCTTGGGTATTGGATACCGAATTGGTTGGTATGAAATTTCATACGGAATGACGCAATTCATGAACCACAATGGCCTAAGTAACTAGCAAGAGAATATGTGATGATGTTCATCGAAAACAAATAAACCGTTGTTTGTATTTCTCGTTGACATCAAAGCTTGACTTCAAGATTTGTTTTAATAATTGTTATTTGAATCAGGTATTATAAGAACAAAGGTTGTTCAAATAATTACCGTATTCCATATAAGATGGATGATTTACAAATCTAGTTGAAGAAATCACATCCATAAAACCTAATGCTAAAATGTCGCAAGACAAATGATTGAAAGATCACTTATGAAGTGACATCGTTGTTTAAATTATATTGGAAAGAAAACATGAAGAATCTCCATATTCATGGATTTTTGGAGTCTTTGATTTGATCAAGTGACGCTTGTGAGACTTTCCACGTGATAATTAAAAACTTCGTTCAAAGGCCAAAGAAGAACGAACGACTAAATTATTGGAATTTATACATATCGATGTATGTAGTCCATTATGAGTAGTTGTAAGCGATGGGTTTCAACTTCATATGCTTTCTCCGGAATTTTGAGTGAATGTTCACTTAATGAGAAAGAAGTATGAAATATTTGAAAATGTTTCAAAGACTTTCAAGATGAAGTGGAAAATCATTGTAACAAGAAAAATAAATGAATTATGATTTGATCATAAAGGGATTTATTTGAGTTACAAGTGTAACAAGAAAATAAATGAATTATGATTTTATCATAAAGGGATTTATTTGAGTTGCAAGTTTAGCAAAACACCTAGATTTACATCTCCCAAAACACCATAGGAGTATGGAGTGTTTGAGATTTGTAATGAAACCTTGTTTGACATGGTTGGATCAAAGGTGTTATTTATAAACTGCCATTATGTTTTAAAAGATTAAAGCTTTAGAGACTACCGCTTTTACATCGAAAAAGAGCTCCATCTAGATCCGTTGAAATGACACCATGGGAGTTATGGTTTGGGGTAAAACCCAAGTTGTCATTTCTTAAATTTTGGTATGCTAAACATAAGTAAGATGTTTACAACCGAAGTCGGATGAGCATGTCTTTGTAGGTTATTTCGAATAACAATTGGTTATCCCTCCTTAACACCAAGGACAAAAGGGTTTGTCGCTTGAAATGTGAAGTTTCTTGAAGAAGGAATTTTTCATAAAAGTTAAGTGGGAGGACAATAGAACTTTGATAAGGTTAACGAACCTTAGCTAAATGTGCTGAGTTGCGCAGATCGAAATCGCTCGAGGCTGCCATAATGCTCATAGCTTATGTGCCTCAAAGGTTGTGGTCACGGAGGTCTAAAGTTCCTATTGAACCAAGAAGGTCGGTTAAGCAATCAAATGCTAAGATTTGAGAGTAAATCATCATTGTTTGACAATGATGAACCGAATACATACAAAGAAGCGATGATGGGCCCTAACTCCGTCAAATGGCTTGAAGCCATAAAATCCGTGATAGTTCCATATACGAGAAATCAAGTTTTGAACTTGGAAGACCCTCCTAAAGGTGTAAAACCTATCGGTCGATTTGGATCTATAAAGAAATGTATATGGATGTCTCACATCTATGAAATATTCGACATGTCGTAAAGTATTTTATGACAATGTTCAAAGAGTTGACTATGACAAGATTTGATCTTTCATAGCGATATTTAGTCTGAACGGATTAAAGTAGCAACCACTACATATAATTTGGTATATGGTAGATGAATAAACAAAACAAAGTTCTTCTAATAGAATGGTTACCTAGGACGGTACATGACACGGTCCAAAGGGTTTTGTTAAATTCAAAGGATGCTAAAAGGGCATGCAAACTTCAATGGTTGAAGTAAGCATCATGAGTTGGAATCTTCACCGTGATGAAAAGGAGTTTTCATCAGGAGACGATGAAGATGCTTGCATTTGCAAGAAATTAAGTGGGAGCGCTAAGACATATTTCTAATACATTATGTGGAGGACATCTTGTTGATTGGAAATGATGTATCTTTTATTGACAAAGGTTAAAAATTTCATTTTGATGAAAGACTTAGGCAAAACCCGAATATTTAGCGTGAATGTCTATAGTGGATAGACGGTGACGCTAATATGGTTATGCCAAACGTACATATATGAGATATTGAAGGAGTTCAATATAGAAATGACAAGAAACAGTTCTTGTCACATGGAAAGGAATTGAATCAAGATTCAAGTGTATCGACACTTGATAAGAGAAACAAGATTCAAGTGTTTTGACACTTGATGAGTGAAATCACAAGAATGTTTTGATCAATCATACCATGATATGTACACATCCAGATATGTCCTATGCTCTAAGTGTTATGAGCATATACCAGAATGAATCATAAAATGATCATTGGACTATAGTAAGGATATTCTTATGATCTTTTGGAAGAACTAAGAATATATTTGTGTAGAGGTGACAAACAATTACAAATAGTTCATTGTAAAGCGTTACATTGATACTAGTTTTGTCACAAGATACAAATTAAGTTTATCTCAATTTAAACTATGGGTGGCACAATGTAATGGAAAGGAGATTCCATGATGGATTTGGAAGAGTTCCAAAGTTAAGACATTGTGACGAATACTACAACAAAAGGCTAAGTATATGACTGCTATAGTAGCAGCAAAGGAGGGAATTTGTGTCAAGTAGTTTGTTATCAAACTAAGGTGTGGTTCGCAACGGGCTAACACTAAAGATATATTGTATGACAATAGTATCGTGTTTTAACCCCAAGGAACTAAAGGTCTCACCGAAAGACCAAATTAATACAATGCCATCTCATTGAGAATGAGTGATGCGTGAAGACGCAAAGACATGAATACACACGGACCAAGCGTCACCGTAGATTATGTTAACCACTTGCAATTGTGTATATGGAACACCGAAAGCCATAGGTGTTCAATACACAAAGTTCTCAAACTAGATTATTGTCTCTAGTGCAAGTGGGAGATCAAGGAATATGCCCGAGGCAATAATAAAGTGGTTATTATCGTATTCCTTATTTATGATAAATGTTTATTTTACATGCTATAATTGTATTAATACGGAAACGTTAATACATGTGTGTTTAATAAACAAAAGAAAGTTCCTAGTTATGCCTCTCTTATAAACTAGCTCGTTGATTAACAAGATGATCAAGGTTTCCTGATCATGGACATTGGATGTTGTTAATAACGGGTTCACAACATTAGTGTAATGGTGTGATGAACATTCATCCAAGTATAGCATTACGATCAAAGTCATTGAGTTTATATTGCTATAACAACTTAAGTGATCCTAATCCTTAGACCATGAGATCATGTCAATCACTAACACCGGAAGAGTTTCTTGATAACATCAAACGTCACACCGTAACAGGGTGATTATAAAGATGGATTCAGAACTAATAAAGTGTTATGTTGAGGCTCATGGATCGAGAGTGGAATTTGTTCATCCCGATGACTGATAGATATACTCTGGGCCCTCTCGGTGATATCACATTGATTAGCTTGCAAGCAAGTGATTTGATCACTAGAATGTTATATCACAGGAACGAGAAAAGAGTGCATGTCGGTAACGAGATCAAACTAGGTATGGAGATACCGATGATCGAATCTCGGACATGTAATATATCGCTAAACAAAAGGATTAAGATACTAGCGTAAAGGTTCCACGATCACAAGAAAGTCATCGTTGAATGTGTGGGAGCCGATGGGTCTCCGATCCCGCTTCGATTATTGATCCGAGAGGGTCTCGATCATGTCCGCATTATTCGCGAACCGTAGGGTGACACACTTAAGAGACACCGACATCCATTTGGAGCAAAAGTTTCATGCCGAAAAGAAAAGGAAAGCGCAGGAATTTATTTCACTAGACAATCAAACTGCTTGAAATTCTTAAAACTGGTTCTGCATGTGAAATGGAATACTAGCAAGGTTTTATGTGAATGTTTGTTAATTAAAGTAATTAACAAAATTCTGAATAAATAAATAAAAGAGTTTTATTTAATGAGAGCTTGCATTAAATTTGGTGGAAATTTAATGCATGTGAGTGGATTTGAGTGGAGGCTTTTAATGGGAGTGGAGGCTTTTCATTTTGAGGGAGATCCACCCACATGAATGTGGAAGAGGTGGGGCAGCCCCATGGCTGGGCGATGGCCCTTGGGTGCCCCTCTCCCTATAAAGGCCCCCCTCTCCTCCTCTCACAACACACCTCCTCGTGAAGGATCTCTCTCCCTCTAGATTTTATCCCCATGGTCTCGGACTAGCGAGATACATGTTCCCGTGGCTTTTCGGCAAGAAAGAGTTGTGCTTCATGCATCGCTGGAGCGAGGAGGCGGAGGTTGCTCGGTGCCTCGAACGTGTGTGCGCGAAAGCGGCGATGCTGTTTTGCGGCGCTAGGACTTCCTCTCGATCTTGAGATCGGCAAGAGATCGTCTACATCAACCACGAGTTTTGACTCGTTAAGCTTTGTCGGTCTTCAAGGGTATGTTCTCTACGGATATACATCCGCCCGTTGTTTGTATCTAGTAGATAGATCTTGGTACATAGTTGTTCCCATCGTAGGAAATTTTTTGTTTTCTATGCTGCGAACCCTACAGAGGTGTGGGGGATAATTAAGTGGAGGGGAAGGGGGTTAAGTAGCCAGGCGAGGGATGAGAATAACGCACGCCATCAATGTCAATTAAGCGGATTTTATTCGGCTTTGAAAGGGGAGGAAACGACATCGAGCGCGCGTCTCCACCGCGTGATTGAAGACGATGAGCTAATGTGGCGGCGGGGCCTAGCTGTCAAGAATGCACACGCGGTGTGAAACTGAGGGTAGAGGGGAGACGCCCGGGTGGGGTAGATGGTCCGTGGGTGGTTGCTGGGCCAGATGGCTGGCTGCCTCTTTTTTTTCTATTTAGCCTTTTCTTTTTCTGTTTTGGTTTTTCAAGTAAGATTTGAATCACCAAATCTATTTCAAATAACTTCAAATTTTCACCACATTTTTGTGGGGTGGTCCTAGTGTTTAAAAGTGTTTCAAACACAACAAAGCACTCCAAAACATTTTATGTCATAAATAAAAATAAAACATGCCCCATACATGTAATATAAAAGGGTATAAAAATAGGGTTTTGCTAGGGTTTAAACTTTCAAAATCTTTGTGCAATGTAAACATGCCATGATGATATGAATGCAATGATGATGTTTTGGATTTGATGAAATTTGGGATATTACAAACTCTCATGAAGAGGTCCTGATTTCAAATAAACCAGGGCTAAGTATCTAATACTTGGAACTGCATAAGTGTTTCATGTAAACATTTATAACTTGTATATAAACATATACCTTATCTGTTGACATTGTTCCCAACCTTGGGTTCTACTTTGATAGTCCTTAGCTTGGCTATGACTTCGCGAAAGGTATGCGGAATCCTTGTCACAATATAGTCCTTGAGATGTCCTTGTAACTGGGGGAAGCGAGCGCAACACCCCGTCTATTCCAAGGTCTTTAGTCAACAAGTCGCCCACAGCAACCTTAAGACGTTCATCGAGCCTTTCCATGGTGTCCAGGTGGCTATTCAATCTAAAGTTTTCTTCCATCTATATGGAGACAAACTCCCTTATGTACTCATATTACATGCGTTTCTCCTCAGCTAGAAACATACTCCTCAATTATCGAGCATATCATGTGTCGATTTCATGGAAGGGTACTCTCAAGCTGGGTTCCATGGCATGGATAATGGTGTACTTGACTATCATAAAAGTCTCACGGAGGTCGCGAAGATTCGCATCTTCATTTCCGTCAGAGTCATCGAGGAAATCTTCCGGGGGTTCATGAAGGACACAGAGAAGATCGTTTTCTATGAGGATCCTTCTGAGGAGTTGGTACCAGTCAATGAAATTTGACCCATCTAGCATAAGTTTCTCCCTGTCCATAAATGGACCAAAGGAGCCGTGAACTGAAGGGAAGGCCATTGTCTACAATATATTTGCAAAAATACTTAGACTTAGTTCTTAATTAGGAGTCTAATTTGTAATCATATTAACAAACGGGATCCCACTTAAATAGGCATATCTAATGAAATTTTAAGTGATTACATGATCCCTTTACACCACATCATCCCCGATCATCATGGCCTTTGATCCGGGTGTCAGGGTAGACATTCTCCAATGTTAATCACATCATCCATGTGACTCATGCTCGATCTTTCGATCTCTTGTGTTTCGAGGCAATGTTTGTACATGCTAGGCTCACCAATCCTAACTTGTGTGTATTGAAGTGCAACATGGTTTACATCCACCGTATGTGAACACAGATATGTCTGACACCCGGTCATCATGGCATGCCTCATATCAGAGAACTTTCTTGGTGGTGCACATATTAAGGGGAACACTATCATTGCAATTAATTTAGGGATCATACTATTTAAATGCTACCGTTGTGTATCTAATACTAGCACTCAAACAATATGCACACAATATTAAATCATATATAATCAAAATGTGACATGGCATGGTTGTGTGCTCGCTCCATGATCTCCATCAGGTGCTCCGGCATGATCTCCATCAGGCCACCGGTTGTGCGCCAAGTCCACGACACCACCGGTCTTGCCGTTCATCATCACGATGAATATTACTATACTACTTAGCAGTAGGAACAGTAGACTACCTTAACTCGTTCATGACTGTAAGAATATCACATCACAAAGCCCTCCCAACAACATAAAGTTAGACGCCTTTACTTTATCTATTGCAGATTTTACGTGGTTGGTAAGGCTTTCGCAATAGAACGCTTCTACCTATGAACTTCCAACCACAACATGGATACAATAGTTGTTTATACTACACCACTTTCGGGGCCTTTATTTGTAGATGCTATATCAACTACTCTGAGAGAGACATACAACCGCGTTCCACTTATACAGTACAAGCTGTATGTCAAGCATGGAACCAGTCTCGCATAAGAGTATGCGTAAGATCGGTTGATACGTCGTAAACATATCTATATTTTTTGCTATTCCATGCTTGTTTAGTATCCACTTTGCTTTTCTTTGTCTATACTTTGAGGTGTTTTTATATATTTTCTGGTACTAAACTACTAACAAGATGCCATAGTGCCAGTTGCCTGTTTTCTTCTGTTTTTGGTTCCAGAAAAGGCAGAAAATCAATATTCTTAGAATTGGACGGGACAAAAGCCAAAGTCAATATTTTACCGTGGGCAACACGGAGCCAAAAGACGAGATGGAGGGGAGCCACCAGGGGGCCACACCCTGTCCGTGCGGCTAACCCTAGCCCGCGCCTGGGGGCTGCGGCCACCCTGGGTGCCCCCCTGCCTAGCCTCTTCGCCTATAAGAAGCCCCCGATACCAAAACCCTAAGTACCCGATCAATGTTCCACCAAACAGTCCGTAGCCGCCGCCACCATCGTCCCTAGATCGGGGGGATCTGAAGCTCTTCCCGACACCCTGATAGAGGGGAGATCATCTCGGAGGCCTTCTTCTTCATCATGCCAGCCTCCGGTATGAAGCGTGAGTAGTTCCACCTTGGACTACGGGTCCATGTAGTAGCTAGATGGTTGTATCTCCTCCTTTGTGCTACCATGTTTAGATCTTGTGAGCTCCGTTCATGATCAAGATCATCTAATTGTAATCATGCATGTTGTGTTTGCGGGGATCCGATGGATATTGAGATTACTATGTCAGATTGGTTAATGTTTTTGTCTTATTGATTCTATCATGTCTATGTTTGTTTGTGATCTTGCATGCTCTCCGTTTCTAGTAGCTATCTTGGACAAGTAGATGCTAGTGACTCCAAGAGGGAGTATTTATGCTCGATAGTAGATTCATGCCTCTATTTAATCTAAGGGAAGTGACAGAAATATCTAAGGTTGTAGATGTGTTGTTGCTACTAGGGAGAAAACAACGGTCTCTTGTTCATGGAACCAGTGGATTGTTTACCTTACACACTTTGCTTAAAGCAGTTATCCGTTTCTTGCAACTTAATACTGTAGGGGGTTCGGATGATAACCTGAAGGTAGATTACTAGTAATAGATGCAGTTGGATGGCGGTCTATGTATCTTGTTGTATTCCCCAATCAAATCTCATAGGATCATGAATGTCTAGTATTGCATTATTATGCCTTGCTCAGTCCTGTCAATTTACTTGCTGTAATTTGTTTACCCAGCATGCCATGTTTGTTTATATTAAGGAGAACATCTCTAGTGAACTATGTACCCTAGTCCAATCTTTACCATTGATACATCTTCCATCACATTTACTTTTGCAAACCACCATTACCTTCCACACCACGCTTAATCCTTTGTTTTCAAAGAAACCGTGAGAGACAACCTCACTGCTCGTTGGGGCAAAGTCTTGAGTTTGTGTTATGTGTTTCTAGTTTCTAGCAACACCTTTGAGTCGTTTCCTTCCTCCTACTGGTTCGATAACCTTGGTTTCACCGAGGGAAATACTTGTTGTTGTGCTCATCATACCTTCCTCTTGGGGTCTCAACGAAGCTCAACAACCGAGCCATCGCTGCTTTTTTCTCGCGCCATAGGGAGGCTAAGGACGGGTTCACAAGGGGAGTCCTTCACAACCTTTCTCTTTAATTTGTTTTCGTTTTTATTAGTTTATTTTTCTTAGTTTTGTTTGCCTCTTTTTATCAAAAACTCCAAAAAAAATAGTTTAGTTTGGTTTGCTTTCTCTTATCAAAAACACAAAAAAAATTAGTTCCTCCTCTAGTTGTTGCTGCTGCTGGCTTGCTCCACTTTTGCCAAAATGAACTCTACTAAGAACACCAAGTTGTGTGACTTCACTAGCAAAAACAACAATGATTTCCTGAGTACACCTATTGCCCCACCATCTCCTGATGCTACCTTTTATGAAATTAGACCTGCTTTGTTGAATCTTGTGATGAAAGAGCAATTTTCTGGTGCTAGTTCTGATGATGATGCAGCCCACCTCAATAACTTTGTTGAACTTTGTGAGATGCAAAAATATAAGGATGTAGATGGAGATATTATTAATCTCAAGTTGTTTCCTTTCTCCTTGAGAGGAAAAGCTAAAGAATGGTTGCTATCCTTGCCTAGAAATAGTATTTATTCTTGGATTAAGTGCAAAGATGTTTTTATTAGAAAACACTATCCTCCTGCTAAGATTATATCTATGAGAAGTGAAATAATGAAATAAAAAACAACTTGATAATGAACATGTTGCTCAGGCTTGGGAAAGAATGAAATCTTTGATTAAGAATTGTCCCACTCATGGACCCATCGCTTGGATGATTATCCGCACCTTTTATGCAGGTTTAAACTTCTCTTCAAGAAATCTGTTGGATTCAGCTGTTGGAGTGTAACATCCCTAAAATCATGTTTCAAACTCATGCATATCATCCATGCATTCATGATAATATAGAATTCATTTCAAACAAAACAATTCAAAAACAGGAGCATTGAGCTCATTATTTCATGTGATCATCATTTGAAACAAATGCTACTCTTTCTATGAGAGGTTGTTGTTCATGAAACCCAACCTTGTGCCTTATTGCTTTCAGAATGAGTTGCTAGATTGCTAAGGTTTTAAACCAAAATTTCAAAGAAAATACAATTTGAAAACCAAATTCAAAACCAATATAAAACAAGTGCTAAGTCACTATTTATTTTATTCATCCAAATGACCAAGCCAATTCAAAGTGACCACTTGGTTTTATGCCCAAATTTTGACTGTTTCACACTGCAAAAATCCTGAAAAGATTTTGTAACACCCTCAGAATCGGACCTATGCAAGTTTGAGCAAAATTCGCCAAACCCGCATAGAAACGATTCAAAGGTGCCCACCAGGCACTTTCGTGCGGGTGGAAAACGAAGTAATAACATTACACAACAGTCCTCGATGGGACCCACAGAACAGATATATATATAAATGACTCAAAGAGTCAAGAATACAGTATAATATACAAAGATCCAAATCACCTTGAAAACGAGGGGCCCGACTACGGACAAGAGGCAAATGGGGCTAAGAGCCCGAAGAATAACCAATGGCGTCCATAACCACCTGTGCCAAGCCGAAGGGTAACCCTGCTAACGACGCCGATCTCAAAACCTGCTTAAACAAAGGGTGCCGAAAGGGCAAAGGAAAAGAAGGAGCGCCAAGATCGAGGCCAGACACGGCGAGGCTAGAATTCCAGGTCCTCGCCACATAGGTATGGTGGATCGAGCGCAGGGCAAGATGCACTAAACAACCTATAGAGACTCGATTCAACTGGCGGTGATCAGAGAGGGGTGAGAATGACCTATCCGGATCCAACCTAAAGCTAACACCAAACAAACCCATCCTGGTGTTTCCCCCCTCGAGACCAAACGAGGAAGTCAACCGAGGAACTCACACAGTTGGCAGTTTTACTTATTCGGTTATAGTTGCGGCACTTTACTAGTCAGGTTGAGTTAATCATCCTGATAAAATAAGCAGTGGGCACTTTTAGTTAACCATTCCGTTATAGTGGCAGCACTTACTAGTCAGATACACTTATCATGAGATAACCCATAAACCCAGCAGTTGTTGGTACCTTTATTCAGCCAATTCCGTTGTAGTTGCCATACTTACTAGTCAGGTACAATGGTCGCAAGCGACAACCAAACAAGCAATTGTGGGCAGCATTAATTAGCCATTCCATTATAGTGAAGCTGATTACTAGTCATTATAAGTCAAATTTATAGCAGTAAACTTTAGTTATGCTTGTCTATGATCGAGATACTGTGCTCCAAGTCGTCCATATCCGCGGACACGGCTTTCAGAAAGTTTTACCCGCCGGTGCACCAATAGCAACACACGCTCGATCAACCTCGGAAAAACCAAATCAAAACCCAACGAGGCTTTCACGATGAACAATCACAGGATTCAGAATATTTCAGGGGCCACCTTAAGTAGAACCCGCAACGGAGTAAGCAAGCTCGAGACGGCCTCAAGGTTTAGCGGGACGTGGAACGATCGGGAACCCCAAACGGGCTTGTCGACACCACAAATCGTGGTCCGATCCTAACAAGACAAAGGTGTACCTGCACAATCGTAAATAAAGCAGTAAAACATGGCATAAGTACAGATCGTAAATAAAACCTCAAACTAGTTTGGCCCCAAGAAATAAGACTGAATCAAGCTCGCTCGGGGTCCCATATACCTCCCGGATGTGGATAGCGCGATAAATCAAGGAATGTATCAAGTACTCGGGGTCTTACGGACACAAGTGCTCGAAAACCAAATATTATCTATCACCCACCGATGCCTCGCTTATTCAATTTTAGTTGTTAAACAGAAATTAAAGTGTCGATAAGTAAAACTAGGATCATCTCCGACATCAACATGCGCAATACATCAGCAATCGTGGCATATGACACACATCAACACTTGAGCAAGCAACTACGACGCTGCAAGTCCATCTATCTACCAAACAGCAGGTAATAGGGTGTGTCCAAGGCAATATAGGGCTGCAGGAATATCATGCACGGAAACTAAAGCATCGCAACACAGATAGCAATAGATCAACAGGAGGAAGTAAATACTATAAAAGTAAGATAGGTAGAAAGAGGGAGATGCTCGCCTGAAAACATTGTCGAAGGTTCAACCGGAGATCGGGACGAAGCTCACATCAACTCAACGGCCTTATCCGCGAAGAAGCAAAACACTAGAAGAAACACCGGATGCAATATTTAATAAAACGGCAGAAGATCGGCATGATGCATGTATGATGGATGACATGGCAAGGTGCGATGCAATTAGGTCCTATTAAGCGGAACCGGGGTCCCGACAATTAATTAGGTGGTGCAAGTTATTGAGAAGCCCCGCAATTTAAATGTTATATAGCAAGACAGTAGATGGTAACGGTTCGCTACACAAGTTTAAATGAGGCCAACATGAGACGAGATTTGCCCGCATATGGGCCCCATATTTAATTAGAGGTGAATTTGGCATAAGGCTCCCAAACCACATGATAAGATGCATGCATGAACAATTATACATGCAACAAGTTGTTATGTTATAAAATAGGGTTCGAGGAAAAAGGGTCACACATTGGGGGGGGCTCGACGATCTTGTTAGGGTTCCGGGGTTCGGGGTCGGGGTCCAGGGTTCAGGGTTCGACGGCCTTGGCGGGATCGTTCCCGGACTCCGGGGGTTAGGGTCTCGGATCGGGGTAGGTCTTGTTGCATCCGCGGCCTCGATGTCCGGGGAGCAGAACTCGGGTCGGTGTCGGGTCGCATCGGCTTCTGCCGGTCGGTGCCGTTCTTGTCGTCGCGGGGATCTTGTCGGGTCCGTGCTTCGGATTCTGTGGGGCGATCTTGCCGTTCCGGGTAGGCGTCCTCAAGGTCGATGGCGAACTTGTCCGGTACCGGGTTTTTCGGAGTTCATGGCACGGCACCGGTACGGGATCGGTCTTCGAGTTCGGGGTCTCGGCGTCCGTAGATCTTGGTGTCCGAGGCGCGACATCAGAACAGCGGGGCCTTGTCGTGTCGTGTTGGTGATCTTGACGTCCGGGAGCAGATCTTGTCGCACCCGCGGTCTTCGGTTTCTTGTCGGTGGCCTTGGGTTCTCAGAACAGAAGCCTCGAGTGACCCTCACATGTGGTGCGTGGGTCAACCTAAGAAGCCCCGAGCTGAACATAGGGCGGCCACGGTTTGGGCAAGCTCGTTGGGAGGCCCACGCGCATGAGGACCCCGGACGACGACAGGCGGGTCGAGGGGGAGGCCGGTGAGGTCACAGCTAAGACGCCAGGGACGCAGGGCTCGGCGAGGTGGAGAGCTCCGCCGGGCGGCCCGAGGGAGGGCGACGCGGCGTGCTCGGGAAGGGTTCGAGGGAAGCCGGGGTTGAGGCGCGACGGAGAGCGCCGTGAGCGGCGCCAAGGCGGGCCAGGCGGAGCCAGCTGGGCGGCGGCTATGGCGACACGGCGACTCAAGCAGGCGCGCCCAGCTGTGGGGCTTCCGGCGAGGTGGGGAGGAAGGCCTGCTGCGGAGTCCGGCGAGGCGGCGGACTGCTGCGGTGGTTGGAGGCGAGGTCGAGGCAACCTGGGGCGGCGCGGCGAGGGGAGAGGGTGGAGAGAGGCCGGCGGCGAGCGGAGGGGAGGCGCGGGGTCGTGGCTTGCTGGGGGGAGGTCCTCGGGGCGGCCGGAGCACGAGGTCGACGGCGCCTGGCAGGGCGGAGGGTGCCGGAGGGCAGAGATGAGGCGGCGGGAGCTCGTGGCGGGCGAGGCGGCGCCTGGGCGCGGTGAGAGGAAGCGCGAGGGGTCGGCGGGAGCTGCGGAGAGGGCGGCGCCTTCGGGGATGAGGTGAACGGAGCGGGACGGACGGGCACGCAGGCGGTTATGGAGGAGGTGGTGGCAGGGAACTGGGAGGCAAAGGCGTGAGGTGGAGCGGCGCATGGGGGTCCGTGGGCCCAGGCAGGGAGGCAAGGGGGTTGGTGGCCGGCGCGACGAGGGGAGAGGGTGTGCTGTGGAAGGCTGACGCAATGGACAGGGGAGGGCAGGGAGAGTGGGGGCGGCTTGGCGCGTGTGTGAACGCAGGGGAGGGTGTGGCTGTGTGCTGTGAGAGAGGGAGAGAGAAAAGAGAGGGAGAGTTGGGGAGGGTTGGGCCATGTGGCAGGTTCTGAGTGGGTGAGGGGTGGACAAGGGTGATGTGGCGTGTCCTGATAGGTGGGAGTGAGGTGGAGGGGTGAGAGGGTAGATTTCTGGGTAGACTTAGGATTAAGAGGGGCTGATTGGGGTGGACCGATTTAAAATCTGGGGAGGTCGTTCGGGTCGGGCTGGCCCGTTCGACTGCCCCTACTAAAATAATTTAAATTTTTATTCATTACAAACAAGGCTTTTGCAAACCGATTTCGGGCAAAACAAAATATTCCGGGGACCCGGGTTTTGCGTTTGAATAAAGATGGGGCGTTTGGAAAACAAATCGGGTGTTGCGCAACAAGTTTTGGCAAACAATGCATGATGATGACGATGCAATGCACAAATTCAACGCGATTTTCTAGTAGTGGTTTTGCGGGATGCCACAGATTTGAATTCAAATAGAGTTTGAATTCATTTGAAAATCATTCCAGAAAATCAAATTAGAAATAGAAAAGGATTTAAGAAAAGGAAAAGGGCCAGCGCCAGGAATTTAGCCCAACAACAAATCCAGCCCATCTAGCCCACCCGGGTTTCCCCTCTCTCTCTCATGCAGCGCACTGCAGAGACGACACGACCCCACTCCATCTCGGTTTCTCTCGCAGACAGCTGGGCCCCATCCACGTCACCGTTGTCTTCCCCAAATCCCGCGCATGAGCACGCTGCCGCCGTTCTTTGCGTTGATTCCACAGCGTAATTGCCATTGATTCACCGAGCTTTCTTGTCGAGCCCCGCCTACTTAAACCCTCCTCTCGCGGCCATTTCCCTCACTCACCACCCACAGGCGCCCCCAGGCTGCGAGTATTCTCGCCGACTGCTGTTCCGACGACCTCCGACGAATTCCGGTGAGCACCGCGCCCCTCATCCATGATTCATGCTATCATGCCCTGCAGCTCGTGCGCATCTCGACACTTCCCATTTGTTCGCGCAGTGCATGGCCTCGGCAGCGACAACATCCGAAGGCTGCCGCTCTTCGAACTCCGACCTCTCCCGTAAGTACCAGCCCCTTGCCCTCGTTTGATACGCCTAAGATCCCCAGTCTTGATCTAATGCCCTCCTCTTGTCTTAGCGCTGCGAACATCGCCAACGCCGACGAAGCCACAGCCGCCGGGGACTACTCGAGAGCAATCCGGCGACCTCGGCGCCTTCACCAACCGAGACACGTTGAGCTTCATTGCTGCCAAAACCACGGCGAGCAGCGACGGCAACACGTGAGCCGGAGGCTCCTGTAACTGGTGGGTTCTGTTGTAGCATCCCATTGTCTAACCCCTGTAATGCTACTAAGTTTAATAATAAAATGGGCCACTTCAACATATAATTGTTGCATCATCATCATATCATGCTCATGTCATCATGTCCCCTTGCATTTGAGCATCATACAAAAACCTTTTCTTGTTTGGATCTTATCTCATGTGCATTATTAAATTGTAGTTGCTTCTTGATATTGTATTTGGATCTTCTTGAATTGTTAAATGCCCAAGTTGAGTTGGGGCATCTCTTTTGACTCCACCACCTTATCTTGGACCACCTTATAATTCCACCATCCAATGATATGGGCTTGGCCTTTATTGAGTTATCCTAGCCATGTTGTTGGTTGGATCCACTCATAATCTATTTGCTTGGCCTTTGCCACCTTTTGTGCATGCAAGGAGTAAAGCCACATGGAATCATGTTGTTTTCACAATATATCCACTTGGCATTAATTGTCTTGCATGGGCCATGCAAGTATCCCTTTTCCCTAGTTTTGGTTTTGCTTGTTTTCTTTTTGGACCAATCCTTCTACCTTGCTTAATCTTGTTTGGTTAGTTCAAGACCCTAGCTCTTTCCCTCTTTGGTCCTTGCTTGGTTTGTTGGAATCATGCATGGGCCAAATTTAACCACCCCTTCTTTTGTTCTTGCTTGATCTATGTTGGGTCATGCATGGACCCAAAAACCCCACCACCACCATATGACCTTTTTCCCTCCTCTCCCTCTTTTCTTGTGTGATCTTGCTTAGTTTAGTTTGTAGCATGGTTGCCAAACCATAGTACCCCTCCATCTTTCTCACCTTCTTTAGCAAAACCCTAAGCCCATACTTGCCTCTAACCTTCTAGCTTCAATCAAAGTCCTAAACCACCTCCTATCCCTAATCTTTGCAAAACCTAGTACTCCCTCTATTCTTTTCTACCCTAAGCTAAACCCTATTTTACATATATCCAAAATAATTCCTAAACTACACTTCCCTTTATCAAAGCCCAAACTAAACCTACCCTCCCCTTTTTCTCTTCTACCTAGCATGGCCACCATACCCCCTCATCCTCTCTTTCTCTCCACTCAAACAACACCTAATCTACCCCCCTCTTCCTAAGCTAAACCCTCCCTCCTATCTAGCTTGCCCCCATGTCCCTCTCTCCTAGCTAACCATGCCATGCGCCTACCACAATGCTGCAGGCCCCACACCCACTGGACATCCCCAAGGACACCCCCATGTTGCCCCCACACTCAAGATGGCCACCAACCTCCTAGCCCTAGCCCGAGTGGCCTTCCCTCTTATCCTCCCCTCGGTTTGCCCTGCCTGCCCTCCCCACCGGCCGACCTTAGCCGTAGCTGCCCCACTGTCGGCCATCCCTCAACCACGCCACCCCCTGCCCTCCTAGCCTGCCGAAACCGTGAGTGGAGGTGACCAACGCCACCCCGCAGTCCCCTCCCTCACGCAACCACCGTGCCCCTCCTTCTTATCTACCCTTTCCCTCTCTCGGCCTCGCCAGACTCCCAGATCTACCCAACGCCTGCCTCCCTTTTCTTCCCCTCACTCCGACATCGCTGCCTACCCCGCCTGAGATCCTCTAGCCTGGCGTGCAGCAGTTGTCGAGGAAGCACGAGCCTCGCCGCGACGCCGGAGCCGGACGCGAGGAGGAGGAGGCCAGAACGCCAGAACGGCCGCCAGACCGCCCGGGAACCCTAGCTTCCAGATCGCGAAGCGCCGCCAGATCGATCACCGCTCTGCGTCAACCACGCCACGCTCGCAGACGCCGAACCCCAGACAAGGTCCGTCGTCGTTCGCATCCTGGTTGCTCGAGCGTTGGTCGAACGGCCTCCGAGCCCGGCGTGCTCGAGTCTGCAAGCTCCATCGCGACAACACCCTATCTAGCCGCCTAACCACTTCCTAGCACCTAGCCTAGCCTCAGCTCCTGCTGGCCCGCACGCGCCCAGTTCGAACCCTCTGCGCCACAAGGCGCAGACGCTGACAGGGCACACGTGGTTCAGAGGAGAGGAAGATCCACGATTACGGGCGCACTTTTGCGCAACCCTCCCGCCTTCGTTTTGCTCAACCCGCGAACCTCGAGGCCCCACTGCCAGCCGTTGCAATCTTGCAAAAGGCTCCCGCACTTGATTCAACCCGCGGTCCACGCCCAGCGTGTGCGCTTTGCAGAAATCCCCTTGCCTGTTTAGATCCTAAACCCGCGGTCCTTCTGGGCCCGTTGTCAGCGTCTCAGGAAGTTTTCCAAAAAGGCTCCTGTGGTTCTGGTTATTAAACCCGCGGTCCCTGCAGCTCTCAGCCACTGTCTCGTGGGCCACAGTGGACCCCTGGCCCACCTGTCTGCGGCCCAGACTAGCTGGGGCTGTGTAATAAAACGTTTCTGAGCTGGTTTTTCAAATTCAAATTGTTTTAAATAAGTTAAAATGCAAATTCAAATTCAGAATTTAATAACTTGTGTATGCTTTATCCAAATTAGGCAAATGATATATGATTTTGATTCAGAAAAATGAGAGGAATTCAAATATGCCATCTGTTTAGTGTTTTGCACAAGTTAAATTCCAAGTTTGTTTAAATTACTTCAATTGCCTCTATAATTTCAAAATTAAATAACTTTTGTTTGGAAAATCCAAATTAAGCAAATGAGTAGTTTAAATTGATCAGCTCGACGAGACCTTTCTGTTTATGCTATCCTTGACTTCAATTACAGCATGCATCATATAAATATATTGCAAACAACAAATGTTATGACAACAAATGTGGTTCTAAAACCCATTAAATGTTACTTTCTTGTTCTTCACACCTCACCATGCCATGCTACCTTCCATGCCATGTAAATTGTGCATCATTCATCATGGCATGATTGTTTGTTTGACGCATCTTATTCATATGCTTGTGCTCTATATTCATGTTGGCCTTGTTTGTTTGGTTTTTCTCGGATAGACACTGAGCAGGGGTTGTATCAAGAGAACCAGGAGCACTACCCAGAACCGTCCTTTGCTTCAACAGAGACACCAGGCAAGCACTACCACATGCTTGCATACATACAGTACCTATTGCCTCTATCTTATTCTTGCATCATTGAGTCGCGATTTCATTAAATTGAATCCCAAGTATGCATAGCCTTTACTTGTAAACCCCACCAAGCTTGTTTCCTCCGTCCCATGAGCCACTACTATAGGAGTTGTTTGAGCCATGCAGTCGAGAACAACATGTGTAGGGTTTGTGAGAGTCTGATGGATAACGAGGTACTTAAACAACTTAACTCGAGTAGTTCTGGGATAACTAAAGAAAGTGGCACCGTGGGCAATATCTCGCTATTTGGTTTTTCCTGCTCACTTGTGTCCCGTAAGACCCCGAGTACTTGATTCCTGTTCCTTGATTTATCGCTATATCCACATCCGGGAGGTATATGGGACCCCCGGACCGAGCTTGATTCCGTCTTATTTCTTGGGGCCACAAACTAGTTTGAGGTTTTATTTACGATCCTGTACTTATGCCATGCTTTATCGCTTTATTTACGATTGTGCGACGGATAGCACATCTGCTTCGTTTAGGATCGACACGATTCGGTGTCGACAAGCCCCGCTTGGGGTTCCCGATGCGTTCCGTCACAGTACACCTTGAGGCCGCCTCGAGCTTGCTTACTGCTATGATTCTACTTAAGGGTGGCCCTCAAATATTTCTGAATCTGTGATTGTTCATCGTGAAAGCCTCGTTGGGTTTTGATTTGGTTTTTCCGAGGTTGATCGGCGTGTGTTGCTATTGGTGCACCGCCGGGTAAAACTTTCAAAGCCGTGTCCGGTTATGGACGACTTGGAGCGCTTGATCATAGACAAGCATAAATAAAGTACCGCCTTAATTTGACTAAGCAACTTGACTCGTAAATAGTGCAATACTCACGGAATGGTTAATAAAATTGCCAACGGAAGGGGGGTTGTTCGTCCGCTTCCTTGTTGGTAAGCAGGGAGGAGGATGGATCGGATGAGATTACCATTATAACTGTTGTACTTAAATTCACGGACATCCGTCTATCATTGGTTAGGCGGATGGTTAGCGTATATCTGTAGAATTGCTAGGGTTTATCTTTTGATGCAATTCGTCACCCAGTTGTGTCCCTTTAGAGGCATTAAGACTTGAGTACCCTTAGGGTCTCACACGATAAATTCTTGATTCGATGAGCGGTACCTTCTCGTGACGGATACTGGGTGGAGGAAGCCGATGATGTGGGCAACGATCGTATGGTGTAGAGATTCCGGGAACGGGGATCCGTGAGACCTGTAGTTGGGATGTGCTTATTTTCTCTGGCATCTTATGCCTATTTGCTTCTTATCCGTACTCGGATCTTGTTTGCCGCTTAGCATGATACTCGATGTGTGTGTATGAGGAGTTATCCTAAATTATAGATGTATCTAGGTCATTTGAATCTTGCCGTATGGCGTTGGTATATTTCCTTTCTAGATGGTGTGGCTCGATGTACTCTTGTATGGTGGCTTGCGTACATACCCACTTGTAATGAGTTGATCCTTCGCTTTGCCGACTCACGCCTGCTGAGTCCCGTTGAGAGGTTAGCGGTTGGGACGTCTGAAAGGACTACCAAAGGAGTGGCTTTGGGGCCCAGCCGTACTATTTCAACCGCTATCTCTCATCCAGCTTGTATCTAGGAGCGTAGTTCACCGAGGTAGTTACAATTGGTATCGAGCCATCCCGACCTTCGTGGTTTCAGCCAAACGGTTGTCGATCTAGCAAATATTTTAGTAGTTATGTATATTAGGGAAAACAAAAGCGAGAGTAGGACTGCTTCCATTTTTCTTCTTACCTCCACCCACCCTTTTCTGGTAAGGAAGTGTAACGTTTTCAATCCTCTTCTCAAGTTCAAACTAGGATTCACGTGTTCTGGGTTTCCGTAGTACCATAGGTTGTGTGTGTGTGTGTGTGTGTGTGTGTGTGTAGTCCCTTGTCTATCTGTTGCATCCAAGTTGTTATCTTGTCTGCCTTTGGTTATCAACTGTTGGTACATTCCATACCAACAGGCTTTTGTAAAACGACGCAATCTATCTTCCTTTTGTATCCGACGCTATCTTGTTTGGGGTGTTCGTTTCCGTAGTACCAATCTTTAGGTTTCGTCGTGAGAAGAAGGGGTTAGGATATGGTTCCACTTGTTCATGTGCGGAGTAATGATTTGAGTGCGGGATGGAGTCGCGACCATACCACTACTTGTATCATTGCTTTTGTATATTGGATCGGTAGAGTCACTAATCTTGATTCGTTAAGTAATTTTGCGCATCTATTGGTATTTTAATGCCGAAATTTGTGGAAAATTTTTCTTTGATATGTTTGTGTACCACACTCCTTTTCGAATGTGCGATATGCTTAATATCTTTGAGGTGCCATGAACTTTGTTGATATTTTAATATCATCTCAGTAAATTGTATCCTTTAATCTTGGTTAATTCCATCTTGGTACTATTTTGGATTATTATCATCTTCCATTATAGTACTGACTTGAGTTTTACATCTATGACAGGATGGCTCCCCACGGACCGAGGAGGACATTCCTCCAATCGGCTCAGCGTTGTCAAGCATTGCAAATGCTCTGGCAGCCATGCAAGAGAACCAAATTGCGCTTTGAGAGCGTCAAGGAACGAGTTCACTCCACTTCCTCCACCTCCCAAGCGTGGTGACATCAAGAGCTTCCTCAAGTTCAGTCCTCGGCGGTTTGGCGTGTCGACCGACCTCTTGATGATGATTGGCTCCGTGAGATCTCAAGACTGCTAGAGGCTGGCGATGTGCGGAACAGAATGGGTAAAGTGTGCTACTCACTTGCTCAAGGGAGACGCGGCTCTATGGTGGGAAAACTATTTGAAGGCTAGCTGCCTGGCTGACCTACTTGGGAGAGGTTCTTTGGAGCTTTCAAGAGCAGTTTCTCTCGGAGATTGTGATGGAGCGGATGAAGGATGCTTTCCTCAACTTGAAGGGGCAATGATAACGCCAACACCTACATCAGGAATTTCATGAACTTGTCTCGCTATGGAGGTGATGAGGTGTCGATGACAAGAAAAGCGATTCGTGCAAGGGCTCAACGCGTCGATCAAGTATGCACTCACGCATGCAAGACCGGCAACCTTCCGAACAGGCGCAGCATATGGCACTACAAGAGGAGGCTAGTAGGCGGATGTTCGAGGAGTCCAAGAAGCATAGGGGATGCATCAAGTTCGCAGCAATGGCAACTCCTTCTAAGCGGCGTGTCGGGTTCCTAACACCCCACCGTCGCTCCCGGCTCCACCAAGATCTGCAACGTCTGCGCCAAGGCCATCAAACTTCACCACCGCGCTCCTGGGCTACAACAACACTTACCTGAGCGCTGGCGGAGTCCTCGCTTCTCGCTCCACGCCCACCGGTGCTCGCTTCACATGTGGAGGTCTGGACATTCCCATCGAACTGTCCAATGAAGAACAAAGCTCTCCCTCAACCCCGCCAAGATCTGCAACAAGCTCTCCTCGGTTCGGCGCCACCTCGGGCTCTCAACATCAACACTAAGCCCGGGTCGTGCGTGCTAATCGTCAACGCCTCTCAAGGTGAGCTCGCACCGGAGTGGTCATGGGTATGCTATCGATTAACTCGTCCTCGCGAGTTCTCTTTGATTCTGGTGCATCGCATTCTTTTGTGTCTCACAAGTTTGCATATGAGAATGACTTAGCAATGGTTCCTATCCAAAAGCGGTTAATGGTTCTTTCTCCTGGAGCAAATATGGTAGCATCTATGATCAGTCATGGCAACAAAGTGGAGATTGGTGGTTCTACATTCTTGGCTTCTTTGATTGTTATGGGCATCTCTGACATTGATGTCAGCTTGGGCATGGATTGACAATGAAATGCAGTGATTGATCAGGTCAACGCTCAGTGTCTCTAAAGATCCCTGAAGGCCATCTAGTCTTTTCTCCAAGTCTGACTCCGGATGTCCAGCTCTATTCCTTGGCTGCTCTTAATGATGATGCTATGGAAGCTATTCAGAAGGTACCAGTGGTCCGTGAGTTCCGGATGTTTTTCCGAAGAGTTGCCGTGTATGCCTCCGGATCGCGAAGTTGAATTCGTGATCGAGCTTGAACTGGAACTCCTATCTCCAAGAGGCCATACAAAATGGGTCCTTCCGATGGCTGAACTCAAACGACAACTTGATGAACAAGAGAAGTTGGGTTTCATTCAGCATAGCACTTCTTCTTGGGGTAGTCCAACAATCTTCGTGAAGAAGCGTGACAGAACCGATAGGCTCTGTGTTGACTACCGGGCTCTAAATGCTAAAACCATCAAGAACAAATATCCTCTCCCTCGGATAAATGATCTTTTTGATCACCGTGAGCCGGTGGTGTTCTCTAAGCTGGATTTGAGGAGTGGTTATCACCAAATCAAAATTCGCAAAGAGGATGTGCCCAAGACAGCTTTCACCACTCGCTATGGCCTGTATGAGTACACGGTCATGTCTTTCGGCCTCACCAACGCACCTGCTACCTTCTCGAGGCTGATGAACTCCGTTTTCATGGAGTACCTGGACAAGTTTGTGGTATATCTGGATGATATTCTCGTCTATTCCAAGTCCAAGGAGGAGCATGAAGAGCACCTGAGGTGTGTCCTGAACAAGCTTCGTGAGAACCGCTTGTATGCCAAGTTCTCCAAGTGTGAGTTCTGGTTGCCTGAAGTAACCTATCTGGGGCATGTTATCTCTGCCAAGGGCATTGCAGTCAACCCGGAAACCGTGAAGACAATAGTTGAATGGCTTCCTCCTGCTAATGTCAAGGAAGTGCGGAGTTTTCTCGGCTTGGCTAGCTATTGTCGTCGTTTTGTGCAGAACTTCTCGAAGATAGCAAAGCCTCTTACCGATCTCCTCAAGAAAGGCAAGAAGTACTTGTGGACACCTGCTTGCCAAGAGAGCTTTGAGACACTCAAAGCGAAGCTCACTTCCACTCCGGTCTTGGTCCCTCCGGATACATCCAAGCCTTTCCAGATCTTCTGCGATGCCTCTTTGCAAGGATTGGGTGCGGTCCTTATGCAAGAGAGACAGGTGGTTGCTTATGCCTCTCGTCAGTTGAAGACACATGAGGTCAGCTATCCCACACATGATCTGGAGCTAGCAGCAGTGGTCTTTGCCTTGAAGCTTTGGAGGCACTACTTGCTTGGGAACCGTTGTGAGATCTTCTCGGACCACAAGAGTTTGAAGTATATCTTCACTCAACCGGATCTCAATCTTCGGCAAAGGAGATGGATTGAAGCCATCAATGACTTTGATGTGACCATCAACTATACCCCAGGCAAAGCAAATGTCATGGCAGATGCGCTTAGCAGAAAAGCTTATGTCAACAACCTCATGGTGGAAGAGCAGCAGCCTCTCTTGTGCGAGGAATTCCGTCAGCTGAACCTGGAGATTGTGGAACAAGGGCACCTTCTGAACCTTCTGGCTACTCCCCTCTTGGAAGAACAGATTCGGTCTCGTCAGCGTGGTGATCCGCACACCAAGAAGCTCATCGCTAAGCTTGGCACTCCGAAGTATGAATCCTTCCATGTTGATGATCAGGGCACGCTCTTCTTTGATCACCGGATGTTTGTTCCAAACTACCCGGGTCTGAGAGATCAATTGCTCAAGGAGGCACATGATTCGGTCCTTTCTATCCATCCTGGCAGCACAAAGATGTATATGGACTTGAAAACACAATACTGGTGGCCTGGGTTGAAAAGGTATTGTGCCAAGTACGTCTCGGAATGTGATGTCTGCAGAGTCAAGGCTGTTCATCGAAACCATTTGGTCTTCTACAGCCATTGCAACCTCCAGAGTGAAGTGGGAGAAAGTTGAGATGGACTTCATCACGGGTTTCCTAGGTCGCAAGGGCAACAATGCAATTTTTGTTGTCATCGACAGCTTTCCAAAGTGGCACACTTCTTCCCAAAGAAACAATTTCTGGACTTCATTGGTGAGCTCTATATCAACAGGATTGTCTCTTTGTATGGGGTTCCACTCGAAATCAGTTGCACTGTGGGAGCATCTCCACCTCAAAGTTCTGGGAGAGTTTCCAAAAGCTTTGGGAACGGTTGAACTTCAGATCGCTTACCACCCTCAGTCGCAAGGACAAGTGGAGAGGATCAATCAGATTCTCGAGGACATGCTTAGAGCTTGCGTCATCTCGTTTGGCATGAAGTGGGAGGAATGCCTTCCATATGCTGAATTCTCCTACAACAACAGCTTCCAGAAGAGTCTGAAGATGGCACCATTCGAGGCTCTCTATGGTCGGAAGTGCAGAACTCCCATTGGTTGGTCAGGTGCAGGAGAAAGAATCTGGTTTGGTCCTGACATTGTAACTCAGGCCGAGGAGAAGGTGCATATCATTCTGGAGAACCTGAAGATTGCTCAGAGTCGTCAGAAGAGCAACTATGACAGGAAGCACACAGATATGGTATATGCCCCTGGTGATCTCGTCTACCTTCGTGTCACTCCCATGAGAGGAACACACCGCTTCGGTATCAAAGGAAAATTGGCTCCTAGATACATCGGTCCTTTCAAGATACGTGGTAGAAGAGGAGAAGTTGCTTATGCACTTGAGCTTCCGGAAAAACTCAAAGTCCATGATGTTTTCCACATCTCTCAGCTCAAGAAGTGCTTCAAAGACCCCGGCAAGACCGTGGATCATGAGCTAATAGACCTCCAAGAAGATCTCTCTTATCAAGAGCACCCCACAAAAATTCTTGAGACCATGAGAATCGAAGGACTCGCAACAAGTCCATCAAATTGCAAGGTGCAGTGGTCACACCATTCTCGCTGATGAAGCAACTTGGGAGCGTGAAGATGAACTCCGTACAACCATCCTTCTCTCTTTGTGTCTTCTTCTTCTTCCTAGAATCTCGGGCGAGATTCCTGTTTAGTGGGGAGAGTTGTAGCATCCCAGCTTGTCAACCCCGTAATGCTACTAAGTTTAATAATAAAATGGGCCACTTCCAACATATAATTGTTGCATCATCATCATATCATGCTCATGTCATCATGTCCCCTTGCATTTGAGCATCATACAAAACCTTTTTCTTGTTTGGATCTTATCTCATGTGCATTATTAAATTGTAGTTGCTTCTTGATATTGTATTTGGATCTTCTTGAATTGTTAAATGCCCAAGTTGAGTTGGGGGCATCTCTCTTTTGACTCCACCACCTTATCTTGGACCACCTTATAATTCCACCATCCAATGATATGGGCTTGGCCTTTATTGAGTTATCCCTAGCCATGTTGTTGGTTGGATCCACTCATAATCTATTTGCTTGGCCTTTGCCACCTTTTGTGCATGCAAGGAGTAAAGCCACATGGAATCATGTTGTTTTCACAATATATCCACTTGGCATTAATTGTCTTGCATGGGCCATGCAAGTATCCCTTTTCCCTAGTTTTGGTTTTGCTTGTTTTCTTTTTGGACCAATCCTTCTACCTTGCTTAATCTTGTTTGGTTAGTTCAAGACCCTAGCTCTTTCCCTCTTTGGTCCTTGCTTGGTTTGTTGGAATCATGCATGGGCCAAATTTAACCACCCCTTCTTTTGTTCTTGCTTGATCTATGTTGGGTCATGCATGGACCCAAAAACCCCACCACCATATGACCTTTTTCCCTCCTCTCCCTCTTTTCTTGTGTGATCTTGCTTAGTTTAGTTTGTAGCATGGTTGCTAAACCATAGTACCCCTCCATCCTTCTCACCTTCTTTAGCAAAACCCTAGGCCCATACTTGCCTCTAACCTTCTAGCTTCAATCAAAGTCCTAAACCACCTCCTATCCCTAATCTTTGCAAAACCTAGTACTCCCTCTATTCTTTTTCACCCTAAGCTAAACCCTATTTTACATATATCCAAAATAATTCCTAAACTACACTTCCCTTTATCAAAGCCCAAACTAAACCTACCCTCCCTTTTCTCTTCTACCTAGCATGGCCACCATACCCCCTCATCCTCTTTCTCTCCACTCAAACAACACCTAATCTACCCCTCTTCCTAAGCTAAACCCTAAGGCCCTCCCTCCTATCTAGCTTGCCCCCATGTCCCTCTCTCCTAGCTAACCATGCCATGCCACCATACGCCTGCACAGGCCCACACGACACTGTGACATCCCCAAGGACACCCCATGTCTGCCCCCACACGGCATGGCCACCAACCCTCCTAGCCCTAGCCGAGTGGCCTTCCTCTTATCCTCCCCTCGGTTTTGCCACCTTGGCCCACCACTGCCAATGACCTTAGCCGTGCACTCGCCCTGGGGCCATCCCCAGCAACCACGCCACCCTGCCGTGCCCTCCTAGCCTGCCGAGCACGTGAGTGGAGGTGACCAACGCCACCCCCGCAGCTGTCCCCTCCCCTCACGCAACCACCGTGCCCCCTCCTTCTTATCTACCCCTTTCCCCTCTCTGGCCTCGCCCAGGACCCCCCAGATCTACCCCGCAACGCCTGCCTCTCCCCCTTTTCTTCCCCCTCGCCTCCACGCCGACATCGCCGTCTACCCCCTGCCCCAGATCCTCTAGCCGGTGGCGTGCTGCAGCAGGTTGTCGAGGAAGCCTGGGAGCCTCGCCTGCGACGCCTGGAGCCGGACGCGAGGAGGAGGAGGCTGAACCGCAGAACGGCCGACCGCCTGGAACCCTAGCTTCAGATCGCGGCGTCGCCGCCGATCGCCCGCTTCTGCGTCGACCACGCCGTCACGCTTTGATGCGCCTGAACCCCCAGAAGGTCCCGTCGTCGTTCGCATCCTGGTTGCTCGAGCGTTCTCGAACGGCCTCCGTCGCGGGCGTGCTCGTCTGCAAGCTCCCGCGACAACACCCTATCTAGCCGCTAACCACTTCCTAGCACCTAGCCTAGCCAATAGCGGCCTCAGCGCTACGCCCAAGAACGCCTCGGTTCGAACCTCTGCGCCAAGACGCTGACGAGCACACGCGTGGTTGAGGAGAGGAAGATCCAAGATTACCGGCGCACTTTTTGCATAAACCCCTCCGATTTCTTTTGCTCAACCCGCGAACCTCGAGGCCCCACCTCGCCAGTTGCAATCTTGCAAAAGGCTCCCTTGCATCCCATTCAACCCGGTCCACCCAGCCAAGGTGGTGCGCTTTGAATCCCTGCTGTTTAGATCCTAAACCCGGGTCCTCCGCCCGTTGTCAGCGTCTCAGGAAGTTTTCCAAAAAGGCTCCTGTGGTTCTGGTTATTAAACCCTTGGTCCTCGCAGCCTCTCGTCTGTAATACAAGTGACCCTGCCCCACTGTCTGCCGCACTAGTCTGTGTAATAAAACGTTTCTGAGCTGGTTTTTCAAATTCAAATTGTTTTAAATAAGTTAAAATGCAAATTCAAATTCAGAATTTAATAACTTGTGTATGCTTTATCCAAATTAGGCAAATGATATATGATTTTGATTCAGAAAAATGAGAGGAATTCAAATATGCCATCTGTTTAGTGTTTTGCACAAGTTAAATTCCAAGTTTGTTTAAATTACTTCAATTGCCTCTATAATTTCCAAATTAAATAACTTTTGTTTGGAAAATCCAAATTAAGAAGATGAGTAGTGTAAATTGATCACTGACGAGACCTTTCTGTTTATGCTATCCTTGACTTCAATTACAGCATGCATCATATAAATATATTGCAAACAACAAATGTTATGACAACAAATGTGGTTCTAAAACCCATTAAATGTTACTTTCTTGTTCTTCACACCTCACCATGCCATGCTACCTTCCATGCCATGTAAATTGTGCATCATTCATCATGGCATGATTGTTTGTTTGACGCATCTTATTCATATGCTTGTGCTCTATATTCATGTTGGCCTTGTTTGTTTGGTTTTTCTCGGATAGACACGAAAGGTGGGTTGTATCAAGAGAACCGTGAGCACCTGAACCGTCCCTTTGCTTCAACAGAGACAGTGCACTACCACATGCTTGCATACATACAGTACCTATTGCCTCTATCTTATTCTTGCATCATTGAGTCGCGATTTCATTAAATTGAATCCCAAGTATGCATAGCCTTTACTTGTAAACCCCACCAAGCTTGTTTCCTCCGTCCCATGAGCCACTACTATAGGAGTTGTTTGAGCCATGCGAGTCGTAGAACAGCATGTGTAGGGTTTGTGAGAGTCTGATGGATAACGAGGTACTTAAACAACTTAACCTGAGTAGTTCTGGGATAACTAAAGAAAGTGGCACCGTGGGCAATATCTATTTGGTTTTTCTGCTCACTTGTGTCCCGTAAGACCCAGAGTACTTGATTCTGTTCCTTGATTTATCAAGGCTATCCACATCCGGAGGTATATGGGACCCCCTGGACCGAGCTTGATTCCGTCTTATTTCTTGGGGCCACAAACTAGTTTGAGGTTTTATTTACGATCCTGCATTTATGCCATGCTTTATTTGATGACGATTGTCGACGGATAGCACCTTTGTCAGTTTAGGATCGACACGATTCCGCAGTCGACAAGCCCGTTTGGGGTTCCCACTCGTTCACAGTGACATTACCAAGACCTTGAGGGCCGCCTGAGCTTGCTTACCGCTATGGATTCTACTTAAGGGTGGCCCTGAAATATTTCTGAATCTGATTGTTCGATGTGAAAGCCTCGTTGGGTTTTGATTTGGTTTTTCCGAGGTTGATCGGCGTGTTGCTATTGGTGCACCCGGCGGGTAAAACTTTTCAAAGCCGTGTCCGGTTATGGACGACTTGGAGCATTCTTGATCATAGACAAGCATAACTAAAGTACCGCCTTAATTTGACTAAGCAACTTGACTCGTAAATAGTGCAATACTCACGGAATGGTTAATAAAATTGCCAGCGGAAGGGGTTGTTCGTCCGCTTCCTTGTTGGTAAGCGAGGAGGAGGATGGATCGGATGAGATTACCATTATAACTGTTGTACTTAAATTCACGGACATCCGTCTATCATTGGTTAGGCGGATGGTTAGCGATATCTCAGAGAATTGCTAGGGTTTATCTTTGCTGCAATTCGCCACCCAGGTTGTGTCCCCTTTAGAGGCATTAAGACTTGCTGAAACCCTTAGGGTCTCACACGATAAATTCTTGATTCAGATGAGCAGGTACCTTCTCGGGAGGATCTTTGGGTGGAAGAAGCCGATGATGTGGGCAACGATCGTATGGTGTAGAGATTCCGCACGGGATCCGTGAGACCTGTAGTTGGGATGTGCTTATTTTCTCCGGCATCTTATGCCTATTTGCTTCTTATCCGTACTCGGATCTTGTTTGCCGCCCGCATGATACTCGATGTGTCTTTGTATGAGGAGTTATCCTAAATTATAGATGTATCTAGGTCATTTGAATCTTGCCGTATGGCGTTGGTATATTTCCTTTCTTTCTAGATGGTGTGGCTCGATGTACTCTTGTATGGTGGCTTGACATACCCACTTGTGCACGTAGTTGATCCTTCACTTCGACCACGCCCGTCAGGTCCCGTTGAGAGGTTAGCGGTTGGGACGTCCAAGGACTACCAGGAGTGGCTTTGGGGCCCCAGCTATTTCAACCGCCATCTCTCATCCAGCTTGTATCTAGGAGCGTAGTTCACCGAGGTAGTTACCGTCCCTGCAACGGCCCGCAAAACTCCGCACGCCCGGCTTGGTTCGAGATGCACACTGACCTATACCTGGTCAGGAAGGTGAAGGATTGCTTCGATTGGTTTCCTGCATGGTAAACAAGTATACGTAAAATCCGAGCCATGACCGGCTCCCAGGTTTCCCTATGAATCGGCTCTTAGAGCCGATTATCCCATGGTTCTGCATTAGATCTACGATAACATGGGGTTTTGCTTCATCAATACAAGTTAAATCGATCTACGACAGTTTAACGTTTTCACCACATAATTGGAACATCCTACACGTAATTGAGCCTGGTAGATACAAAAGATGATAGAAAACTAACCCTAGAGAAGGCCTAAAAACCAACGTAAAGTCAATTCCCGGAACAACTCCTCTCGAATCGGCAAACCATATCTTACATATTACTGGATCGTTCAACCCGTTTGCAAGGCCTGATCATGTGGATATCAAACTAAACCTTGGAGAACAAGGCACAACTATAATAGATCAAATCGACTTAAATAAAGATCAAGCAAGATGCCACCCTTACACCCGGGAAAAGGTGCAAAGGCGGCGAGATAGCTAGAGGTAGCATGACTGAACAATCATAGCGAAAAGTACTGATGCTAACCCAAACGAATCTACGATAATAGTATTACTCGCCATCAACAAGGCTTCAGTACGAGTAATACCAGATAACGCATAAGCAGATACTGCCTAGATCGCAAGATGCGATCTAGGCAGCATGACACTTACCCGAAAGAAACCCTAGAAACAAGGGGTGGCGATGCGCCGAGATTGTGTTTGTTGTGAACGTGATTGTCCTCCTTTTCTCAATAACCTTAGGTACATATTTATAGTCTGGAGACTTTCTATCTTTGGAATAACTCTACAACTCTATCTCTTACCTAAACCGAAACGGAATCTATTACAATATAAGATACACGGGCAATTTAGCCCAAATCAACGCACAAGGCCGATTCAACAACACGTTGTATATACGTATCTTCTAAGCCCATCTTGATTACGGCCCATCTCCTCCTTTGGCCAAAATATGGCGATAACACATGCCCCCTGGTTTTCGCAATAATAATTCCAAAACCACTCTGTTTTTTCCTTCTCCTCTTTTTTTTTGTATCGGGTTACGCGTTGCCAGAATGCGCGAGCACGTAATCGCCACGCCACCCCTCATCATGATGCCCTGTCTTCTCCACTTCTCCGCAAAGGCATGATTTGACAATTTCAAGACATTCGGGAAACCTCTATAGCATTGAACCTCCTCCCACTATTCCCTTATTTAAATTCATCCGAAGCTTGCAGCCCCATCTTCCTCCAGCAGCCAAAAACCCTCTTCCTCATTGAAAAACCCTCTTCCTCCGCCATGGCCTCTTCTTCCGCCTTTCCTCCCAGTCTTCCAACACCATTAGCGACCGGGAGCCGACGCTGGAGCACCGCCATGGCAGCAGATGAGACTCGCCCACAATGGTGGGACGAGAGGATTGGGATTCGCCGCCATCGGAGGACGACGCGTCCCCTCGATCGACGGCGAGGAGGGCCTGCGCCTCATCGGACGGGAACCGGAGGCGAGAGCAGCGACGCCGTCTGGGGCGTCGAATCCTCCAACGAGGAGGAGGAGTCGGAGGAGGACACCTCCTCCGATGAGTATCCACCGGTGAAGCGCTTCCGCGCTGGGTCCAGCGAGGACACCGAAGACGACGAAGAGGATGAGGAGGCCCCTGCTGGCATCTTCATCAGCAGCAGCGAAGACGACGCCGGCAGAAGCGCTGATGACAGCGAACAAGACGACGGCGAAGACAACGGCGACGACCTCGGCCTCTAGATTAGGAACTAGTAGTAGTAGTAGTAGTAGATTTCCTTTTGTAAGCAATCAGCTCCACTGTAAATAATCGTCTTTTGAATGAACGAAGATTGCTTTTCCAACTCGAAGATTGCTTTTAGGACCCAATTTCGCCGATAGTCAAAATAGGTCGATGCCCAAAGCGATAATAGTATCAGATCGGCTTTCACCACACGCTCATACATCGAATAAGTCAAATCTCAAAGAGCCGATGGTAAAGCATCGGCTTTCAAAAAACGTTGACAAGGTCAATTTTGGTCGCGTATTTAAACAAATCTGAGCGGCCACTTTCCAGTTTCAAACGGTAACCTGCGACCCTCCTCAAAAAGGGGCGACCCAGATCTCTAATTGCCCACCGACCAGATCGAGCTCACAGCCGACAAGAACCCTCGATCCCCAACTGCATAGATCCATCTCCGCCGGCAAACTAGATGGCGGAATCGTCCAACACCAACCCAGAGGTCTCCGATGCAAGGTACGCCTACCTCGCGATGAACGCGATGCTAGAATTAATGGCGAACACAATTAATGCCTTATTCCACCATTAAATTTTCTAGGTTTCGTATATCTGCCGCATCCTTCTCTCCCAAATTCTCTCGTCTTGGCCTCGTAGAATCTAGTCCTGCATCCGATTTCTTATGAAGCAAAGAATCCCTTCGAAGCCAAGACCTAGATTTAAACTCTTGGGCCACTTGCGCAGCCTGGCCTAATCCTCCTAACATTGGGTCTCTTGGTTCGTGAAATAGCTAGAGCTTACCAATCCCAATGGGAAACCACGGGAATAGCCGATGCCTTGCATTTGTCATTGTCTCCTCTCGAGAAACATGAGAATCTTCTAAAAACCATCGGCTACTTCTGGTCTGACGCTTTGAACTGCTTCATGTTCGGTCATGGCCCTATGTCACCAACTCTGTTAGACGTGGTGATGATTACGTCTGGATGTTACATCACCCAGCCCTCTCGCTTAAACTGACCAAAGTCCCTACAACCTGTCTTCTAAACAGATCGCATTTAACTGGGTGCCTACTCCAACGCCATATGAAAACAAAGGGCTCTCACAGAGAAAGAACACACCTTTCTCAACTTGAACATTTCATATTCTGTGGCCCTTCACAGCTCCAACCAAGAATTATCTCTCCTTAGCACGAACGCCAAAGGCACTCAACTTGGCATCGAAAACTGCTCCTTGGAGAGGTCTATCGATATCTCCGTTGATGTCTCAAGCTGTTCTCTGCATAGCGCCAAAACAGTGGTCCTTGGTGGTTCATTCAGCTATGGGCTCAATTATTTTCAAAACCATGTCCCCAACTTTCCCCTTTTGGCGAGTTGTACCTTCCCAGATGTCAAAGGGAAGCAGATCCGATGCACTAGTTATGGCCAAGCTTTGTATAGACTGCCAGGTAGCAAACTATCCCCTCAGGAGGCATCTAAATGGTTCAGCATTTTCTTTCAAGGCCTGGACAATCCTATCTTTATTCCTTACATGGAAGAATCGGAACATTTCGAAAATCCACTCTCCTTCAGGCTAGACAATTTTGCCGATGACACCAAAGCAACTCTTTTTCCAACGTGATCCGTCCCTGCTTTCCTTCCAGCTTGGCATGAGTACATCCAATGTAATCATCAAGCTCGGTATGAATTCTACCAACGGTCGTAGTGGCTCGGCAATTTGGCCTTGGACAAGTACCTCCCCATCTCTTTCTCCACCATCTTACGGAGCAGAGCGACCTCGATCCTCTCACCACCAAAGGTGTTATTCCTTCTTTGATGCTCGACCATCCCAATTCCTAACGACCTCACCTTCCTCATCAACCGATGGCTTTGAAGACGGTGGTCGATGTGGAAGACTCACGCCTTGAGAGCTGGGACCGCTTGAAACAAATCGATGTCGACTATGACATCCCGTGAATGTGTACCACTACTTGTAAATTTTCTTGATGCAGCTCACAAATGACTCTTCTACTAACCCACTCTTTCTCTTTGCAGCAACAAGATGGCCCTGAACCTACGCACAGTGATGGCTCCCCCTTCGAGTTCTTTCCGCCAGCTCATGTGGTTCTTTTCTGCAAAAACTCGCCACCTTTGAAAAAGGTCATGATGCAGAAACAACCGATCACACCACAATCGGCTTCCAAGAACCAAGCAACTCCTAAATCAGCTGCCCCTCGAGTTCCAACTAAGACAAGAACGATGGTGAGGAAGGTAGCTTCCAGGAAGACCTTGAGGCGCCGGAGACCTTCTCCAGAAAGCTCGCATGTAGGCTGATCCATGTCTTGGTCGATCCTTCTCATTCTTCCATTCTTGCAGACATGCTCGCGCTTACTGGTTCTCCTTTTTTACAGGCTTCCGTCGAAGACACCTCTAGCGAGGACACTCAGACCAATCGAGGAGAACTAGGCCCCACAGATCCTGAGAGGAGCATCACACCGAGCCAGCCAGATTCACCACCATCGGCTTGTGAAAAGGTCGGTTCTCGAACCCATCGCCCTCGAAAGCACCGAGGCGGGCCACCAGGTCCCAAGAGAGCCCGCAAAGGACGCAAGCTTCTTCGTCGAGCCAGAGGTTTCAAAATCATCACCCTTCATGCTCTTACCACTTACTTCTTTTTATCCGATTCATCATCACATCGGCTAAACACCTTCAATGCAGACGGTACGTTTCTAGTGGGAAGGCTAGGGCGGTGCCGATGCCTTTAGCCAAGCCGGATCAAAGAATCCCCAAAGGTGCGTATGAAACGGCTACCACTTTGGCCAAGCCCCAGCAACACAAACCGACCGTCTCCTCATCTGCTGTCCCCTCGATCTTAGGAGAGGTATGTTAGCTTCTTTCGGCTCACCCTTACACGTTGGACGCGTACTGACGCTTTTTTCGGGCTGCCAGAGTTGTGATATTTCAGGCTTGGCGGCGTTCGACGAATCCATCGAACCAACTCCTCTGGCCGATGATGAACCACGAGCCAGGCTGTTCCACCTCAATTCCAGCGTCTTAAAACCTGCCCTCCCCCGATCGAAGAGTTGATCGAGGGTTCGAGGAGGTGAAGAGCGTTCTTGCTGAAATCACGCACCAACTCCCGGTAGCATTGCGGTGAAGCTTTGGCCGCTTGTAACTCTGTCTTTCTACGGGTCAAGGGTGAAGTTAGCTCGAGAGGATCACGGCCGCGCCTAACTTCCACAAGGCCAATATCGCAGCAGGACGCCAGACTCAACGAGAAAGGCGTTTCTTGATGCCAAACCGATACCTCAAGACCGACGAGCTCGCATCCTTGAAAAGGAGGAAGATCTTGAAGAGAAGGTCCGGCGACTAAACAGCTCATTCGCGACAAGGAAGAATCCATCGCCCGATCCCAAGACGGCGAAAGCCTCAAAGCTCAATCAAGACCGATCCGAAATACGTGCCCTGAACAAGCAGCTAGTGACGGGCAAGGACGAAGATGACGAAGCCGAGATCGCTGAGGTGGATCGTGTCCGTGCTGATGCCCTCCACGCCTTCGAGGCATTTCTTCAGTAGCTCGTTTATGTAAACTGGCATCTGCTTGTAGCAGTTTGAACCTCTAGAGTCGATGGCTGTGCATCGGCTGTATGTTTTTTATTGGCCGATTTCATGTATCGGCCCCCATATTTCAGTGTCCATCATCCCACATGCTTGGGAAATATTTCTTGAGGTGTTGCCCGTTGACAGCCACTGGGAATTTTACGCCATCCAGTTCCTCAAGCATGTACGCGTTTCCCCTTAAAACTTGATCGACCCTGTATGGCCCGTGCCAATTTGGAGACCATTTACCATATGCTGCATCCTTAGTTCCCAATGGCAATACAGCTTCCCATACCAGATCGCCAACGTGGAACTCCTTCGGTCTCACCTTCTTGTTATATGCACGAGCTACCTTGGCCTTGTTTTCTTTGATTTTCTCAAGCGACCACAGCCTAAGCTCAGTCAGATCCTCAACACTGTCACTCATCAGGGCCGCATATTCTTCGGTTGTTAGATCGTTCTGAAAGGTGACACGCCTCGATCCAGCCGTAATTTCCCAGGGCAATACGGCTTCTTGTCCATAGACTAGATGGTATGGCGAGGTTTTTATCGCTCCATGACATGACATGCGATAAGCCCATAACGCCTCTGACAAAACCTCGTGCCAACGCCTAGGGTGCTCATCGATCTTCCTCTTGATCAGTTTGATAAGGCTCTGGTTGGACGCTTCAGCTTGCCCATTTGCTTGAGCATAGTACGGAGATGATCGGATCAGCTTAATCCCCGTGTCCTCACAGAACTCTCTAAACTCGTAAGAAGTGAAGACCGAACCTCCATCGGTCGTGATCGTTTGGGGGATCCCGAATCTATGAATAACATGTTCTTTCACAAAATTGATAACATCCTTTGAGTTTACTGACTTCATCGGGACAGCCTCCACCCATTTAGTGAAATAATCAGTAATGGCCAAAATCCACATGTGGCCTTTGCTTGATGGAGGATTGATCTTGCCAATCATATCCATGCCCCAACCTCGGAATGGCCAAGGTTTGATGATGGGGTTCATTGCTGACGCGGGTACCATCTGAATTTTCCCAAATTTCTGACATGCTTGACACCCTTTGTAGTACTTGAAACAGTCCTCAAGCATGGTGGGCCAATAAAACCCTGATCGCCTGATCAACCATTTCATCTTGTGAGCCGATTGGTGAGTTCCACAGGCGCCTTCGTGTACCTCGTGTAGGAGCCGATTGGCCTCGGCTGTCCCCAGACATTTGAGCAATAACCCCTCCAGAGTGCTGTAAAACATGTCGTCCCCAACGAGCACATACTTCATGGCCTTGTACCTTATCCGTTTAGGTGCCCCCCGAGCCGAATCTTTCAAGTAATTGAAGATATCGGCTCTCCATTCGTCCGTCTCCAGGATCTGAACTTGAACATCAGTTCCTCCGCCACGCCCTTGTAGCTCAAGCCATTTGTGCGAGATCATTTGCCTCAGATTCTGCGATCGCGGGATCCATTAAAGTTTATGTCCGAATCGCGCATGAGCTCACCATTGCAACCATAATGGGAAGAGAGACTCTCTCACACTTGTATTCCTCCGTGAGTGAAATCACCAATTTGGAGTCTCCAAAATTTCCACTGCTTCGCTCCGGCTTCGATGAGCAACTCCATTCCCTTTGCGTGTCGCCTCATACTCGTGACGTTGTTGGTGCGAGGCGAGATAACCCGATGGAGAAGGAAAATGTTGCCCCGGCGACACGAGTAGCATGCCGATGCCGCACCCATCGTCACAAACCGATCCATCAAAAACATAGCCCACGCCAGATAGACAAGTGCTGCTATATTAGTGTTGATCCTTTCATTGATAAGGTCGGCCAATGCCTGTCCCTTAACCGCTTGGCGGGTTGATACTTGATGTCAAACTCCGATAATGCAAACATCCATTTGCCTCGGCCTTTCAACATAGGAGCCGAAAGATGTGCTTTATGACATCTGACGGTATATGATGACAATCTCCACTGATAGCAAGATGTGGCGCAGCTTGGTGCAGGTGAAAAACAGGCAGAGGCACAACTTGTCGATCTCAGGATACCTTGTCTCTGCATCCAGCATCCTTCTGCTGATGTAAAATACAACTCGCTCCAGCCCATCATAAACTTGCACCACCACTGAGGCGATGGACGTGTCAGCTACTGATAAGTAAATGTAGAATGGCCTATCCGGCTGGGGCGAAACCAATACTGGCGACTTCGTCAGATATTCTTTGATCTCGTCGAAGGCTCGTTGTTGTTCTGCCCCCCAGCTGAACTCCTCGTCAGATTTAATCTTCACCAGTCCCATGAACGGCTGTATTCTTCCTGACAGATTGGAGATGAATCTTCTGACGAAGTTGATCTTGCCGATGAGAGACTGCAGTTCTTTCTTCGTGGTAGGTGGCTTCATTGTTCGTGACCGCCTCGACTTTTCAGCCGATCTCAATTCCGCTCATGGACCAAGAACCCCAAGAACCGACCGCCACACCCAAAGGCACACTTTTTGATTCATCCGTGTCGAATTTTCTTGTTCGGTCCAGACGTTGCAGATCGTCCAAGTGTCCTTGTATCGGACTTGACCACCACGTCATCGATGTAAATTTCCACCATTTGCCGATCGATCATGGAAAATGTAATTCATGGCTCTTTGGTATACCGCATTCTTCATTCCAAATGTCATGACTACATATTCAAACAACCCCAAACTGGGACTCAACGCCTTGTGTATGTCTTACGGAGCCATAAAATTTGGTTGTAACCGGCATTGCCATCCATGAAGCTCAAGATCTTATGACCAGCCATGTTGATTAACGTTTACGCCACCCAAGATCGGATACTCATCCTTTGGAGTAGCTCTATTGAGATCCCAAAATCTATGGCAACACGCCAGCCATCCTTCTTCTCTCT